>OU896712.1:20172022-20914274 GCA_918026855.4 Phaedon cochleariae
GTTCTAACATATGGGGTTCAGTACCCAAACATACGCTGATTTCATGCAGATAAGAGCCACACTCACTAATACTTTGACATCATTGAAACACTGTAGAAACGTCGAAGAACTTCCACTCACCTATAAATACTTCCACGGCGAATGTTCCTCAGAAAAATCAGCTATCACCACCAGCAATACCACTCAGACACTCGACAGGCCCCTTCAGCACATATTTTAGTTGTTTACCTTGAAATATGTCCAGCTACTCTTTACCAAAACTCGTTCTTCTGTAGAACGGCAAAGCTTTGGAATTCTTTGCTAATGAAATTATTCCCAAGAACTTATAGACCTGCTGGTATAGTGACAGATTTTCGGACGTGATTTCAACCATTTTGCCTGTTGAATGGTATTATTATGTATATATTCCGATGTTACAAAATGATACACGAAGGAATCCTTCCGGTTTCTTCATGCATTGGATCAAATTAACATTATTGAGAAGTTTCGATACTATTCCACCCAAGCTGCATGTGTTCCAAAATGAAAATATATAGGTGATATGCGCGAAGTTGAAAATACCAATGCATAGATGTTGGTTGCATGAGCTCAAAAGGTAATCAAGGTCAGGTGTGGTTGCATATAAAAAATATTTTTTTTTCAAACAGGAAGAAGGGAACAAGTTGATAGCCAAAAGAATATTCGAGTTCCTGAAAATGTACACCTACCAATATCAACCTGTTCCATTGAATATCAGATTGATCACCGTTAGTAAACATATAGCACTCATTGTCATTCGTGACTTGTTCACTTGTTATAAGTGAATTATTCACTTGTCATTAGTGGCTCATGCACTTATCATCAGTGACTTATCCATTTGCCATTATTGACCTATTCACTTGTCATTACTGATTTGTTCACCTGTCATGAGTGACCTAATCACATGACATTAGTGACATATTTACTCGTCATCAGTGACTTATTCACTTGTCATCAGCTGGGAACTATGAAAAATTACGAATTATGTTCACTGAAAAATTAAAACCCTGGTTAAAAGACAAAATCCGTGGATTCACAGAATGTATTGCATTGCTATAACGAATCTAAAAATCACAAAAAGGTAAGGCTGACGACAAATATTGAGACAATAGATAACAAGTACATCAGGATCATGGGTCGAGATAAACGGTCCATCAGATGTACCTGTACACTCTTCTTTCCTTCAGTGATGTTGATGAAAGAGTGGAATTGGAATAAACTTTTATAGTCATCAAACGTCACTTTCTCCCACTACGAGTATCATCGGAAGGGAAATATATAATCCTCTATATAATGTCAACAATCATGAACTGTTCTGGGAGAGTAATGTATTTCATTATATTCTTCGAAAGAAAAACAGTTCAAGAACTCAACACCCCACAGCTCAGAGCGCGGCACACAAACCGAAAATCTTCACGAGTATGATATAGCAGTTGGTCAGAAGGGCACTTGTATTATTTGAAATTTCAGATGTTCTAGCGAGAACGCATGTATACTCAAATGCAAACATCATAATAATACCGTGGACAATGGGAGTGGTCGCGTTGGACGTGGGCACCCGAATAATATATCGGAAATATCCGAACAGCGAAAAGATATATATATATAACCACAGGTGAGCTGTCACCTGCATAAATCGACTCGATTGATTGTCTCCATCGATAAGATCGCTCGGAGCAAGTGATTATGTCTCAGAAAAATAATTTAATAATGGTGAGTATCCATTAACCGAGCACTAGTTTAGTGTTCAGTTATAATTAGCGACTTCCGAAAACATATCGATTTGGTTGATACTAACGAGTGTATATGATGACGAAATATCTGAAATTCTTCTCATCAAACATTTTTCCATACAAAGTGTCACTGACAAGCTATCGGATTTTTCTTTCAGGCTCCCTGATGAAAAAATGTGCTAAATGCAGTGACATTTTGGGGTAATTCATCTGAATCGTTTTACTACATATAATGTATTGAAATGATACCTATATTTACATTCTATATAGAAACTAGAAGGGAATAGTATATAATGTAACAAGTGTTATAAACGTCATTTTAGTAACGAGTAGTTTAAGCACGAGCGGAGCAGAGAGGAGCGAGTGTTTAATAAACGAGTATCTAGAAGAGTTTATAAACGCGTTACATACTATGATTTTTCTACGAACTCCAAAAATTACATTAATTGAAATACCAGCTATTTCTGCTAACCTACAAAATAATTCGAAAGGAATGGGAATTGAAAACATAATACATACAACTGCATGCAACCAGCGAGACACGTATAAGTGATATTGGTTGTAGATCTGTCCAGTCCATTGCTTACTAACCTTTGTTTCACGTTTATTGTCATGCTTAGTGCTGAATAAATAAATTGTTCTCAAAGATGGGCGCTTTATTTTTACACTTCTTGGAGGTATGTAAGTACCTGAATATTCGATTTCACTCTCGTCTACTTTTCGCATATATTTTTAATGAAGAATTCCGATACAAACGAATATGGTTTGAATAATTCTGATACAAAATATGGAAATAACAGTTGACAGTTAATACAATTGACAGGCCAGACATGTCTCGAATTACTGAAGCTGTGTTTAATGAACTGCGTTGCCATGGTGATGTGTTTAAGAAATCGTGTTGCCATGGTAACGTGTTTAATATTTCGAATAAATCACAGATCGACAATCCGTGATTAATCGATCATTTAGCGTGGTACATATCCGTACGATAAATGCCATTTTAGTTATGTGAGTAGAAAAAAATCTCTAATGATCAAGTGATCAACCTAAAGACAGTATTGGGAATTATATTCCTTATTCCTCTCTATCTGATGAATCAGCGCATCAGTGCATTCAGTATATGACAACTGGGTATCTTGTGTCAAATTCATGCTCCAGTTGACTATGTTGAAAATGAATTAAAATTAAAGAAAGCACTTATTGAAAAAGCCTTCATCTGGATTTAGGAAGTAAAAGGGGGAAATAAAATGTTTCTTTCAATTTTAAATTGTAACCATCAACTTATAACCTCATAATACACAATTCATATGATCATAAATGGTTGTCGTGATGATCAATTTTGAAAGTTTCAACCTAGCAGATTTCACATATTTAAAGTAGTACTTGTTTGTTCACAGAAGTGAATCGCTGAGTTGAAATTTCTTTATTCAAAATGGATATTGATCATCGCGACAAGCTTTAATGATCACATGAAATGTGTATAATTTGATTGTTAATATTTGAAAAGTAGATCTTATTTTGTTCTTTCCAGAGCGTTCATATGCAAGCTTTTTTTATGCTTTTCTCATGTTTTTTTTTTACTTTTGATTTATTTTTTACTTTCCAGTTATCGCTGGCTAGGTTCCTCAGTATGACGCCCATCTCGCCAAATTATACACGAGTTAGTCAATCGATGTTACAGGCTTATTGAAAAGCGATTGTTTTCAAAACTGCATTCGCATTCTCAGCAAACCGTTTCATCAAATTCATTATTTTTATATTAAAAAAAAGTAACTTAAATAGTGCGCAATATTGGATTTAGAATGATGTCACATTATTTCTAATTATTCTTGGCAAGCCCTTTCATTTGATACCCATTATATGCAGAAGGGCATAAATAATAACTATTTCACCATCTTGGATATTCCCTTTTACTGGATTTGAAATGACGTCACAATAGTTTTCGAGTTCCTCTCAACGAGTCTTTCTGAGTTCAGAATAACGTCACACACCTTATCATTGTCATCCCAACTAAACGTGTATACAAAATGTCAGCTCAATCGGTTGAAGATATCTATTTTAAAATCAAGTTCACAGACTCCACTCAAACATACATACATGCAAATGAAAACTCTTAAATATAACTTCAATAATTAATTATAATAATAAGGATGGCTTCCATGAATGTTGAGAATCATCATAATGAAGAGGTGGTTTCAAATAAATGGCTAACACAGCATGTATACAGAAGGTATTCAACTGAAACTTCATGTGACCTGAAATTACCTCAAACATCACTCTAGTGTATCATTTCAGTACGAATACTCGTTTCAAAATATCTCTCATGTAGATAATACACTCATGCACGGTATTACCAACGTTCATAATACCTATCTTAATATGGTTTCAAGGTACCAATAAAATGAACGTATATTGCCAACTGCAATATGTGGAAAATAATATTATTTGCAGTCTAGCATGAATTCAATACCAGTGAGACTCACAGCAATAAGTACCTATACAGTGTGGAAACCTATGATGGAAGGAAATTCGTATCTTAAAAACAAAAATATATTTGAAAAAATCCTTGGACAGGTCGATTCTCATTCATGAGAATTGATTGTTTCTACAAATAATTTTCAACTACCTGTCAACCTCCTACCCTACCGATCAACCCCTTCAAAAGTTTCAAATTGTACAAGGAGTCAAGTTAGCATCTCGTTAAAGAGGTTTTTTAAATATCTAACGGTCAATTTCGAATTCGGTTAAGCCATGTGCGCAAAAGTGCAGTCGTAGGATTCAAAATTCTTTGGAATTTTTGACAAAATTTTTGGTAGGTATGTACACACTGTTTCATTGTATTACTTGAACATGCAGTCATTTTACCTTCATTCGAAATAATGTCTGTTTACGCCTATATGTACAGGGTGGCTGGAACTCGAGGCTCATCATTGGGATCTCGTAAACCGTAAAAGAGATACAGGGTCGGTTAATCTATGGCAAAGTTGCGCAATTACATGCTGATCAAAATGCCGCCTCAAAAATTTGGTAATTCCGATTAGTACCGAAGATATTTGAAAAAAAAACCGAATATCCGCGATTTCGTTTCTTTTGTGACTTTATTTTGAGTGATATGTCGAAATGAGTTACATATTAGCAATGCCACTTTTACTACTCTATCTAATGGCATTCAAAGATTCATGTTCAGACGTTTCGTCTTCAAGGAGCCATTATCAACTTTGTTTTTTCAAATGATCGAGAATGAATTTTTTGTTTATAAAAAGCTCTTATTGCAATTATGAATCCAACGACATAAAACACTTTGCAATTATCTAAAGTTTCGGACCAAAAAATCATCCAACGACATAAAACACTTTGCAATTAAAATTGACGTCATCAGATTTTTGTTCCTACGTTTCGTTTCCTCGTAACCATCATCAAATAAAAATGATGGTGATGATTTTTGTTCCGAAACGTAGGATAATCATTGCGAAGTCTTTTATGTCGTTTGATTCAGAATTGGAATTACAGGTTTTCAGGACGGAAAGATTTTTTTCGATCATTTAAAAAAACAAAGTTGATGATGGCTCCTCGGAGACGAAACGTCGGATCATGAATCTATTAACGCCATTGGATAGAGCAGAAGAAGTGGCAATGCTGATATGATATTTATTCTGACATCACTCCAAATGAAGTCAGAAAAAAATTGAAACGAAATCGCGGATATTCGGTTTTTTCCAAATATTTTCGGAAGTATTCGGAATTTTCAAACTTTTGAGGCAGCATTTTGATCAGCATCAAATTGCACAACTTTGCCATCATTTAACGGACCCTGTATCTCTTACGGTTTACGAGATCCCAATGATGAGCCTCGAATTCCAGCCACCCTGTACAATGATTCAGTATCTACCATCATAGGGTACATATGCATAGAAATTGACTTTACACGTAATACAATGAAACAGTTTCCAGTCTTACCAATAATTTAGACGAAATTTCTCAATCTGGGTTTGGTAGCATGGATTGAGAGTTTCTTAGTCGGTCATCAACAATGTGTAAGAATCGAAACTTCAATATCTAATGTGATTCCAGTATTGTCAGGAGTTCCTTAAGGCTCTCTTTGTGGAGCGTTACTTCTCAATTTGTTTGTCAACGATATTGGTTAATATATTTTTCACTCTGTTTTTATGTTATATGCACATGACTTCAGGATATTTAGAGAAATTTAGCATCATATGGATATGGATCTTCAATGTCTGGTTGGGGTTGATTACTTGAACTTGGAATATTTCAAACATTGTTGTGCATTATTTTCGATATTAAACCAACTGTTAGAAGTCATATTACTGCAGAGGTAATGAACACTGTTTATTCAAGAAACTTAGGTTTATTACCAGGTACACGGGAAAAATCATCTGGCTAGTATTTTTTTTGTTTTTGTATCGTTATGGTTACTCTTTGATATTGTATCTGCAACGATGTGTATCTGGTTGTGCTTGTATCAACCAGAATATTTTTACGATTACAAACATTTTTCACCTTGTACAGTAAACAATTCTCAACTGAAACACTCAGTTCACTTCATGGCCATTTGGTTAGACCTCCACTTGAGTATGGTTCTATCATTTGGACATCTTTTTATCAATTACATATTGATAGTTTAGTGCGAATTCAGAGGAGGATCTTGAGAACATATTCATATCGCAGGGGTTATCACGTTGCTCAAACAAACTTCTCAAAGATCTTGGTGAAACTTATAACCTTCTGAATTCAGAAAAGCGTAGATTAGTGTTGGATATGTGTATCCTATATAAATTGATCAATGGCCTCATCATCTCTCCAGTTCTACTTAGATTGAAAAGGGCCAATATGTCGGCCAGAACAAGAAAACATTTTTACATTATTTTCCTCGATCTTTTACACAACAAATTATGGCAACAATTAATAACATAATTTCGAGGCATCAAAAATCAGATTTATTGTGATTCATTTTGTGGCAGTCTAAAGTAAATTCGAAACTGATGCTGTGATTATGATTATGAATAGGTACTTAGTTAATGGAATAGGTCATACTTAAGGGCTTCATTTCTACTCAATTATTATTACGTAAGATAAGGAGGTGCATCCATGAAAAGTCTTCATTGGCTCTTCATCAGGAACTCTATAATACGTTGAAATTGATATGGAAATTGAATCATTATTATCGATTGTTGAAACACTTCCGTAAGTGTTTCAACAATCGAAAACAGTTAAAAAAAATCCAATCATATTCTCTATAGGAATGCCCGATGTTTCACGAATATTATCGGAATTTCCTTTCGTGGACTACAAGAGATGAAAAAAATTAGATATTGGAGGTGGAGTAAAATACCAGTATCGATTGAATGCTCTATTCATACCCTCAACCCCCAGCCCTTCCTACCACATAATTTCGAATGGCACCTCCTAACTTGAGATACATTAAATTCAGGCAGAAACAAACACTAATCGACGATAATAAACGATTCGTGTTATTGGTATCTACAGGCCAAGAGAGGCATTGAAAGCATCAGTCATTCAAAATATGCACCAATATTTGGTACTCAATAGTACATCCTACTTCAGAATTCTTGACGAACTTTTCGAAACGTTTTCGTATTGATTTGTTTACAGTTTGAAATATGTCTTAGTTTGAGTCCATCAATATTTTTACGTTTAGTAACAATTGTTTTCAATTGACTCCACAGAAAATGATCAAGAGGCATCGAATCAAGAGATCTTGCCAGTTATCCTATGGCGTGACAACAGTTACAAATGACACTAATTAACTTAAATCCGTAATGGAGGTGCCAAGACAAGGTTTAATGTGAGTGATAAGTAGATCTAACCATCTCACAAAATTTCATGAGAAGTCTACCGCTGAATCAAGGCCACACTCCATTATAATTTATTTCTTATAAATCCTGAAGATATCAGGCTCTAACTCAATTTTTTTCATCTTCCCCTCTCGCCATTGTAGGTATCTGCTATACATGGACACTTTTTTTTTTTATTTTTCACTTTATTGATTTGGTGATTGCTAGACTCAGAATCTCATGTATGACGAAGAAAGAAGTGCCATTTGTAGTTTCAAAGTAGTGGTGTCTGGGGGTGAAGGAGAACATAGCATTCATTCGATTATGATATTTCACTTCTCCCTCGAACCTATTCTTCCTCGAAATTGCAGATCAGAAGATATGTAGGGTGGTAAGTTCTAAAATGATAGCCCTGTATATTTGGATTTTTCAGATTATTCCATCCTTTCCACTTCCAGACTGAATATAAAATATTATAGTGTTACTGTTTTTCAATTATCACTCACAATTTATGATTCATTCAGAATAAGCCAAAAAAATATAATGTTCAGTATCATAATTCCCATTCATGTCAAGCGAAAAATGGAATGCATTATTGAGGTAATTGGTATGCCTGAAAAAGTCGAACTGAAATGCTAAAGTCAATACACAACCCAGTTTATTTATTCAGGCAGTATCCTACATTGATACTGAAACGCAATATAAAAACATTCGAACATGTGAGTACATACTTGCATATTGATTGAAGTAGGTTACTATCTTCTATCTCATTCGGATTCATCTCATCTGATGGTTGTATAAATACAATATAACATAAATACAAACTCCTTCTCAGAAATAAGGAGTTTGAATACAATAGATCCATTGTATTGAGGTTATCCAATGTCAAAGACTCTAAGATTTTTTGGAAAACTATAAAACAATTTCGAGGTCCCTGTTCACCTATTGGATTATCGCATATTGTATGGGAGAACTTTTATTGCGATTTATATCCGCGGAGAATAATCGATGACAACACATATTTTGATGCAAAACACCCATTTCTCGATTGTCCAATAACCTCTGACGAAATATATGCGGTGCTAAATAAATGTAAAAATAACAAGACTCCTGGGAGTGACGGGATACCTTACGAGTTCATTAAAAATATTACTCAAAATTGGGTACTCTATCTCACCTGCCTTTTCAATAGAGTACTGGAAACTTGCACTGTACCACTAAATTGGTCGGAAGTCATTTTGAGCATGTTACATAAATCTGGCCCTTTAGATGATCCATCCAATTACAGAGGCATTGCCCTAGTTAACTGCGTGCCCAAAGTTTTCACTCAAATAATACTGAATCGCCTTGATATGTGGGCCGAAGAGGCCCAAATACTTCCTGAGTCCCAATCGGGATTCCGCAAAAATCGTGGTTGTATTGACAACGTGTTTGTGCTTTCCTCCATCATACAAATCCATATACGACACAAAAAACGGAAAATATTTGCTTTGTTCGTTGACTTCAAGCGAGCATTCGACTCTGTTTCACATAATCTGCTATGGCAGAAATTGTTCTCTCTTGGGGTTAGCTCTAACATAATAATGGTTATCAGAAACTTATACGAAAATGCTTCACTAAAAGTAAAAGGTAATGATGGTCTCACGAAATCTTTTGAGGTTACAACTGGAGTTTTACAGGGCGAATCCCTGAGCCCCCTTCTTTTCAATTTATTTATATCGGATCTGGACATTTTTTTCTCAGACAAAGGGGCACGCAGAATCAATATTGATAATAAAAATGACATGTTGATGCTTTCTTATGCCGATGACCTTGTGATACTTGCCGAATCTCAAACCGACCTTTCAAAAAAACTCAATATTCTTGAAAAATACACCCGTCTCAATGAATTAACTGTTAACACTGATAAAACTAAAATCATGCGTTTCTCTCAAGCAGGCTTTGGAGTTGATGAATCCTCAAAATTTTTATTCGAAAACAAAAAAGTCGAGATCACTTCCAAGTACTCCTACCTTGGAGTCACATTTGTATCTTCAACTCTCTTTAGAGAAATGACGGTTAGATCGGTGGTAAAAGGTAAACAGGCAATAGGTGCAATACTTCCAGTTATCTCCAAGAGCAAAACAGAATCTTGGAAATGCAAAATGAAGCTTTTTGATAGCCTAGTAGTGAGCGTCATGTTCAGTTTTGTTGCCGTCTGGGGCCTTAGATACGCTGAAATGTTGGAGCGTGTTCAGATGGTTTTCCTTAAAAGAATTTTACTTTTGCCTATTACATCACCTGACTATGTTGTCAGACTAGAAACTGGTAGAGTGAAATTGATTTACAATGTGTTTAAAATATGTCTGAATTGGATAACCAAAATATTGAGCATGGATGAAACCCGATTACCTAAGATTTGTCTCAAAAGGCAGCTCAAACTTGACAACTGTGACGAAAGGTTTAACTGGACAGTGCAACTGAAAAGTCTCTTCACCTCTTTAAACTTACCTGAAATTTGGTCTCAAATTGAACATGGCTTCATAAATAGAAATAAAAAAATGATATTGTCCAAATTTCAGGAAAAGCTATTTCAAGAAGATGTTTCTCTTTCAAGCCGTGCTATGTTCCTCTCTCTCCATTGCTTTTTTAGAATTACCAAGTCAAACCAAGATTTTTTAAACCTCAATGTACCCATCATCCAAGTCAAAAGAACCATTGCGCAACTACGTCTTTGCAACAAATACATTATCAAATTCACGCTGAATGGCTCTACGTATAGAATTGATCCAAGAGAAATTTGTACAATATGTAACAAGAAAAAACTGGAAACTATAGAACATATGTTGTTTGAGTGTCCAATTTACTGTGCAATGAAACCCCAAAATTTCGACTATCTATCTAATCTTGACAATCTTATCTATTCCCTCGATAATATTTCCACAAAATCTGCCAAGGTCATATCCAACTATATCTGGAACATCTTGAAACTCCGTTCTTTCGTGATGAATGAATGAGTTTTCTCTCACTATTATGTACCACCTTTACTTTGATCAATCTTCTCACTTGTTAACCATTAGTATTGTATGTATTTTTTTTATGTAATTTTCTATATCCTCAATATCTTTTTTGCATCTAGTTATGTTCAATATTCATATATGTTTGCACCTGTACTTTCGAACCCTTGCTATAAAATGTATATTTTTGAAGCAATAAATGTATTCTATTCTATTCTATTCTATCTGATGGTTGGTGACAAAGAAAAGAGATAGCATGTGAATAAAAGTTCAAAGTGACGAAGAAGACGCACGTTGATTCAGTAACGCTTCAAAGATGTGTTCACTGAGAAAACTTAGCCAAGTAAATAGTTTCCTTGGAAACGACTCGATTGTGACGAGAACATGTTCACCAACGGTAGAAAAATGAGGTACTTGGAGTAGGTAATACAATATTTCTGAAACAATGTTCCTGCTGTAATTGATAAGGAAACTTTTTGGTTTCAACCAACTTATAAGTGAACATTAAACTAGTGCTAGAATAATGAAAACTCACCATTATTAAATTATTTTTCTCAGACAAAATTACTTGCTCTGAGCGAATTCATCGATGAAGACAAACTATCAAGTCAATTGTTGCAGATAATATCTCACTTGTGGTTATACATCTTTTCGCCGTTCGGACATCTCCGATATATTATTCGGGTGTCCACTCTCAACGCGACCACTCCTACTGTCTACGGTTTTATTATGTAATATGTCAACATGTGTGGTGTATTAATAGGTTCTCACTAGTACAATTGAAAATCCATGTCATGCAAGTCTCCTTCTGACCAACTGCTATATCATATTCGTGAAGATTCTCAGTTTGTGTGCCGCGCTCTGGGCTGTGGGATATTCAAATCTTGATGATGTGTTATTCTTTCGCCGGAGATAGTGAAATACATAACTCTCCAAGAATAGGACATGATTGTTGACATCATATACAGGATTTTATATTCCACTCCCGATGATACTCGACGTGGAAGAAAGTGACGTTTAATGAGTATAAAAAATAATTTCAATTTCACTTTCTCATCGACATCACTGAAGAATAAGAGATTCATGATCCTGATATTCATTTTCTGGAACATCCCAGTGAGAACTGATGACTGATTCCATGAAAATACAGGGTAACTAACTATGAATAGAAATTAACTATCTACTTCTGCTCGAAGAATAAATGCAGCAACTTTCTTATATTTTTCCGAAATGAAAGAAGTGGCATATGGCCTCACAGTATGCGTATCTATTCAATAACTGTTTGAAAGTTTTTCTATCATCTTCATGAAGAATATAATGCCAAATACAAGATATTTTGAAATGTTTCGATGACAATTATAATCAAAATACAAGTTACAGACGAATGTGAATTGAATTCATATTCCAGGATGATTCGCGAACATGGAAAATAGGTTGACAGATTGTTATAGTAGCAGAAGGCCGACGGTCAGAAGAAGATATCCCTTCAGGAAGGAAAGCTCTCATGGCTCTATGGAAATATGTGAACGTATATTCCTTTGAACACCATGTTGAGCTATTGTTGTGGCAAAATATAATCAATCAAGTGAATGATATGGAGTCAAAATTCTGGAATGAATGAACTATCTGACATCTATCTAGACCATGATTTCCATACTTGAATCAACAAACGCCAAAGGAGGTCAAGTATTGAAAATAGTTGCAAATGTTTGTACCGTGGTGAAGGAAATTGCCATGAACATCAAACTGAAAGTATCACCACTCTACAAAACTTTGCGACTACACGATATTTTCTTCTAGCTTTCATTTGTTTATTGGAATATTGAGTCAAAATTGATTTTTCAGTGTTTTATTTTCTTGAATGGTATATGTCGTATCAAGATGATGATGTTGATTTGGGAGGATTTGATTGGTAGGATTGGTATCTTGATTTGAAATCGAATGAGGTTTCCACGGGTATTCTGTTTCCTAATATTGAATTAGTATCGAGAATTTCCACAATATTCCATTGCTGCTGGCAAGCAGTGTATCTCGCTGATATTGATGTGTTTCTATTTGAAGTGAGACAGATATTATACCAGCCAGTTACTATTGTTGTTGAGAAGTAAGAGGAAAACCATCCATCATGTCGAATACTGAGGAGATCACCTTCTAGTATCTAGTATCTGTGAAGTGAGTTGAAATTGGTATAATATATTGCAAAATACAAAACTGCTTATTTTATTCAAGAAAACGATAATTAGATTCGATATTTCTTCACGAAACTGTTATCGAGCATTTTGATCATTATATTCGGGAAGTCAAAACTTATTGAGAAAACAGAATTGCTGTTAACCAAAATAAAATAAATTCTGGTCGATTTCACGCTAAAAAATGTATCACCTTGTGAACATTATTTTGTTTCGAATAATGAGACAGAAACAATATCATCAAATCGAATATTTCGTCATTACTGGCCATCCACACTGAGAAAAAAAATCAATAACCCCAAGCGAATATTTAATGATGACGAATAAAAACTTATATACTATATGGGACAGCTCTCCAACTAACTTACCACAAGTAAAAAGAGTTTGCTGAAATAAATCACTCACCATCATTAAGTTGTTTACAGCAACTTCAATTACTAGCCACTAGTTAACTGGTAAACCACCCATATGTGAGTTATTTTTTTTGTCAATAATAAATAATGTCTCATGATTAATCACCAGATATCTTGTTTTAGTTGCCTCTAGTCTAAACATAAGTAATCAGTTATCTTCCAATGAGTTTGTAACTAGCTTGCATTGAATTGATAGTTAGCTTATGGTGAGTTACTACACTCGCTTCCTATGAGTTAGCTGATGAGTAAACATAACTAACCAGTCATCTTCCAATGAGTTTGTAACTAGCTTGCATTGAATTGATAGTTAGCCTATGGTGAGTTACTAAACTCGCTCCCTATGAGTTAGTTGATGAGTAAACATAAATAATTAGTTATCTTCCAATGAGTTTGTAACTAGCTTGCATTTAATTGATGTTTGCTCATGGTGAGTTACTAAACTCACTTCTTATGATTTAGCTGATAAGTTATTGTAATCAAAAAAACTATCGTATAATGAGTAGACAACTAGGTTGTGACCAAAGTGTCAAGTAGGGGGATGTATAATTAGAATCAACAGTTATTGAAATAAAAGAACCTTTATTTGAGCAACTTTGTATACAGGAAAATAATATGTCTCATAAGATACATTACTCAGTGTACACTACCATAATATGTATACAAAATAAAACGAAAATTCACAAAGAACAACATAACATCCTATATTCCTATGAGATCAAAAAATATTCAAAATATGAATTCGACAATTTCTCATTATACATAAACTAGCCTGATTCAGAGTCCCTGTATGAATTTGACAGTTTTTGTATAATAAAAGTACGTACACTTGGCAGTGCTTCATAACCACAAAAAAGTTGGAATGTCATGAGTAAATTGACGGGATTGGACAATACATGAACGTTACATGACATTACATTTAAGGTTTGTCAAATACGTAAAATACACAGGTATTCGAATCATATTCGAATAATAATACATCATGAATATTTGCGCTGTTTCGAACTGCCGAAATGCAAGCAACATATATCAATTATTCGATTTTTCAACGGATCATATCGAAAATTTGAAGCGGCCAGTATGGAACATCAGTCCAGCGAGCAAAATTTGCGAGGTAGGTCTTTGAATTTTCCGATAAAATATAATGATTGCCTGATTCACGGCGAATAGCGCATTAGACGTAAACGGGTTATATACAAAATGATACAAAAATTCACAACAAACAACATAACATCCTATATTCCTATGAGATTAAGAAAATATTCAAAATATAAATTTGACAATTCGTCATTATACATAAACTAGGCTGATTCACGGTGAATGGAGCATTAGACGTGAACGGAGAACAAGACATGAGATTATTCTGAAGATTTGATTCCTACAGTAATTAGTTTTGTTTCATCGATCTGAAATATTTTCAGCATCGCGGCGTTGCCACTTCTATGAAAAGTAGCAACAACTTCATTATTCAAAATAGGACCCAATGTATTTTGTTATATTTTCAGATTCTCCCTGAACAGCTGATTTGGTAGATTTATTCTAGCGAGAATGATTACGCAGATATAGGGTGGAAAAACCGATATTTTTCGACTTTGGGAATTTTTTGTGTCGAAAGTATTCATTATTGCTCAAAACGGCTTGCATGTCCCTGTCAACGTTTTATTTACTGTCTATTGACATTCAATTGAAACAAATACAGGTTGTTTGAAAATTTTGAGTTATGCACCACCCTGTATTCCAATTGAATATCAATAAAGAGTAAATGAAAAGTAAAGATAGGGACATGCAAGCAGTTTTGAGCAATAATATGGATAGTTTCGGCACGAAAATTCTTGAAGTCGAACAAAATAGATTTTTCACACCCTATATCTCTGTAATTATTCTCGCTAGACCCTAAGTATGAGAGATCTACGAAATCAGCTCTTCAGGTAGAATCTGAAAATGAAACAAAATACAGAGGGTCCTATTCGAAATAGAATAAGAATGAACCACAAAACAAATACACACACCTCGACCTGTGACCTCGACACACACTCACTTCCTTTGACCGACTGACCGTTTCGCAATCGCAACTACTGTGTTTGCGACCTTCGCTTGGCGTCGAATCAGGGCGGAAACTTCCGAAAGCTCGAATCTTATATGATAGATCACTACTCGCCAATATTTTGCAACCTGCAATGATCTTTCTGGTCGATAATGGAAGAAAAATGAGCTGCTATGACAGACATTACATTTCAGAAATATAGGTTCATTAATAGCAATTATTGTTTCTGTCCCAATCAGTTATCTGCATATCAGTATTATCGAATCATTGAACGGAATTTTAATCGCGAGTAGTTATTGCTCTTAGGACGAAACTCTCACTTCAGAAACAACTTTTTTGCTTTCAGAAGTAGCAGAAATATTTCCGGCAATAAAAATTTCATCTATCCGAAATGAAGAAAACTCAGGAACAAATTTTACTTGGACGACTTTTCTCAGTGCAACCTCTTTTCAACGTGAACGAACTCTACATCTCCCTACTAGCGAAGATTATGGAAATATTTCTCTTCAGGATGAGGTTTTCTACAGAAATTGTCGACGATCAGCTACTATGACGTGAATCATGCATTTCGTTTATCTGGAAAAGATATCCAGGCTTCGGGAGAATGATATGATACTTTTATTTCAGATACATATTTGGTTATAGAATAATTGAACATTCTCATCTCCATTATTTTCACTATAAAGCCTGATGGCTCAAGTTATTCTCTCTGTCGTGCTGAATTTCGCATTTCGTGGATGAGTTTTAATTCTAGACCTCGACTTCTCAGGAATAAATAACTTCTATCTTGTTGCTCGTTTCATTAAAAAAACACCGAAATGGGGTCATTTATTGTTGTATACAATACCATGAAAGGAGAATTCCCGTCACGCTGACCCAAACGCACGAAATTCGCTCATGGCTGGCTGCTATTTTGAATTGTAAATGTTGGACACGACACCTACGGCCTCTATGTAGACATTGCATCGGTCAGATTGTGCTGTTGTAAGTACTTAATTGTTACTTGCCATTGTCTACTTTATTTATATCGCTGTTATCGATGCCATCGACTCGAAGAATTCGTGTATTTCTGGTTTCAATGGGAAAACAAGATCGTGGGTTAGAAAAACATTCTGCGTCACATACAGGCGAATGAGAGTAAAGCATGTTGCTGGCACTGTCTCCACAGTATCACAGTTTAAGGAATAACTATCCTTAAACTGTGACTCTGTCATGACTTCGATAACGTAAGATAGAACATTTCTTTCATCATAACCAGAGGAATTTGATGTCACTTCTCGTTGAGTCACGTGTCACGTCAAGTTAGGTTTCGTGGAATTACGTCTCATCAAGTTTGGTCAACTGAAGCCTCCTTGTGAAATTACGTCTCCTCACCAGCGCCTTCTCACGCGCGGTTGTTGTTGATCACTGTCAGCTATATGTTTATTATCTGTGGTTGAGTGAACATAATTTGTAGATTCCGTTCATTGCTTTGTTGTCAATAAAACACTTGTAGCATCACTCAACTCAAGTGGGTTGGGGCACAAGGTATTTGTCAAAAAATGTGTTACAACGATAAAACTACTACACGGAAAACGCTATTTGACGACGACGAGTCATTTTGACATCGATAAAAGAGGATGCAGCTTTTTTAACGCTGATAAACTGCTTGCTCCTTCGATCTAGTAGCTATTTGCGCCTGATGTCACTCCAATTTCTGTCTTGTCAAGTTCGATTGATGGGTATGGTTCACGGGTAAGTTAGCAAGATGAGCCGTTTTTGGAAAATTTCGTCTGAAGAAATCACGGAAATATGAGAAAACCAATTCCGCGAACTATCAGTCACACGGAATCATCAATGAAGGTAATAATTATTGTTGTTCATTTGTATATTGTCGTTGATTTATCTTGCCAAGAAACAAACCAAGGTTTTTTTCACAAATTGACTGCACCTGAATTATAACCATCATTCCTTGCAATGGGAAAAAAGAAAACCAATATGGCATGTGAAATAACTTAGAATAAAATATGTTTTCAAGAGATACGTCCATGCAAAACTGAAATAGTTTTAATTTCGTCATCTACTCACCATCATTTTTTAAATACAATATGTAGATGAGACTTGGTATTTACTTCTCATTAACTATTTTGTAGTTGACGTCCTACCTGATTCTAATAGACATATAATTCTCACAGTAGATATTGAAAAAGTGCGTGACAGCAAGAACGAAAAAAAAAAATTGAATAAGTGGCATCTTCGAATACCCCAATGATGTTGCTTCGTCGTCGATATTGGTGTCGAGTATATTCTTCGATATTCTTCGTGTTCTGTCAGCTAACATATTTTCGCTCAAGTAAGATAGTGATAGTACAAGATTCCTGATATATTTTGTCATCAAATTCCATTATTTATGTGCATATAATCAATGGTGAAAGTTTATATTTTCCAATTCGGAAAATATCTGATAGAGCCTCGAGAATCTCGTCGAAATATAGGAATTCAGCGCTCTTGATATGCTCCTGCATCTTTGAAATGTGAAATCCAGAAATATTCTATAAATTATATCGAATTGCTGCAAATTTCCATGCACTCAGCATGTTTTGTGTGACTTGACTATATAAACCCTAATGTAGATCACGACGTATTCATATCGTTAATGAGATATCGACTTCTTTTCTCCAGAACATGACGTTGCAGTGACTTTGGAAACTCAGATAATTACAAAATATCTAAATTGATCGATGAAAACTATAACCGCCAAATTGATTTGACTTTTTATACGTTCATTGAGATGGAACAAGAGATTAAAATTTTCAATTCTCACTTGCTAAGTGGTGCTTCCATTCCTGATCGAATGTATTAATACCGTCCATAATTATGCAGTTTCATGGGCAACCTTACCAATATCGTGCTTCTATTCATCAATATAGATTTCTTTGATTCTATAGCCTAAGCCCACGGGAATTGACTGGATCTTATTATTTCTATGATATATTGTTCACATAAAACATTTTCTAGGAAGATCCAATTTGTTCAGAAGAGTTTCGAGTGTAAAAACATTTCACCGTTCACCTTTCGTGTGTTTCTATATAAAAAAAGGCAAATTCATTACTTATGGACGTCACAACACCAAGAAATTCGGGTTCTCTACGTGAAAATCATAATGTGAACAGTCTGTAGCTGAATGTTCTGGGTATTATGAGGAAAAATATTGTATCTCTGGTAATTGAGAATAAAAAAAAAGATTGTACAGGGTTATCCATCGAAGATACCCACCTTTATATTCACTGAAGATGTTTACAACAAATTCGATTGAATCGGTTCATGAATTACCATTTCACTTTGACAAGTCATTATTGCGTGGACCGTGAGTGAATTTTTTTTCTTATTCTCTCCCAGTGTATGGTCTAGTTATTTTTCATATTCAGGACGAGCGCAGCCGATCGGAGCGAGTGTTTAATAAACGAATGTCTAGAAGAGTTTATAAACGCGTTACATACTATACTTTTTCTACGAACTCATAATTCCTTCCTTCGAGCAGATCATATACATAATACTATGCAACTGCTTGCAACCAACGACACACGTATACGTGATATTGGTTGTAGATGTGACCAGGTTAGGTAAGGATATATGAATGGCTTGCTCACTATCTTTTGTGAATACAAACTTATCTGACGTAGAATAAGAATAAGGAAAACTCTTCGATTCGTTGAAGTATCAAACTTTTCGATTTCTCAGGTTTGTATCCATATTCAGATTGCAAAATTTCGCTCACATAAATATTGTGTTTCACGTTTTTTTTATCGCTTGAAGCGCACGAAAGGGAATCCCTATAATGTTCAAATAACATCGTGCGTTCCTAGGGAGGATAGGGATAGGAGGTAAGTATTGGATTTTTTTTTGAACTCCTGGAGATTATATGTTGTTGGGAATACTTCCACAGGCAATGAATTCCAGAGCCTAGCCGTTCTATGGATGAAGGAGTTTGAATAAATTGCTGTTCGACATCTTTCGAGGTTGACAACGAAAGGATGTGCTGACTGGGCTTGTCTAGTTCGTCTGACTGGTATTGCTAGTGAAGGGATGATAGCAGAGATTTCCGAAGAACATTTCCCGTGGAAGTATCGATAGAAAAGTGAAAGGTCGCCGACCTTTCTACGGTGTTCCAATGATGTCAAATAGTGAGTGAGTGTGGCGTCACCCACCAGGCGGATGGCTCTTCTCTGGATGGAATCTAAGAGCATCAGCGTATGTTTTGGTGCTGAACCCCATATGTGGGAGAGTATTCTAGAACATGCCGTATCTGCGCTTTGTAGATCATGAGGAGCTGTTGATGTGTAAAGTAGCTTCTCGCACGGAACAAGAATCCGAGTTTTTGTGAAGCAGCTTTTGCGATAGATCTCACATGATTATCCCATGAAAGAGTGTTGCTGATGGAAATACCGAGCATAGATATGGTGGACTTGGTGGGGATGGTGGTGCCAGACATAACAATGTCGGGCATACTGAGTTCCGCCTTTCTAGAGGAAATACAGGCTTGTCATTCAGCAAACTGAAGAACAAATAACCCACTTAATTTTCACAAAGAGTTCTTGGAAATATGTAATTACCTGAAACATTCTCTTCGATTTCACTTCCTTCTACATTTCGCAAACATTTAATGAAGAATTCTGAAACAAACAGCAATTGTTTGAATAATCGTGATTGCAACAAAATCCCAAAATGACAGTTGACACTGTTGACACTCCGTAGGAGAGGACTGAAACGACAGAAGGTGTGTTCGATGTACTCTATTGCCTTGGTTATGTGTTTGAGAAATTGTTTTGCCATGGTATAACGTGTTAAATTTTTTGAATAAATCACAGATCGTCAATCCGTGATTAATCGATTATTTAGCGTGGTACATACATATCCGTAGGCTGACTGCTATTTTAGTTATGTGAGTAAAAAAACATAATAATATTCACAAGTTGTTTGCAGTAATGAAGCCTATTGATAGCCCTCATCGAAAGTTTTACTGGATGATTCCTAAAAGCGTGACAACAATTTTTCTTCTCGGATCGAACACCCTGTTTTTATTACTCTTACTAACGGTGACTTTCTGTAAGAACATAAATACCTGTAAATATATGTTATCATCTGTTTTTCAATTATATCTAACCACTTATATGGTAAAATGGATTAGTGGTTTGTGAAACTTCTGATATAGGAGCCTTGGCATTGTTAAATTTTTTTTGGTAAATAATAACGAGAATATAGTTGGTCTTTTCGGAGAATAATCCTCTTCAAATGTAACATACCCAAATATAGGAAACAAAAGATGAGAACTAACGAAGTGATGATTTGTAGGCAATTCGAAAGGATGGAAGTTTTTTTGGTGAAGCTGTCAATTTAAGACAGATTGGATCTTCATTTGCGATTTCAGTTCCATTCAGCGTATCATGCAGTGACTGATAATTTCTGGTATTCCCAACTGGGCGCGAAGAAGCATAGTTTCGCCCAGATTTGCGCCGGGCGTGAAGTATAACTTTGGCACCCTAGGGCGATAAAATTTCAAATCTATTTCGGGAGTAACTTCTTTTTATAGACTTCTAGGCTTGTTAATATTACTAGTTATAGCTGATTGGACTATCACCTATTACTTACACACTGCGTTTCATGGAAACCTATTTCACGCCCTCAATATATTATATAAAAAAAAACTAGTATTATTGATTTGGGGTTTTTCAGCAGGATATCTGAATTCGTAGTACATCATGCAAACTTTGATCAAGTTCTGCTTTCCGTATCACAAAAAAAAACGTGAAATTATGTACAGGGTGTCTGGAATTCGAGCCTCATCATTGGAATCTCGTAAACCGTGAGAGATAAAGGGTCTCTAAAATTATTCATTTATTCATTTATTTATCCATATCTAATTACATGACAAAACTATACTACATACAAACTTGATATTAGGTCTATCCTAATCTACCTAACACGATATCAGCTGATGTTTCCTATAATTTTTCATTCATATACAATTCATATATTCATTATAGTTTATAATCGATAAAATGTTGTTTAGGTGACATAACATGTTTTATTCGACATTCTCAGAATATTGTTTGAGTTACTTCAAGAATTGTGAAAGATAGTAGAGCAATATTTATTTCTAACAGAAGAAGATTATCATTCGTTATCTTCAACATGGAGATTACATCAGGGGAACAGTTGTTGTTTGTTGTTACCAGAGAAATTTCAAAAACTGGTTGAGCCTTGTGAGACTGTTGGGGACTCTTTTTTCAACAATGAATGCAAATACGGAGTGTGGTATAGTTTGTTGTAAAGTTCATAACACAATATAACACTACTGCTAATTCAGCGAGCATCTCACTAGAATTACTTTAAAATCAGGGGAAACTTTATATTTTTCTAGGTAATGAAACCTCAGGAATACATATTGTATTTTTTTTTGGGTAGGTATGTTTATACAGAAATTAGTGAAGGTGCCATTCATCCGAGCAGTATTGCATCTTTGGTCTGCCGAGTGTATTGTTATAACACAGTTATTGTGCTGGTATCTTTGAACAATTCGCTCGCTCCTAAGGACGAATCCTAGAGCTCGAAGTCCTCGTGGAGCTATGTATTCTTTATGTGTTTTGAATAAAAGTGTAAAATCATAGTGAACACCCAGATCATTAACTGTTTCGACTTCTTCCAATACATCATCATTCATCGCATATATTCAATCGATTCTCTAGTACTAGCACAAGGCAGCTCGATACATTTGGCTGTGTCGAAAGGAAGATCATGCTCTACACACTATTGGTGAATACTATTTTGTAGTTTCTGACAATCTTGCGCGAACTCTCAATGCGTCTATAAAAATTTATATCGTCTGCGAAGAGCACACAGTCAGAGTAATTCAAGAGGGCAGGCAAGCTATTGATGAAAACGGAGAACAGTAGGGATCCAAAGTTTGCACCTTTTGACACTCTAGAGTGAGCATTGAATATTTCAGATAAATTGATTTTATTGCAAAGTTGCGAAATTTTATGCCTACTGGTACTGGTGGACGACGTTAACACGTCAGCAACTAGTCCCTAATGGGACCTTTTAGCAAGCTCCAATGTGTTTCAATAATTGTTGTGGTTTGATTTAAAGAGCTAGCAATCAACCTCTGTAGTTACCGTCCATCAGCTCTCTCAGAGTTTTTCGGTTGGGTTTTGTAGGCTAGTAATGGACTCACTACCAATTGCTGCAGTGGCTCAGTTGGTAGTTCACCTCACCCACCAACATACACCGCCTACATCTTTTCTGATGCACACAACCACATCATAATTTTTTTCTGTGTGTTCTGTGTAGGCTTTGTTTCTAACTGCATGCGCCACTTCAGGTGAAGCACTGTTAATCGGAACGCAACAGTGAATCATGCCGGACCATGCCCATACCTATCAAAATGTTGTTTCGGAATTTGAATAATTTCAACTGTTATGTTTTCATGACTATTTGGAAAGATGTGAAGAAACAAATCACACATTCTCATTGCTACTTCTTATTCTACAAGATAATGTTATCAGATATCCGAACCGACGTTTCATCTTTGAGCTGGTGTATTGCATCTATTCATTTGTTCATTGTTATATAAACGTTAACAAGATTTTCAATGTCTCAATTCGTGATGAATGCATGTTCGATTAGTATAAGAAATTATGTTATAACCGTCTTCCGTCTTCAACAAGAAATTTGAATGTTTCGTGACAGTGTCATGTCCAAAAATGTTACATCGACTTCCCAATTCTTTCAACACCATTGTAATCATCGTCAAATAGTGTAAGTACCATTTGAACATTCCTCAATATTATTGTCAATGTACACAAATCAAATTCTATTTGTAGTCTCCCTGAAGATGGAAATATACATTCTCGAAAGCTCGGGCAAACTATAATGAGTTCACCTTTACTTTGCTGCAATCCCCACTAGCAAGCATAGTTATTTATGTATATATACACGGCAAACACGGGTAGTAAGAGGTGAAAAAAAGGCCTAGAATAGAATCAGATGTTGTACGGCGTCACATGACAGTTTTTGAATTACAATATTCTAGAAAATGGGGAAAAAATTCACAATAAGTGATCGATTGTGCAGTTAACACAATTGTTGAAACTGTTATAATAATTTCTAAAAATTCAGTAGACTATTCCTCCAAAGCGTTTTGTCCAAGAATTTACTCCAGTGGAAAATTATTTGATTGACTATCTGCTTCTTGATGAAAAGTTTAGAGATATGGTCAAGCCAAGGTCAAAGTAAAGAGAAGGATAGTTTTACATTTCCACCAAAATCCTGTCGGGAGTCACTAAGATAGGCGACGTCATGCGAAAAGAAATCCTCATACAGCCCGAACTTTAAGTCCATGTCACACCAGGAGAAAAACTGTAACCAGTAATGAGCGCGGCAGCTTCATCATGGGCTGGTCTGCTTCGAGTAACCAGGAAGCTTACATCTATCAAGAAAATTATTTTATGATCTATCATTGGGATGTATTCAGTTGGAATGTTACACATTTTGTGAGGCATGAAGTTGCGCAATTTCATAATTTCACCGACTTTGTATCTCTTACAGTTTACTAAATCCCAATGATGAGGCTCGAATCCCAGCTACCCTGTACTTGCCTCAATGATGGATGTCAGGGCTTGTCATGCTTGAATTGTTGATTGTTGAGAAATCATCTGGATAAAAACACCAACTGGAGTACTTTCACTTTTATTCTCCCAATTTGATAATGTTTTATTGATCTACGTCTTCACTGATCAGACAGAACATGTCGTATACATTGATTTATTCATGAGTCGAAGTATCGTACACGTTCTCGCTGGTGTCAGTGAATTGGAAACACAAGTCTGAAAACAACTCATGAGAGTAGTGTGAATTTGTAGTTTCATGTTATTCATTTGGCACATCAGAGGAATATTGCTAGATAAATGCGAATTATTTTTTCTCCAGGTCTAGACCTTCCTAATCTACTTATATAAGAATATATCCCATACAAGAATATGAAACTATAATTCTCACATGAAATCAACAATCACGTATACACCTAACAACTTACGACGAAGATCTCACGGAAATTACAGCCTGGACAACCAACAATCTAGTTGAATTCACCGCCACCAAAACTGAAGCCTGTATTTACTCTAGAAATGCAGAACATTCTTACTTGGACCACTATATCTACGCTCGGTATAACCATCAGTATTTCTCTCTTCCATGGAAAAATCATGTCTGATCCTTCGCTAAAGCTGCTCGGCAAAAACTCGGATTCTTATTTCGTGCGAAAATCTATTCCACATCTCAACAGCTTCTCATGGTCTACAAAGTACAGAAACGACCAGTTTCAAATACTGTTCTCATGTATGGGGTTCGGACCCCATACATACGCTGAAGCTCTTAGATTCCTTCCAAAGAAGAGCAATGCGCCTGGTGGGTGATGCCACACTCACCAACCCTTTGACTCCATTAGAATACCGTTAGAAAGTTGGCGACTGTTCGCTTTTCCATAGACACTCCTGAGGAAAATGTTCCTCAGAAATCTCTGCAATAATACAATCACTAGCAATACTAGTCAGACGAACTCAACAGACTCAATCAGCACATCCCTTCATTGTTAACTATCATCAGAAATGTCAAACGACACTCTACCAACACTCGTTCGTCTATACAACGGCGAAGCTGTGAAATTCTTTGCCAATGGAAATATTCCCAAAAACTCATAACCCCCAAAAGTTCAAAAAAAAAACTATAACACCTACCTCCTCTCCCTATCCTTTCTGAATACCCATGATGTTCCACGAACATCATAGGAATTTAGTTTAGTGCGCTCCAAAACAACATATCGAATTTCAGGTCATTGCACTCACTTTTTTCATTGAGATTTCCTATTCGTTCCTTAGTTTTTTTTTTCCAATATTCATTTTTTATTTTCAATTCAATATGTCAAAACTTCAATCATGTCAAGGGTCCTCAGGTTCAGTAGATTCATTATCTGGAATATTTTCTTGTTTTCCTCATCATCACCATCAGTATCTGATGAAGTATGATTATCAAATCCAAAACAAAACCCAATTGACAAATCGTATAAAATCATGGGAATCTGGTACTCACTCACCCCTTTCCTCCATTTGATAGTTTGCAACCATTTTTGTCGAAATTTATTGGGATCTTGAAATTTTCACCTCTGAACCTATCAAGAGGCGGAAAATAAATTACTATCCCGAAGCAGAAATCTAGGAGATCACTGGCGCTGGTGATCAACCAAAGTTTCAATTCATAATTCTTCTGCCCATTCCCCACATCTGGAAATTCTGACATTTTCCACTTTCTTTTAAATCGAAAATGTACCCAGGTAGCACATCATATTGGCTGGAACTCGAATTTATATTGGGCCGATATAGTTATATCGTACATGTGAAAAATAATATAGGTCCAATGTAAGAGAATATTGGACAAACAATATTGGAATGATAGTATTGGTGGAATATTGGTTCAACCTGAGCTGAATATGGATTGTCAGCTACAATATTGGAGCAATATTGGTTGTAAAATTCGTTAACAATGTGTTGAGAAACATATCTATGAATGTTATATAATATTGTTCTACAAATGTCGATACAACAACATCGTATACATATTGTTCCCGACATTTATAACCAATATTGCAATTTGAACATTCTCCCCATGTCGATTCTGAAGCGGTTATGCAATATTGTATATTCAAGTTAAACGGCATATTGGTTGGATATTGTTTCAACAATATTTGAAACATTATATTCACCCATCATGATTTATATCATTTTATATATATCATGCGGAAGATTGATTGATATCATTCCAACTATATAACGCGGAAGATATCGTATACATATTGTTTCCAACAACTATTACCAATATCGCAATTCAAACATTCTCCCCATGTCGATTCTGAAGCGGATATACAATATTGTGTAATCGGATTCGACGGCAAATTGGATGAATATTGTTTCAACAATATTTGGAACATCGAATTCACCTATATTGATTGATATCATGCGGAAAATATCGTATACATATTGTTTTCAACAATTATAACCAATATCGCAATTTGAACATTCTCCCCATGTCGATTCTGAAGGGGTTATGCAAAATTGTATATTCGAGTTCGACGGCTCATTCTTGATTATTGTTTATTCGACTATATTAAAAAAAATTTCTTCGGAAATCTCTGCAATCATCCCTTCACTAGCAATACCAATCAGACGAACTAGACAAGCCCAGTCAGCACATCCTTTCGTCGTCAACCTTGAAAGATGTCGAACAGCACTTTATCAAGACTCCTTCATCCATAGAACGGCTAGGCTTTGGAATTCATTGCCTGTGGAAGTATTCCCAACAACATATGATCTCCAAGAATCCAAAAAAATTCCAATACCTACCTCCTGTCCCTATCCTCCCTAGGAACGCACGATGTTCTTTGAACATTATAGGGATTCCCTTTCGTGCGCTCCAATCGATAAAAAAAAATCATGTTTACCCAAATTGACTGATATCGTTTCAACTATATCATGCGAAAGACATGGAATGCATATTGATTCAAATATGAATATCAATAACGGCAATTCAATATATATCTTATATCGGTCATAGAAGAGACAAACAATATTGTATTTTCAAGTTCAATTGCATATCGGGTGAATGGTTTTCTAGCCATATTCAGAAAATAATATCATCTTATATTGGCTGATATGTGATTCACTATATCATGTGAGCCATATTGTTCACATATTGTTATGAGAATACATATCGATATCGAAATTTCGATATTTATTCCATATCACGCACTCCCAAACCGATGTCGATAGATGGCGCTATAAATGATTGGTAACGTTATCCCATTGCCGATCAGACGAGAAAATATAAATATTGGCTCTAGACGATTTTAAAGTATTATTACCTGGAGTAGGGGTCAACCGTGATCAACAAGGCGGTTTCCCCAGCGCAAGGCCCTCCCATTGCACTTCGGCTGGGCTGACCTTTGTGATTATTCCTGATGCGAATAACTCGCAAATATTGGTATGAAAATATTCCACCAATATTTTGAAGACAACATAGCTACATAATGATTTTCAATAATGTACCAATATTTCCAACCAATATTGCACCAGTATTGTCAAATGTTCACTTTCTATTTATCAGCAATATTGATATCACATTTTGTGACCAATATAACTTCACGAATATTCCAGCAATATTGGTATGAGAATATTCTACCAATATTTTTGAGACAACATACCTTCATGATGATTTTCAATGATTCACCGATATTTCCATATAATAATACACCAATATTGCCGAATGTTCACCATTAATTTCTCGCCAATATTGATATCACATTTTGTGTCCAATATATAACTCTACGAATATTCAACCAATATCAATATGAGCATATTCTACCCACATTTGGAAACTGATATTGTACTAATATCGCCGAATGTTCACATTTTTTTTCTCGCCAATATTACTTTCACAATATTTTGCCGATATTTTCGTAATATTGCACCGATATTGTCCCAATACATGTGTGCTACTTGGGTACAGAGTCGGTTATCAAATAACATCCAACATTACTATGAGATCAAGGCTATGAGTTTCCCAGTTCCAGTGGAGTCTAGGTATATTTCCGAAATAGTCAATAATTTTTTGTTACCATACTGAAATTCGGATAAGATTATTCGTTCCAGAGATACATAGGGAAGTTTCCACTCCTGATTGGCTTATGCGGCTCATACGAACTAATATTTCTCAAATTATTCTTGGAGCGAATCATTCTATTTGAAGTTGATTAGAGACGAATTATGAAATAAAATGAAAGATCATCACGAAAATAATAACTAATGCTCGGTACAGATGACAGCTTTTCGCATTTCAACTTATAGCGCATGGGATACTGATTGGTCACAATTGATTTTCATAATTACAGAAAGTTCGTTTCAGGGTCAATAAGCGATAAATGTTCAAACATTTAGAACATTCCATCGAAAAAAAGCCGATATTTGTCCAGTATGACCCTAAAACAGTGAATGTGAACAGTACGCGATTGATATTCATCGTTCCGCTGTAAGTTGTAAGATGTCATCTGTACCCATCATAAGGATTCACTGGCGTAGATATTGAGAAAACTGGTCCTGTTTTGTTTTATTCCACTCAAAAGACAATACTGAACCGTATCGTTGAGGTACTGTACTGAATTTGGATTCGCTATCTTATTGAATACAAATTCAAAACTCTCACACCGTTTTTATCAAACTCACTCAAGAAATAATAAAAAAAAAGTACGACGCGTCTGAACTGCCATCCTGAAATAACCTTTTTTTTTCCACGAACATTTGCCTAATTCACAGTTGCAACTGTTAACTCTTAACTACTAACGTTCCAAATATATAACGTTGTCACTAACCATACGTCTCACAGACGGGACCATTTAAATGTTCATATAAATCCAATTTTTTTTATTTAATTTTTGTGAGCTATTCAAACACATTCTCTGCATATTTGGCGAAGAGACAATATGTTCAAAATTGAAATAGAAATAAAAAATTTTCAAAATGTTGACATTGATCTATAGAAATACCAAAATGAAATTGACATTCTTATCGATGATAAAATATTATGGTCATTCTGAATACAGTTAGAGTCGTATTGAAATATGGCACAGAACTGAGTCATAAACATGCAAATTGAAAAAAAAACATTGCCTAGTATATCTAGATATAGACGCAATCATACGAATATTATAGGCGGAATTGAACTTTTATTCTTACGTTATAACTAACTATAGGGTAAAATTCGGATAGATGCCGCACTCTTTGTAAAAAATATATAAAAACTCGAGTAACAAAAAATATGTATTTCAAAAAACATACGATCATTCTGATACTATCTATTTTTTATTGAATATTGGTCCCAAAACAACATAAAAAGAACTCTCCTATGAACAACGAGGCGTAGCCGAGTTAAAAAAATAGTCGAGATGACCAAAGTTTTTCGCGCTCGAGTTGCAAACAACATTTTCTCCACAAACGTCGAAAAATATAGTTCTGAGGTGAACATATGCTGAGCTTGATATAAAAAAAAGTGTTGAACTGGCCTAAAAGGCCTCCCCCTATGCTCCCTAGGGACGCACGATGTTTCACGAACATACTAGGAATTTCCTTTCGTGCGTTCCAAGAGAAAAAACAAAGTTAGTGTAGAACATTCAGAAATTAATGATTTCGATGTTTGCTCGATTGAGGACCATAAAGTTATTTTACATTAACAATGCGCGCAGTACTACTTTGCATGGGTTGCAAGTGTCTTATGCAGCAAATCCAATTTGCTGTCTTGGAGGTTGTGAAAAAATTCTTCTGTCAGTATCTTGCTTGGCTGATTCAGGATTTTGGTTTTCCTTCAAATCGGATGAGGGAATCTCATCTTCGCTGTCGGATGTGAAAGTATTCGATGTTCTATCATCTGTGAGATATAAGATTATGCTATTTTATCATTGAAAATTTTGTGGCATCTATCCGTATGAAAAAGTGCGGCATCTCTCCTTCTTGATACGGATAGATGCCTTACCTGCCTACGCCTGCGCCTTATGACTCTGTAGCCGAGAATACAGAACAAAATCTTAAATATGCCCTATATAACGCTATAAAAGTCGAATAATCCCATTTCGTTATTTCAAACTCACTTCTCCAATACTATTAACAACATACAAATAAATATTAAGCAATAAAAGAACGTCTTACCAACTTTATTTCCACAATTCCCGTTGATCACTAGCTCAATCGAAGCATCACCCACCGCATGCAAAACGATAATGGCTGGATACTGAATAGCTCTTCCATCCCGCCAAGAGTGGGTGTCAGGTGCACATAGTTTCCGCGTCACGTGGTCTGCGGCATCTATCCCCCTGCGGCATCTAACCGTACTTTCCCCTACTTCTACGAGACGGCAATCTATCTTTCACTCAAGATATTTCAAAAACTGAACCACATAAATCAACTTCATAGGGTACTACTGAATGAGTGCTGGGTGGACATAAATTACGTGGTAGGACAATGGCCGATATTAAAAGCAGGAGTAATCCAACAAATCGGAAACAGATATGCCGTCTCTGAGACGTTTGATTAGTAGTTACGGGTTAATTAGCACAAATTCACAGTTGCAACTCTGAATTAGTGCCAATTTACAGTTGCAACTGTGAATTAGGCAAATGTTAGTGAAAACAAAGTTTCTTTAGGATGGCAGTTCAGACGCGTCTTAGAAAAGTGCCTTATCTCATTATTTTATTATATATAATGTACTAATTATTTTTAAAGGATGAATGTTTGACTGATTTCTTCTTTCCTTTTCCATCAAGGTGGAATTTACAAATTTTCCTTGCGTAGTTGGTATCTGCATATTATCGAAAATTTCAAGTATCATTTCCGAATGGAATATCATCATATTCTCCAGAAACAAGAACCTCTACTTCCTATTGTGTTCGAAACTAGGAATACTGGATTCAGTCGTGCGGAAGGGGATTCAATCAGTTGTATATGTCACTTATAGACCGTACTGGGTAACAGACAGACGGACAAATCGATGAAGGTGACGCTATGCAAAATGGATATGTCGATATGAACAAGTAGTAAGCAGTAGCGTACCGCTTAGCTCGTCCAGCAGAATCCTATCGTCATATCATAAGGGACGCATTTCCTAACAAGTTTAACATTTTCATTAGTGGGAAATGTCTGACTCAGGCTCAGATTTCCCAAGTGATATCGAGGAAGCACCACAAAATGCACTATTCCCTTCGTCCATCCATATTTTCATTTCGTCAGTGTTGTGGCAATGATAATTTCATCACCAGTTATGAGATATTTTACTTTACGCAACTGGTAACGTTGAGAGAGATGTTTCATAACTGATGCAGTCAGTTCTGAAAGGGTCATCACATGTCAAACTTAGAAATCGTACTTCCATTTAAATTTCATTATGCTCGAGAATACTATCTAGATGAAATATTGAGGAATACCTACAGCCTTGACCTCATACTATTTTCACTTCATTTTGCTTTAATCATAGGATATATTTCTCTTGGTATGAAGAACTGACCGAGTTGAAGAAATGTACGCAAGTCAGTAAAAGTATGTTCAATCGATAGAGTACCGGTGATTCCAAAATGATGATGAACACTATCACACATCATAATATCTTGTGCTGATAGTGCATGAACATTACAGTTTCCATAACAAATATTAGAATCTGAAACAATTGAGTTTTGTTCCTGCGGCACTCGAAATACTGATCGAGGGTTTCAATTTTCACGAAATGCATTGAAATGCCAATATCTCAATATTTTACAAGGGTCATATCGTGTTCAGTCATGAACTGTACTGTCAGCCCTCCAAAGGACACCCTGTATAATTTGACTCTGTTTCAAGTATCACAAGAAGTATGGGACTGCCCAAATATACAGGGTTTATTACAATAAATGCAAAATTCTACCTGAATACATTAGAAACAATGTATATCATGATGAGGCTTGAGATGACATTAGTGACATTAAATGAAATTATTTAGTAAGATAACGCTCACAGAAATAGAAAGAATTGAAATTCTGATTATGATTGGATATGGAGATAGAATGCGAACACAAGCACAAGTGAGAGATTTATTATTCAATGAGATGTACCTAATTCGGGAACGAATTATTCAGTTCATTGTAAACCAAGTAGAGAAAAAGTTCAGAGATACTGAAAGTGTTCAAGACCTTTCTAAAAGTGGTAGAAAACATGCCGCTGAAGATGAGAAATTGAACGTCCTACTTACATTTCGAGAGAATCCTCACACAAGTACAACACAAGTAGGTTCAGACAATGCTATGGATCATACGACTGTTCTAAAAATATTGAAGAAAGAAGAGTGGCATCCGTATAAAGTGCATCTCGTTCATGAACTTCTTGAGGACGATTTTGATCGAAGAGTCGATTTTTGTGAAACTATAATGGAAAAATGTGATAGGGAACCCTTGTTTGTTAAAAAAATAATCTTTTTCGATGAAGCTACATTCACTATAAATGGTCATGTGGATCGCCAGACCTGTCGATATTGGGCCGAAGAAAATCCCCACTAGATGCAAGAATACCCAGTACCCCCAAAAGGTCAATGTTTGGGCTGGAATTGTGGATAACACAATTAAAGGACCCTATTTTTTTGGAAGAAAACCTAACGGGCCCTAGCTAACTGCGATTTCTACAAGAATATTTGAGTCCTACTCTATACACAGACAATTTTCAAATAAAAATGACCTATTGTTTTACCAAGAAGGGGCGCCCCCTCATTATGCTATCGATGTACGGAATTACCTGGATATTTTTTTCCATAATCGAGGGATAGGCCGAAGAGGGCCAATCGAATGGCCACCTAGATTCCTGATTCAACTCTACTCGATTTTTTTCTATTGAGTTATCTAAGGACCGGATTCTATGTTGAAACATCAGACCGGAAAGTTTAGATGTTTCGAAAGAACGAATACGAGTGAAGATTTCACAAATATCTCCAGAAATGATAGCTGAAGTTCAAGATGAATTCGTTGCCCGTCTATAACATTGTTTCATGGGGTCAAGGGGTCGGCTACATGGCCACCGACTCCAGGGGAATAGCAGAGGAGGTCGGGCAAACCTTTCGAGGAAGCTATTCCCAAGACCGTCTGTGCGCGATGTAGAATCGCATCCTGCCCGAGGTGGCCCTGCATAAACTAAACACAGCGGATCTAGACAAGGTAAGTCGAAACAATCCCCCAAGTCAAGGTGTGAGAATTCCGTGCCGAGGACTGGATGGTAGCAGGGAGTGCTATCGAGAACGGAGCCTTGGGGACACCTGGCGACCTCCCCAAGTAAAAGCCCTCCCCCTGCAAGGGGCGCTGCAGGGGGCGAAGTCAATTCCCCATTACTCGTGGGATCAATATGAAACCCAAAAAACAAAAAAACAAACCAGGGAGGACTGAGGTAACACCCCAGACCCCAAACGAGGGAACCGATTCGGGACCCTCTACCTTACCGGAGGGAACTCTCAGAGGACCCTCCAACCCATCCTTACCTTCCTCTGGAACCACTCAGGGATCAGAGGGCACACAGAGTAGCTCTTCGGAGCTCTCATTCACCACCCCTCCCGAGGTCACCCCGGTGACCTCGGAAAACACCCCAACGATGGGGGATTCCTCCACGGAGCCCCCCGTCTTTCCTACAAACCCTCTCCCTACCCCCACCCCTAACCTCCCTCAGACCTCCCTAGAAGAAGCCGAGGAACGGCAACGGACCTCGGTAGATGAAAGACTCCAGTGGGCAAGAGTCAAAAAGCCCAACGTATGTGGGGCCGCGAGGAAGCGGAGGAAGAGGGAGCAACAGCGGGGTCTTGTGGCTCCTCCAGGGGGAGCTCCTGATCCAGCAGAGGCTGGCACATCTTCCGATGTTTCCAAGAGAGGATCCTCAACAGGAGCCTCTCAGAAGGATCGGACACCTGCCTCCAAAAGAGGCAGGACACCAGGGTCTACTCCAGTGGAGACCGGGCGGGAGTCCAAAAAACCAAGGGTCGGCAACCCCGGCCAGTGGAGGGCGGACTACGCACAGGTTGCCGCTGGAGATAAAGCTCTGCAGTTGGTCATCACCCAAGAGGATCAGCCTGATGGAGGCTTCGGTGAGGATCAATTGTTAGAGTTCCTCGATGCTGTGGGGGATGCGATTGCAGATATCCCAGCGGGTACTGCACCTCCACAGTTCCAGTCTACACGACTGTGGCGAAGGCAGCTGTTGGTAACTGCTACCAACGAGTTTTCAAAGGAGTGGCTCACCAGGGAGTTGAAGAACATCAAACCCTGGAAAGACGCCACTCTTATTGTCATGGACCCAACAAGGCTCAAGCTACGCCGGGCAATGTTGTGGATCCCTGGCAAAAGGTTTCTGCCTAACCAGGAAATCCTCAAGAGACTGGGGAAGCAGAATCCAAGCCTCTCGGTATCTCCTTGGAGAATCTGGGAGAGGAAAGAGGAGAAGCAAGGACTTCGCCTCGTGGTGGGGATGGACGAAGAGTCTATCAGGCTTCTCAGCCTGATGAACTTCCAGCCCTACTACAGTGCGACACAGGCAACTGTGACCATCCTTGAAGGGCCCATGGCTCAACAAAGAGTGTCTAGGGGTACCGATCAAGGGACCTCTGGAACCCGGACCAGGCGAGCTGTGCCTGCTGCCTCGGCCCCCCAAACCGGAGGAACCTCACGAGGGATCTCTGAAACGGTGGCCGAGGAGGCGCGTACAGAAACGTCAGTCGTGGGTGAAAGAGGAACTGCTGAGGTCGGGGCTCCTACACCTGAAACTGGAGGATCGTCAGACGATACCTCCAGGAGCGACATGGTAGGAGGAACTCCCTCGAGGATCTCCTACCGGTCAGAGTCGCCTATGAGCGATGAGGTCCAACCAATGGACCTCGGAGTGGCGACTGAGGAACCCGAAGGGGGACCTCAGTCAGACCAATAACAGGAGGCCGAGCCGACGAAGGGGGGCGATGGAGCCAAGCTGCGGAGGAGCCACAACAAGTAAGTTAATTTATGTCTGTAAAAGTCCTACAAATTAATTTGCAACATGGGAAAGCCCCAACGGCCCTGGCATGCCGAAGGATCCGAGAGTGGGACATAGATATCCTACTAATACAGGAGCCTTGGACATACCAGGGCAAGATAAGAGGGCTAGGAATGGGCGGAGGAACGGCCCATTACTGTGCCTCTGTCGATACCAGCCCCCGGGCGTGTATTTATACAAAAGGCATGAAGGTCTTCCCTGTCCCAGGATTCTGTACCAGAGACCTGGTGGCGGTAGAGATCCTCATGCCGTTAAATGATCGCACCCAGGAGGTAGTAGTCTGCTCAGCGTATTTTCCGTACGAGACAGCTGCTCCGCCTCGGGAGATCGAATCGTTAGTACGATATTGCGAGGAATCTGGGAAGGGCCTTCTCATCGGCTGTGACTCGAATGCCCACCATATTCTGTGGGGCAGCCGGGACACGAACCCGAGGGGAAGTGCTCTGCTCGAATTCCTCACCACCAGTAATCTGGAAATCATAAATGAGGGCTCAGTACCTACTTTTTTCACGCCTAGGCGGCAATCTGTTATAGATCTTACTCTATGCACTCGAGATATGTTGACCCAGGTTCATTCATGGAAGGTGTCACAAGATGAATCTCTATCAGATCATCGACACATTCTGTTTACGCTGGGGGGTATAAGCGCTCCAGATAAAGAAAAATATAGGAACCCTCGTGCCACCAAGTGGGACCTCTTTCGGGAGGAACTCAAAGGAAGGCTTGTGGGTCTGCCATCAAAGTACGGGAGTGAGGCCGAAATAGATACAGTGGTGTCGTATCTTAACAAGGCCATCACTTCCTCGTACGAAAACAGCTGTCCACTTAAAGACAGAGCTACCAATGCTAGAACGCCATGGTGGAATTCAGAAATAGAAAACCACCGCAGGCTCACAAGAAAGCTTCTAAACAAAGCGAAACGCACAAACGTACCGCAACACTGGGAAGAATATAAGTCTGCCCAGAGAGCGTACAAAAAAGCCATTCGGCAAGCACAAAGAGACAGTTGGCGTGCCTACTGCGGAGAAATAAACACAATTTCTTCTGCGGCAAGGATATGCAAAGTTCTCTCCAAAGAACCGGGAAGAGGAGTGGGCGTGCTGTCTCTGTCAGATGGTCGAGAAACCACAACGGCAGAGGAAACATTGCAGCACCTCATCTCCACACACTTTCCGGATTCAGAAATATCCAACGAACCACCTTTGAGGACGAGCCCAGTGAGAAGAACTCACATGGACTATCAAACGGCGTCAAAGGTGGTTACATACGAGAAGGTGAGATGGGCTGTAAAGACATTCGCACCATTTAAATCACCAGGGGAAGATGGAATATTTCCGGCCCTCCTACAAGAGGGACTGGACACCATCATTTCCCTGCTTATGAAGATATTTCGGTCCTGTCTGGCTCTGGGCCACATACCAGTGGAATGGAGATCGGTTAGGATCGTATTTATCCCGAAACCAGGGAAAACAGATTATTCCGATGCCAAAGCGTATAGACCCATCAGCCTCACGTCTTTCCTCATGAAAACACTGGAGAGGCTGATAGATCGATACATCAGAGATGTGCCACTGCAAATAAACCCGCTGCATGCACAACAATATGCCTATCAGACTGGGAAGTCCACAGATGCGGCTCTCCATCATCTTGTCCATAAGATAGATGGAGTGCTAGCTGGTGGACGCTCAGCCATGGGAGTCTTTCTAGACATAGAAGGAGCATTTGACAATACGTCATTTGAATCGATATGCCATGCCGCGGATAGACATGGGGTCCATCAAACCTTGACCAGGTGGATTAGGGCCATGCTATCGCAGCGAGTGGTAAAAGCAGAACTATGTGGGAGGTCGGTTGCTGCCAAGGTATCAAGAGGATGTCCTCAAGGAGGGGTTTTATCACCACTACTATGGTGCCTGGTAGTAGACGAGCTCCTCATAGATTTGAATAGGCCAGGGCTATATGCGCAAGCATATGCAGATGACTTGGTAATAATGGCCCAAAATCAATCGGCGAACCGGCTAGGGAATCCAATAATGGAAGCCCTCAATAAAGTGGAACAGTGGTGTTCCACCAGTGGATTGAGAGTCAATCCAGAAAAGGCGAACTTGGTATTATTCACTAAGAAACGCAAAATAGGAACACTTCCTGAGATATTTCTCTCGGGAAAGTGTCTCCAATATAAAAGCTCATCAAAGTACCTTGGAGTTATAATAGACTCCAAGCTCACTTGGAATGAGCACATTGCAAACCGCACTAAGAAGGCTGTATGCTGCTTCTGGGCATGCAGACGAGCCTTTGGAAAAACATGGGGTCTCACACCCAAGACCCTTCACTGGATATACACGGCAGTAATACGCCCAACACTTACGTACGGGTCCATTGTATGGTGGACCAGTACCAATAAGGGCAAGACCAACAGAGAACTGGATAAAGTCCAGCGACTGGCCTGCCTGGGAATAACAGGTGCTTTGAGAACGACGCCTACCAGGGCTCTTGAAGTTCTGTTAGGTCTGCCGCCTCTACACCTGTTCATACAATACGAAGCCATGAGAACTGCTTACCGACTCAACGGTGCAAACCAGTGGGTCGGAACAGAAGCAGATCATGGACACTCCCTCATATGGAATAAGGCAAAGGAAAACTGTCCCATCCTCATGATGAGAAGGGATAATACCTTGCCAATTCTGAATTTCAACAAAGCCCCAAACACTGTCATCCCTACGAGGGAAGAATGGAATGACACAACACCTGGCGTGCCTCCTCCCAATGAGTCAATCTGGTACACGGATGGCTCAAGATTTGAGGGCGGTTCAGGTGCAGGGGTATACAATGAAGAAACAGGTAAAGAAATTTCAGTTCCTTTGGGCGAATATGCCTCAGTGTTCCAGGCAGAAGTACTTGCAATACTCACCTGCGTCCAAGAAAACCTAATTATGAGAGGTCGTAGACCAATCACTATATGCTCGGACAGCAAAGCTGCAATACTGGCTTTGCAATCCAATAGGATCACATCCAAATTGGTGTCCGAGTGCAGAAAAGCCTTGGAAAACCTGGCAAAATCAAGAAAAGTCAGCCTCATGTGGGTCCCGGGACATTCGGGAATACCCGGAAACGAGGAGGCAGACAGACTGGCAAAGATCGGTTCCGGACGGACCGCGGTCGGACCGGAACCAATTTTGGGAATACCAAATAGCCTGGCAATGTCCTCTATAGAGGAACAGCTGCGAAAGCAATTCCTCAAAATATGGCAGGACACACCAGGAATGAGACAATCGAAGCTCCACATAAAGGAACCTTCGAAGAGGCTCGCAAAAGAGGTTTTATTCCTAAACAGGCGAAACCTTAAAATGGTAGTAGGGCTCCTAACGGGGCACAACCACCTCAATAGGCACCTAGAGCTTATTGGGATCAAGGATGACCCCCTTTGCAGATGGTGCCTGGAAGATGACGAAACGTCATCACATGTCCTCACTGAGTGTCCAGCACTGACGCATCAGAGGAGGGCTGTCCTTGGCCACATAATTTTGAGGCCAGAGGACGTAAAAGAGATTCAGCTGAGGAAGCTGCTGAACTTCTCCAAGGCAGTCGGCATACCCAGCTGAATGTCGTAACATGTGGGCGCACAATGGGCCCGAATAAGGAGGCCCACGTGCAGGGGATTCACCCGCCCACCAGTGCTTCGAAGAAGAAGAAGAAGAAGAAGAACATTGTTTCATTGTATATAGAATGTCACCAATTCGGACATTTATTGTAACGGTTTCCGTTGTGAATAAACAATAATCAATAATGTTTTCTCACTCTGTATCACTTTATTTTGCTAATATCAGTATAATTATGGTTGTACCTTCCGGAAAAACAATTAAAAGGGGATGTTTCCATTCAAAAGAATGATCGATGACGTCACCACAGCTACGCGGATGACGTTACAAACTCCATACGTATATCAAGAGGTGTCAATTTGAAAATAAAAATCGATCTGTCTCAGGATTTTTTTTCAAATTCATATGCGTTAGAGATAATGAATTCATTCAATACATTTCCACCATACTGTATATAGTGTATATTATGAAGTATAAAATGGACGGCACTGGTGAAATCTCGATGACATTCCCACTGAAAGCATTCCTGCGAGCTGTGAATATACTTCTCACATACAAATAATGTGTGAGCGTCTGGAGTGATGTGTGTTCCATAACAATATGATTGGCGTATAACGAAATGACTTGCATAAATAGTAGACGGGCCAAGGAGTCTGAAATGGTCTCTAGAAAACGACCTCAGCGGCAAATAAATGATTGGATCTTCGTGTTGCCTACCAGATGACAAACGATTTCTCATTTATTTTTTCCACTTCATCTCTGGATTAGGTACCTGCTGTGACATTCACAGAACTCTCGAAATAGTTTATTTTCTAGAATTCTGCGTTATATGTCGTCTTTCATATAAGTAGGTAAGTATACGATTGTTATTTTTGTCGTCATTTGAAGTACAATCTCTGAAAAAACATTTCACTTCAACTGTTGGGATAACTTGACATCATCTCGTTTTTATCGTTATATACCTAAACCTTTCTTTTTCCACTGCAGAAATCATTTACAAAGCAACTTTTTGAATAATATTCCACACTATATCATCATTTTCAAAATTCACGTTATTGGTTATATCCCACTAAACAATTTCAACTTACTGCAACTTTCCAGCAAGATACATTTTTGCGAGTGTAAATTACACATTCGATTGGCAACAAGTTAACTCAGAGATGGCATATTCCTCCTATGGAATTCACTTTGGAAACTTACACAATGGAAGTTGTCAGCTCGCACCTAAGCTCCAATGAGTTTACTCTGAATGATTATTTTGAAACGGTTATACAATTTCATGCGAAAATTTGCAGTAAACTAGCAAAAAATTGAAGCTGTCCCTTGAGAACTCTCTGCAATTTCGATGAAAATGGTATCAAGAGCTGATGGTAAACTCGCAGGTGAATTGTTTTATATGTAGTTGTAAATATAAGTAATACTTACGCCAAAATTAGGGCAAGTTGAAAATGAGTTAAAGGAAAGCTTATTCTGAATTTGAATTGAAATTTCACTTTGGTAGGCTGGTGCAATATATGAAAATATTTTTGATATTGATAAAGACCAACAATAGTGACGCCATTTTCATCCATCTCTTTCCCAAGAAACATTCAACAATATTCCATTTGGACGAATTGAAGAATATCGCATCATATCAAATCATTTGATCAAATCTTGTGACCATTATACATTGGGCTTGTGTCAGTATCAAGAAGATTTTCAAATGCAAATAAGTGTTCCTATTATAATACGAACCAAATAAATATAATTCAAGAAAAAAATTAACAATACCACTATCGAAGCAATTCATTTTTTGATATATTCTTATTCAAGTTTATATCATATCTACAAATGAAAAAAACAAATATTTATGAAAAATCATTGAAAATTCTAGTAGAAACTGAAACATTATACCTAGTTTCATTGGTGTGGAGAATGACGGCTTTCTCAATTGTCATTGTTCTGATGAATCTCGTTTTAGCATAATGGAACCAAATCATCACTGTCTTCTCAAAAAAGCTATCATCCATGATATAGGGATATGCAGCACGAACAGATTCTGAAAAGATGTTAATAGATGTCAGCTGGAATTAATGTGGAAAGAACTATGATTTTTTTCCCAATATGCCAAGATTATTATTGTTATATTCATATATGTACAGGGTATCTGGTCAACCATGCATAAATCATATATACTCTAGCTGGTGATAGACAAGTTCCCTTCCTATCAGAAAACTACAACTCCGATTTTCTAAATATTTGGAATTTTCATGTTCCAAGCTGAAGAGCGTTTATGTTAATTCAATCTCGATAGATATCACTAGATATAGTAGTTGTAAAAATAGCAGATGAAAAAATTTCGATAGCAGTCATTCACGGTCTACAAAAATAATATATCATTTGATCCGAATCCTTCGATTGTTCTCTCACAAAATAATGCTAACAGAAACATTGACAAATTGGTGATAGTGTATCACAGTAGAGACATAATATGTTTAATCTTTGGTAGAAATCCATATTGCTCAAAGCGGAGTGAAATATTTCACAGGAAGGAAGGGTCTACAATACAAAAACAAATGATATTTGAGTAAAAGAATTACCTAGTTTGTGCTCGACTTACTTGGAGATGGAAAAATTTTTGATGCAACTGTTTCTTGAATTGTCAATGCCCATTGCCAAGAATTAAAAGTTAGTGAAAAAAATGGGTTCTCAATAAATGAAGGGCCTCGTGCCCTGAGAGCGCATACTATTGTTTCTTCTTGAACATCTCATATACCATAATGGTATATGAAGGGTATTGCCAAAAAGTTGTGTTTTTTTACAATACCATAAATTAGGGGTTTTTATCAAAAAAGGGTTCCCCGTGTCCTTATGAAAGTGTTACTTGAAGAAAATTGATGGGGTAAACAGCCAGCACGTGTTCAAATCTGAACTAGTTTGGTTAGGAAACACTGAAAATAATGTCAATTGGAGACATGGAAAAGACGTTGACATTGTCAATTTCAATGTCAAGGGATAAAACATGAAATTCTGACCATGAGCATAGGCATATAACAATATCTATTACAACTATTAAAGAATGTGGATGTAGGAGGAGGAATGAATGTAGGAGAGAGTTGAGCAAACCTGAAAAACCATTGACTATGAAATACCATAAAATAAAAGTTGAGACCAAGGAAGGTGAACTAACAGTGATTGAAATCCAAAGCAATGAAAAATGTTATACAATCAAAATGTGTTTGTTCATTGAGAGACAAGACAGAATAATTATTCTAGGAAGGATTAATTTCGAAAATTTTCAGTAAATTCAGTAACCTACCTTTTGGATCAAAACTATGGTGTGAATTTGGGATGTGGTTTGCAGAAGAACTCTTGGTATCATATACAGGGCGTCTGTAAAAGGTTGAGACATGGCTCGGCTGTGGACTCCTGGGATAAAAACGAGTTGATTTCGGACAACTTATACCTATATCCAAAATCGTCTGGTTGAGTTGGTACAAGACGTTGAAGTTTTTTCGGCAGACAATAATTTTGCTTATGAAAAGAGTAGGCTGAGATCGATTTTCATAATTTTTGGCAGGGCATGTTCTGTGATTGCAAGTCACGTTTTGAGTTGTTCTTGATCATCATCAGTGATCTGCTACTGTTTCAAACGACCGTGATGCCGTACAAATTTGGTAATGACTTTTCAGATGTCCAGACTGGAAACTACCAGTTTTTTTTTCAGAAAGATATTCCCGTCAGAAATATTTTTTGTATCGTGATAATCTTTGATAGGTTTCGAGGTTCATTTGCGAATGAATAATTTCTGATATGATGCATCCTGCACATTTTTGAAAATCAATCTAATTAGTCGGACTGTTTATTGATCATGGCTACAATGTATTCTTATTGTTAACAACCTGATATGTTGCTGGTTGTCGCGGGCTCCACAAGAACTCTCGCGTTACGAATTCAGCGGTAACTATTCAGGATCTAAGGTGGACACTTTAACGCCTTGTACCAACTAAACGAAACGATTTTGTTTATAGGTGAGTTGACTCAAATCAACTCATTTTCTTCCCAGGATTCTACAGTCGAGCCATGTCCCAACCAGATTATTCATCTAAAAAATGCTTAAGATGCCTCAGATCAGAAATTATCAAATTGCAAATGAACCTCGAGACCTATCAAAAATTAACGCGAAACAAAAAATATTTCTGAAGGGAATATCTTTCTGGAAGCAAAAATGGAAGTTGCCAGTCCGACCTCTGAAAAGTTGCCACCAAATTTGTACGGCAACATGGTTGTTTGAAACACTTGCAGGTTACTGATTATGATCAAAAACATTTTAAAACGTCACTTACAGTCACATAGCATGCCATGCCATAAATTATAAGAATCGATCTCAGCCTACTCTTTTTATGAGCAAAATCATTTTTTTCCAAAAAAAACCTCAACGCCTTGTACCAACTCAACTAGACGATTTTGGATATGTAGGTGAGTTGGCCCGAATCAACTTGTTTTTATCCCAGGAATGCAAAGGCGAGCCATGTCCCAACCTTTTACAGACACCCTGTATATATGTATTGGGAAGTAAAGTAAAAAAATTAATCGATATTTCATTTGACGAATTTTTGTGATTCAGGAATTCGTGATGACGTTCATCTCCTATATGAAGAAAGGTGACTATCGCATCTGCTGAATATTGTCAGATGTATTTGCATCATTGGAAGCTAAATCTTAACTACAATGAAAAGCTAACGTATACAAAGTAGTTATGGAGGTTTAGGATGTACCAGTATTTCAGAATCGCCCTGTCGGTGCAATGTACCTTAATACCATTATATGAACGCATTCAATGTCCAAAGATCAAAGTTGTGGGCTGCGCCCCAGTAAAGTAATTGTGACAGAAACGACTTCGTTACTATACACACCTAATGGCTTCTGCTAACATTATTTGTTTGCGGGTTCGATACTGTTTCTCCCACCGAAGTGTAAAGAACACACAATCATAGTGCACGCGATGGCGAGAATAACCATCAGCAGTTATTTCTGATGAATATATCATTGTGAAGACAATAATATTTGCTGATGAATTCATCGATATTCCTGCAGATTATGAAAAAGTACACCATCAAGAAGAATCTTGCGATACAATTTTCTTTTCAGAATAGTTTGTTCATTCAAATATTTCGATTAATCATTGTCTCTAACGAGTTTCCAATTGAAGTTAGGTATGTACAGTTGTATTCAATAAAAAAGCGTACAAGTATCAAAAAGAGAGGTTAACGTCAATCTAGATCTATTTGCGAAAAACTGGCTCAGCCAATGCTTTATATTTTTGAAAACCTATGACAACTGTCAACATTTGGTAAACAATCATTCCCGATAGCCCGTTTTACGCAAATAGTATGACGTTAATTTCTCTCTCTGATACTTGTACGCTTTTTCATTGAAAACAACTGTACCTCTTCAACTAGGTAGAAAAGTACTGTAAAACATTGACGATACATTTTTCTCCGTGTATACGCTGCCGTTATCTGAATTTTGGGCCATCAAACATCAAAAGGGACATTAAAGCTCTGGCATCTTTGAAGTTGGTCGACAAGTGCTATAGTCGGAAGCGTTGTCCAAAAAATTGTGAATTCGACAACTTGAAAATCCTTTTCGACATATGTCACGTAATCAATGGCAAGATATCGGAATTTCCATCTGAAAATGCTGCTCTAACACTAAAATAATATATTCATGTATCATTGTTTTTATGTTCTGGTTCCCACGAAAAGGGATATCCTGTAATGTTCAGAGAACATCGTGAGGACCATATTACATTGAGAAACATATTTTGGCCAGGACCTCCGCTATCATCAGTGAGGAATGTTAAAGTGGAGGACTTTTTTTTTTATTTTGTTTGTCGAGTTAGTTTAAATCCTTTATGGACACCATATGGGTCCTATCCCCCCATATGGTAGTGTGGGACTCCGCTGACTGTAGCCAGGGTTTACCTACTAAAAACTCCACCCCGTTTGTAGGCTCGTCTGACCATGTCTCCGACGACACTAAGGCCTATGGTGGCCCATTGTATCTTACCTAATGTTTTTTATTGTACCCACTCCATTATCTCTGTACCTTGAACAAGTCTGTACAAATCCTTCACTGAATGTGAATTGAATATTTCTGATTCGCCAACTGGTTGCCCATAGATCTTCTGTCTTCTGCGGTCCAATGCCTCACATCGGCACAGTATATGTGCTACTGTTTCCGGTTCCTTGCCACATAGTCTGCAGCTTGGGTCGCCATTGTAAAGTCCCATTCTGGTGAGATGCTCCTTTACTGGCGCATGGCCAGTCATGAGTCCCGTAACAGTTTTTATCTGTGCTCTGTTCAAATGGAGGGCATAGTCACAATGATACATTTATTGATGATCATTATTATCAATTCGTATGAAACACTTCGACCAGCTTTAAAAAAATGGTAATTTTTGAACACTAAGTAAATTCTCGAGCGGAAACATTTGTCCCAAATTTGACTGAACGTATCCTAATTCATATCTGACATAATATGGCTATAGCATAAGAGTAGAGACTTGGCATCATTCTTCGGAATATCGATCGCTCTTGATTTCGGAAGAGATATTCACCTAAGAATTCAATTCACTAGTGATTATATACAAGGATTTCGATGACCGTGTCACTCGCTTTCTTTCTGCATAAATACGTTCAATTATCCTCAGGAACAATCACTTTCATTTAAATTAATTCCTAATGAAACGAGATAAAAATAGAATTATGAAGCGAAACATAACAAACAATAATATTACTATTCAACTACAAGGAAGCCAAAATGCTCAATAAGGAATGAAATTTTGAGTGAGAATGCAAACATAAAGTCATTACCACAGATTTCCATAAATGAACTGGTAGATAACGAAAGAAAAACAACTACATTTTTGGCTAAATCCCACGCAGAACATTGAACTACATTCTCCTCGAATCTATGCAAAAATTCGAGGAAAAAAATGAGATGAAAGTATTTATCTCCCAAATGCTGAATTTTTCAAGAACGCTTGGCTAACTACAGACTGGTATCGAGCATTGGCTCTCATCAGTGCATAGGTGGTCCCAGGTGGTATTCATGACCGTTATCTGGTGCGAACCCGACCCAAGGTAAACACATCTGAACCATTGATACCCACGAGGCGCTCGGCCACTGCGAAATGGACACAAACGCCATCTATTGAAGAAGGGAAGAATCACTCCAAAACAAATACCCATTTCATATGCAATGGGATTGGCTGCCCGCTTGGGGTAATTTCAACCATAAAAAGATCAGAATGCTCAAAGTGGAATGAAATGTTCTATGAATAATATGCGAAGCTCAGAGTCATTTCCGAAAATGTTGATATATGAAAAAAAACTGGCAGATAACGAGAGAAAAATATTTACTCTAATGGCTTTATGTCATGCAGAAAATTGGATTACATCCTCCCCAAATCTATGCAACGATTCGTGTAGACGAATGAGATTGCAAGTGTTTATTACGTAAATGCTGAAGTCTGTCAAATTGTTCAGGAACGCTTGACTACCTTCAGACCGGTTTCAAGCTTTGGCTCTCATCAGTGCATGGGTGTCCCCCGATGAAATTCATGACCGCCATCTGGTGCGATCCTGACCCAGCGTGAACACCTCTCATAATTCAATACCCACGAGGCATTCGGCCACTGCGAAATGGACACAAACGCCATCTAGGGTAGAAGGAAAGAATCACTTCAAAACAAATTCCCATTTCAGATGGAATGTAAATGGCTAATGGTCCGACTGTACGTCAACTACGAAAATCCAAAATGCTCAAAGCGGAATGAAAAGATAACTAATCAAGCATGCAAAGCTCGAAGTAATTTTCACAAATGTGCATAAATAATCGAAATCAGTAGATTACGAGAGATAAACAACTACTTAATCAGCTGTGTCCCACGCAGAACATTGAATTATATCCTCACAAAATCTATGTAACCATTCGTATAAACGAATGGGATTGCAATCCTCCTTCTCCTTTCCTGAATTGTGCTTGAATTGTTCAGGAACGCTTGACTACCTACAGACCAGTATCAAGCTATGATTCTCATTAGTGCACGAATATCCCCAGATGGCATTCATGACCGCTATCTGGTGCGAACCTGACACAACGTGAACACATCCCAGCATTTATTACCCAGGAGGCGTTCGGCCACCTCATAATCAAGAACGCCAGCTGGGCTAGGAGGAAAGAAACACTCCAGAAACGGATGCACATTTCAGATGAAACGGTATTGGCTTATTGCCCGACTGTCGTAATTTCAATTACGAAGAAGCCAAAAGGCTCAAAGTGAGAACAAATTTTGAATTGACTCGGCCGTTACTTGATGGAAATCAACACACTGGTACAAAGTATATTACCAGTATATCACCTGACGAAACAACTGTGTTAGCAAAAAATGTAGTGTGTTTAAGAATTTTGTAGAAATTTTCGTGAGAACAAATGTTGATTCTGATCTGCATAGCTGAAAACGCTGAATTGAGTTCAAGAGTCCTTGCTATAAGAACTGGTGTTAGCTAGTCCACTGTTGCCTAAATTCTTTATCAAGAGAGACTATCCATTCCACTCCACACCCGGGCAGAACCTACTGCCAGCTGATTCGCCAGCTAAACATTCGCTCACATTCGAAACCAGCATAATACTGACCCTTTGTTTCTTAACAAAATACTATTCACAGATGAAGAAACATTTACACGTACCAGTGTTTTCAATTTCAGGAATAAACATGTGTGGGATTCAGAAAATCCGCATTTTGTAGCGAAACGTTATTTCCAACATGAATTCAAGATTAACGTTTGGTGTGACCTCACTGATGAACATGTATTGGGCTCTTCCGTATCACCTCCTAATTTAAACGGCGAAATTTATACCTTAATTTTCTGCAAACTCAGTGATTTAGACCCAGCACTTTTTTCTAGAGTTGTCGTGTCGCTCGTGTATGGAAATGCAGTGAATACTCGAGATGAATTATTGTGGAATAAAATTGTGAATGCTGTGGAACAGTTTCAAGAGAATCAGTTATTATTCATTCATCAAACGGGTTGTTAAATGTATTGAAGTGGATGGAAATCACTTTGAACAGTTATTGGCGAAAGATGTTCCCTTTTTGTATCGAATGTTCCTGTTTTTGTGTTATTGTTTCTTCTTCGTTGTTATTGTTATAGCCAGTTGGCTTTTGAACGTTCCAAGTACATGTATGATTTCAATGGTAGAGAAAAAAATGTCTTGAGCATCATATCAAATGATGAGTATTACAAATTCAGATCCCTGATAAGACTATCTTTGATTTTATAGATTAATGAAGAAAGAATGCAATCATGAGTTGGCGAAGGTATATTGAATAACTGATACGCAGATATCTCGAAAATGGCCACAGAAACATTTGCAAAGTATGCTCTTTTTCGTAAAAATTATGTTAAATACAATATCCGCAACATTTTGACTACTACATTGTGACACAAAAAAGTTAGATCATTTTAAAGAGATATTATGCAGCGTAAGTGTCGCCCTCTATTAGTGACATCTGAACTAATAACGGATTGGAATTTCTTGCCTCAGAATACCCTGCGATCCAAAATTCCGTGCCGTTTTGCCACTCTGTTGATGAATTATTGGGAGAAAACGAATTGCATATTGAAACATCGACACCCTGTATCTTTGTTATCATCATCTCTTGAACTTACGTAAGTTGAGTTGAATCTCATTTTTTTTCTCAAGGAATCTGCAGTTTTGCTATGCACCATTGATTAGCGGACACCCTGTATATCCACAAACTATTGAAATCCATGTTTTTTTCATGTTACTTGTTGTCATTTTGACAAAGTTATATTTGATTCATCAGTTCATGAATTTTTTACAATTTCAAACAGTTCTGATTTGCTTTTTTACAATTTCATTTACTCTAAGTAATTTCAAATCCCCATTTTTTCTGAATATGTTAATTGTACATTCCATTTCTGGCAGACTGACACCGGTGTGGACAAGGAATCCGAAACTTTGCGGCCAAACTCACGAAAATACCCGATTGACCATGGGTGTACGTCGAATCTGAACAATTCGTGTGGAGTTAGCAACCAAAACTTTGGCGGCCAAAACTAAAGGACACTACAATGTGGATAAAAACTGGAATGGAAAATCAACTCTTACATTCCACGACATAATACTACAAGTAGAATCTTTTCTGTGCCGTCTAAGACTGTCAATTCGAGAATAAACTACCATTTGAAACACTTTAATTCTGAAATGACTAAGAAGGACACGATATGTCAACTTATAGTTGGTCGAAAAACTATTTCACCTCTGAAATGACTTCAAAGGAAACAAGATGTCCACTTACAAATAATCTCAAAAAATCATGAATGATTCAGTCTATGACAAACCAGGAGCAATATTTCTTCGGCGACGTTTAACGTTGTCAAATCGGAAAGAACCACCCCGTGAACTACTTTAACTCCAAAATGACTAGGAAGGACACGAGATGTCATCTTCGAATTAGTCTCGAGAGATCATTAATTATTCAATTCATGAGATATCGGAAACAGAAGTCCTCCGGAGTCGTCTAAGGGTGTCAAATCGGAGAAAAACTACCCCGTGAACTTGGAATTGATCTCAATGGATCAGGAATAAATGACTCCATGACATACCAGAAGCAGAAATCCTTCGGAGTCATCTGAAGTTGTCAATTGGGGGAAAGCCAACACATGAACTACTTCAACTCCAGAATGGCTAGGAAGGACGCGAGGTGTCAACTTGAAATTTGTTTCGAGAAATCAGAAATGATTTATTTCATGACGTACTGAGAGCAATAATCTTCCGAACTCGTCTTAGGGTGTCAAATCGGGAAAAAATTACCCTCTAAGCAACTTTAACTCTATAATGGCTAGGAAGGAAACGAGATTTCAACTTGAAATTGGACTAATGAAATGTGAAATCTGAAATGAATGGGTCCATGACATATCAGAAGCAGAAAGCCTTCCGAGCCGTCTGAGGGTGTCAAATAATGGAAAAACTACCCTTTGAGCAACTTTCACTCTGAAATGACCTAAAAAAAAAACAGGGTGTCAACTCGAAATCGGTATGAATCAAAATTAATTGGGTCTATGACATACCAAAATCAGAAATCCTTCGGAGCCGTCAAAGGGTGTCGAATAGTGAAAAAACTACCCTCAAGGAATCAGTTGTAAATGGGTTCATGACATACCAGAAGCAGTAATTTTTCGGAGCCATTTGATGGTGTCAAATCTCTCAAAAACTATTCTCTGAGCAAATTTAAATATGAAATTACTAGGAAGGAAATAGGGTTTCAACTCGAAATTGATCTCAATGAATCAAAATTATTTGGTTCTATGACAAACCAGAAGCAGAAATCCTTCGGAGCCGTCTAAGGGTACCAAATCGGGAAAAAACTACCCTCTGAGCAACTTCAACTCTGAAATGACTGAGGAGGCAACAGGGTATCAACTTGAAAATGGTCCAGAAAAATCAGAAATAATTGGGCCCACGACATATCAGGAGCAGAAATCTTTCCGAGCCGTCTGAGGGTGAAAACTACCCTTTGAGCAACTCTAAAATGACTAGGGAGGGAACGGAGTATCAACTCGAAATTGATCTCAAATATTCAGAAATAATTTGGTCCATGACATACCAGAAGCAGTTATCCTTAGTAGCCGTAGGTGTCAAATCGTAGAAAAACTACCCTCTGAGCAACTCTGACTCTAAAATAACCAGGAAGGAAACGGAGTGTCAACTTGAAATCGGTCTCAATCAATCTGGAATAATTGTGTCAATGACATACCAGAAGCAGACATCTTTTGGAGCTGTCTGAAGGTTTCAAATCGTAGGAAAACTACTTTATAAACTACGTTACCTCCGAAATGACAAGGACGAATACGAGGTGTCAACTTGAAAAAAAGTGTGAATACTCAATGCCATAACATATCGGAAGCTGAAGTCCTTCGGACCCGTCTGAGGGTGTCAAATCGGTCATAAACTACCCTCTGAGCAACTTCAACTCTCAAATGACTTAGAAGGCAAGAGGATGTTTACTTGTAGTTGGTCCTAAATAAAAAAAAATTATTGAGTCCATACGAGATACCAGAAACAAAAATCCTTCGGAGTCGTCTGAGGGTGTTCAAATGGGGAAAGCCACCTCGTGAACAACTCCTAAATGACTAGGAAGGAAACAGGGTGACTACTTGAAATCGATTTCAAAAAATCAAAATTATTCGGGTATATGATATACCAAAACCAGAAATTCTTCGGAACCGTCATAGGATGTCAAATAATGGAAAAACCACCCTCCAAGCAACTTCAACTCTGAAATGACTAGGAAGGAAACAAGGTGTCAACTCAAGATTGATCTCAAAAAATCAGGAATAATTCATCTCACTGGAAGCAGAAATTCTTCGGAGCTGTCTGAAGGTGTCAAATCGAGTCGAAACTTCCATCTGAAATGCTTCAATTGTAAAATAACTAGGAAGAACGCGAGATGTCAACTTGAAATCTTTCTCGAAAATTCAAAAATTATTGAGGCCATGACATACCGAAAGCATAATTCTCTCGGTGTCCTGAGGGTGTCAAATCAAAAAAAAAACTACCACGTGAACTACGAACTACATTGAGTCCAGAATGACTAGAAAGGTGAGGTAAGGTAAAAAAAAAACAGAAATGATTCACTCTACGGCATGCTGGAAGCAGAATTATTTCGTGCTCCTGGTATCTGATGAAACTAATCTTTCCTGATTTTTTTAGACCAATTTCAAGGAGACATCCCATTTCCTTCCCAGTCATTGTAGAGTTGAAGCTGCTCAAAGGGTAGTTTTTCCATCATTCGACACCCTCAGACGTCTCCGATTTTGGCATCTGGTATTTCATAGACCCAATCAATTTCGATTTTTTGGAACCAATTTCAAGCTGACACCTTGTTACCTTGCTAGTCATTTCAGTGTTAAACTTGCTCAGAGGGAAGTTTTTTCCTGATTTGACACCTTTAGACAAGTCCGGAGGATTTCTGCTCTCAGTGAGTCATGAAAGTAATCTCATCTGATTTCTTGAGTTCAATTTCGAGCTGACACCCTGCCTTCTTCCTAGTCATTTTGGAGTTAAAGTAGTTCACAGCGTGCCTTTCCCCCATTTGACACCTTCAGACGGTTCCGAAGGATTTCTGCTCCTGGTATGCCATGCAGTCAATTATTTCTGATTTTTTGAGATCAATTTCGAGTTGACAACCCGTTTCCTTCTCAGTCATTTCAGAGTTAAAAGTGCTCAAATGGTAGTTTTTCCATTATTTGACACCCTCAGAGGGCTCCGAAGGTTTTCTACTTTTGATATGTCATGGACCCAATGAATTTCGATTCAATGTTGACACCTTGTATTCTTCCTAGTCATTTCGGAGTAAAAATTGCTCAGAGGGTAGTTTTCCCACGATTTGACACCCTCAGACGGCTCCGAAGGACTCCTGCTTGTGGTATGTCATGGACCCAATCATTGCTGATTCTTCAGATCAATTTCAAGTTGACACCCCGTTTCCTTCCTAGTCATTTGAGAGGTGAAGTGGCTCAAAGGGTTATTTTTCCATTTTTTGACACCACCAGACGGCTCCGAACTATTTCTGCTTTTGGTATGTCATAGACCCAATTATTTCTGATTTCTTTCTTTGAGACTAATTTCAAGTCGACACCCTGTTTCTTTCCTAGTCATTTCAGAGTTGAAGTTGCTCCGAGGGTAGTTTTTCCCCGATTTGACACCCTTAGACGGGTCCGAAGGATTTCTTCTCTCTGTAAGTCGTTAGAGAAATCATTTCTGATTTTTGAGAACAATTTCAAGTTGACACCCCGCGTCCTTCCTAGTCATTTTGGAGTTGAAGTAGTTCACGGGGTGGCTTTTCCGCATCTGACACCCTCAGACGGCTCCAAAGAATTAATGCTCGTAGTATGTCATGAAGTAAATTATTCCTCACTTTTTGAGGCTAATGTCGAGTTGACACCTCGTTTTTTCCTAGTCAGTTTAGAGTTGACGTTGCTCAGAGGATAGTTTTTCCACGATTTGACACCCTCAGACAGCTCCGGAGGATTTCTGCTCCTGGTATGTCATGGACCCAATGATTTGTGATCTTCTGAGTACAATTCCAAAGTGACACCCCATTTCCTTCCTAATCATTTTGGAGTTGAAGTTGCTCAGAGGGTAGTTCTTCAAAGATTTGACACCCTCAGACGGCTCCGAAGGATTTTTGCTTTTGTTATGTCATGGACCCAATTATTTCTTGATTTTTTGTGAACGTTTCCAAGTTGACACCATGTTTCCTTCCTAGTCATTTCAGTGTTAGAGTTGTTCATAGGTTAGTTTTTCCCTATTTAACACCCTTGAAGCCTTCGAAGGATGCCTGCTCCTGGTGTGTCATAAAGCCAAACAATATTGATTTTTAAAGACTACTTTCAAGTTGACACCCTGTTTCCGCCCTAATAGTGATTTCAGAGTCAAAGTTGCTCAGAGGGTAGTTTCAACCCGATTTGACACCCTTAGACGGGTCCGAAGGATTTCTGTTCTCAGTAAGTCATGAAATAAATCATTTGTGAGACCAATTTCAAGTTGACACTTCGTGTCCTACCTAGCCATTTTGAAGTTAACGAAGTTCACGGGGTAGTTTTTCCCCGATTTGACACCCTTAGGCGATTTCGGAGGACTTCTGCTGCCGATATGTCATGAATTGAACTAATAATGATCTCTTGTGATTAATTTCAAGATGTCATCTCGTGTGCTTCCTAGTCATTTTGGAGTTGAAGTAGTTCACGGGGTGGTTTTTCCTCGATCTGACAACTTTAAACGTCGCCGAAAAATTATTGTTCCTGGTATGTCATTGACTGAATCATTCATGATTTTTTGAGATCATTTTCAAGTTGACATCTCGTTTTCTTTAAAGTCAATATAGAGTTAAAATAGTTTACAGTCTAGATTTTTGCCGATTTATGACACCCTCAGGCGGCTCCAAAAAGATTCTGTTTGTAGTATTATGTCGTGGAATGAAAGAGTTGATATTTAATTCCAGTTCTTTTCCACATTCGGGTGTCCTTTAGTTTTGGCCGCCAAATTTCAGGTGCTAACTTCACACAAATTTTTTTCATTCGATGTACGCCCATGGTCAATCGGGTATTTTCGTGATTTCGGGTTCTATCTTCACACCGGTGAGACTGACGAGGGGATAAAATATTCCGAAAGCTTTCTCAAAAGTAAAATGAATTTTCTTTTGTGTCCTCTATTAGCTGCATCCCCACAAATCCTATACTCAAACAATTGATTGATACAACCACTAATAAAATATAAATATATAACCCAACCTTACCATAGAAAGATAAGTAGCTATAATTTACTGTTATAGTGACCTCTACAAGTATCAGATTTAATGTTTTTGGGAGAAACGCAATAGAGAGATGGTTATCTTGAGTCTTGCCGGAATTCCACGAAATAATTATAGCAAGAGCTCGAGTTTAGTAACTGTTTCATGTACAACTCACAACTATATTTAGTCTAATATGACTTCTCCACAATTTGATTGAATCTAATGATATCACGTCCATTTTCATGAGCTCAATATAAATAATATATATGAATACAAATAAAAAGTAAAAGATTGTAGAGATAGTTTTGCCATCTGATGACATTTCGAATATAATATTATATGAAACAACCATTTATGGGCGTGATGACATATATAATTCAAGTGTATACACAAGAACTATCGAATTTTGTGTGATGATTGTGTGAGGTAACAGACTCCGTTGTGGTTGCTTTTCCATTCATTCGTACCTACTCAACAAAATTAGCTGATGGTATGAACTGAAGACAAAACACTAAGGAGTAGATTCACGACAGAAAATTTTGACATTTGTATTCAATCCTAATTGCTTATCTATCTGAGAATGTTATATATGATTTTGAGAATGTCCGGAAGAGCTTCAGAACCTGTATTTGTACTGATTTGCATTGAAAGAATGTATTTCTGGTTTTATAATTCGGAGTTTTAATCACCAATGGAGCATGTTGAAATAAAATCAAACCATTTCGAGAAAAATATAGTCTGACTTTGCCAATTCATTATTATTCCACCTATCATTTGACCCCAAATATTCCAATGAAGAAGCAATAAAACTGACAATGAATTTATTGGTGTAGAATTGGGAGAACCATTGAATGTTGCGAAAACATAAAAACTAATTGGCAGTATTATAAAACTGTCAATATATGCAAACCAAAGTTTCTTTATGTCTTATAATGATATATACCCAGAGAGACATGTGGAAAATAATAAGAGAACTGTTTTTTTGGTAGATCGATTTTTCCACGGTACATGTCCTACTATGATAGTAGTAAGTGATTGTCGCGGTCATTTGTTGAGAAGGAGCAACATCTCAAGCAATCTGATTGGTCGAAATAGCTCCATCGATTTGGAAGTTCATATTTCTTGAACTCGAATAGCTTCATTTTCCCGGGATATTAACGAATATTTGAGTATTCTGTCAATTAATAGCATTCTGCGTTTCAGATTATCAATTGTTTGATTAACATCTCCAAATTCCATTCATATTCCATCGCATTTCAAAGTGAGATGGATAGATGAGAGAGTTATACAGGTTGGAAATTGATTCACTATATAAAGGGTGTCCCATAAGTCGACTATCAAAACAAGTGGGGTGGGAGGGGTCATTTCAAATCAAACTAACCGTATATATGGTCCAATTCTTGATGGTTCAGAAGCTATTAATGACTTTTCATTTCTATGAAAAGGATTAATTACAATAAAACTATGTCACATTATTTATTTTTTCCTCTACAAATTTCATTCACATGGATGCACCTTCCACCAGAACTGATTTTATGACATGTATTACTTCTCATCGATTACCTGAGAAAAATGAATTGAATGTTGTCATCCAATGAAATATTTGAGTCGATTTTTAAATGCCGCTGGCATATTCGAAAACTACCCCACGAAGATAACCAATCATATGAAAAAGTTGACCATTCAATAGAGCTTCCGAAATGGTATAACGTATGGGGTTATTCAGGAGAACCTTTTTGTTATTAATTTTTTTCGATTTTTTTCCGCATTTCTCGAAAAAATTCAATAACTATCGAACCATCAACAATTTGATAAAAACATATACCGTTAGTTTGATTACAAATGACCCCCTCTACCACGCTCCTTCTTTTGATCCATTACTTATTGGACACACTGTGTATACGTTTTTGAAGAGAATCAAACCAGCAATAAATATTACATATTTGTGGTACATCTATAAGAAGACAATAATTCAGAAATATCATCCATCAGCAACCAGCAACGAACCATATTTCCAATAGCAGGCCGCATCAAAGACAGGTATATAGTTATTTGGTTTCGTAACAATAATTCAATAACATAATCTTCCACCCAATTTTCACAATAGTTGGAGCTCAGAAAATTAATTTCTGATTGAATTTATTCTCATATTGTAGATGATCAATTCTTGCATGAATACGATCAGATAGTAGTAGCATCCATTTCCCTCCTCTTCCATAATCTCTTCGAAACAATTCAAAATATCTTTCGAGAATTGATTTTCAGAGCTTTAACGGAGAATTTCGATTCATTTGATTATCGCACTAATCTCAAAATACAGGTTTGTGATAGGTTGAATTATCTTTGTTGATAATCGAAAACATGATGTATTCGTTTTTGTATTTCGGCTGTTGATTGTCTACTATAGATACTCTCAAAACTTTGTTATTTATTTTGTACTAAGCGTCCTCATTGGTGGTTTGATCAAATATAATTTGTTTTTCAAAGAAACAATTGAAAACAGTATAACAAAAAGTCGGTCGACCACAAAAATTATATTAACAAATCAAATTTGTGACTAGTTTCAGCTCAACGGCCACTTTCAGACACATAAAATACCTGTGAAGCTTAGGATATCACAAATAGACAATCAGAATGATTTCAGGTAAACAATATATTGATTGTGAGAAGTAAAAATTGAAAGATGAGGAACACACAATATATTGATTGCATAAAGTTAATATCAAAAGATGAGGAACACGTGACCAGGTTGAAACTTGATAAATCAGATGAAAGGTGAAGAATTTCTCTGTAGTAGGAATACTATCAAAATCAGAAGAAAAAGATATTATAGAGGAAACAAAACGAAACCGGACTGAGTTAAAGTATAACGAGGTAAAAATGCTCATGAGAACTTCAATGTGCGAAAAATATGTTTACGTTCAAAATTGGTTTCATCATTGAGACAAGTGGCAATATTTGGGTTGTTATAACATTTTTGAAATTCTGAAATTTCAAGAAGGTTCAGCCGTAGACCTTTATTACAAACATAAATAATATCCATATTGGAATTGACATCAAAAGAATGGTTGGAATCAATAATATGATTTGTTATGTTCCGAGGCATGAGTTTTCAAACTTCTACCCGTCTGGCCTATATAAAAAGAGTTACAACCATTACAATTCAATCTGTATATAACAGACTTTTTTTCTGAGGAATTTTATCCTTGGAATTGAAAAGTGAATGTTTGATATTTTACGAAGTTTTGTATAAAATGTTTAAATTTACATGATTAAAAATCTTAGCAATCTGAACCAAATAATTACCGAGAAAATGCAGGGATTTGAAAACCGGGGGATCAGGAACTCGAGAACATGTGACGTTGGAAGTAAATCTATAATGGGTGTAAAATTTCAAATGAACCTTCTTGATATGGTCCAAGGAAAACTGATTATTAATAGCTATTTGTTTGGTAGCATTCATCTCCTTATCAAAGGCCGAATGAAAAAGATGCAATGAAGAAACTCTATGGAAGAAACAAATGAAGCAAATTTTTGTGAAGGTGGGTGGTTAGAATTGAAAGGGATAATTGTATCTGTAGCTGTGGATTTTCTGTGAATTTCAAAGTCAAACCAATCAGTGTCAATGTTTCTCAAATATGTTAATCGAGAAAAGGCAAGGAATCGTCAACTTCAGATTCACTAGTAGAAGTAATATTTGGATGAAGGAAGTTGATATAGTTCAGAATATTGGGAACATCATTAGGGGAACCCCTCAAACGATAACAGAGAATCATAAATATATTCATCATACAATTTTATTCAAGAATCGATTTTCTCAAATGTGTATGAAAATGTCCGCCAACAAGAAAGATAGGTGACTCCCCATTGATAGCCTAGTGGATTGTATGAGTAATATTTACAATAGTATTGGAAACATCTTTTATCTCAGGACCAGATTCGAAAACTCACAAATATTCAATACATATGAGTTGGAACATCATTCTCAAACAGGAGATTTCGGACTGAAACAAAGCAATCTTCCAGGGGGATACTATAGGACACAAATTTGTTACATCGAATGATACTAATACAGAATTATCTGAAATTGTAATGTTTTTTATTTTATGGGCAAGGTCGATGGTTTTTGTTGCCCGAATAAACAGTAAAAAAACTTGTGAGATGTCTGAGTGGGGAAATGAGAGAACAAACTAATTTACAACATGGTGAATTGATAAAGGAGACTACCCAGGTAGCCAGACTGACGAATGTGACGTCTATAGGACCGCTATCTAAGGTCTTTTTTGGTCTCATACGTCTTTTGACCAAATTATGACGTCATGCGGACGTCATTAATGTGACGTCTTATGGACAGCCACTGTTTGACGTCGTATAGACGTCAATCTATGGTCTTCATATTTTTTTGGGTATTATTATCGTTATCATTATTATTATTACTATTATTATTATTATTATTATAATTATTATTATCATTATCATGTATGTATAGGAAAACGAAGTTATAAAATAAATCAAACTTGTGTTTTTCTCACCCTAGTTGCCTTCATCAAAACTCTTTGCCTTCAATTTAACTTCAATTTAACTTCTTTTTTGTTTTTTGTTTTTTTTTTCCTTTTTATTATTCTGTTGTTGTTATTATTATTCATCTGGTGTTCCAAGTTTATTATGAATATGTTTATAGGTGTATTACATTGTAGAGTTAATTCATACCTACTTAATTAAAATATTCTGTATGACACAAAATTTGTATATTTGGTAAGATTTAAAATTCACTTCAATCAAAATTCTCAACCAATTTTATGTAATAATAAGAGAAACATGAACATGCTAAGATTTATCATGGGTTGGATGGAAGAGCAGTCACCATTATCTCCGGATAGGGGCGACTGAATTCCGCCCTTACATATTGTCAATAAAAAAACGACGAAAAATTATGTATTATATTCTTGGCAATATGAATAAAGACATATTATTATTATTATTATTATTATTAATTAATTTATCTAAATAACTGTATAAATGTATGATAAAAATGAATTTTATTCCATAGGCTTCCCTTGATTTTCAATGTTTAAATTCAGCGCCAAAGACAATTTTCACTTACCGACCAGATGGCCAATGGCGATCAAGTAATTACGCGAAGAAATTGTGTATGCGACTCGCGACCATCTCGCGACTGCCGTTAGTGGCGTTAGTGCCGTTCAGCGGTCCGTTCTGTGATTCAGCGTCAAGCTCGCATCGTGCATGGTGCGTTCCCGTTCATGTTCATTGTCCATCGTCCATGTTCGAATGGGTGTTGTTTGTGAATGGCGTCTGTGCCATTGGATTTGTTAAGAATGTTAAAATATTGAGTGTTTGAGTGGTATTTCTATACAGTCTGTTTTTCACGTCAAAGTATTCAGGATGTATTGTGTAATACAATTTGATGACAGTGGAAGCAACAGTGTAGCTGTTGTTCACGAAACTTGGCTGACGCCGTTGAAAGAGGAAGTGTTTTGGCCGCCATTTAAAGACAGCAAAACATACAAAAGAGCTCTCTGTGAAGGGGAGCCATCGACGCTGAAATTTTCAACTATATGTAATACCTTACATTACTATCTTGTTAATAAAATCTTCATTCGTAGCAAATTTATTTTATAGCACAAATGATTATCTTCCTCACAAGATTATAACCATTAACCTCAAAATTTTATAAAAAAAGACGTCTTATTGACGTCGGAAATTGGTCAGTAGTGTCAGTTTAAGGTCCAATTTGAAAACACATACTGACGTCTAAAAGACTTTGAAATATGACGTCATTTGGATGTGTCTTACTTACGTCATTTGGACGTCGCATTTGTTGAAATAAAGACGTCTTTTGGCCGAATGTGATGCCGTCAATTAGACGTCATATAGTCGTCATGTGCTACCTGGGTACTGGTCTGATAGGTATGTTCGATTCATGAATTTCAGGTATGCCGTGGAGAAGAGGAACATGGGGTTTCATTGAAAAAGGAATTTGCTAACCGCTTGTAGAGAAATGACAATTATTTTCAATTCTTCTTCCAATTTTGTGAAATAAGTTTTTGTTGGGTCCATGCTGATTAGGGTAAATGAATCAAAATTAAGAAAATCTTTGGAAATGTAGTCCTGTCTGTTCAAAACATCAATGCAATTGCCTTCATCAGCCTTTTACGAAGCCGAATTTTTATCAGTCAATTTCTTTATAGTAGAGGAAACAACGAAGAGGTTTTTGATTGAAATTCGCCAAATCCAAGTTGGCCTCAACATCTGATAGTCATGAATCATTGCACCATCATGCTCTATCTAGCCGAACATAAATAATCAGGTGGGGAGTTGTATAGAGCATGCGCTCTTCAACAAATCAAATATGCTACCAACTAGTGCTAATTCGGTTGAAATTTACCACATCAAGGGGATAAGGTGAGAAATTGATGGGAATCCTAGACCAGAGAGACAATCTATTCAAGTCTAATAGGTGAATACTTAGCAAAGTCAACCTGTTAAGGTAGACGGATTCCTATTATCAATGCTATTATTCAGTTTCGAATGTAAAACTCTCATCGGAACTAATATAATGGAAGTGAATTTTTAGGAAAGAATCGATATCGTGCTAGTCCCGAAGAAAAATCTAGCAGAATAACTCTATGTCTATTTGTTCCCTCATAGTTTCAGGGCAAATAATTATTTATCTGAAATAGCATGAAATCTATTGAATTCAATATATATGGTTTCAGCAGAGCACTTAATTTGGTCGATTCCTTCCAGCATTTGGTTTTTTCGATTTCTTTCAGAGTACTAATTAGTGGTAAGTAGATTAATATTCAACACAGCAAGGTGAATAAGTGAGAAATTGATGATGATCCTAGACCATATAGACAGTAAGTGAATAAATATTCGTTTTTGATAAAAGAGTCTTATTGATACAAATTCATGCAAGTGAATTGTTGGGAGCACGTTGATATCAAGCTATCCTTGAAAAAAACTAACTCTATGTTCATATGTTCGCTCATAGTTTCAGTGCGAATAATTGTTTATCTGAAATAGCATAAAATCCATTGAGTCCAATACATATATGGTTTCAGCAAAGCACTTGAATCGGTCTTCCAGTGCTGGTTCAATAAACTTTTTCTCATTCAGGCGAACCGAGCAAGTATCTTTCGCTACTAATGGCATCTAATGGTTATTAGCATCAGATCTCTCAAGTAATAATTCGAAATTACGTTCATTTCTGAACAAAATTGTTGAATCTCAGTCGTGCTAATTAGGAGCGGCATATAGTGGCGTAGTTTCAAAGAACACGAAATTGTTTTCGAGTCTGACTCATTTCAGGTTTCACTAGAACTTGATTGAATTGCACTGCTTTCCAGGGAAATTAATTGGTTACTTTGTAAATCTCGTGTCTTCATTTCTGCTTTTAAAATATCAATTTTTTCCGAAAATTGTTGTATCAAATACGATTTCATATAGAGTGAAGAATATAAGATTGAAAATGTGTTTGATATCATACTCGCTCAGAGATATACTAAGTATACCAGTTGACTTATCCTAATCACGCTCCAAATACAATACTTCATTCAGTTAAAAACGACTGTATGTTGATACATGCATGGAATCAGCTCATTAGATGCAAATAATTTACTAATTTTCGGAAACAAAATCCTTCAACATACCAGGTTGACCAATGAAACTTCAAGGAAGCGGTTATATAATATGCAATGTAATAATCCTGTATTCAAGGAAGAAGTTCGTGTCATATCCACCATAATTCAGAAACTGAGGAGAATAAATGTTTCATTCGACCCCGTATTAACAAGGTTGATTGATGTTACTAACTCGCATTATATAATATGGCTATTGATGATCTCGAATATTGAGCACACTTCGCCCGCACGTTCAAATATCTCGATCATTACTCGCCCTTCGCCCTTATCAATACACTATAATTGGTCGAATAACTATTACACAATTCAATAATCATAGAATCAACATAGATCACGGATATCGATTAAAATATCCCCAATTCAGGTTCGTGTAGATACTGGGTAACAATAGTTGATATTCCAGTGTTTCAAACTCTCGAGTAATAGGTACTGAATTGACCGTTTTGAATCTCAAGGTAATAAAGTGAGCAGCTGACTAACAATCCTGAGAGCTCTGAGTATTCAGTATATAGTAAAGGCTAACCGAGGTAACATAATTCTTTCCGCTAGATCTCAGAGAGATCGACATCAGGATCATATGCGAACTCCTATCTTGATGTAGTAAAGATCGCTATGTGCTGTAGCTAAGCGAATTTATTCTTGAAGTCCCATGTAGAAATCTTTAAAACCTCACCTTTCAGTTATCGATACTATTTCCACAAGAAATTCTCAAAGTTATGACATAATCAACCTGAATCAGAAATTCTTTCTGCAAGTTCCTTAAGCTAGCTGGAACGTACCCTGAACAAGAAATTCTTGTTGCGAGTTTCTGAAGCTATCACGCATGTAACGTGAACGAGATATACTCACTGCGAGTTCGTACAGTTGACCCGAACGTAATCTGAATCACAAATTCTTATTGTGAGTTCTTCAAGTCATCCCGAGGGTATCACAAACGAGAGATTCTTGATACGAGTTCCTTAAGATATCTCGAACGTTTATAATAAGCGATAGCAAAATATCAACATACGACATGATTCTAAAATCTCAAAAAGACTCCAACCATCATTACAGATACAGGGTAATCAAAATCCTGAATCTTGAACCACCCTGTATTTTTTTCCAATTCAATGTCAGTAGATAGTGAATCAAAAGTTAAGATAGGGACATGTGAGCCGTTCTGACCGATAATAATTGTTTTGACACAAAAAAATTCTGAAATTGAATATATCTCTGTAATCATTTCCGGTTGACCTGGTTGACCCTGAGTATGATGCATTGATGGAATCGGCTCTCCAGAGAAAACCTGAAAATGCGATAGTATACAGGGCGTCCCGTTTAAAAAACCCATCATCTGTCGATATCTTGAAATTCGAACACCCTATATATATATGAACTATTGTATTCGATTTTTCTCTAAATATCTGACGGTTTGGCTGATATCAAATAACACACTATTGACTCACTTGGTATATGATCCTTGTCCATGATCAGATGTAAGAAGTTGAAAGAGAAAAATATATTTTGGCATATACAAACTGAGATATCGCGTAAAAACTGTACCTATCGGCCATGAACCTCAACGCTCTGTAACTTCCTCTCAACCATATGTACATACTCATGAAGGTATAGGTAAAAACTAGTGAGACTTTAATATCTCTAAAAGACCTATCCCTCACTTTCCCGGAAGAAAAATTGATCAACCTGTTTAACATAGCCAATCTTCAAGATGATAATGATGTAACAATAAAATACATGGTGAAGAACCGTGAATCCAACAGTTTGAGGAGAATGATTTAATAAATAAACAGTGCAGAAACATTTCAGTCATAACTTTGTTCTCAGAATTGTTTCTGAAGATAACTAATCTGTTTAGATACCTGACCTTGCATAGTTGATCAATCACCATCACATACATGTAAAAACTTCACAAACGATCATCAAGTAACGGCCGAGTCAATTCAAAACCATCACATACATATATATCTACTATGTTCTATGGTCCCATTTCATAAGCGCTAGAGCCCGTGAGCTTCATCTCACGAAGTTCCCTGGCTAGATAAAAATGGTAAATTCTTCTTAGCTGGATACAAAACAGCTGGCGCTAGTTACACTATGCCGACACTCGACTGCTGGTAGCCTATGAATACCACAAAAATCCTTGTTAACTTGAAAAAAAAAACAAGGATATTTCGAGGAACTCGTAAAATTATACTCATTGGAATGTCTTGAACAGTTCGTGATACGAACTCTCAGATACATCGACAGGAGCAGTTTTCGTGAATTCTTTGGTTCACTCGTAGTTGCGAGTAAATTGATGCAAATCTCCCGAATTTCTCACCGCAAGCCTATGTGTGGGAATATCTAGTTGCGAACACTTACAGACCTCCTCAGTAGTAATTGATGCGAATCTCCGGAAGTACTCGCCACAAGGTTCTGTATGCGAATTTCTCAAAGAACTCGCATGAAGTTATTGTATGTGAATTTCTTCGTGGGATATCGCTTAGACCTCGTTGAGAATATTCCGGCGTCGGACATTTGGAGTAAAAATGGTGTTGGCTGGAAAGAGTGAGTTATTGTATTATGAACTCGGAAGAACAATGATTGTCCTCCACAGTGGATGGTTCGTTTGAAGCATACGAGTCCTACACACTAGTATGTCCAAATGATAGGGTCAGAGAAATTATTAATAACTACCTGATATTGCGTATGCTGCCTCGTGCATATTGCTATAACGAAATGGCCATATATTCCTTCATATATGGTGGTACGATTTCTCAGTCCACGGTAACACTTTTTTCATCAGTAACATCCTTGCTTTTGGGTGTATGATAAATTGACATTCATCATACAGGGCGTGGAAAGAAATTCTGAATTGGGACTCTATCACGAATCTGCGATTAGAGGTCTATAACAATCACAAGTTTCCATCGTTCAAGTTTGAACTCCCTGATTGGATCTGAAAGTGTTGAAAAGGGATATTCTCAGATGAATTATAGACATACAGAAATGGATATATATTTATATGAAGCAATACATTGAGAATTCGCATTCTCTATGTGATGAGAATATCTACTCTCTTTCAGTATATTGAATAAACTGAAAAAGAGTATAGATATTTGTATGGAATTTATACCATAAGTGTTACTTTGCTAGTTTTATTTAGTTTTTTCTGACTTTCCTTTCACACAATGAATCAGAACCAATTCAGTTTGAAATCTGTTTTATTTATTATATAACAAAAGTATTTTCACTCTGGAAACCAGATCCCTGGAAACTATATCCATGGAAACCTAATTGCATCGTAGTTTTATTCTAAATATGAAACAGGATGTTTCTTCGTTTCTTCAACATGCCCCCAGCCTTGAAAGGGTTGACTTTCAAAAAAAACATGAACTTGAATAGTTATTGATTAGTCGGTAAACAGCATATCTTGGAAAAGGATCTCTTCATAATGCCACTGTGCGTTTTGATGGTCGCGACTCTTGTTATTCCATCAGAACCAGGATGTAGTTGAACAATTCGTCCTAACTTCCAGTTGACTGGCGAGGTGTTGTCCTCTTTGATGATGACCAAAGATCCGACGGTTAGCAATAATCTGTTCGTTTTCCACTTGACTCGTTGTTGCAGCTCTGAGACATATTCTTTTGACCAGCGGGTCCAAAAATGTTGTTGAAGTTGCTGAACTCGTTGAAATCGTGATAATCGGTTTCCTTCTATTTCTACCAAACTTGGATCTGGTAGAGTCGTCAACTTTCTACCGATGAGGAAGTGAGCCGGCGTTAGAGGTTCGAAGTCATTAGGATCAGAAGATAGAGTAGTTAAAGGTCGAGAATTAAGGATAGCTTCTATTTGTGTAAGTGTTGTATAAAACTCTTCAAAGGTTAAAACTGCCTTAGACATTACTCTCTTCATATGATATTTAGAAGACTTGATTCCAGCCTCCCATAAGCCTCCAAAATGTGGGCTATACGGAGGAATGAATTTCCAATTCACACCTTCGTTTATTATTGACGTGGTGAGTGTCTCATGATGGTTTGAAAGGAAAATTCCTAAATTATTCAGTTCATTTCTAGCTCCAATAAAAGTTATTCCATTATCTGAAAAGACCGTTTGAGGTTTCCCTCTTCTGGAAGTGAAACGTCTAAAAGTAGCTAAAAAAGCCTCTGTAGTTAAATCAGAAACTATTTCCAGATGAATCGCTTTCGTCACAAAGCAAATGAATATACAAACATAAGATTTTGATTGTCTATTTCCACGACCTTTTCGGTCTTTGATTATAAATGGCCCTGCATAATCAACACCACATCTAAAAAATGGTGGCATAGGCTCTATCCTTGAACTCGGTAAGGAACCCATCAATGGAATTGTTTGAACAGGATTTGTTCTAAAGCATTTGATACAATTATGAATAATTTTCTTGGCTAAATTCCTGCCTGATAATGGCCAATAAGTTTCACGAATTACTGAGAGCATCAACGTAGGACCTGCATGTAATAATCTTATATGTTCGTATGAAAAAATCAGTTTTGTTAGTATATGTTTAGATGATAATAGCATTGGATGCTTTTTGTTATATTTGAAATTTGATAGCTGCAAACGACCACCAACTCTTATGATACCTTGTTGATCGAGAAAGGCATTCAATGATGAAATTTTATTTCGACACTTATTTGAACTACCTTTCAACAATTCTTGAATTTCATCAGGAAAGCTTTCCTGTTGGGACAGTCTTACGAGACACTTCATTGATTCTTGAAGTTCTTGTGTTGTCAGAAATGCAGTTTTCCGATCTTCATTATTTTTACAATTGTATGAAAATCTGAAACAATACGCTATGACCCTCTGTAATTTGATCAGGCTAGAGAATTTTTCAAATATGAAAGTTGCTGTCTTGTTTGTAATTATGAAGCTATTGATAACTTTCTTCATTTCTGGTAATTCACAAACTGTAGGTGTTAATTTTGGAAAATAACATTGATCATTGGATAACCAAACTGGACCGTGCCACCACAGATATGAGTCTTTCAATTTATTAGCTTTAATTCCTCTCGACAGCATGTCTGCTGGATTCTCATCGGTTCTGATATGATGCCAGTGTTGAGTATTTGTTATTGACTGAATTTGGGAAACACGATGGGCTACAAAAGTTTGTAATTGATTTGATGGCGTATTGATCCAGCCCAGTGTTATTGTTGAATCTGACCAGAAAAATAACCCGTTGAAATTTAATTTTAGTGAGGTTAATACTTTATTTGTTAATTTTGCTAATAGAAGTGCAGCACATAATTCAAGTCTTGGAACAGTCAATACTTTGAGAGGTGCTACCTTTGTTTTTGAACATAATAAATAGACTTTGATCTCGTTACTTGGTGTAATTGTTCTAATGTAAATGCATGCCCCATATGCAACCTGAGAGGCATCTGAAAACCCATGCATTTGAATAGAATGATTATTATAGAATACTCTTCGAGGAATTTTTATATCATTGAGGATGTTCAAGTTGATCCTAAAATCTTGCCAACTCTTTTTCAAATCAGTTGGTAAAGTTTCATCCCACTCTAGCTTATGAGTCCAGAGTTTTTGTAGAAATATCTTGCCTGATATGATACAAGGGCCTAATAACCCTAAAGGATCAAATATACAAGAAATATCGGAAAGAATAAGTCTTTTAGTGATTTCTGTTGAACAAGCTTCTGTCCTAATATGGTACATTAGCTCATCTCCTTTACTGGACCAATATAGACCCAGTGTCTTTTTGGTTTCATCATTATTAAAACGAATGATATCGTCATTTGAATCTCCTGAAAGTTGTTTCAATACATTCAAATCATTAGAAACCCATTTACGCAGATTCATGCAAGCATTCTTCAAAATAGATGATATTTCAGTGCCTAATTGGATTGCTTGTTCTGGGGTATCAGCACCAGTCAGTAAATCATCCACGTAAAAATCGTGAGCAATTGCATTTGCAGATATTGGATATTTTTCGATGTTTTCTTTGGACAATTCTGCTAAACAGCGAATTGAAAGAAATGGTGTACCGTATGTCACAGTGTTGAGTGTGTATGCTTTGATTTCTTCATCAGGATTAGATCGCCAAATTATTTGTTGCAACGATCGTTGACTAGGGTGTACTAGTATTTGACGGTACATTTTCTCTACATCCGCACAAATAACAACTTTATAGATTCTGAACCGAAGTATTATTGATAAAAGATCATCCTGTATAATTGGACCCACCATCTGGATGTCATTGAATGATAATCCAGAACTAGTGGATGCTGAACCATTGAAAACAACTCTCAACTTCGTAGTTGAGCTGTTTTCATTGATAACACCATGGTGAGGAAAGAAATATGAGACTGATGAAGAATCGGGGCTTGTTAATGACATGTGCCCTAATGCTTCATACTCTGCTAAGAATTGACAATACATTTCTTTGAGTTTAGGGTCATTGAGAAATTTCTTCTCCAAGTAGTGAAATCTTCGGAGAGCCATTTGTCTAGAATCGCCCAGTGCTGATGGAGAATCTTTCAAAGGAATAGTGACAATGAACCTACCATTTGTATCTCTAGTGATAGTTTCACTGAAAATATCTTCACACATTTTCTCTTCGCATGAGAATATTGATGAATTTGATGATGGGATTTCTTCAACTTCCCAGAATTTCGATAGTTGTTGTTGAATATCAATTTCTGTCGAGAAATTACAACTCGAATATGTTATTGACGAAGACGTTGTAACTGGACCTGACACGATCCATCCCAGGTTCGTTTTTTGTAAAATAGGTTGATTATGGCCCAAGGATATCTGACCAACAGATAATAAGTGGTAAAATACATTCACTCCTAGCAGAATGTCAATAGAGCCTGATATATTGAACTCTGGATCTGCTAATTTTATATGAGGAGGAATCATAAGTGATGATACATTCACATTATTACTCGGAATATTATTGCTGATTTTTGTAATTACGAGACAAGACACTGACATCGTGAAGTCATAATGAAGTGACTCAAATGAAATGTCACATTTTTCAGTGACATCTGATACAGAGTGTCCTATTCCTACAATTGAAATATGGAAAGGATTAGTTGGCAAACCTAATCGATGGCAGAAGTCAGCTGTAATGAAGGATGATTGGGAGCCGCTATCGAGTAACGCTCTGCATATATGAGATTTTCCAGAACGATCCTTCACTCGAATCATGGCTGTTGATAAAAGAACTTCAACTGGATAATCGATATTATAACTGGATAATGCAATTAAATTAGTACTTGAATGTAAGTTTGTGTTTTCAGTGTTCGTTTGTGATTCTTTCAGAATATCATTTTTATGTAATAGTGTGTGATGATTTGATTTGCAGATACGGCAATGATGTATTGATTTACAGTCTTTGAGGTAATGATTGTTTCTCAAACAATTTGAGCACAGATTCAGTTTATTAACATGATTCCATCTTTCATCGATAGAACATTTCAAGAAATTGGTACAGTAATTAATATAATGGGCATCCTTACAGAATGCACATTTTATGTCCACGTTTGATTGATGTTTGTATGTGTTAGCATTTGGTTTTCTGACATAAGAATATTGTTGTTGATTTGAATGATTTTCTTGGTTTATAGCTTTGAATGAATAGTTTTGCTTTGGTGTGTATATCTTCTGTTTTGCATGTCCTTGTTTGTCTTTGTTGTTAAATTCAATTGTCTCTAAGAGATCAGCTTTGTTTTTTATGAATGTTTTGAACTCTCCTAGTGAAGCAAGTTCCTTTGATTTTTCTAGCCTTTCCCATTCACGATGAGTGTTTTTGTCAAGTTTTTGATTGATTAGAAATACCAGCAATGTGTCCCAATGACCAACTGGTTGATTTAATTGTTGTAATGCACGTAAATGTTTAGAAATATTATCTGAAAATTCTCGAAGTTCACTTGAACATGGATTCGTAATTGGAGACATGTTCACTAGTGAATTCAAATGGCTATAAATGAGTAATTTGCTGTTGTTATAACGTTCACACAAAGTTTCCCATGCGATATCATAGTTTTCATTGGAAACCTCTATCGAATGAATAACTTGGCGAGCTTCACCCTGTAATTGCGCTCTCAGATAATGAAATTTAGATACTTCCGAAATTTCAGGATTTTTGTGGATCAAAGAGTCAAATGTGTCTCTGAATTCCAACCACTGCTCATATTCTCCGTAAAATTTCGGAAGTTCTATTTGTGGTAGCTTCAAACCTGAAAACGGAGTAGAAATGTTACTGGAGCCAGCAATCTTATCAACTGAAATAACAGTATTGAATGTTTTAGAATTACTCTGTATAATATTGTCAGCTTCTGAACAGAATTTGTGAAAATTGTTTTCAAAAGAATCTCTTTCAGATATTTGTTCATCAACATCATCAGCCAAGATTTCTATTTCTGATTGACACTGATCAAATTCTACATATAGAGCTTCTTGCCTTGATAATCTTGATTTCAATTCATTTACGGTTACGCTATCTAGCGATTCACCATTAGGTAAGCTTTCATACGTAATTCTCAAATTATCTAAATACTTTTTGAAAAGAGTTATTCTAGATTTCAGTACACCTCGTTTGCGAATTAAAACGTTAAAGGTTTCAGGCATTTTGTTCTCAAAAATTTACACAAATAGATGAGTAGGAATGGGTTTAGTATAGAATGTTGAGTATAGGATATTTGAAGACTGAATGGGATTGATTAGAGATCTTCAAATGTAGTAAGATTGATGAAAGCAAGAAGAAAACTATGACAAGACAGTTTTTGAGCACTGAATATAATATAGTATAGGTTGGAAGAAGTTAGATACCGACTCACTTCGAAAATTATGTTGTTATGTTTCTTCTCTGATAGGTATTTGATCGATCTTCTGACTAGGTACTTTGATGCCTTGGTTGAATCAGCATACATACATTGGATCGGTTGGATCTTGATAAGTTTAACGTTCGAAGTTCTTGGAAAGGCTTGTTTATATTGGAATCCGGCGTCGAAGGACCACTAAATGTATGGAATTTATACCATAAGTGTTACTTTGCTAGTTTTATTTAGTTTTTTCTGACTTTCCTTTCACACAATGAATCAGAACCAATTCAGTTTGAAATCTGTTTTATTTATTATATAACAAAAGTATTTTCACTCTGGAAACCAGATCCCTGGAAACTATATCCATGGAAACCTAATTGCATCGTAGTTTTATTCTAAATATGAAACAGGATGTTTCTTCGTTTCTTCAACAATATTCTCATCACATAGAGAATGCGAATTCTCAATGTATTGCTTTATATAAATATATATCCATCTTTGTATGTCCATTATTCATCTGAGAATATTCCTTTTCAACAGTAACATCCTTGTTTTGATTTTTTTCTATCGAGAATATACTGTATTTAACCAGTGCTCCTCACAGAGAATATGTATTAGCAAGAATAGATATACTTTGTTCATATATTTATATGTAAATATTGATAAACATGTTGAATGCGTTGAGAATCCCGAGTAAATCTCGTTGTCGTTATACATTGAACAATTATGAAACTCAAGTACCAGGTGTCCCAAGTTATATACAAATAATATCTTGCTAATGATTACATTTGACAGCCCTGTGATAGCTACCCCTAACTTTTTATTTTCAAATGGCTCACAATGTATTTTCATCCATAGTCGGTTGAGGATTATCATAACGAATTCAACGATACGGGGTTTAATAGGGTTATTTCTTACGATTAGGAAGATATTGGCGTTCAAAATTTTCATATTATTATGGTAATGACAATGAGGGTGCGAAAGAAAGAAGTTTCGATATTGCGCCACCCTTTCAGCATATGAAAATTTGAAACACCAATGTCTCATGTTGACGTAACTTTGTCCTACAGTAATTGATAGAAAAAGTGTTACCGTTGAATCGACAACTTTCAATCGTCGGACTGAGATATCGCACTACTCAATTTTTATGGTACCATATACAGGGTATATATTTCACGACGAGCTTACACTATCTTAATATCGAGAATCAGTCAGGAGAAATCCATGAAAATGTGCATGTTTATATTTCAGAATACGCTCTCTGCATTCAAAATATTTTCGACAATGCAGTGTTGCCGCTTCTACTAGAAAGTAGTAGCAACATTGATATTTCAAATAGAATACCCTGTATTCTCTTGTGCATCGAAAGTTGAGATCGGGATATGTTAGCCGTTTTCGCCGATAATAAACGGTTTCGACACAAACAAATCCTACAGTTGAAAAATCTCGATTTTGAACACCCTATATCTCTGTTACCCAAGTGTGATGTATCGATGGAATAAGCTCTTCAAGGAGAATCTAAAAATGCAATGAGATACAGGGTGTTCTATTTTGAATAACAAAGTTGTTATTACTTTTTGATAGAAGCGGCAACACTGCATTGTTTCAAATATTTCAAGTGAAGAGAATGTATTCTAAGATTTGAACATGCATATTTTCATGGATTTCTCCCGACTAATTCTCGATATAGGGATAGTGTGAGCTCGTCGATACATACTCTGTTCTTTCGGGTTCACAATACGATGATCTTGATATTTGAAAAAAAGTTATACTGTTAGTCAGACAATCTCGACACACCATCAAATCGACTATCAAGCATTTACACAAAGGAAAGGCGTTTCGTTGAATCTATATCATCGAACACCAAAGTTGATGTTTGATGCCTATATTCACGAAGATTCAGCGGAAAAAACAGGCGATGGCTCCTGGATTATACAGGAAACTTCCTTCAGCTTCACATTGAAAACAATATAATTCAATTCCTATGCTGAAATTGTGCGAGGATATTTCGAATATACGTGAATATACGTATTTAGTCAGCTACGGTGCTGTCCTCTATTGAACTAAAGAAGGAATGAATATTAGCTGACTAAATAGTATATTTCAAGCTATTCTGCAGGAATCACAAGTATTCAAAGAGGTGGTGCATGTCTCAACAAGATTAAAAACTCAAATTGAATTATTTTCCCAACATCATCAAATTGAAGTTTAAGAATGAGGGATTTTCAAAATTGAACAATTACAAAATTGTAATTATTGCTCTGTATATTATACAATAGAATTAAGAAATATTTTCAATTTATACATATTCAATTCTCATATCTTCTATCGTCATTGAGAAGTAGTGTGACTGAATCGAACCACGATTCTCTACCAACAAGACTATAAAGTCTGAGGACCATAAATATATTTTATGTCGCAGGTCATGACCTCCTTATATTGCAATCAAGAAGCTCCCTGTACCAGTCATGTTTCATTTCGACGTGTACATATTTGGAGTCGTAAATCACATAAAACCTCTTGTACTTCCAGTGGTGTATTATTACCATACTAACTGCCACATCTACACCTATTTACATGGTGTATATGGGTGTCTCGCTATTGCATTAGTATAATTACCATATACATTAGAATACTTGAGCGTTTACTCTTCCGAACCACTATACAGGACAATCATTCAATTCATCTTATGCATAGTGAATTTGTCCATATACAGCGATGACATATACTGATAATTATAGAAATCTATATATCCCTTGAATTGCATGATCATACAAAAATGAAATAGGAATCGTCAACAAAGTTGTATATAATTATTATAATGAATATATAAAGAGCATATAAAGCATAATATCTCCAAGGAATTCAATCGAGTCTGGCGAGTTTCATCCGACCCTCCCATCATGAATGCTGGATCAATTCTAGCAACAACACTATTTCTACTCCATATCAACGATTTGTTGGAAGCAACTTCATGTCCAGTACACAGCTTCGCTGATGTTAGTACCCTCCATACCGCCTTCTCTTCCAGGGCTCCAATACCAGGCAGGCAAATCAGAAACGAACGAGAAAGAAATGTTGACAACATAAATATGGACTTGACAACAATTATTCTCGAATGGGAATCCAATATATTGGTAGATTCCAATGCAGACAAAACACAAGCATGCATGCCTCTTCTCTTGAAAAGCCGATCCCACTGTGCCCAACATGAGCTTGTCAGGAGTAACCATACCTTTCAAGACATCCATTTCGATGCTTGGTATTACTATCAGGAATAACCTTTATTGGGAAAATCACGTGAGATCAATTATTGCTAAAAGTGTGTCCCCAAAAGGACTCAAACAAAATAATTCTTGAATCTCAAAAAATATTCTTGGAATGAGAAATTGTTCGTACTATCTGGGGCAATAGGCTTATGGGCTTGTCAGTGAATGTCTGTTTTCTGTGATCTCACGAATATATTATCCTTATCTGGAATTGTATTTGCAGAATTATTTATTCAATGAGAACTCATTTTAATCACATCTATATCATATATCTGCCAAAGAACATAGTGAACTTTTATGAAATTAATTTCTGTATTGAGACTGGAGTCCGAAAGTTCGAAGTTTCATTCTAATAACAGACGAAAATGCCTCCACTTGAAGAGGGAACTTGAGTCATATGCGCATTCATAAGCTGATGTAGAATACTTTCCATTATATGAAAGGATCCATTAGTAATATTGGTTTGCTACTTTGTTCGAATGTAGGCAACGGAACTTGATAAGAATTCGCTTAATTCAATATTACTTCAGGATTGCCGATTTCTAAAAGATTCCATCCAAAGCTATTTATACTGATGTTGCATAAACATCCTTGTTCGATACTTCTTTCCTTCAACTCCTTAAGTGAATTTTCTTGTTAATGTGTAGGTTTCGCTGAGTTATATTGCATATCAGGCAGTGATATCCAAAAAATAACACGAATCCTTTTTTATCATCATTTTGAATGCATTAGGCAACAGATCGTGAGATAATTCACTGAAGATACAGAATCTCTCAGGAGCAGGTCTGGACAAAATTAATTATTTCAACTAATATTTCATAGAGTGTTTCAAAATGACGCTGTTGGCATTGAACTGCAGGGGAGAGATCTTAAATGAAAAGACCTGTATTTTCTGTTTGGTCACATGTTGGATTTGGGAAAATTTCTACGGAAAATGATTAACAAAACAATGTGCGAAAAAATTGGCAATAGGCTAGGATCAGAGCCTTGAATTAACCTTGAATTATGGCAAAATTTGTTTTATGATTGAACTGTTATTAACGTTGAGCTAGCAGAACCCACGTTTTATTTGCATAGATTGAAGAGCAATAAATTCGGCAATAGGGTAATAAATCAGCCCTAAATCAGCCTAAAATCATGTCTGGAGAAAAAATTTAAAAGTTCAAAGTGGTTCTGCTAGCTTAATGGAGGTTGTTCCTATATATATATCATATAATTCCTTGCCTTATTTCAGGTCTGAAAGTTTTTATGAACGTATGCTCTAGTTTGATTTGTTTTCAAAATATTCAAAGGGTGTCAAAGTTGATGAAAAAATCTAATAAAAAATGAATACTTTTCTATACAATTATTGTTACTAGCCAACTGTTGAACAAAAATCGAAAATATCCGAGAGTGATTACCAATTCTTTCACAAAAATATAAAAGGCTATTTTTGTACAACAAAAAAGAACCTCTTCTTATAGGACACACTATTCAACAACAACAACAAAAAAACAGTGAAACTAGACCCAAAATTTTGATACAAATGCTAAGTAATTCATTCAAGTCACCCGTTCAGACTAGAAGATAACTATTATTTTGAAACATTCTGAAAGTCGTCCTGTTTTCAAGAGTTTTGTAGGAATCTCATCTGGAAACTCTTCATTTGTGAATTTTTCCATATTCACTGTGGATTTTCATGAGGTATTGGCCGGTTCAATTAAAGAAACAACTTTCGTCAAGAGGTCTTATAGTTTGTTCTTCATAATATTTTGTCTTGATTATCATAACCATATTCATAAATTCTCACTCATTTCCGTACTGACCGCAATGCGCCTTTTTGAATACCTACCCTCTTAACACTTGAAAAATCAGGACATTTCAGTTGATATCAGTCTCCTGAAGATGCATACATAATCGACGAAACGAGTGTTGAGTGAATGAAAATAGTTTTGGTGAATGACATAGTTCTTGAGTGAACAGTTCATCAAAGATTCCAATCTGATATGGGATGGTGCTATACATTCACCTGAATTCACAGACATCCGTAAGTGTTGTGAATATTGTTTTTTCTTGCTGAAAATATTCCAGAAGTGGAATTCAAGAAAAACATCCTACACCGTTTTACAACTAACCAATACGATTTTTCAACTCCTTGACATCCCGATCAGCCAAACACAAGACACACCACGTATCCACGTAGCGTGGAAAACATGTATTGCTCCATTTCTTTTTGGGACAATCATATTTCATCAAATTGGCGATAGCTTATCAGAATAACTGGATTTTAATCTCGTGCAAATAGCGACTCTACACCTCAATACATCATTCTTGTGATCTTCTATAATCATCAGATTTGGTTTGCCTCAGAATTGTGTTCAAATGTAAGGGGTTCGTCATGCGACAATTAGTTACTTGATAGCTTGACTTCTTTGGAACACTGAAAGAAAATTGCCAAACTTCCACTCTTCTATGATGGTCATAAACAAAAAAATCAACTGAAACGATCAATTATTATTAAAGTTGAATACCCTATAGTGTATCCATGTGGTGCAATCACCTTGTAATGAAAATGGTGCAGGGATTTGTGATCTTGACTTGTTAATTGATAAAAATAATATACAGATCTTTCACACTGTGATCCACTCTATCAATATCTACAACGAATTAGTGACCTCGACTAAATAGAGAACATGGGCAAGAAATGAACTAATGTGGTAATGACTTTGAGCCTCTTCCTCTTCATGACCATTTCATTCCACTTCGCGGCTAGTATGCGCAGTAGCTCAGCTAGCAGGGCAGGTGTTTGGTTTGGACTTCTTTGATTTATATGCTGTTGTGATTCATTCTACTATGTTGATGTGTATATTTTTTCAAGAATGTTTGCAGCAACATACTTGTGATATATGTGGAGCCTATGCACAGTGAGAAAGAGAACTGGTTGATGAAGGAATTCATTCACATTTTAGAGCATATGAAAATTCTGCTGAAGATACATATTTTTGGAAATTCAAATATACCTCAACAGATTTCCTTTTCATACCTAGAAGTATGTGAAAATATATTTGCTTCGTATTTCCCTAATTTGTCAGCCCAGTCTGATGTTGCTATCAGCTTGAAGGGAGAAATAGCAAGTACAGTTCTGCTGATACATCCTTGTGAAAAATTTCATCGAAAATTTCCATTTGATTATCTCAACAGTTTGTTCATTCGAACAAAGATTTTTTTTTATGCTATGACGTTTATGAACCACAACCAAAAACTAGTAAACATGATTCAAAATTGAATGTTGTGCAACATTTATTTATCTCAAATCTAGTTATCATAATGATTATTTTTAATCTGATTATATTTCAACACCCCTCTCGATTCTTAGTTTGTTCATTCGGAAAGAAATATATTGAAATAAGTTTGTTTATAATCTTGATTCAACTGTTTTTACGAGTGGTAAGGGCGTTGATAGGCTATTTATGTATTTGAAGCCGGACCTGTTCACAAATTGAATTGTGGCAAAAAATTGAACTTCTACACACCAACATCAAACGTTCTGACAAAGGCATGGTTATAGTATATGTTATGATACTTTGGGGGAGAGGAAATATGCATACAATAAATGTGTCATGTCATCTGAAGTGGTGTCGGACAAATTTTTCAAGTTTCTGGAAAATGGAATATACTTCTTCAAATCCTCACTCAATGAGTTCCAATCAAATTTTTATACTCAACTGCACTGCAAGCATGACATGAACGAGCTTGTAAGCTGAGTATTTGGCTTTCTCCTAGTTGAAAAAACGCCAGTCGGTAAACCAGCCACTCCTATTTCATCTGGAATAGGAATTTGATTTTGATTGTTCCTTTCCTCCTGCTCAGGTGACGTTCGTGTCCTATTTCGCAGATGCCGAACACCTCGTTGGTAATAAATGCTGGGATGTATTCAGGTTGGGTCAGGTTTGCACCAGATGACGATCAAGAAGTCATCTGGAGACACTCCTGCCCTGGTGAGAGCTCGAAGCTTGAAACCAGTCTGTAAGTAGTCTAGCGTTCCTGAACAATTTGGTCACAGTTCAGCATTCAGGAAAGACTCACTTGCAGATTTTTTTATGTTCTAGTTCCCACGGAAACAGATATCCTGTGATGTTCAGAGAACATCATGTGAACAAAAGAAAATAAGGTAGGAATTGGTGTTCTTCTTAAATTTCTGGAGGTTGTATGCCTCGGGGAACACCTCCTTTGGTAATGTATTCCAGATCCTCGCTGTTCGTTGGATGAACGAGTCTTTGGAGAGAGATGTTCTGCAGGTCTCCAAGGTGACCACGAAGCCTCAATTCGAAGGGTTAATCCGCGGGGACTGCCAGGAGAGGATCAATTGTTGATATATCAGAAGAGAATCTCTCATGAAAATATCTATAAAATAGAGCCAGGTTGCCAACTTTCCTACGGTGGTCCAGAGTCCAGAGAAGTGAGGGAGTTTGTGAGCGAGGCATAACCCACGAGAGGAATTGCCCTTTTTTGACAGAATCCAACAGTTTCAGGGTATGTTTGGGTGCTGCACTCCAAATATGGAAACAATATTCCAGGATAGGTCGGATATGTGCCTTATAGATCATAAGTAGCTGACTGGGAGTGAAATAGCTCCTGGCCCGAAACAGAGAACCAAGTTTTTGGGATGCACTTTTAGTAATCGATCTCACGTGATTTTCCCAAGAAAAGTTATTGCTGATAGTAATACCAAGCATCGGAATGAATGTCTCCAAAGGTATGTATTAGTCTGTACGAATGCATAAATAAATATCGGGGGATGTAATTCAATGTTCTGCGTGGCACATAGCCAGGAAAGTAGTTGATTTTCTACCGTTTTCTGCCATTTTCGTTCATTTCTTGAACTAATATATGGTAATGATTTTGAGTGTCTTCCTCTTTGAGACCATTTCATTCCACTTTGAGTATTTGGCTCTTTCCTAGTTGAAAGTAATATATGTTTAATGGCGTTCATGATGAAAGCACCTGACCTACGAATAATAATGATGAATTTGATAATCTATAACGAAGTTCGTACTATTCAATTCAGTACTTCATGAGGAACGGTGATGAAACAAAGAATAAATTAATATATTTGCTGCATCTACGCAGCGCCTTCTTTTTTAAATCCACAAAATTGAAAATAATTATTTCTTCAATACTCTTCATCTTACACACAGTCTACAAAATGTATAATATCTACATAATATGGATCACAATGAAAAAAATACTGAATATATTTTCTTTATATTCTCTAAAATCCACCATTAAATAAATACGAATGAATGAAATAGCCATCCATGTGTTGTATAACAATATCACATTCATGAATAACTGTCGAGAAACACAAGCAACAAACGACGGACGATTACGACTTAGTTTGCATAATAAAACGTCAAACGTTCCGTATTTTAACGGTTGACAATACGCCCAAGAAAAATAAAAGACGTTGCTGCGCTCCTTTAACAGAATTCAAAATTATTTTCTCCTGTGCTCGTAACAACAATAACAACATATCCTATATTTCCGCCTCCTACAATAAAATAAACTCGTCAGAAACTGAGATGACTCATTTAGTAGGTAAACTATATGAAATGTGACGATTAGAAAGCCGAACATTTTATACAAATCTCGAAATATATTCTATCTCCACTGACTTATATTCTCAATCAGTATGCAGAACATGTGGTAAGTATATCTCGATGAATTTAAAAAAGCAATCATGATACCACAGACGACAAATATGGAATCACGAATCATCATCCAATTTCGAAAACTGATTTGAAAAAATCCATGTTTCGTACCTGGACGCGATTTTACTAAATATAAACTATTGCAGCACAAGACACGCCCCCTACTACGGCATTGCAAAATATAATCGAGCCCAGCACAATCCTGCAAAATCTAATCTTTGACAGCACAACGTAGCTGATTCATATAAATAAATCGATTGAAAAAGTAGCACATACCACGTTATATCTCATCTTCAAAGTAGGTACTTTACTTAGGCAGAACTCAGAGACTATTTATCCTCAACGAACTAACCTATCCCTGATTGCAATATTTTTGAGGAAGGGAAACCGAATGGAGTGTAGAAACACATTGATTAATAATATATTTCAAAAGTTGAGTTCTTCAACAAAATTGAATAAAATGAGACTGTTTATCCTAAACGCACTAACCTATTTGATTTCAAATATTTTATGAAAAAGGAAAACCAGAATGAAGTGAAAAAACATTGGTGAAAAAAAAAAGTTGCAAAAAAAAGTTCGAGTTGACAGCGATTCGAACCATGAACCTTCAGACTGAGAGTCGACAGCGCTAACCAGTAGACCATTTGGGTGTATGAATTCACTGCGTACAAGAGATTGACAACGAGAAAGCTTCAGTTCTTGCGTTGGAGCACAGTATGAGATATGACGTATTATGGTGGGCGTGGTTTGTGCTAGCGTGCAGTATATTTAGGAAAATTGCCACCTGGACGAATATGAATTAATCTTTAATTGTCAAATCGGATTCAAAGAAGGCATTCCGACTGAAGATGAAGAATGTAAGCACTATTTGTATATTTATAGACTTATGAAAGACTTTTGGCACTGTCAGTCATCATCTTCTCTTACAGTCCTCGGAAGATATTGCCATTCGGAATAATAATTTGCAACTATTTGAAAGTTATTCGACAGGAAGGTGCCAGAATGTGTGAGTTGATGAAACACAGAGCAATAAGAAATTGTTTGATTGTGCAGTGCCTCTAGGGTCCGTAGTAGGGCCTATTTCAGTCAATGTATATGTACGAGGTGTTTTTGAAATAAGAACATATTAAACTTTCAATGAACATGAGTCAGTCAAGAAATGTCTCCTAGAGCTACGCCCCCCTGAAAGTATGCTCTTGAAGATGATATTTCTTGAGTATTGCCGAAACTCAATGTGATGAAGAGATGCAATATAATCTTACCATGCCCAATGCAGTGAAACTAAAATCATGTCAAAATTTCAATCAGGAGTGTATAATACAGGGTGGGACATTGAATGTTGCTCAAAATTTTTTGTATGCATATTTTCCGACAATATAATCTCGGATTATGTAATTTCACATCTCTTTACAGAAAAATGGTTCTCCTGTTTCGTGAAGATAAGATGTATTATTATCGAGTAAAAGCAATTTGAAAATATTGTTACATCTCAGATATGCATAACATTGCAATGAGGCGTAGTGCACAATGCACAAAAATTGAAGTAATTTCTTCAACATAATTTTACTATCTTACGCGCTTTCATGAGATTGTTTGGTAAACAGAAAGTACTTGATTTGTTTATAGCCACTATGATTTGGTAATTGATAACGTTATGCATAGGATGTGAGTGCATCAATATTTTTGAATCGATTTCACTCGAAAATGATACATCTGATCGATGCGGAACAGATGCATCTTTTTTTGTGAAATGGTGTAGATTTCCATGATCCGAGATTAAATTGTTGAAAAATATATGCATACGAAAAAGTTTGAGCAATAGTCCCACCCTGTATTATACACTTCTGAATGGAACCCTGAAATTATTTTATGTTCACCGCATTGGGCATGAAAAGTTTTGTTCTTGTACCAAAGGACCCCGCACAAAACCATAGGGAATTGGCCCACAGTGGGATTTGCCTGAAATTCACATATGTTATTGGTATGGAGTTTCTGATCAAATGTTTTCATGTGACCAATCCTCTAAGACCAAAGATTCAGCTCTCAGGGTCGTATTTAGTATAGGTGCCAAATAAACAATGACACTTTTTTTTTTCAAGCCCATGATTTTAATATCTCCCATTATAATTTAATTGAATGAGAAATGTTGCGAAATCTTGGCATTTGTCTTTCAGCACAAGTCCTCTGTAAAACATGCCTTGTCCTACAGGGCCGTATTTAGTAAAACTGTATTTGCCAAAGTGCCGAATCGAATTGATTTTGTTATTACTTCCTTATTTCTTGTCCTATTTCAGTGGTCGTTTGATAGATGAATATAGATTTCTTTGTGTGCATAACAAAAGTGGTCACCATCTTAATATTCAAGATGGTCGGCCTAACATTCAATCTTTATAAAGGACATATCTCGGAGCTTTTTAGGAATGATAGTTACAGGAAAAGATAAGAACAACGTTTCGATTGTTGAATCGCTCATTTACTTTTTCAATTACCTAACTCTATAATATAAATATAACTCTACTATCTAATTGAAACTTCATCTAATTCATAACTAACAGAGTTAAAACCGATATTTTCAGGGTGGTGAAGAAAAAAGTCAAGCACTCACTATCAACATAATTCCCGAACACTTACAGCTACTGGAGTATTGCATCTTGCACTGGACGATTTGCGGCATCTTTAATATGCTGTAACACAGCCTGACGAGAATAATGAAGAAGATGTATTGATAATAGGATACTACTGCAGTTGCAAATCAGGGGCAAGGACACTAGGAACATGTGCTCATATTTGTAGCATATTGTGGTATTTAGGATTTGCCCGCCATAATCAAAATGTGAATTATCCATCGACTTCTGTGTCACAGCATATTAAAGATGCCGCAAATCGTCCAGTGCAAGATGCAATACTCCAGCAGCTGTAAGTGTTCGAAAATTATGTTGATAGTGAGTGCTCGACTTTTTTGTTCACCACCCTTCAAATATCTGTTTCAACTTTGTTAGTTATGAATTAGATGAAGTTTCAATTAGATAGTATAGTTATATTTATATTATAGAGTTAGGTAAGTGAAAAAGTAAAATACCGATTTCAACAATCGAAACGTGTTCTTATCTTTTCCTGTTACTATCATTCCTAAAAAACTACGAGATATGTCCTACATAAAGATTAAATATCTACATTCATCTATCAAACGACCACTGAAATAGGACAAGAAATAACAAAGTAATAACAAAATCAATTCGATTCGGCACTTTGGCAAATACAGTTTTACTAAATACGGCCCTGTAGAACAAGGCATGTTTTACAGAGGACTTGTGCTGAAAGACAAATTCCAAGATTTCGCAATATTTCACATTCAATTAAATTATAATGGGAGATACAAAAATCATGGGCTTGAAAAAAAAAGTGTCATTGTTTATTTGGCACCTATATACTAAATACGACCCTGAGAGCTGAATCTTTGGTCTTAGAGGATTGGTCACATGAAAACATTTGATCAGAAACTTCATACCAATAACATATGTGAATTTCAGGCAAATTCCACTGTGGGCCAATTCCCTATGGTTTTGTGCGGGGTCCTTGCATCATTTTATCACTTAGTGTTCCGGAAATATTCAAGAAATATCATCTTTAGGAGCCCCCTTTCAGGGGGGCGTAGCTCCATTAGGAGACATATCTCGGCTCATGTTCATTGGAACTTTTATTCCTATTTTCGATCAAAGAAGCCGCTGGTGAAGTTTGGCAGGCTAATATCGGGACACCTTTATATACAGTGTGTCCACCTTAAGGACTTACCACCCTTGTAAAATTGTTATTATCAGACAGATTTCGAAGAACTTATTTTTGTTGGATAGGTATTTGAAATGTCCATCCAACAAGAGAGTGATTTTACTCATGAACTGTAATCGTGGTCAACTGCGACCAACTTTATTGACCCATATTCGAGAAAGTACTATTAGGGATTTTTTTCCACAAAAAACACTGATGAATTCTGAATCACGATCACTTGAAAAACACCTCTACTGATTTTTATCATCCTAAAACACAGGGTGTCCGAAAAAACGAATTATGTTTTTTTTAATAGGTGATCAGAAAATGCAGTATTGTGGTATTTTTGAGAAGAATTGATGACACCTTTTTATTGAGGATCACTTTAAACATATCTGTACCGATTTTCATCATTCAAAAATACGATGTGTATGAGAAAACAATTAAAAAGAAAAAGTAGGCAGTATTTTTTCATCAACTCAAGAAAAATATTAGTTCGATTTTTCGAACACCCTGTGTTTAATGATGATGAAAATCGATACAGGTATGTTCTAAGTGATCCTGATTCATCTTTTTATTTTGAGTAAAGAATTATCAGGATGAAAAATATTGGTATATTCAAATGATGAAAATTGGTACAAAGTATATTTGAAATAATCCTTAATGATAATTTGTGATTATTTCTTTCTAGAAAAACCACAGAACTACATTTGCTGATCACCTATTTGAAGAAAATGTAGTATTGTGGTATTTTTGAGAAGAATTGATGACACATCATTATTGAGGATCACTTTGAACATATCTGTACCGATTTTCATCATTCAAAGATACGATGTGTATGAGACAACAATTGAAAAGAAAAAGTAGGCAATATTTTTTCGTCAACTCAAAAAAAAATATTAATTCGTTTCTTCGGACACCCTGTGTTTTATGATGATGAAAATCGTTACAGGTATATTTCAAGTGGTACTGATTCAGAATCCATCATCAAGTTTCGTGGAAAAAAATCCCTAATAGTACTTTCTGGAATATGGGTCATTGAAATTTTGAAATTGGTCGGATAATAACGATTTTACAGGGGTGGTAAGTCCTCAAGTTGGACACACTGTATATATATGTACATATATGAATTTGTTTACATTATATAATGTAGATATTGTCGAATTTCCAGATGACACAGCCATCTTCTACAAAGCTCATGATTGGAATTCATTCGAAAGGAAAGTTGAGAATGCAATGAAATATTGGCTAGAGATGATAAGATGTTGACAGTTAACATCTATAAAACGCATTCCATTCCATTCTGCTATAATTCCTCCGAGATACCTGTTCATGAACAATTAACCAATACACCCCATAACAATGTACTCGATAACAAAATGAAATTTCTTGGCATTATATTTAATATCCATCCAAAATTGGACTTACATTTGAATTATATTGTGAATAATTTGAGGACAATTCTGTATGAATTCAGAAAACTGAAAAAACTGCTACCACTGCACCAATCAAACACATATTATACGCTCGTTGTGAATCATATTTGTTACGGACTAGCAGTAGTGGATGGAGTCTTGAAAACACACTTTCCTTATCTCGAAACAATACTACTTATTTTCGTAGCATCAGAAGGAGATGATAACACGATTCGCTATCACGTTCCAATTAACAGTTCTGCCCCTAACGTGGCGTATCGAGTTAGTAACAAAGCTTACACAGAACACACATGGCCCAAGGACCTATCGTAACTACTAACCCTAATAGCACACAACGTCCTAGGGACGTCCCTATTTGGTACAATTCACGTCCGCATGTCCCGAACCAAGAATAAGTGTCCTTGGGACGTCCCATTTCGTACATCTCATGCATTGTCCGAGCAAGGACGTCCACGGAATGTCCTAGCTTGTACATCATTTCGAATGTCCTAGGAATAGCATCCCTTAGACGTCCCACGTGGTACATAGGATATAATTTTGAACGTTTCTACAGGGACATTCATCGGATGTCCCGAGTAGTACAAATTCTGGCATGACAATGTCCCTTCTAGACAACCATGGAATGTCCCTGATGGTTCATTCCTTCAAATATCTCTGCACAGACGCCCTTAATATTTCCAGGATCGTATAACAATTGAAATGCCCCTTAGGGACATCCTTCGAATATCCCTCGGGGATATCCGTCGGATGTCCCAATTGGTACATGAATTGCACTCTTCCAATGTCCTAGAAATAACGTCGTATGGACGTCCCAGTCGGTACTTTCAAAATATTGTCCCTGCGAGGACGTTAACTTACACCCCGCCGACGAATGATTGCTCGTAGGCTATAAGTACTCCTCGTCAATGTCCTCCACGTAAGTCCATTGGACATCCTTGGGACACTTTTTTGGGACCATCCACAAACTATCGAGTCAACTGAATGTCCTTATCAGTTATGCAAGATCTGGTCCTAGAGGGACCCAGAAAAATTCAAGAATAATTCGTACGTCTCTGGGTCATCCTATGGACATACAATTGATATCCCTTAGCGTTGCTGATAGGTTGTCTATGGATGTCCTGAGGATGTCCTCTGTAGTGCTTGATGAGAAATACTGTAGGATTTAGGTATTCGATAGTTGTCCCAGTGACATCCCTCAAGGCCGTCCCTAGTTGGTCCTCAGGTGGGACATTTGTGCGTCCCACAGACGTCCAATGGACGTCCACGGTACCAATTTCGAACGTCCTATGGACGTCCTGAATGTCCCGACAGGACGTCCTAAGGTTATCAATGGGACATAAGTGTGTTATTAGGGAATATACTAACGAAGTACATCAATACTATAACTATCCTTATTATATAAACCTATCGTCGGAACCAACAAATTTGTCAATGTTGTAGCCGAGTTCTCATGGATTTATGATTCATTGTAGTGATTATATTTTTATTCATTCAAACGGAAAAAACAAATAATAGTGAATAATCTTATTAAAGTAGGAATCCTGCATATATCGATGACAAACACTTTTATGTTTCCAGCTCTCAGACTATAAGAATTGCCAGAATGACATTCATCATATATCATGATATTTCATTTGTTTTTATCATACACAGTTGCTAGGGAATATAGTGGTATCTCAAATCCCTGGATTTTAAGTTATAGCCTGACCAATAAGGGCTCTGATTCGTCGAGGGATTTGAAAACACTTTAGTTCCGAGGTGTATATTAGTATATTATGTATAACAAGTGTTATAAACGTCCTTTCAGTAACGAGTATTTCAAGCACGAGCGGAGCGAGTGTTTAATAAACGAGTGTACTATGATTTTTCTAAAAACTCCGAAAATTACATTAACATACCTGCAATTCCAACTAACCTACAAAATAATTCGAAGGGAATGAGAATTGAGAACATAATACATGCATTGCATGCAACCAGCGAGACACGTATAAGTGATATTGGTTGTAGATGTGTCCAGTCCATTGCTTACTAACCTTTGTTTCACGTTTATTGTCATGCTTAGCGCAGAATAAATAAATTGTTCTCTAAAATGAATGCTTCATTTCAACACTTCTTGGAGATAAACAAGTACCAGAACATTCTCTTCGATTTCACTTTTGTCTACTTTTCGCATATATTTTTGATGAAGAATTTTAATGCAAACGAATATTGTTTGAATAATACTGATACAAAATACGAAAATAAGAGATGACAGTTAATACAATTGACAGGCCAGACATGTCTCAAATTACTGAAGCTGTGTTTGATATGAACTGCGTTGCCATGGTAGTGTGTTTAAGAAATCGTGTTGCCATGGTAACGTGTTTAATATTTTGAATAAATCACAGATCGACAATCCGTGATTAATCGATCATTTAGCGTGGTACATATCCGTACGCTCAATGCCATTTTAGTTATTTGAGTAGAAAAACTATTTTATGCACTTCAGGATAGGTAAGATGTTGAAGAAAGAAAAACGGAAAAAGAATTTGAAAGCTACTAAACGGTAGTTACAAAATTTCTAAAACATCTTCGAAAGGGCTGATTGTTACCATATCAACGACCTCACTAACTATATGGTGATCCAGATCATGATTATCCGGCAACTGAAAATCTTGGTGTGTTATGACAAGTACCTAAGTGAAACATAAATGAATAAATATTAGTCAAACACGCCACACCGATTGATTGACTTTGATCGCGATGGAACAAATCGAAAAGGCAACTAAAGAAGCTGAAGGCCAATCATTACCAAGAGAATAAGTGGAACAATATATGAACAGTTTTCTGAGTTTATCGAATGGCGCAAAGAATGACACGTAGAAAAATGTACAGAAGAAAAGGTACTGCTAGCATACTCTCGAAAATTACAGAAAAGCTTAAAGCATCGTCTATGTGGAGCGTATATCCGATGATAAATGCCACAATTGCAACAGACATTTTGGAAATGCATTTAAAAATCCACTTTTATTTCCAAGGGATTTATAGTAACTTTAAATCCCTATGGATTCAAAGTACCTCTTTTTCCCCCGAATATAGGGAATTTAGGTTCCCTTTGACTCCCTGGAATGCTTCAACAATATTTTGTGACAATATTGCAGCAAATTCTTCTTAATTCACATTGTCCAAAACGAATTTTCATTATATAGCTTCTCATGTACAGTCAGACCTCTTTAGTAACCTACGCAAGCACCCAAAAACCAAGATACAAAATATACAAGAATTCATTTTCTTTGTGTTTCGCAGTATGACATCCAATAACTTGGTCTGATGGATGTACCGGTCGAATATTTTAAAGTTAATAACCGAGTTGTGGTAGTCGGGGCATCCGAGAGATAAATAAGATTGTAACATAGTCTCCCGCAGGGTTCACAGCATCACGTGGAATGTTTCACACTTTCTTATATGATAAATTTACATCATCTCTGCTTTGCGATCATTCCTTCAAACGTTATGGTACGGATTGTATTAATATGTTAATGTAAATGGTTGATTGGATGATGAGGATTGCAGACATCCTAATCAAGAGAATAATTTTGCATGAATTTTTCATCTCATCAAGGATTTCGTCGAATTAATCTTCAATACTTCGAATTCATAACAGATTGATCCAGTAATCAGATTTTTTTCCAATGATTCGAACACTAGAACAATATTTTCCTGAATAATGTCACCGTTATATTTCAACCATCAATAACTTCAATATCTTGAATATACGTGAGGAACATCAAACACAGAATATGTCACGAGAAAAACATACGGTATATAAGTTAGAACCATGAGGGTTTTATCGAGATTCAGTAGATAAAATCATCCGTCGACATTGAGATAGCTTCTGACTGATTGACTCTCATGAAGAACGCGGAAGTCTAATGAAATGTTGTGTTTGAATATTGGAGGTGAGGCTGATGAAGTTGGTCTTGTCTGGGGCTACCCTTCGAGATATTATTATTACTTAATATTTATATTCATCATCAATACTCATATTGTTTCATGCTATTGAGAATATTGTTTTGTTTGTATATATCCTCGTACTTTCAGCTACCCTGAACTTCAAGTGCATATTTGAATGTTATCTCTTGCAAACCAATAAGCTGAGGAATTGCCTGATAGATCGAGGTTGTGAAATTAACTCCATGTCATGAAGTAGTGAGAACAACCTACCTAGTGCCTAGATGACATCGTGAAAATGTACCGTCCTAGTTTTGACATAAGGTATGGACCTCCTACAACCTCAAGGAAGAACTGGTTCGTGATAATACTCCAATAAGAAGAAGTCGGATAACGTATTTTTGCAACCCAGTTGCATTCGTCAGTAGAAATAAGAAAAGAGCTGACTCTATTGCATCTCTCCAGGAATTATCAGTGAGTGTGAATGAAGATATTGGTATTATCACTATTTGTGGATATTGATGTTATTCTTGATTGTGGACTGAAAGACTTCGGTCAATGGCCTTTTGGGGTATATCCCTAATAAAGATGTTCTCTCTCTCTCTTGATTGTTGCGATGGAATTCTGCAAAACACAGAGTTGAACAACATGTGTTTCTCAACGAGCTACGTACAATATTTCTCATAACTCTGATGAGAAATATCACGTGAAAAGAGATAATGACCGGTTCTACAACTTCTACATGAGTTCTACCGATTATGTACATGATCTACTAGGCAAGATATCTTCGCCCGTCACTGTGAAGTATCCATCAAATAATAATATGATCACAATTAAGCGACGGATTTCACGAAATAGACTCGTTTGTGGAAAATGGCTGATTCAAGTTCAGATATCCCAAGTGATATCGAGAAAGCATCACAAAATTCAGTAATCTCCTCGTATATCATCAATATTTTCATCTCGTATCTGTTGATTAAATGAACATTTCATCACCAGTTATGTAATATTTCACTTCACTTCACTTTGATAAGTGTCAAAATTCATGTCAAAATGAGAATAGTTTTTTCAAGATATGTCGACAATATTTCCCGATTTCGAGAAATGCATTCTGAAATTGTTACTATCACCATAGTCAACTCTATCACAAGCATCATCGAATTCATTAGCTTCTACAATTGGGAAAATACCCTGTTTATGAAGACAACTTGGGATAATAAACAGGTGATGGAATATATTCAAATTGATTTGAGCTTAGTTTTCGTCCTCGGTAGAATGATGAAAGCATATCCTATATGACCTATTTTCATATTTCTCCATTTATTCTAAGTATGTCTGAACCCTGGATTCAAACTCTATTGCAACATACTAGGAAATGCTCTCACGAAGCATCTACTATTTTGGTAGCAGCAATTGTAATAATATAACGTACGACATCAACTCTTTTTATCTTCTGGTGCATACGAAAGGGAATCCCTATTAATGTTCGGAAAACATCGTGAGTACCTACCAGGAAACCAGATGACGTTTCAGTGACGTCTTCTCTACGTCAGTTGAATGACCAAGGTGATGTCAGTAGATGACGTCGCATGAGGTGATAAATGAAGTGAATAAGTCACATCCCAATCACGTCATATTACTCACGTCGTATTGACGTCATTCACTCAAAAAATTATGACGTCAGACTGACGTCATAATGACGTCAAAATGACCTTCAAATTTGGTGATGATACGTTAAAAAGATTCCTTCGACATGGTGTGATAAACACTACTGGCCTCTGATGTCAAGATATATATATTATTGATTATGCATTGTTGAGTCTGCTTGGTGGGTCCCTCCTGTATCATGTTCATTCAATCGCCTATTCAACAGTGTTATCCTTTAGTACGTAACTCCATAAGAATGCAATCAGTTACTCGTATTTGAATCGAAAATTATGTAGTTTGTGTCGGCGAGATGCAGTAGGCAAACCAAGGATAGTTTGATAGCAATGAAAAGGATATTGGCGAATTTGGCTTCACTTTGTTGAATAATGTATATTCATGCATTCTTTGTCACCCAACAAAAATCTAAATAGCAAATTATTGAAAAATTTTCTGAATGACGAAGCTCACCAAATTGGTACGTCACACCGACGTGATTTTTAGACGTCATAGATACGTCACTGCAACGTCATGAGAAACACGGTTTCAATAAAGGTATATACCTGAACAATCAATTGTATGTATATACATAGGTTACCGAGATATACAGTGTGTCAAAGTTTAAAAAAAAAGTTTTCTCCTACTTTTCGGGTAAATTGATAATTTCAATAAAACTTGCATGTTGATTTGCTTTCATGAGTTATTCTTCTGTTTCACATGATGATATATAAGTATACATGGTTTAGTGTAGGACTGGAAGAAATGGACGTCGACAGGACGTCCCTGCAACGTCATGAAACTGACGTCTTTTTTTACCCATCTAAGTGACGTTCACTCGACGTCGAAACGATGACTTGATCATCACGTCATAGACAGTACGTCATAGTGACGTCATAAATTGGTGTGTGACGTCTCTGACGAAAAATCACCTATTGGGGACGTCACAGTGACGTGAAGACGGAATTGCAGACATGTTTTTCGAATTGATTCTGACTTTTCTTCAGTATATGTTGATTTTTTCGCAGAATCTTGGCCGTCAATTATTAAGATCTCTCCATGACATTTCCTATTTGGTTAATGAATATGGCGATATATTCAACTCTCATTTGTCGCTCAAATGTCATTCAGATTAATAACCGCCTCGACGAGCACACCAGAGTTTCTAGCTTCTGATGATTCAACAAGGTTGTGGCCAATTTAAGCAATACTGAAATTGTAATAATTTCTGAAGTATTTGTATCGTCTGACATTGAAGATGATAAGTGAAATGCAAGTACTTGTTGTGTGGAGATATCATCCAAATGGTAAACATGGAATACATTCAGATATTCAATTCTTCAAAAGCATATATTATTCATTACTAAATATGCAGAAGAATTAGGTCTTAAAAAATCACCGAGAACAGAAAGAATATATATCAGTTGAAATTGAAAAATTGATTCACGAATGCCTCCTTGTTGCTTGGAAGCAACATTTCTTCTGCTTTCTGTTCATCATATTCGGCCAAAAACTGAAAACGCTATGTCCATCCTATACAGGGTATACTGCGGTTGGACATCTTCAATTATAATAATTGATAATACGAAACGGAGAAAACCCACCTAAGAATACTTCGTTACACAGATTGTATCAATAGGATACATCGGAGTTTTGAAACCTCGATTGAATTTTTGACGGGCCGCGTTATACTTTGGTATACATCAAAATCAACATATTATATAAAGCCTTACCAAATTCAGCATAAAAAAAATACTCGTAAGTTTGGCTTGCGACCCTTCTAATTCGAATGATCACCTAACTCAATAACGAAACCATGGGAAAAAAACTGGTTTTCGAATTGAACAGATATTCCGAATATGAATCAAGATGGATGTATCGCGATCCATCATAATATACTCCACTCAATAATTCGTTTGAATCATTACTCCTCAAGTTATCTCTGGAAAGAAACATTTTCATCATTTCATGAAAGACCAAACATGCTTCAAGATGGTTGAGTTATCACGATGGGGAATAGAAGTGAATTATTGGTACCTATATGACGCACTACTTGAAACATTGTATCAGAACAGTCAAGTTTTTGGGAAGAGAAAATGTTTCGAATTTCAAACTGTTTTATCGTTTTCTCTTTATCGAGCATGGGTACCCAAAATCAAAAATGAATTGTTGAATATGATTTTTTGTGTACTATTTGAAACTATCACTTCTTCACGGACACACTGCATATCAAAGGTCGAGTATATTCAAAACAATGCATATTAATACTCCTGTAGGTATGACCATTATGAACTCTTCCAATTCATTGAACCTAGTAACAAATTATGATAATAATAATAATGTGTCTTTATTTTTCATTCATGAACAAAATGCATGAGAGTATTATGAGGAGGAGGAGGCATTCAACAAAGTTGCTCTTTCATACAACCCCCAAATTGAGTGACTTCTTTGTGCAGTTTAATAATAACTGCAGTTATTTCCGAAATTTAAGCTATGACTGCAACGGGTTGAATAAGATTTTGGCGAAAAAACTATTTAGATATTGGATTTTAAATATTGCCTGAAATTCTTGAGAATCGATGATCAGAGGTTACCAACCGTAACCCGGACTTCGAAGTGGTCATGAACAACATGAGATCTAATGACTTCTGCAATTTTGTCTTCAGTTCAATTAAAGCTAGAAGATGAGTTACGGTGAAGAAGTTCATTATTGGAAATTATCAACAACACCCCATTTTATGTATTGCTTCAATTTCTGAGAACACATTGTATATATTTGTATGGAATCAAGGAATAATCCTCAAGCTAGATGCTTTCTGGAGTTTTAAGAAATACACGATTTCTATCGTTAGTCGCTTACTGCCCCATTTACATTTTCAAGAACAACATCAAACATCAACCAGTATATTAGGTTTCAAGATTCCTGTTTGTTATTCCTTTGTCTCAGATCCTGAATGGATGATATTATATCCTATCTGGTATTAATATCAATAAGATTCTATACAAAATCCAATTTAGGTAGATAAAATTCAACGAGATTTTATCAGACTAAGCCAACATGGGTGTATACAGAAGAGTTCTTTCATCTAGTAAGTGGACCTCTAGCCCACACATCTCTCGAGATGAGAAAATAAAAGCTTTGATAAAAAGCATTTGTGAGATTGGGGCAAGAAAATATACTCCTTTTTTTCTCATCATTTCTCCTCTTTTTATTCCAAGAGAATTAGAGCTGTTGATTAGGCATATGTGTATGTTTACTCAAACGATTTCGACGAATTATGAAAAATAACGACATTGAATACAATTCGAACTTCAAAAGTTCAAAATCTTCAGGTTTATATATTTCAAATTACCTGCAAAATCACAAGTCGTGTCAGTTTAACAGACACTGTTTGTGAATATGCAACAAATTTTCGATGTATAATCCGAACATTCCGAAGTATTCTTAGGCATTATATATACTGATTATATAAGCAGGTGATCATCATCATAGATAGTGGGAATATTTCAGGGTTGGTGAATATCTACCCTGTTTTATCGACTATTTTTGTCAAAACCAGCTTCTTAAGCTCCAGTTGCTCCCACCTTGGGATCACAAAATGGATACAGGATCCTACTTCAGTACGATGTTATACCATGTCTTCGACTGTTTTCCGTAATCTCGTATTGCCAAGAGGAGATCTTCGGTTTGCGGTAATTCTGGAAGTCCTTGATAGTGCGTCTGCCTTGATACTTCTTAATCTATGTTGAATCACTCTGAGAAGTAATGATTCTCAAACTCAAATGATTATTTTGATAGTGTCAGTTGCATTGATCTTTCGTGCCATTCCATCAGCTTGCTCCTTTTCCTCTACTTCTAATAGAACGTGATTAAGAAGTATAATCATAATCGGCTTATCAATAATATCTAGGTTTTCATTTGGAGGAATGATTTTTGATCACCCAGAAATTTCTTCGACTCATTTACTCAATTGTTTATGATTTCTGCTGAAGCCCTGATATTTATTCATCAAGAATTATGAATCGCAGGGTGTATAGGAACCCTATTAACACGCCGATACATATCGGTGTTTATTTACTCCGAAACGAATACGAAAATAAATATTTCCTGACTAGTAAATGATCAACTCGTTTCTGAAAATCTCACTCATATAAATTGGTTTCAATAAGACCTCTCTGAAAACGCATCTATTAGAACCTACTCACAGATAATTGATAGCCAATTTGTTCTTTTCATGAGAAACGCATACGCAATAAAAGTCCTTATATCTTCTTCAGTTAGAGGAACGTTGATGCAATAAATTCATAACTAGTTGATGTTTTTGGTTGGCGATTTTTAGTCAACAATAATTTGTAAATCTACGTATATTTTTTTCTAATTTGCAATGTTTGTTTCAAGTGTTTTCACAATTTTTTGTATCATATAAAAGTGACATTCATCTCGATGATGTAAATAGTGAAACAAATTAGTTGTAATCATAGGAAGATAATAATCTCAGTAGATTCTTTCGAATTTGTTGTCACACTGTTGACACTATGCCCTACCAAAGCTGTTCGAGAATGTAGGAATGAATACACAGGGTTCTCAAACTCAAGTCAGTTGATCTTGGTTATTATTGAAGTTACGAAGTCGGTTGGATGGACGAACTTGTGTTTTTTTTTTTTCGTTGATTACAATGATGAAATTGAAAAAAAATTTATATCAAGTTCACGATATGTAAAGAATTAAATTTCTTTTTCAATTCGTATAATATTCTCTGAACATTACAGGATATCCCTTTCCGTGAGAACCAGAACATGGAAAAAATCGATAGAATATTCGATTCTCAACAGGACTCATCACCTGCCATCCTAAATTCAAAAATGACTGAGCTATCGACGATTTCTTTCAACTTTTACATCAAGAGGTACTTCTTTGGTAAATGAGACACACAGTAAAACATTATCTTGATTGATAGAAAATTCGATTCTGAACAGAAACTGCCTCATGAACTTTTTTCGTGAATTCAAAAATGACTAAGGTATCGATGATTTTTCGTCAAAGTGATTATGTTAGTCAAGGATGATCAAGAGGTGTTACCTTCGGTATTACATACTCTGTAACATTTCCTCACTACAGAGTTAAAGGAAATCATCGATACCTTAGTCATTTTAGTATTTACGATGAAAAGTTATGAAGCAGTTCTTGTTCAGGATCGAATTTTCCATCAATTGAGAATACTTAATACTGGGTGTCCCATTTGAGAAAGAAATTACTTTTGACAGAAGAGTTAAAAGAAATTTTGAATTGACTCGGCCGTTCCTTGTTGGAAATCCATAGCGAATGTGAAAACTTCACAAACGCTGAAACTTCCACAAAATTCTCAATCACACGACATGTTTCGCTAACAAAGTAGCTTCATCAGGTACAATGGTACCAGTATTTCACCTGATGAAGGTACTGTGTTAGTGAAACATTTGTGATTGAGAATTTTGTGGAAATCTCATCGTTTGTGAAGTTTTTACATGTGTAGAAAGAAATCGTCGATAGCTCAGTCATTTTTGAATTCAGGATACAAGTTAATGAAACTGTTCTTGTTCAGAATCGAAATTGATTATATCGTATACTGGGTGTTTCATTGAGAAAAAAACTTTTTGACATAACTCGTGGACGCGAAGTTGAAATCTTTTTTCGAATTCATCATCGTTCAGCGAAAAAAATACTACTAGATTGTCCATTCAACCGACTATGTAGCTTCAATAATATCCAAATAAGCAATAGTGCGATTTAAGTTTGAGAACCCTGTATATATCATGATTGATCAAGAATAGCTGTTCGTCCCGATTTTGTACAGTTGGTGTACACATAAAAAAAATCAAACATTCGTTGCAGTCGTTCTGAGCTATGCGCGTATCAACAGTACATATTTATTTTGTTATTTTCGAATTTTTAGTGGTAACCTATAGCTTTTATCTTATGATACATGTGAGCTCTACACTATTGCTAACTATATATTACCTTTTTTCATTCTCTCGGTATCTTTTGTAATGTTCGTTGTTTTTTCACGTATTAAAAATTTCAACCCAATTGGTCAAGCCGTTTAGTAGTTGACGTACTGACAGCAGCGCCACCAACCGCAATCAATTGTATTCTTGAATCATCCAGAAAATCATCGAATATCCCGTAGGAATGAAGCATTTTTCCGCGGTGGTTTCTCCTGATTTTCGAATTTGGAGCTCATACGATACAAACAAACAAACAAACAAACGAACAAATCTTTCCTTTTTATAATATAAGTATAGATAACTATAATACAACCTTCTATAGTCGCCATTTGACAATGACAAAATGATTTCCTGTGAGAGCAAGAGAGTGTTGACTATGGAGGCGAATATTAGACATTTCCTCACTGCAAATTTGAATTTTGATGGAATACTCTCAATAATGAAGCATTGCTTGAGAGTTAAGTAGGCTTGAGCGTCATGAAACATTCGAATTATATCATTTGAATAGATAATTATAATATGACATCGATCGACAGCAAGGTAATATCAACAGTTATCGAATGTCATCGATCCCAGTAAATACAAACATCCTTTGGATGTCACATTCATGTCTTACAAGGTAACAATGCTGATAACAAGAAAATATGGTTGCTATTACTAGGGGACTCATTATTTTACAAATCATCCGCAATATTTGTCTCATTCTATTAGATTTGAGACTGAAATGTAGGTGAATTTGTTTCAACAAATCGAGTCAATCAATTTGAATCACAAAATGACCAAAAGGATCCAGAACAGATGTTGTGATTTTGACTAGTCACGAGTGTAATGTGTGACATGAATGTGATGCTCTCTTATATCTCTAGGATCAATCTTTGTTAATTGGGATACATCAATTTTTATCTTTATTCCTCCATGTTGATTTATATTCATCAATGACAATCGATAGATTGATAATTTGAACTTCATTGTGGAATGATTTTCTCAAATATATCACGGTATAAGTTAGTGTATACACCTTGGATCCTTGCGGAATAATTAACATTTCACGATCGTATTTATCTAATGAATGATAACTTCCTAGCCAGGAAGAACCGAGTCGAGATAAAAGCAAAAGACACCAACCGCTTCGCCGAATATTTTTATATTCCATTTATGTAGACTTTGTCGGCAACCGCGTCGACAAGTGTCAACGACAAAAGGTGTTTCGCTACTAATTGATATTCTGTTGACTTTGGCTGCATAATTTATTGGGTGCCACTTTGATAGTTTCGGGTGGTCCAAAGTATTCTTGAATAAATTCGAGTAAAGAACGAGGGTTCTGTTTTTTTTATTTCATTTTATTTTATTCCTCCTTGAACATTTTTAGAGAAATGTATCCTTTTCATAATTATTATAGTATATATTCATCAATTACACATTATATGGTTCCAATGAATAATCCTTCGATTCTTCTGTACTCCATTTCTTTCCTACTACCTCCCTCTGTTCCTTCATCTCCTTCGATCCTTTTTTTCCTTGCTACCTTTTTTTCCCACTTCCTTCCTTCCTTCTTTCCTCTTCTCCATATTTCCCCTCATCCATTTTTCTTTTGATTCTAACTCATGAATATGTTCACTCATTGTTGTCATTGCGATAGAGTTCATCCCAGTTTTCCGATTCAAGAAGGTATGAAAAGTAAAGGAATTTATTAGTTCAGATTCCGGAACATAATAATTGAAGAAACAATAACACTCGGCATTTTCGAACTTTTGTTCGTTTCTTAAGGAAACCAATTATTTTCTGATACTCACCGAGTTTGCAAACAGAAAAAGGACTATCGAGGTATTCATTTATGAGGACTTCCTGCCAGTTAGGCAGCGGCTAGTAGTTTAGAGGCGGTGCCCCGTATTCCATATAAATATAATATTAATCATGGACTCAAAATATGATTCAATATTACAACTTAGCAGATTTCGAATATGCAATACATTTTGAACGTGAACAAGTCAATAATAATAATAGTAATAATGATAATCTGATGAGAGCGCTATGGACCAATCCCTCAAGGTGGTAGAGGAGTATATACACGCAGTCAAATAGAATAGTATTCGGAATGGACAAATGTGCACTGGTTCATCTCAAGAAAAGACGATGTGAGGACTACGACAAGGGAGCAGCTTGTGGACGAAAGCATCCTAATTCACTTGGATGCCAGAGAGACGTACATCCACTTGGGTGTCGAGGAAACTCACATCCAGGAGGCACAGCGGGTGAAAGACGCTCTCCGCAGCAAGTACCTGCACATTGACAACAAATTGAGATTTGATGAACATATTTTGTCACTGAGAAGAAAGCTAGCGTCAGGTTGCTATGCTGTTAGAATTGTGTCAAATAAGCTTGGTTCTGATATTGCTAAAAATAGATATTTTTCTCTCGTAGAATCTCATCAATATGATATCTAATGATATGGTATAGCTTTCTGGGGCTTCTGTAGTCAACATTTACTGTCCACGGTATTTGTTTTACAGAAAAGAGCTTTGTAGGGCTAGATCTAGTCACCATTGTAGACCTCTTTTCATTCATTGTAAAATTTTGACACTCACGTGCCTATTCATCTTGAAAACTGTTTGTTTGATTTACAAAAACAAGTCTCTAATTAGTGGAATCTCTCTGAATCCATATGAATATACTAGGAATAAAAATGATATTAAACTACCAATACCAAAGACAACGCTTACCGAAAATTCTGTGATTTACGATAGCAAAAAAATCATCTGCCACAGCATTTTGAAGCAATCAAGAATTTGAAGAGAATCAGAAAAAGTGTTGCGGATTTTCTCTCACCAAGAGCATATTATCACCTATAGGAATATTACGATGAGAGTTTCTAAGTAGCAACTCTGTCATAAGTTTCATTCTGATATGTATGTATCATATATAGGTATTTCAGCAAGATTATTATGATTTCACAACTTTTTTTCAATGGTGTGTGTTCAATTTCACATAATGTACCTATTTGTTTTTTTTCGTGAGTTTTAATAATGTTGACTTCATTTGTTTTTATATATGTATACTATTATATTACTTCCTACTGGACACAGTTGAAATCCACTAGAATGAATCATGTTGTCAATAAAAAATATTGTTCTTGGACAATAAAGCACAGTATTGATTGATTGACTGACCCCTTCGACCTGCAAGCGAGCCTAGCTCGATTATCTATCGTTCGTGTTCATTCGTAAAAACTGGGGAAATACTGCAAGTAGATTGGTCGTTGTCACGTTCGTTTGTCGATGAATGTGTTGTGGATGAATCTATATGAAATTGATATGATTTTCTAGATATTGTAAGAACATCATCATAGTTACTAATATGTCATTCAATTGATATGTATAAATGTTATGTGAAAGAGAAATCACCATTATATGGAACATCGCTGTGAATTCAAAAGAAATAAAATTATGTGAATTTCATATCTACAATTTACAGCATATTGACGTCAATTTGGTACAATTAAGTTATGGAACATCCGTTATATGAAACTGACGGCATATGTATGTAAATATTACAAGTGTGTTTGTCAAAGATTTGCCGTCCTTTGCTTGATTATTTGTGCTTCAGACCCTTGAAATCATCGTTGTCTATTTAGAAATTATCTCGTGTTGAAAGACTGTGCTTGTTTATTATTGTCATTGCTCTGCATTTTTTTGAGTCGAAAGTAAATACCATTTCAGTTCTCACATGCGTACTCATCTTGGTTGTTGGTGGTGAAGAAAGAAACGCAATACGACATTGCTGAACTAACTGATATGATGATAGTGTATGGTAGATCCCGTTGCAATGCCCGAACAGCCAAACGAATCTATTGTCGAAGATTTCCCAATAGACAGGAATCAGAAGATTATTTGATTGGCCCATTTGTGTTACCACCGCGTTCAACTGGAGATGACTAGTTATGTTTTCACGCAATACTCTTTCCAGGACTCTTAGAAGAAGTTCAACTAAAGATCAGGCGTCAAATGTCAAATTAAAAGTTAATTTTCACGGAGAAGTAAGAAACCTTCTGAACCACATTTACCCTGGACGATGGATAGGTATAGGAGGCCCGTTGCATGACCGCGTAGCTCTCCAGAAAATCTGAGCATGCAGTGATAAGGCAGGCATCCTTGCTAGTGGAATGCAGAAGGATGTCATACTTGAATCATTGCGTTTACTCAGGGCACACGGTTCTTGGTCCCAGTGATTATTAACCCCACAGGCATGTTGAAAACGGGAGCAGATTCGGTCCCCAAATGTCCAAAGATATGTAAAAATTTGATATTGTTTTCTATATACCTTTATTTCTCTTCTCCAAACTTTTTTCAATACAAATTGTCACTGACAAGCTAGTGAATTTTTCTTTTAGGCTCTCTGATAGGAAAATTCATTTTGGGGCAAATCATCTGATTTACGAGGAGAGAAAATCCCAAAAAATTTGGAATAATGAAGTATTTTTTCTTTTTTCTCTTCATATAAGTAACCCTATACTTGTGAGTATTGAATACTCTTCAACCTCATATATTGTTGTAATATTCCCAATTTTAGCAGAGGAAGAGCCTATTCAGGCTATAGAGACATGAACGTTGATCTGGTTGAAGTGATTTTATCACTTTTGAAAATTGTGGAGACGACTTTGTGTTTTGATCCCTGGTAACTAACCACTCCACCTAGAGAAACAATAGCCTTCTACCATAGATTATTTCGTATAGTATTTTGTATTGGCATTCATTGCCGCATCAATGATATTATGTGTTGCTCATAGTTTATTGACTTTATAATAAGAACGATCACTATTTTACAATATATCCTAGGAATTGAAATTCATTTCCATCTGTTTTTTCTCATAATGTGTAAAATAAATTCAGAATTCTTCTTACGAACAGAAACCTAGAAACTAAGGATAATAATACCCATTCTTCAGTGTACGACACTGCTTGGAAACAACAAACGGGGAGGAGAACTTGCCATCCTCTAGGAATGATATTCGAGACCCATCCGGGCCTTTGAAGTTTCAACCGTCTCGATTTCGGTACCTATACTCTCTATCTGTTTCTTCTTGGCGCCGAATACGCTATTATAAAGAGATTTTTGTTTTAGGGGCGTAGTCGATTTAAACAAGCAACATCGTATAAGTAAATAAAATTAGATGGGCTTTCACATGCCCATTAATAACTAGCGTTTCTCTACTCCGCTGAAAAGAAACAATCTAAGGATTAATCCTAAAAACTGCCAATATATTAATATTTGTTTATACCCATGGATATGTTTGATGATTGAAATCAGCTCTGATAATTCCTCTGTAACATGAAAATTTGCCTTTTCGTGTTCCATACGCTGAATTCTGCAAATAGGTAATGGGGAAGCTTTGAGAAGATGCACTGCGTAACTCGATGATTTCTTTTCTAGCTTTCGAGGTACTTTAGATAATTCCATCTTGATAAATGTTTTCATTTTCAATGTCCATGACAGGATGACTGTTAGGTTATTTCCGTCCACTTCTTATCCAATCTTTCACATTTGTCAGATGCCCATGAATACCGTAGTTTACATCTTAGTCTCTTGCTAGTAGAATACTGTTTGTCGCGTTTAGTGGCAGTGGCCTGTAATGGTACAGGGATATTCACAATGTTGTATCAACTGGTGGATCGACTAATGGATCGACGAATGTATCGACTATCGATATCATGATCGATATTCAATATTTCTTTCAAGCTGCATCCTTGAATCATATCATTTGAGTAACTAGCTTGACGTTGCGCAGAGACGAAATTTGATTTGCAATTTTTTTTTCAGATGGATCGCAAGTGCTCTGATTGACGGAAACTTGTTGTTTCAGCAATTTCCGTTTCATCATCCTTCTTAGTGATTCCACCTCTAGCGAAGATGTTTCATGTGTTGAAACCAAAATGACGCCCTCTTTGATCTTGGCTCTCGTGCGATCAGGTCAGGTGGTGGACACCTATTTTTGTGTTATCGCCTTTCCGATAGGAAGGGGAGGAATATCAAATCTCATTTTGTGGATGATATTCGATAGGGTATGTACATCTCAGATATCACGGCCTCATACAGGGGAGCACGAGGTATAGAATTGGATGATATGAACTTCATTTTCTTTTGACCACATGGCATATTTCTGGACTTGTATTTCAACACTCAACACTGTGAACTGGATTGATTTCTGAAGAAATCTCGAACTGTTTTCTGTGATTCACTGTTTGGGCATCACGTGGACAGTTTTTCTCGATGGTTGAGGCACCTGAAGGATCTTCGTGTATTGAAGTTACCAATACACTTGGAGGTGGAAGCAGAACCCTGATGATTTCTTCTGTATGTCCCTGGGCATCTATAGGACTCGACAGCCCGGAATATCTGGCCGAATCCTCGCCACCAATAGTGCGAGTCCTTAGCAGCCCTACTGGTTCAGATAGCCAGTGATCCTGACTTCTGACAGGAAGTCCAGGAGAGTCCAGACTCCTGGTATGGTAGATGATCCATCATCCCTAGGATTTTTGTTGCTTCGGAGCCTGAACTCCCAGTTACCAGTCAGATAGTGAGACGTCCAGGTCCAGCTAGGATTGTAGGAAGAGCTTGCCCTGGTGGTAGCCTGTGGACCCGTCAGCCAGAGTTCCAGCGCAGCATCCAGTTGCCCTGACTTCTGTCAACTGTGTGGTGATCCAGTTTTCCTAGCATATCTAACCTCTAACGCCTACTGAGGGAGGAGTGTCTTCGTTTCATCCAGGTAGTGAGATCTGGTGGACCACATCAGTTGGAAACTCATAGTACAAAATCCTGAACTTGCAGTTAAGGTCAGAATTTTCCATACATATTTTTTCCCTGTCTAAGGACCTTAAACATGCATAATTTTTCATGGTCTGAGGACATATGATGTACACATTCTTTCACTGTCTGAGCTGAGGACATATAATATACATATTTTTTCACTGTCTGAGGACATTTTATTGGTAGTTTTTTACTGTCTCATGTCAAGAGATATTCAAGTACAAAACATTCCAGTCTAATATCGGAATTTACATATAATAGAATTATTGAGTCTGTTAGAGACTCTGGTGAACTCAATATTGGTCTATATGGAGGGAAATCTACCCTTGTACTGAGTTATAATCATAGACCATATTTTACCACCATCCTTAATACCTATTGTTGGCATGTTGAGGTGAATAAATCTGTTAACAGTCATTTTGGCTTATATTTATATCTTGGATTTTTTTCTCAGTAATTCGCTGCGAAAACTGGGTGGCGCCTGACAAAAGGATAACCCCACTAGTAACCAAAAAAAGTAACTAACTCACGACCTGCTTCCAAACAAACGAGCTGCCGTGCCGATAAGAAATAAAAAAAAATATTTTTCAAAATGTCTCATCAGGCCCGTTATTATTATCGTTTGATAAGTCCATTTCATCACAGAGGTATTGTTGAAATATCAAATATGAAACTGGTGAAATTAAAAAATATAACTGAAAAGACGGAGTGTCAGTACAAAGACCAGCGGAGAGGCTTATGGTGATTTTACAAAAACAGATCAGCTCCGTGAGTTGAACAAGATAAATTAGAAATAATCAATAATGGGGCTGCTTGATGTATCTCTTCAAAAAAATTCAAAAACCATACAGTCATGAGTGTTGCCGCTATACTACGAAAACTTGAAATTGCAGATTAATAACAGCAAGAAGCTTTGAAATCTCGGACTTGCATAACTTCTGCACTGTGAACTAAGAAATAAGCTGGGAAGGCCTCAAGTATCACATCAAATTGGCTGAAACCTGATTTTATACAGGTTGTTTCTTAAGTACGTGTAGAAAATTCAGGAGCATGTTGCTGGACTTCAAAATAAGAAGAAAAGTTCGTATAAATAAATGTTCGAAAGTTCTTCGTTTCTGAGATACAGAGTGTGAAAGTTGAATTCTTATTTTTGTTTTTTGTCTATAAATTTCGAAATGATTGTGATATTCGAATGAAGTGTGGTATCTAGGGGGATTTTCCAATGACACTATAAAATTTTATGTTGTTTTATCTCTTTCGTGGGGGTGGCACCACCTAAATGTCTTTTGAGTCTTTCGAAAAGTCATAATTTTTTTGTGCGTACCTGTTTCACGTTTTATGATAGGGAAATTTCTAGAACACCTTCGTGTAAAAAATATATTTCTGGTAGAGGTCCCTGCGAGCAACTGTTTTCGAGTTATTAGGATTTGAAATAATCGATGCGTTTGAACTAATTCCATAGGGCTCGTTAGTCGCCTCTAAGTTGTAAATCAGTGCATTTTTCTTTATATATTCAATATTCTCCTAAATTCAACATTGGAATATCAGCATAAAATGATTCTTACTTCTTTGTATCTACTTATTTCAAATCCCAATAACTAAAAAACAGTTGCTCGCAGCGACCTCTACCAAGAACATATTTTTCGCACAAAAATGTTCTAGAAATCTATGGTTCTACTATGAAACGTGATACAGGTACGCATGACTTTTTAAAAAACTCAAAAGACATGTAGGTGGTGCCACCTCCACGAAAGAGACAAACTAACATGAATATTGATATTGTCATTGAAAAATACCACTAGATACCAAAATTCATTCAAATATTTTGATTATTTTGAACTTCATTAACAAAAAACAAAAATAAAAATTCAACTTCGACACTCTGTATCTCAGAAACGAATGATTTTCAGACATATATTCATACGAAATTTTCTTCTAATTTTTACGTCAGCAACATGCTCCTGAATTTTGTACACGTACTTAGGAAACACCCTGTATAGGGCCGATATAGATATATTGTGAATGCAAGAATAATATTGGTCCAATATGAGAGTATTTTGAGAATACAATGTAGGAATGTTAATATTAGTGGAATATTGGTTCAACCTTAGCTAAATATTGTCAGCTCAAATATTGTAGCAATATCGATTAGAAAGTTCGGTTACAATATGTGGAGAAACATATAATTTGAATATCATATTATATTTCTTCACAAAGGCGGGACAAGAACATCGTATACATATTGTTTCCAATAATTATATCCGATATTACGATTTAAACATTCTCTCTATGTAGATTCTGAAGCCGTTATGCAATATTGTATATTCGAGTTTGACGGCACATTGGTTGATTATTGTTTCAACAACATTTGGAGAATCATATTTACCTATATTGATTAATATCGTTTCAACTATATCATGGAGAAGATATCGAATGCATGTTGTTCTTGAGATGAATATCTTGATCAGCCATTGAATATGTTTCTTTTTGGTCATAAAAGAGGAAAACAATATCGTATTTCCAAGTTCAATTGCATATCGGTAACATATTGTTTCGAAGATATATATCTATAACGGAATCTCGATATTCATTCAATATCACTAGTAAATCTATGTAGATTTTGACTTCAGACGAGAGAATTCAAATTCTGGCACGAGACGGTTGAAGAGCATACTACCTCGATAATATTGGTATGACAATATTCTACCAATATTTTCAAGAGACGAGAACATAGCAAATCAATTATTCTCAGTGATTCACCATCATTTCCAACTCATATTGCACAATATTGTCAAATGTTGATTTTTGATTTCTCGCCAATATTGATTTCACATTTTATGACCTATGTTGACAATTATAACTTCTCGAATCTTCAACCAATGTTTTTAACATCACAACATGCTGTTTTTCAAGATTCCGCCAACATTTCGAAACTAATATTGTACCAATATCGCCAAATGATAATATTCATAATATTTTGCGTTTTTTTTTTTGTGATAATGCACCGATATTGTCTCAATATATGTGTGCTACTTGGGGTCCTCATACTTGCTTCGAAAAAGTATGGTGTGTTCACAAGGAGAGGCCACTTGTGGTTAAACTTTCTCTTTCTTGAAAACAATTCAAAGGCGATTCAGTGATTAGGTAGGTACTGGTGCTTTGATGGAGAATATTTATTATTCGAAGGGATTTTTACCTGGGGCAAGGTACTTTAATGTTGTTGAACTGACTGCGTACGAATAAGTTCATTCCATTTCAAAAATAGCTATTATTTTGTAGGTCATGAATAAACGCCAATGACTCTCATGCATAAGAGAGAGAGGAGGTTCATACACACTTCCAAAATCTCATCAATACATTGTGCCTTCAAAATATGTGATAAATACTATTTATTTATTTATTCATATTCAACCAATTTTTACTCCATCAACAATAGGCGAGTGGACTGATATTTTTCATTTCTTAAATAGAATCATCACTCGAATTTCACTCAATTTTATATTCTTTAAGAATTTTCAAGTCAATGTTCAGGTACTTAAATCATCAATTATACCACGGAAATTTTCAAACGGCCAGAAATTTACCGCCAGTGAAACTGACGCCATGATTTCGTGAGCAGGGACCATAGCACAGTTGTCATATGTTGCAATACGATTGGGAACTTCAGAAATATTAGTTTTTTGATAATTCATGATTTCTCAATTGAGTATTGGTAATATTCCCAATGAGCAATAAAAATTCAATTTTCAGGCAGGTCAAGAAGCTATTATTACTACGAAAATTTGGAAATCAATATAAAAAATAGATATCTTAGTATATCAAATGGTGCAAATTACGAAAGGAAGGAAAATGTACAGAAGAAGAGGTACTGCTAGCATATTTCTTTGCAAAGTCAAAAAAGCTTGAAGCATCTTCATTGTGGATCGTATATTCGATGATAATAGCCAAAGTTGCAATATACACATTCTGAAAATACATTTTTGAATTCAAATTTTATGGCAAAGTGATTGACTTCGAATTTCTAGGGATTCAAAGTTACTTCAAATCCTTAGGGATTTGAATTACTGTTTTTTTCCCGAAAATAGGGAATAAAGGTTATTTTTAAATCCCTGAAGTGCATAAAAGATAAAATACTCCTTTCGTGTAGGAAACTCTCTTTTCAAAACTCCCAAGAAACGAAATTCTGAATACTCATTAGTATTTTGATGTTCTCATTATTTTGCCATCAATAAAATCCCGCTATAGTTTCTGAGTAAGCAATACTCTCGATCTTCTTTTGCACAAAGATGAAAATCTCAAAAAGACTGTCATCAATGAAAATCGAATTGGTCAATGAATAATTCTATGAGAGTAACTCAAATGAAGAGGAAACACTTGATTTCCATCGCAACGTCATGGAAACCAGAATCATAATTAGCAAGTGACGGTCATCCACAGTCTCACTGAAGTTGATTTCAATGAACCGATTATTCCGTCAGCTGAAATCTTGACTAAATTCGATTGATTCCTCATCGAAATGAACATGGTTATCGAGAATATTGTCACAGAATGTGAATGATGGAAGAGAAATGTAGGAAGTAGCAAAAAATTTGCCAAGGACATACAAAACCAATAATGGTGATGATACTTTTTATCATAATCATGTAACCATTCTTTGACAACCTCAAGATCGTTTGGGAAGATCATCTACCGCATCGTTGAGATCGTTCAACTCATTAATTCATAATCACCTATAATATTTATCAATTAGTATGGTTAGTTAATGGTATACTACTACAACAACTTCCATTTTTATATGACTTTTTTCGCGGCGTCAACCAGATTCGTGACTGGTTGTTTCAAGCTCTGATTTGTTTATAAGAGATGAATTTGAAGACGTGTATCTTATACTGATTACTGATTTGATTTGCCTCGCTCTAATACTGTGTCCAAGACAAGGATGTCTACCATTGGGAACGTTTTTATTTTATACTGACGATATTTGAAAAGTTATAGGAAAACAGAAGACAAATCTCTATTTTCAATTTTCAACCTCTACAATATTCATAGAGTTAGGAGTTTTTCCATGCGATGTTTCATTCTGGAGAAACCATCAACATCAACTTTTTAGCCACGAGTAACCTGAAGGATTATTTATAGAATATCTATCTACATTAAGATTTGATGTGACATAATATCTTGGAAGTAATAATGCATTAAATATTACCTTCGAAGAAAAGCGATTTATTATAAACATCCAGTTTTTCATGAAAATATAATGTAAAGTGTCAATGATTGAGTTCTCTTCCATCACTTTCAACATGTGGAATTCAATCAGAAAAATAGAAGATAGTGAATACTAAACGTTTAGTACCATAGGCGCTGCATTCTTCAAATTACATTCGAAATTGAATTAAATTCATTGATTTTTCGAGGAACAAAAATTGAAATTGTAGCTAACCCTGGTAATGAGGAATAAGTCGGTAGTGAATACTAAATATTTAGTGAAATAGGCGCCAGTCACTACATTCATCAAATAACATTAGAAATTGAATTGAATTTATTGATTTCTCGAGGAACAAAAATTGAAATTGAAGCTAACCCTTGTGATGAGGAATAAGTCGAATCTTCGCATATGGGCATTCGAAAGCACGAGGAATAATACTGTGAAGTTAGTTTTCCTGCATGCAATGATGCATGGCGATATGATTTCATAAAGAAACGACTCTTTTTATTCCAATATAAACTCACGGCACAATCGATAATAATATTTGTTTCTGAAAAACTGATCATATTGATAGTCATCCATACCGGTCCAAATTTGGTGAGAATGGCACGACTGATAGCTGAGATACAGACTGTGGGGGTATTTAAAGTGCCTGTATTGGATTGACTTTCCTTAGTTTGCGTCTGGTTCTGGAGGGGGGTTAGCCCCTGAAACCCCCAATGCTTCATCACTGGCCCTAAGACCGCCAAATGAACAAAACTTGAAAATTGGGTCAGAATTGCTTTTCATATTCGGAATAACATATAAAAATTACTTTTAAATCAGTTTTGCTTCTCATTAGGTAGTAAACATTTTGAACAAAGTGAATACATTATGGACTTTATTTCTCAGCACATTTTGCTCGACTTCTTCTCTTCTGGACATTCCAATACTATCATGCTCTTGGATTGTTATCACAATATGTTATTGATCGAGAAGGGAGTTTTTCAGACGGAGTATAAAGATAATAATAATTGATTCAAATTTGTTTGATTCGAAGGAATTAATATTCCTGATTCAATATGGCATCTTTCTTCACCTCGAAATGACCAAATCATTTAGTTGGAGACTTCGCCAAGAGATCACATATTCAAATCCCACTCATGCAGTACATCCACCTATTTGCATAGCTGATGACGTTAGCATGGCGTTACCAACCATCTCGCTCCGAAGATCAATTCGAATAGGTAATCATGACTGAACCTTTTCTTTGAGATTGTCTCACAGAACTCATAATCTTCATATCTCGAGACTAGAATGAACAAATCATGCATCATGTTCAACAAGAAGTTTTGCAGTCAATATTCAAATAAAATATTGATATTACAAGAGATCGAATTATAATATTTTGGACTTTTCAGAAATAAATTCAATGACAAGCAGTCACAAGTGGCTAATAAAACTGGCAACGTTTCATTGTTCGTAAACAAAACCATGAAAATGCATGACCTGCGTATCAGTAGTTTCTCTCGATCTTCTCCTGTATTACCACATTATATCCACGTAAGTCTATAAGTAGTATTGACCCATATTTCAATGTTCATTATTTGTTAAGAAATTTGGTATGAAACCAGTGAAGAGGCATTATACATCAAGAGTTCTAGTCTCAAGATATAAAAATTCTTAGTTCTGTGGATTGTCTTCGGTGAAATCAAAAAGTTTATTATTCTCGAGGATACACTGATCTGGGGCAGTTGTTTATATATGCACTGACCTAGTAATGATGTTTGGTCGAAAAATAAAATAACTACGAGTAAACATAGGAACATATACACATATTATCTGGAGAAATTATTTGCCTGAAATTCTCACTATATGATAAAAATATTGTCTAGATTTGATGAGAGTATATCATATCCTCGAAGTGGATAGCTACAATTCGCAATTTTAATATTGGCCAATTAGAATAATCATTTATCGCAATAGTTGATTTTTCTACAGTTGCAGCCAAAAATGTTGGTTGCATGAAGCTGACAAGCAATATTTTTATTACTGCGAAAGACAGCACAATAGTGTCAAAGTCTTTCTGTGGTAGCAGAGCTACTTTATGAAGAACTTACTCACAGTTGGGGCATCAGAGTAACATGAATGTCTAATATTTTGTTACTGGAATGTGAATAGGTAAGATATTTGCTGCTACAGTATGAAGTGTCTATTCCAGAACAACAATGTTGTGGCCAAGAGAATGCTGGTACCATTTAGCCCATCCAACAAAACTAGTATAAGCAAACTTCAATGAATTTTCAAATAATCTGAAGAGGATTCGAAATAATATCCCTTCTAGAAAATCAAGAGACTCGATTAAAGTGTTATTATCTCAGTTTTGTTGGACGCGTAATCGGTTCTACTCTCAAAAATATTGACTGCTAATATTTGGCTGATGTGAAAGAATCGACCTTAACTTGCTTAATCCCTTGATACTATCTCAGTTCATGATCATTATTTGCGGATTTGATGATTCTTATAACACAAAAAAGCAGAGAAGGAAATGTGATAAAATACATCAACCTCACTTTATTTTAATAAAAAAACTTCAATCAATGAACAAAACAGCCCAAATCTATCCACCCTGTACATCAATTGAAGCTCATAAACATCACTTATGAATCCTTCTATTACGACTTCAATCAATTTACTCATTCCATGGACATAAAAATCAAATTATTGATTGAGGCAAGATAAAAATTATAAAGAAATACTAGTTCTTTGAATAAAATTCAATAAAAACTCCTCTTAGTACCAATATAATATTATTAATCTTTGGAGTGATTACTGGCTCGACTTCATTTTGTGAACCAGATTTCCTAATTTTATTTACTAACATCCATCTGGGCTAGTTGAAATCGCGAACCAACGATTAGGCAAAAATCGTCAATGATACAAAATACCTTGTAACTACTTCATAAGCTTGAGCAGGACAAAGTGAGTATATGTAGGTAGGTAACAACCGCCAATAAACCATAATAACCCCTTCAATTCCATTGCACAGTATATTGGACCGTATATCTGATTATGAGGTATGAAAATTCCTTTCTCTGACCAAAACATGAATTTTCTCACTGGGATAGCAGAGAAAATCACAACGGTTTTCGAATAGGAATATTTATGAAGCTCATCTTCTCTGCTGAAAAAGCAGAGAATACACAGTAATTATATAAGAAAATATCGATTGAAACTTCTTTGCTACAATAGTAAGAAATCTGTCTATTCTATAAAAGTACATTTACAGGCTAGTTGAAATAATTTCATAGAATGACATTTCTCCTTCAACAGCATAGCTTCTTTCCGTGACAGCAAGTTTTATATGGAGTACCAGTGGAATGATTCCAAAAAAGTTAATGTTTCTGTGAGGGCTAACAATATAAATATACCCATTTTTATATTAACTAATGACTTTAGTCTTCGAATATATTGATGGTAATACCTACCTACAATAACAATTCAGATGGGCTGCATCATATTACTACTTATGTTTCATTCCTCAATTCTGTCTATGGATAATTCCAATTTCCACAACCCTATATATAATTTCATTTAAAGACTAAGTGCATGTAGCACCTCTGTACACTCGAAAAGTATATACAATATACATACCTTTTCAGTTTTCCAATAACCTTCACTTTGGTTCCATAATGCATTTCATGCCACTTTTCTATGTAACCCGATATGAGATTGATTCATGACGATACATTTCCATGTTTTCCGGCAATTTCATGATCAATATCAACCTGGTATTGTATTTCGTGTTTTCACGAATGAACAAAAGAATCCGGGCCAGAGATCCAATTTCGCCACTGTATTTTTTCTGCTTATTTGAACAGCATTTCTATGCCTGGAGGATTTGCAACATGTTACATTTGTTGAATGGGTACAATAATGGTAGTTTTTACGAATGAACAGAGAGCTTGAAGTGATAGTCATTGTGAATGTCTTCTTGAATGTCTTGACAATTGGATAGGCGTATTTAACCTTATGCTTCATTGGTGTCCCATTGGGAATATCGTAGAGATTTGAAGAACTACTTAACCCACTTGTAGGAAAATATTTCAATTTCAGTATTAGTTATACAGGGTGATCCACGGTGTATTGCCTATTAGAAGTATCTGGAGAACGAAACAACAGAACATTCTGAAAATTCCAATGCTCTGATACTTGAACATTCTCTACCGTCTAAAATATTTTAATACATACAGTGTTGCCACTTCTATCAGAAATAACTAGCAACTTCGTTATTTCAAATAGAGCACCCTGTATTTTATTGCATTTTCCGATTTTTTCTGGAGAGCTGATTCCATCGATGTATCACACTTGGGGTCTAGTAGAAATGATAACAGAGATATAGGGTGCTCAAAATCGAGATTTTTCCATTGTGGGATTTATTTGTGTCGAGACTATTCATTATCCATCAAAACGGCTTACATGTCCCTACTTCGATTCACTATCTACTACTGAAATTCAATTGGAATAGTTACAGGGTGATCAGAATTGTGAATCTTGAAGCACCCTGTATTTTTTCCAATTAAATTCCAGAAGATATCGTAAAATTGGAAAATCTCGATTTTGAACACCCATATCTTCGAGATCATTCATACTGTCTGTAGGTTAATCGAAGAGGTGGTACATTCATTATTCGAAATTTTTTGGGATTTTCTCTCCTCGTTTCTAAAAATGAAAATATGAATATTATTTCGATATACGTGTAGTAAGGACAAATCAGATGATTTGCCCCAAAATGTAACTGTGACATGTAAGACATATTATACGACTTCGCAATTGAAAAAATCAGAAGACATATTATACGACTTCGTCATTGAAAAAATCTCTTCATGTTGAAAACGGGAGCAGAATCGGTCCCGAAACGTCCAAAGATAAGTGAAAATTTGATATTTTTTCTATATACCTTTATTTCTCTTCTTCAAAAATTTTTCAATACAAATTGTCACTGACAAGCTAGTGAATTTTTCTTTTAGGCTCTCTGATAGGAAAATTCTTTAAACGCAGTGACATTTTGGGGCAAATCATCTGATTTGTCCTTACTACACGTATATTGAAATAATATTCATATTTTTATTTTTCAGAAACGAGGAGAGAAAATCCCAAAAAATTTGGAATAATGAGATCATTCATGCTAGACCCCAAGTGTGATGCATTGATGAAATCAACCCTTCAGAAAGAATCAGAAATTTTAATAAAATACAGGGTGTTCTATTAGATATAACAAAGTTGCTAGTTGTTTCTGATTGAAGTGGCAACACTGTATGGATGAAAATATTTTAGACGAATAGAGAATGTTCAATTATCAAAGCATCCCAATTTTCAGAATGTTCTGTCTTGTCGTTCTCTAGATACTTCTAATTGGCTATCCACCGTGGATCACCCTGTATATTTTCGGAATTTGTGAAGGTTCATTCATCTACACAAGAAGAAATAGGAAAGGAATGTTGGTAGGTATTTCATCATCGAAGTTGTGAGTTTGATATCAATTCCATTTTCATAGTAATTGCATTATAGTATAATATTCGCTATTCTTGTAGAGCAGTTCACTTTGGATTTTGAAAAAAGTGAATTCTGAAGGAAAGAATATCCATATTGTTATTTTGACTAAATTTTATACAAATAGAATCAATCATAACTCCTTTTATTTCAACTATTAGAATGATTTTTTAAATGTATGATAAATTGACATTCATCATACAGGACGTGGAAAAAAATTCTGAATTGAGAAAAACCTAATCACGAATCTGCGATTGAGGTCTATAGAAATAACGAGTTCCCATCGTTCAAGTTTGAACTCCTTGATTGGGTGGAAGTATTGAAAAAGAAACTTTCTCAGATATATACTTCTATTTCAGAGGATTTTGATTTTTCATACTCTGTTTTTGGATATTCAACAGATATAATTCATTGTTCGACGTGGCAAATAGCCAGGAAAGTAGTTGTTTTCTGTTGAATATTCAGAATTATATAATATGCATATCTTTATATGAAGGAGAATGCAGATTGTCTACCTCAGAAGATTTTGTTTTCAAATTATCATAGTGTGTGTTCAATAGATGTAATTCAATATTCGTCATGGCACATAGCCAGGAAAGTAGTTGTTCTCTGTTGAATAAACCGTGGAAGAATTGATATTTTCATCACATGGAGAATGCGAATTCTCAATGTATTTCTTTATATATATTTCCATTTTTTTATGTTAATAAATATATCTGAGAAAGTTTCTTTTTCAATATTAGAATGATGATTATCAAATGATTATTACTATTTCACTCATCACATAATCTGACCAATCACAAGCCAGAGACAACGAAAACATTAGCTGTATTGCTATTCTCATTAGTCTATCTGATATTTCTACATGAACATTTGAGATTATATCATGCCGGTCCTCAGCAAGTATTGTATTCAATTCGTGAACGGTTTTGGCCATTAGCTGGTAGAACCCTAGCAAGAAAAATAGTGCATTCTTGTATAAAATGTTCCCGATCAAAGTTTCAAATAATGGGTGTTTTACCACAATCTCGTGTGCGTGTTATGCATGTATCCAGTAATACTGGGATTGACTATGCTGGACCTATGTCAATGAAAGGTAAAAGAGGTAGAGGAGCTAAAACAGTAAAGGCATATATTTGCTTATTTATTTGATGAGCTACCAAAGCTATTCATTTAGAATTAGTAAGCGATTTAACAAGTGAGGCATCCATTGCTGCTTTCAGACGTTTCACTTCGCGTAGTTGTAAGCCTCTCAATGTCTATTCTGATAATGGCAGAAACTTCATTGGCGCAAATACAGGATTGAAAGAGCTAGCAATATTTTTAGAAAAACATGAGTCAGGTATCAAAGAAAAACTTTCCAATTCAAGGGTTAATTGGCATTTCATCCCTGCAATTCCACCAAACTTTGGAGGAATTTGGGAAGCTGGGATCAAGTTGGCAAGAGGGTATTTGAAAAGAGTACTGTCGAATGCGCTTCTAACTTTTGAAGAGTTATATACTATTTTAACAGAAATAGAAGCAATATTAAATTCAAGACCTCTTTCTCCTATCTCTTCTGATCCTAATGACTTTTCTGCTCTGACTCCTTCTCACTTTTTAATTGGAAAATCAATCACTTCCCTGCCAGATCCGAATCTTAAAGAAGTGGTTTCGTCTAGACTGTCTAGATTTCAGTTGCTTCAGCAAATTCAACAACATTTTTGGCTACGTTGGTCCCGTGAATATATTTCGGAACTTCAGTCACGAACTAAATGGGAGGTCAAACAAAAGGACCTTGTGGAGGGAGCGTTAGTTGTAATCAGGGATGATCAGGCGCCGCCTCTCAAATGGCAGTTAGGGAGAATTGTGAAACTGTATCCTGGTCCAGATGGGATTGCGCGAGTTGCAGATCTGAAGACCAGTAGTGGTGTTATCAAGAGGTCGTTTTCAAGAATCTGTCCACTGCCCATAGAAAATCCAAGCGACTTGGAGAAGTCGTCCTGAGACTCTTGAGAAGATCCAAGAGTATAGAATGATAATTTTGAAGCCTATGGCTTTCAAGGCCGAGGGCATGTTAACGCATTGTATATATGATCAAATGTTACTGCTTGACAATATTTTGTAATATGGTTTCCAAGGATATAAAGAAAAGAAAGGAATAAATAAATCAGAAAGAAAGTCATCTAATCATTCATATCCATATCTTCAACGTATCATACTTATTGCAATCAAATCATTCATAAACATTCAATCATACTCCATTCAATTAAACATATCGAACATAAAGAGATCAGCGTAGATGTTTTCAACGATGTAACCATTGATAGCGCAGCAAAGTCCGGATGAAACCATGGTTGACGAAGCATAGTCTTTCAGTTTGCCCTGGAATAATCATAGCTTGACTTGCCAGAATGAATCACTCATTTATAATAGATGCATTATTTGCTTTGAAGACGTAAGATAATCTAGCAAAATACCACTGTGTTCTGAATATCTTTTCATAATTCTGGAATTTATTGTTATCTCATAGTTGTCGTACTAAAGCAATACCACTCGTTCTGACGGACTCGCTCAGCAACACAATTTCGTGAACAATGAGGCAAGAGAATCATCCAGAATATTCAGAACATGGTGATAAACAATTTTTAGAGAGGAAAAATTACTTGAAGAAATCGAAATTCACTAATTTCTGACACAATATTTTACCTTCATGCCCTGAGTATCTGAAAAGTTATGGTTTAGGTTGTAAAATGCATGATTAGGACCGCAAAATTTTCTATAAAAACCATCAACTTTATAGGCAAATTGTATAATTGGAAACTACTCATCACAGACTCCAAACATAACTCCATGATCCAATAAGTGGACATATATTAAATAATTGGGTAATATTTAACATCAAAATTACCAGTAGAATGTCTTCAAGGCACTCGAACTTTCAGGATATTTATTGGAGTTGAAATTCACCAGATTCTAACTCCAAAAACGTTTACCTATTTTCACCAATTGAGTGGAAGGAGTTTCTCAGATTTTTTTCAACCTAATTAGCACCATGACCAACGTTATTTACCGGAATTTCACAGTCCCTGTACCGTCAAGATAATACATTATATATACTTTTTTATCACTTCTCGATTCTAAGGTAAATATTCGATATTTTCACATGGCTATCTTGATTATTTCGTATAATATTACATAATATAAACCGCATCATTACATTGCGATTTTCAGATGAATATATTGTATTTTCACATAGTTATTCTCATTATATATTGGATATATTCTATAGGACTTTTCACGTGTGATTTAACTCTTTTTCTACCAGGTAGTTTTTCATTGGTTCATCAGGTGATGTAGTGTAACAATTTGTTTTTCTCATTACATTTGGTGAGACAAAAAAAAATATGGATGTTGAAATGTCTTAAAATTTGTATGATTTCGCCTTCGCTCAACTGCTCCATATCATCACGTCGGGGTCACCAAATTGTGGATAAAGTTGATACAAATTATAAGACTTTGAGCTGTAATCATATTATAAAAATGTCAAATCAATGTCAGACAATCAAATCATAATATTCCAATCAAAACATTTATTCAACATAACATACACAAGAATAAAATGTCTCATAATATATACATGAGTCATTCTAACGATGCTCACATTTATACATAAGTATACATGAGATTATGTAACAATAAGAAAACAAATATGAAAAATCGAAACGTCTCATCCATACTGATGGGAAATGAAAATGAGAGGCTTATCACACAGAAATAACAAACAGAAACAAATAATTCTCTTCTTAAGAGATATACAGATTTCACAAATCATTTTAGTGATATTCCCTGATTTCTCAAATTTTCTTGTATGACTCCTGAAGACATATGTCTAAAGAAATATAATTTGTTAAAACTACTTTTCAATTGATATATATATATAAAAGCGAGGGAATTCTGCTACTCTGTTTTGTCTATGCAAATACTGATGTTTTTTCAAATTTCCTATCATTAATTCCTGTAATTACAAGTAAAACACTTGGAACTGCGATGAACATTTACACACACCGGTCACCATAGACAAACCAAAAATAAAGAGACTGTTCAAAACATAGGAAATTTTGACCATCAAGTTTGTGCGCAACCCAGTCGCGCATGGAGGCGCTGTTCGCAATCGACAAACGACTCATGACATGAAACAATTCGAATTTCGACATTCGAAAGTACGATAGTATAAGGCCTGTTCGTTTGTGTTTGCTCTGCTTGCTAAACCTAATTTTTTTTCTATGACTTTCTCTGTTTATATCATGCTATGAACAGAGACAACTATGGAGAAACATCAACTTTAGCAAGTTCTATTTTAGAACAAAGGAACAGACCTATGGAATACAATATTGTTTATTTTCCGAGTTGATGTTGATACTGAAATTCGCTGAAATTCGAGTTTCTCTTTCACATTTCTTTCACATTTATTTTACTTTATTTCCGAGTTTATTTCTATTATTGACAAGGTGAAATTGATAATATTCATGTAGGTTGCACGTAGGTACATTTTTCTAGAAACATAAGTGATATTTTTTCATTCTAAACTAACCGAAATATTTCACTTGAACTGAACTGAATTAAACATACATTTTATCGAATTGAAGTAGGAATTTCGAAAGAACTCATGTTAACTTATTTCAGTTTCATGTAATATTTCAGTTATATTTCAGATTAAAAGAATATCACAGATGTAAAAGTGTGGTGAGATGTCAGGCAAATACAAGTGTGCAAGGAAGTGTTGAATAGCTTGATAATACCTAAAAATGCCAACAAAAATAATGTGAAGACGATGTGAGTACCATATTGGATAATCTCAACTCATTTTCAACTTGCCCAGTGGAGCCAGTGCCATCATCAGTTCTTGTCAATGAGTTGAATGAATTTGTTATTCCAAATTTCGATATTGTGTTTTCTGACTCAGAAGTTGACACCCAGGCAACATAATATAGCTGGACAGAGTTTGTTATTCATTTATTCATAATTTTCATCATTAATTTTCATAATTTTTGTTAATTTTTTTGTTTTTGTATCTCCAGTCATTATTATGCTGAAGAGTGTATATCTTATTTTGTTTTTTTTTCAGAGTTTTATTCACTTATTGTTTCATAATATGTAGTTCTCTAGTCTTGGATGAAATAAAATATTTTTTTACAGTTTTTTCATTTTTTGTTGTAATTTTCCTGATTAATACAAATTTTGAAAGTGCAGGTTTGAAATAAACCGCCTTATCTCAATCGGTAACTAGGGAATCTGTTTTATCGATCATAGTAACTAGTTCCACCCAGTTGTCAAGTGTGTCGCTCTAAACGTGGTGCCAACTTTTACTGCAGGTTTGACAACTCTCTTTTCTTTTCCTTTCTCTATGCCGGTCACCGTGTCGCCGACATCACCAACTAATTTATTTTCTAATTTAATAATTTATTTGAGGTTATCCGTTTGTGGCGTTCGCTGTTCGGCGCGTGGGCATATAGGCGTAGACGTCAGGTGCATAATTCCAGTATACGTACCTGCATTTTACCGAACTCTTATAGTTTCACGTTATTCCCAAGAAAGAAAGCAGTGTAATTGGCATTCACATAGTGAAATGACAGTATTACAATTGATTATTCAGTAACGAACTGAAATTCAAGTGGTAAAATTGAAAAAATATAATAAATACCAGAAAAGTCGAGAGAAAAGTACTATATAACATCGGACAAATACCTATTTCAGGTGAAATTAGTGGATTCTGCGAAAATCCAGTAAATATTCTACATTATTTCACAGATCAGATACTGTTATATTCCACCTATTTTCATCAGTATAGGTATGTCATATGTTGTCAAGGTCGTGGCAAAGTATTGAGAAGAATAAGTGACCATAGGTTCATGTTTAGAATACACACAACAAAAATGAATGAAATATATTGCTAGCGGTGAAAAAAAATTAATATGAACTTTGGTAGTAAACAATATTATTACCACGAGACCTTATACCCCTCGGCTGAGGCCTCGGGATATAATCTTGGTCCCTGGGTATTATCAATATTCTCTACTACCACTACTACCTCGGTGTATGAATACTTATTTGAATTCAACTTCTGATGGGAAGAAAAAATTAATAATATAAAGGGTGTTTCACTTGAGAAAAGTGTTGCGTTACGTCATAACTCAAACGTGAATCACCCTGTATATTCAATTCATGCTTATAAAATGTGACAAATTAAAAATTAAATCGACTTGTTTCAGAAGATTCCTCAGAAATGTCAAGTTTGGCTAAAACTGAATTTATTCAGTACTTTACGAAAGCACTGTACTTTGTTTACTCCATAATGATTTCTCATCAATACTCTCCGCACACTTGTAAAGCCGCTTGAACGAAGAAAGCTATGCGTCACTCATTCATGATTCACACTTTCATCTAATTTTAAACACCCCTTTGCGTCTTAAGATTGAGATTTCCTAAATCCGTAACACATTCCGCCCGTCACAGTTTTTACCGGCTCAGCATGAAATGGCTTCACACTTCACACTAGAAATTCTAATCTATCCCAGCGAAAGTTTATCAAGATTTCATAGATGTCGGATTTTTCACAGTAAAGTGTCGTTAGGCGGCTAGATTAAAAGGCCTAATAAATAATATGCGTTTAGTCTAGACCACCTTATCTGTTGAAGCGAGAGGCTGTATCATATCACTTTGACGATTTTTTTCCACAATAAATTCCTCATGTCAGAATTAGTTTATTCGGATATGATATCTATGACAGGTTCGTTAAACAGATTTCTTTCGGTATATATAGAGTGGCTCACTGATCGGTTTCCTCATACTCATTATTAATATATTTTTAGAGAAATAACCGAGAGATATCAAAGTGTTACCTAACAATCTGCAATCTACATATGAGTATGAGTCCATTATATTCCAGTTGATATGGAAAAATGTCGTCGTGCAAGAATATACCAAATAGCTATAGATTCATAGCAGGGACTAGCGAATGAGAAATGATAGTGTTAGATGATTTCAGAAATCGTACATTTTTTGTATAGTTATATCACTCCTTTTCTGGGGCGGTTGTCGAATCGGCTTATTTATAATTGAAATCTCTTGTTTTAGAGCAGAACTCTCTCGATCTGTCTCGTGTGTTGAATTTTTGAGGTGGTATCCTCAATCAGTCACATCCAACTGAGTTTGTGAGGAGGCCTATATATAGGGTGTTCAGTGAACCATTGATCATACACTTGCTGATAATAAACAAATTGGTAACATATCAGGAAACCACAACTAGATCTCAGTAAAATCCTCTCGGTTTTCGAGATATTCGAATATAAAAAACAAGTATGGAGCGTTTAATGTTGAGAAAAAACTGTTTTTACGAGCGCAAATAGCAATAGTCACTGACGGTCCTCATGAAAATAATATCCTCTGATTTGGATCCTCCATGGTTTCTATTATGGAATTTTATTCAGTTTATTTTGAAGACCGTGATTGACTACTTCAGAAAATATGCCGCATGCGGTTGTTGAATCTATACTATTGAGTTATACTTGTCATCTGCTATACCCAATATGCTGTACATATTATTGGATGTTCATTGATCAACACTAACATCAAGCGGAAACAGTAAAGGCTGAACTTCTCATGTAAGTTAATTTATTTTGATTGCTTGGGATTTTCTCTCCTCGTTTCTATAAATTTTCGATATTTCTTCTCTTGAAACATTTTTCCATACAAAGTGTCACTGACCAGCTATTGGATTTTTTTTCAGGCTCCCTGATTACTTCCTAATTTAAAAAATTCGTTCAACGAAGTGACGTTTTTTGAAACCACCACCTCGATTATCATACAGACAGTATTTCTCATGTAAGCATCATATGTATTGCTATCAATATTGTCACAACAAAAGAGTTGTTTAGTCTATACATATCGATTTATAAGGGGTTTATGCTTGGCTTAATATTCTGCGAGAGGTAATATTCAAATAGGCAGTAAAGTTTAGGGGTAACTGAAAGTACGAGACTACATTCAAACATAACAATATTTATAATAGCATGAAATATTATGGGTGAAGTGATTATAAATATAAATAAACAACAATGAATATAAAGACTGAATAACAACTTACATTATAACGACCATCACGACGCGCTCTTGTCAAGTCAAGAGTAGCCCCAGACCAGACTAACTTCGGAACCCTCAAATCCAATATTTATATACATCATTTTATTAGAAATGCACGTTTCTCATGAGAGTTCCTTGGTCAGTTTTTATAATTCAATGTCAACGGATGATTTGATTTACTTTATGTTTATAAAACCCTCATGGTTCGAAATTACTGATATACCGTATGTTCTACTCGTGACAATATTTCGAATAATTGTTAGCCTAAACGATCGGATTTCATTTGAATACTTTTATAATTCACTGTGAGTAGGAAGTGTTATTGTTTTTGCCTGATGTATAAATATTTTGTAAATGATATTATACCTCAGATTTCATCGGATTGTTCAATTTTTAGCTTCGTCGTCTGGAAACATCAGAGGTCTGAACATCAGCTGAGGCTCTCATCTGTTCCCATCCAGACAAGCTGTCGCTTGGCCGATGATGTCACGCTCAAATTATATCATTGGAACATCGTAGTTAGCTGATTTTCGATTCCTCATTAATTGGCACTTTCATGAGCAGAATTTCTCATGAATTTCGGCCATAGACTTATTACCCCAGTCTATGATTTCGGCCCATTTTCCTACCACCAACCGTAACAACCATACGAACTTTACGAGAGCAGTCGCACCCTTTCATCTTCACCTTCAACAACTCTATACCCAGTATTTGTTCAATCATAAGAAGGCGAGAAATTATTTGCCAAGGAAAGTGTTCTGACGAGCTATATGCCATATCACCGATTCCTACCCACTCTCCGTTGCGATTCCAGTAACCTAAAATGATTTTTTATCTCCTGCAGCGCACGAAAGGAAATTCCTTGTTCGTGAAACATCGTGCGTACCTATAGAGAGGATACTGAGTTCCACCTTTCTAGAGAAAATAATATCGTGTGATTCAGAAGATGAAAAAAATTACCTGGTCAGTTATTGGAATCGAGTGTTGAGAACATTGCTGCAGTCGATGTTTCACCAGAGGTCGCAAAAAATCTTGCTGATAACTATCAAATGGTATACAAATCCTTCTGGTAGAGCTCAAGTGTACCTACAGACGTGTCAAGAAGAAAGAAATATATTATTGAAGAAAGAGGTTCAGAAACCATAATGATAAGGCAGGCGGCTCGGTGGTGCGTGAAGGCGCTAAGTTCGTATGGGGACTCCCACCGAGACATAGGTTCGGATCCTAGTTAGGCCATGGATGTTTGTGTGTGTTTGTATGTATACCTAACCCCGCACAAGTTTCGACTTATGGGGCGTTTGGTCCCAGTGCTGGGACCAACCAGGTATGCAATTGCAACAAAAAAAATCCACATGATGAAAAGATATACGAGATGTAAAAAAAATAGGCAAATATGGCGGCTCACTTTTCAAAACTGGTGAATATGCGATTGCGTGTGTTCAATGGTGTGTTCAATAGTAGATGATGGTACTTCTTTCATACTCCATTCTTAGATTGCTTGGAATATTTGGAGAAAGAAGGCATGCACAAATGAGACATAACGATACAATCATAATAATGAAATTACTAGAAAACTCAATCATACTATTTTTATGGTACATCATATCACATCCCAAAACGATTCCACATGACCAAAAGATATACGAGATGTTTCGTTAAATAGCTCGAGGTGCGGAATCCGATTAGGCAAACCTATATGAATTCAACGCCTGATGATTAGAGAGAAATATCACAAAAATATCAGAAAAGGGATTGGAATGTTTGAGAGTACTTGCTGAAATACCTGCGATTCCATTTCCTCGACTCTCCAGAATATTTTTGGTGCTTCCTGTATATGCGAGAATATTTCCTAGTTATAGACCGTCTCGTCAACTTTACTTCCTGAATAATTTTCACTAACGTTAATTTCAGTAAATTCACATTGAAATTTGATCATCATGTTGAAACATCATGCTCTGCTTTTATAAAGCTCTTGAGTTATCCAATAAACGTCCAAATTCAATTATTTCAGCGAGACGAACTGTATGTCAAAGTTATTCTGTCTTATCAGAATCTATACGCTCTCAACGATTGAGAAGTGTGCCAACCAAATCTCAAGGGTTTCCTCCAACTCTTATTTAAATACATTTTGTGGTGGGACTCCCGCTTCTGGGAAGGGAATTCATTCCTCCAAGACTCCAATTCCAACGAAAAGTTTTCAAACTTAAAAATACACTTGATAAACTAAACTGAATTTCAGTAATCACATTCTACTTGTCTTTGGAGATTTTGAGTTTTCGTGTTAATAGTATTAGCTTTCAGCATACAGTTTGGAAACTCGAGTAATTCTCTTATTCGCTCGTGCAACTCGTCCTACAGCTGGGATCAGTTATTATCCAGCTGGTAAAGTTTCAGATGGAATTTCTAGTTATGAATAGAATTATTGTGATATTATAATTCTCCATAATAGTTTCACTGTGATATTTCTTTGACTGAAGCAATATTCTCTAATCTAAAGTTATAACAGCATATAGGTAGACATTTATAAAACTACTGTGAGGAATGGAAAGTAGCCAAAATGGTCATTCCATAGGCATTGTAGAAGCCAAAACCATGAATATTTCATGCATATATTTTGTTTCTGATGGACTCAAATAATTTATTATTCCAGATTTTCTGGGATTTTTTCTACTTGTTCCTATGAAATGAAAATATTATTTCTATATACGTGTAGTTAAGACAAATCAGATGATTTGCCTAAAAATGTCACTGCGTTCAAAGAATTCTCCTATCAGGGAGCCTAAAAGAAAAATTCACTAGCTATTGTCAATGACAATTTGTATTGAAAAAGGTTTGGAGAAGAGAAATAAACGTATATAGGGAAAATATCAGAGCTTTGGACGTTTCGGGAACGAATCTGCTCCCGTTTTAATCATGAAAGAATGAATATTCATACAGCGAATTCGCATTCGTCTTCACACTTCTCAGTTATCAGCGACAATTGGTGACGTTGGCGCAATCGAATGAGTTACAGGATGTTTTCATTGATCAATCTCAAATTGAAACCATGCCATTCAAACGCCGTTTCACATGATTGTGGTCACTAAATATTGTGGATGCTTTTACGGAAAAGGCACAAACCCCAATCCCAAAGACATAACGTTTCTTTAATGTTTGAATTTTTTGATTCGTATATTTTCTCTGAATACGAATCTTACTCAAAGAAGGACAAATCAGAGCAATTTTCAACATTGATTTCATCATAGAATTGATTATTATCACTAGTGAACACTGTACATGTACAACGCGGTATTGAAAGATGCTGTGTGTTATGCCTGGGCCACACTAGCCTCAAAATGTATCGAAAATTACAAATTCTGTGCATAATCAATAGACGACGCAATAACATACTTATGGTAGGTTGAGATAATCTGAGGATAATATACAGGGTGTTCGGAGATAAAACCGACAAAACTCATGGGTTTATAGGGACTGTCAATATGATTGCAAAATGCCATAAACGAATGTCCAAAACGGCTCCGTTACTGAGATACAGAGTGATTTGGGGATTTTGACAAAAAAATCAATCCGCCATATAAAATACAGGGATTAGCCGATTGGATTCAAATTTGGTACACGGATTACACTGAAAAGCATCAACAAGTAGCCCTTCGAAACCAATATCAGAACCGGAATAATATTTTTCCCCTATGTTGAGTTATTGTTAGGATAACTCACCCTGTATCATAATAACCAAAAATTTCAACTGAGATTCGCAATCTACGGTGAAAATTTTATGGGAATTTGTTGAAAAATCTCCTGGCATCAACTTGGTTATTCCGTAATTAATTATTATTTTAATTTTTTTCATTGAAAAATCAATCATTGTCGGATAAAGTACGTATATTTACGAAACCATGACATGAATGTCGTTATTTTCTTCGATCAATCCATGAATCGGAGTAAAATGAAATATTCTCATAACCCGAAAAAACTGGAAGGACTGTTTTGTTTGGTCATGTTAGCTGACCTAGTACATCAATAGTTATCAATAATCTGATCGTAAATTACTGAAAAGCAACAAATTCGTGTAAAACTTTCACTACACAGTATAACAAAACATTTTCGAAGTGGAGCCCTCCAACATCAATAAACTTTTGAGAGCGTGCTATTAGATGATTCACTGACTTGCGAATTATTTGAGGGTTATTTCTAACACTAACACATGCAGCAGTAATTTCCCATGAAAAATTTCTTCATTATGAACTTCTTACTTTAAATGACCTCATAAAAAATAATCTAGCTGAGTTAGATCAGGGGATAGCGGTGGTCAAATTACTGAACCTCCACGGCCAATCCATCTATTGGGGTAATTGGCATCGAGATGGTTTCTAACAGGAACTGAAAAGTGAGTTCTAGCACCATCATGCTGAAACCATATACCTCAGGTATTTACACCTTGCAATAGATCCGGTCAAGTATTGACCAGAAAATTTAGGTAAACATCACCAGTTAAAGCCCAAACACAAATAGAATATCTGCGTATTGCTCATAAGGGAAATGAAACGGCATCATAAGAACACTCTCAGAAGTCTCAGAACTATAGTTTGATCCTAAAAACACTGGAATAATGAATGAACGCACCAATAAAACAAACGCTGATGACAGCTGAACAATGGTTTTCCATAATGAAATTCTGAATTTGACACAAGCCTAGTATTCTTTATACACAAACATTATAAGGTACTGATACGGATTTATTATTTGAAAGTTCAATCCGATCATTTTTCAACAAGTTTTTAACTTTTCTCAGTGCATTTCGAATCTGCGATCAGATCATTGTTATACTAGATCATCTATTCTTACAGGAATATAATCATAGAAAACCGCATTCCAGTCCTGATACGAATATATTTTTCAGTTTTTTCGGATAATGAGAGTATTTTATTTTACTACGATTTACGGACTGATTGAAGAAAATAACGATATTCATGTCATGGTTTCGTTAATATTTATTATACTACCAATTTTGATAGTACTTTATCCGACAATAATTGAATTTTGAAAGAAAAAAATTAAAATAATAATTAATTACGGAATAACTAAGATAGTGCCAGAAGATTTTTCAACAAATTCCTATACAATTTTTACCGTAGATGGCGAATCTGAGTTGAAATTTTTTGTTATTATTATACAGGGTGAGTTCTTCTCACAATAACTCAACATAGGGGAAAAATATCATTCCGGTCCTGATATTGGTTTCGATCAAAGGGCTACTCGTTGATGCTTTTCAGTGTAATTCATGTACCAAATTTGAATATAATCGGTTAATCCCTGTATTTGATATGGCGGATTGAATTTTTTGTCAAAATCCACAAATCACTCTGTATGTCTATAACGAAGCGGTTTTGGACATTGGTTTATGGCATTTTGCAATCATATCGACAGTCCCTATAACCCCACAAGTCTTGTCGGTTTTATCTCCGGACACCCTGTATACTCTTGATTGAAAAGTATTCCGTATGACTGTTCAATGACGTCAGACGTTTAATATCAGTTGAATAGTTAGTATAATAAGAGGAATTATATTTGTTTTTTCGAAAATTCTTATTGGGAATATTCATCGCTGTGAAAACATTATATGAAGAGTGCCTTCTTTCCCTCGCTCTTTCCTTTGTGAAATAGACTGACAAAGCAGAAACCATGTCGAAATACACAGTGATTCACGCACCATCCAAATGACTATAGCAATTGAACCATCAATTATTATTTCAAGTCCTGAACTCCTAAAAATGAAGGTCATAGCATTGATCATTCCAAACTTGAATAGAAGTTGAAAACTGAAATTTCCAATTCAATGTTAAATGGATTGATAGGAATAATAGGATGTTATGTTAATACAACAAATAATAATTGTGGTGGGAATTGCCTCTTGCCTTAATTTCATGTATATTTAGGATTATTTGCTGCGCCCTGTCTCTTTGCATAATTGCGTTCTGTCTCTACACCTTTTCAAATTGTAATTCAGAAAGTATAAAATGTGACTCAGAAAGTATAAGTTGTTATTCAGGATAGTTAATTGTAATTCAGAAAGCGTAATATGTAATTCAGATCAGTTAAATGTATAATTCAGGAAGTGTAACTTTTAATTCAGAATAGTTAAATGTAATTCAGAAACCTTCAATTGTAATTCAGAAAGTATAAATTGTAATTCAGAGAATATCACTTATGATTGAGAAACTAGGAACAACCAAAAAAAATTGATTTTTCACTTTAATTATAGATTTAACAGCGCATCTACACTTCCTCGGTTACGAAACTAGTCTTCGACATTATAAAATCCTGAAACTCCGCTCACGTAGGTCTATAAGTTATTCAATTTTTTCTCCACAAGCTGATTAACTCCAAGATAGATAGTAGTTCAATTCTAAGCCAATTATCCAAAATCAGAGTCACGAGAAATAATAAATTATTTTATCGAAATTATTCGAATGGTATCAGTTATCTGTCTTAGCCCTTCCACTCCGAAAGGGGCGGGATCAACCTGAAGAATTCCTAGAAAACTGGAACCGTATGTTTATCGAGCGGCACTTCGAGGACACCGAACATATGAAGTAGCGCGACACCGTCTTGATTACTTTTTGCCACTCACTGACAACCGGTTGATTATTCATCGAAGGCAGTCAAATGGTCTCATAATTACTAATATTTTGAACTTTTGTCAGTACTTATTTGAATTTTGGCGCTGGTGATTAGATATTTTGTACATTTTTGATAATTAACCAATAGGTTTTTGATGATGATTATATAATCTACAGGATATTTTTGAAATTACCAAATATGGAATGTTGTATTTTTTATCGCTAGGAGCGCACGGAAGGGAATCCGCATCTAAGGAGGACAGGTATAGAGGAGAAGGGTATTGGATTTTCCTATAACTTTTGGAGAACCTACCTGAGTGCTTGGAAAACTTCCTCAGGCAATGAATCCCAGAGCTTTGCCATTCTACAGACAAACGATGTGTTGACTGGGCTTGTCGAGTTCGTCTGACTGGTATATTGCTAGTGATGGAATGATATCAGAGATTTCTGAAGAATATTTTCCTTGGAAGTATCTATATGGAAAAGTGGAAGGTCGCTGACCTTTTACCTCGCCTTTTACGGTGTTGTATGTTTTGGTGCTGAACCTCATATGTGGGAACAGGATTCTAGAACAGGCCGTATCTGTGCTTTGTAAATTATGAGAAGTTGTTCAGGTGTAAAGTAGCTTTTCGCAAGAGACGGAAATCCGAGTTTTTTTGGAGCAGATTTCGCGCCAATGGATCTGACCTGATTATGATTATCCCCAGAAAGAGTTTTGCTGATTGAAATACCGAGCATAGTTATAATGTACTTGGTGGAAATAGTGGCATCAGACATTGTTATATCAGGCACTAGCTGACCTGGCAAACGTTGTTTTGTCATAAACATTATTTCAAAAAAATATTTTTGGAGTTAAATATGTATCAACACACTTTTTCTATTTCATTTTCTATACTTCTCTTCAGTTTGACTATCCATAAAAGCGTGTTTCATTAGTTTTTCAAACTGATCTATTTATGTTCTGCTTCTCTTTACTTTGGCAATCCATCTCTTCATTTCTCCAAACAAGTCTTTATTTTCTACTTATTTCTTCTCAGTTTGATTATCTATGAAAGCGTGTTTAGTTAGTTTTTCAAACTACTATTTATATTGCAATAGCTGACTCGGAATCCCACATGCCTGTGCAAGTGTACATCATAATTATTATTGTAAGGTGGTTTACTTACACGGGTTTACCCCTCGGTTGATTCAATCGATTTTGATACAAACATAATATTGTAACCAATAAGCATGCGAATATACATAGTGTCCTTCCCATTGACATAAGTAGGCTATCTAATTTCCATGCCTCTGATAAGTCTGGTGTCGACAAGTTCCGGGATCATCGTATCAAAATGAATTTCTGATTCCATTTTGGATGACCAGAAATCATCATATCTAGGAATAGCTTCCACTTTCATGCCATTTCGAGTCCAAGCTGCAAAATAACAAATTTATTTAACATGGTGTTGTCCCTGGATTCGATGAAACCAATTGTGGTTTTTGTTAACTTGGCGATCTTCATTCCAAAATGTTATTTTTCTTTTCGCTATTCCTTTATCCGGAGTCAGATATTTGGCACAATTATAGAGACATTGAACTTTAATGATTATTTCGTCATCTTGATAGTTACTCCATCAGGACTAGCAGCAATAGGTAGGTATACTGGAGATTTTCATCGATTCAATGTATTTATTTTTCATTTTTTTGGCAATATTTTTCTCCAATTCTGCATTATTGGGATGTTCATTTTCCCCAAACCAACGATGCTACATTGATTATTTTCGGATATATAATTCTCTAACTAACCGTCTGAGAGGTGAAGATTTTTTCTCTTGCATATATCCCTCCAAAGACTGACAGTGATTCGTTCTTTCTTCTTCTTTTCACAGCTTTGACTCAGTTTGATCTCAACTCTTCTATACATTATTTTCTAGATCCTTTGAATTGATTGGAAAGCAAAATACGAATACGTAACCTACCATCAAAAAAATTCCATCTCGGATTCTATCTATATATTCCAAATAATTATTGTTATCTAGAACATTCCTCTGTGAATAGGTAAATCGGTATTTCATTCATTTTTTTCGAAATAATATGGAAAATGTAAAATGTCTAATAAATCTTAATTTTTCGCTCATCTCACCTATTCAATAGAAATTACGGTATGACGAAGCACCTGTGTTTTTTGTTGGCTCAACTTTGCATGAAAAAAATTAGTCTACATATAGTTAAAATCACCCTGATTCATTTGATCATTTTATCATGTTCCTTATATGTATCTATTTGTTGGACTGTAGGTATATCAAAAATATCGCTTAGAACATTCCAGCACTTCCCTGTGTTCGAAGAATTAGAAATAATCTATTAACTGAGTAGGTATAACACAGTTGCTTTGTTGATTCCATGATACCTATATTTATCAGGTATAAGTCTGGTAGGTTTATTGAACGAAATATAAATAGTTTCTTTGTATGAAAAGACAAATTGGGTCGCAGACTATTTCGTGAAAATAATAAATACCATACTTCATCATAGGACCATTGACTATCAATAAGGCATTTGAATTTTATGGGAGGAGCTTATTTTTGTTAAGTGCCGCGACTACAGAGAAAATTCTTCTTCACGGTGCCTCCGCTCCCAATTTCCCATGCGATAACCAAATAAGATTTCAGCAAATAAAAATTATTTCTGAAGAGTACTGCATCTGATCTGTGCATCTTATCGACTAGATTTTCAATTTTTGATTCCACAACGTAGAAAAAAATTCACAAAATCGGTCAAAAACGAACTACTTTACAGGTGATTATAAATTAGTCTATGTAAAAAAATAAAAATCCATTCGATAAGATGCATCGATTGCACCTTTGACTACCCAGGAAAAAAAAATTGAGCCTCTTGGATGATCCATAACCATAGGGGAACTTGGGAGCGGTACCTCTTTTATTGGCGGAGGCGCTGTGGAATATGCCCTCTTAACTTAGAATAGGTAAATCATTGGCCCATCGCCAATACCCCGTCATCGTCACTTCTCCAGACTTGCCTGCACTTGGCCGGATTTTTTCTGGTGGTTGAATGTTGGTTGGGCAGCTCGTTTTCGTTTAATCGAATGTGTGGAAGTTTTGATACTTGTCATCTTATGGTGATAATTATACAAACATCATCACGCGTTAATTTGAATCTTATATCTTGATTTTTAAGTGATAGAACAATTTCATTCTCCAGAATCTTGTCACAAAAACTCATCGGCGATCGTACCAATTCTTAATGGAAATTCTAGATCAGAAAGGTCTTTCCATCCGTACCTTATTATGTGGTGTGAATTTCATTCTGATCAGAGTGACCGTTGAGAACCAATCGAATACCCCATTTACATTTTTTACATAATGGCGAATATCTCCAGAAGATAAAGTTATCTTCTTTATTGGCTTCCTACATGAATGGACACCGTTTATATTATAGTTCCCACTAACTAAATATTACCTCATGAAAAATCAATAGAAGCAATGGCATAACGTTGACTTCAATGGGCAAAATACTTGATTGAAAGCATCTCCTCTCCTTTGCTTGTAGCATGTAAATATTCACTACTGTATATTTTGTCTGATTCTATACTATTCTGTACTGCTGAGCACATCTGACAGGATATTTTGTCACAATAACATGGTTAACATTTTTCAATAACATAAATTGAACTCAATCTGCTTCAAATTATTTAATTATTCTCAAACCTGATATGTGGATACACACCTGAGATTTCACACTGTACATATAATAAAAATACAATTTCTATAAATACATTGATATCTCTTGCTATATCTGCTTTGTTGTGATCCAAGTAGAAGGATGATTCGGATGGTTTTTACAGAAACTTATCTGAAAGAGATAAATAATATAAAGTGATATGAAATACCATTTCAGAGACATTCTCATACTCACTTTTCACACTGCTATTTCCACTTGAAACTTCATCACAGTAGGACAATAGGTATTGGATTTTCCAGGAACGCTGATGCGGATGGTTTCACTAGGAACCGACCATGGTGAATCAATTAACTTCGTTTGGCATTATTTTCTTGATTGATGCATTTGATAAATTCAGGTTGATGTTTTGATCTTGTTGATCTGTTATTTCGCTTTACGTCAATTAGCTGTCGGTCATGACACCATGTCAACAGTGTCAAACTTGTCATGCGCCAAACGCCGATTCGGATTGATATGTCCTTAGATCATCATCGTCGAACCAACAAGACCAGTATTTGTGAAGAAAGGTGTGACGTCATTTTAGTCATCAATTCTGATTGGTTCAGATAGTCATCTGGGAAGAATCAAGTCTCTGGAGGGAGTAGCGATAACGTCTTTTATTTTGGATATTCAAATTTTCCGCCAATTTGAAAAACGGAAACCGTTAAGTTGTTCTCGAAGTTTCTGGAAATTTGGAGAAGGGATTTCCTTTCTGGTCGTGAGACAAGAGCTCACTTCAAAAAATTCTTCGTGGTGGTCAAGTGCCATTTTTGTGGTGTGAACCGGCTTCTGAAGTCCTGTACCGCCTGGCGTTCTGGATCACATCAGGATATCCTGGATTTGCTGCTGATCTACAAGGACTGCTGGACTCTACAGATTTTTCTGGTTTTGGTTTAAGAGGCAGGATCTTCATGGTTCATCACCCAGGCAGCCACGTGCCTACCTTCATCGTCATTTCAATCCCTAACCCTTCATAGAAGGGTTTTTTCACCGGGAGTTTTCTACCGGGAGTTCTACAACGGGAGTTATCCTACCAGGAGCACTATTCTTCCCAGGAGTCATTGCTCGACCAGGATCTGTTAATTCTACAAGGCCTTTGGTGGCTATATAGTAGTCTGGAATCTGGAATCTGGATATCGTCCCCTGTTTGTTCCTGATATGATGGATTTTCAAGGTGGAAATACGACAGCTCTGTCAATGTCATCTGACATCCAGGGATGTGAAGTCAGCACCCCGCTCTCCGCCGATCTTCCCCTCAGAAGCTTCATTTGGTGGCACTGAAGCCATTTTTATCAAGGATAACTGGTGTAGGACACACCATACAGGTTTTTGACATGAAAATATATTTTTATTTTTCTTTTTTATTCACTCATATTGCCCATTGCTAGTGTGTATAATGGACCATTTTTAAATCATAGCCAGGTCATAAATTGATGAAATCACATATGAAAGGTACATACTTCCCCTCCACATAGTATACTATGCGCTGGTAGAATTCTTCCATATTTAATATTTTTTTAAAATCTGCTATGACTATAAAACGTCCTTACAGGAGCTCTTGATTTTTCAAGTACAATATAAGGTTGGTTTATACATATTTTCATCCACATAATAGCAGGCAACAGTGTATTTTCTCAACAGGAAATAAGTATCTAATATTTTTTTGATTATGCATATTTGTCAAAACCATGTGATATATGAGTCCTATCATCATAATTAAATGTTTTGGGTATTGTATATGACTGTTTTATTTGTTTATTGACATGACACTCCAACTCACAACATCTCTAAGGTAAATTTAGGTCTTCTAGTCTGGGAGAACATCTAATATTATTCATTATCTGGTTGCTCAACTTTCCAGGTAACATTTCATTTGAATTAAAAGTTGCAGTGGCGCCCCATCTTTTTTGTTTAACCTTATGATTGCTAGATAACTGAATTTTTGCTATTTTAACTCATTTTGATAACTCGAACTCATAGTGCCTACTGACGAAGAGCTGCCGTTCGCAATGCACCTATTTTTCATAATAGTAGGGCTGCATGCTGATGCTACGCATAACTTTGAATTACATCCATTTGAAATCTCTCTCATCTTGAAATTTCACTGAATACTTAGAAATGGCCCAGGCTTGCTCCGTTACTGTTCAAATTTCCATCATAAGTTAGTTTATTTATACTCTGTTTATAGTTATTGTTTAATTTGTTCAAAAATTGTGAAATGCTGGTTCTTGAAAAAATTTGAAATATACGATTATCGACTGATTGATCAAACAGAACGTATCAAAACTCACTTTCTCAGAAATCAATACCAGTAAGACGTACTTCCCAAGCCCAATCAGCACATTCTCCAGTCATCAACCTCGAAATATGCCGAATAACCTGAATTCGTTCCTTCATAAAACGGCGAAGCTCAGAGGTTCTCTGCTGAAATAAGTGTTCCCAAGAACTCTAACCAATAATTTCCGAGAGTTCAAAAATTATTGTTGATTGCAATTCCTTTCCTGAGCTTGATTGAAAACACATTGAATAGTGAACGACACTGATTGACCCTTCGTTTCCACATAGATTACTTCATTAATTCAAATTTCATTTGTATGTCCTGTCTTTGTTGATTACATATTCGCTACTATACATGCTCTTGCTTGTCATATCTATACCATTCTATATAGAAGTCTATATACATTGTCTGCACTCCACTATTCCTTTCATGCGACCATCTACTAGTTTAAAATCCTTCCACCTGGATTAGCCGAATGAAAATTCAATATAAACCTGGGGTTGGCATTCGTTAGTTCTTCATTGTCCTTGCGAACAGTGCTATAGATATCAAAGGGGGTGAATATGTACTATGTTTGTGCCTGAAATAACAATTTGGCTTAGAGGAATGAAACCATATTCCTAAATAAATATAGAAACCGTTATGAATAGATAATTATAAATAGATTGATGTAATAATATTATGTATAGTGAAATATTGGTTCGATGCATTGATGGACAAACCAAAAAAGTTGTTTCTATATTCAATTGAAAAATCATGGAATGCTTCCTTTTTCAATAATTCAACCTGAATAAAGAGCTCCAATGATTTTCATATTGAAAATGAAAACAAGAAGAAGCGTAGTGTTGTCAATCATTTATATTATGATCAAAATAACTCATACTCTGATGTTAATTTGAAAAACAATATAATTTCCCGTTAAACACTTCCGAAATCCGATGAGAAGCATATCATTTATACATATATTTATTTATTCACGGAGATATCCATTACAATACTGTACAAGTAAAATCTTAAAACAATAAATAATAATATATCATATAAAAAGAGATAATATCCAGATCCAGGACCCAGTCCAAGTTGCTAACGAATTCAAAAACTTTTTCTGCAACGCTGGCACACCAGATGCTATAAGTACTCAAAGTAAATTATCAAGCGATGCCTATATCAAACGAACAAATATGAATTTTCCAAATTCCTTCCACTTTGCGCCCATCACAGATTCGGATATCGTTAATTGCGCTAGTGCTCTAAAGCCGAAAAAATCCGCAGGGATAGATGAAATTCCAATGACAGTGATAAAAAATAATATTACCTTATTGAAAAAACCACTCACATTTTTATTCAACATGTCACTTTCCAATGGTATATTCCCGGACTGCTTCAAAACATCAGTCGTAGTACCGATTTTCAAGAAGGGTGACAGATCCGAGACGAATAACTATAGAGCAATATCGCTATTAGCGAATTTTAGTAAATTACTTGAATGGATCGTTAATCACCAAATCAATAAGTACTTATCCAACAAGAACATTTTAACGGAATCACAATTTGGCTTCAGACAAAATCTCAACACAACTGATGCGGCTCTCACGTTCCTGGAGAGGTTACATAATGTTTTGGAATCCAAAGAGTTTCCACTTGGAATATTCTGTGACCTCTCCAAGGCGTTTGACTGTGTCGATCATTCAATACTATTAAATAAATTAGAATTCTATGGAATACGAGGGACGGTCAAAAATTGGTTTGAAACTCATTTGCATGATAGAGAAATGTTGGTTAGAATAGAGCACAAGGATTATAACAACGTCGAGTATTATCAGTCAGAAAGGGGCCACATAAAAAGTGGTGTGCCTCAGGGTTCTATCCTCGGACCAACATTGTTTCTCATCTACATTAACGACATAGTCTTTAACTTTCCCGAAATCTCTTTCTCTATTTTTGCTGATGACACTAGCATTATCATCAGCGGCCATTCAGTTGATGACCTCACCTCAAAATCACAAAGTGCGATGGACGGTATAGCAGACTGGTTTTCAGCAAATTAGTTATCATTGAATATATCTAAGACTCAACAGATACTGTTTAACCCTTATAGAAATTTCCAAGATGTTGAGGTAACTCTGAACGATGAAGCAATCTCTTCGAACGAATCAACTAAATTTCTAGGAATCACTATTGATATGAAACTAAATTGGATGGAACACATAAAGCAGCTGAATACCAAACTGAACAGAGCAACTTTTGCATTGCGAACTGTCCAAGCGAACACAAACTTTCAAGTCTCGAAAATGGTATATTTCGCATATTTTCACAGCCTGATGCAATACGGAATAGAATTCTGGGGTAATTCTGTGGGTTCCCAAACCACGTTTATAATTCAAAAACGAGCCATCCGTACTTTGTTCAAATTGAACTATCGAGAATCTTGTAGAGAGTGTTTCCTTGAAAATAAGATATTTACTTTGACAAACACATTCATATTCAAACTTGCCCTTCTGATCCATAAAAAACGTGATGTTCTTCAACATTCAGATCATCGTCATCAATACATGACAAGAACCCATAAAATAAAATTGCCCAACTACAGGTATGAAAAAACTCGTAATGGACCCCTGTACACGGGAATAAAAATTTATAACCATTTGCCCCCTTACATGAAGGAACTATCAATAAGAAAATTCAAACACTCACTGAAGGATTTATTGCACCACCATGTATGTTATGATTTAAATGAATTTTTCGCAATACCGCTCCCGCAGTCATAAAAAGAATGTCCATCCTCTAGTTTTAAGTAGTTTTAAGTAATATGATATCATGTAAAAAAAAAAAAAAAAAAACAATATTCAGCAGTAGTAGCAATCATGCTGCAGATTTCAAATGTATAGAGCTCAGACTTTTTTTCATTACCAAATAATTTTGTTAAATGACACTAATCTTTCCTTATGCCAATGGCTAAATGTACACCTGTTCTGTGTATATTGGAAATAAATGTACTTACTTACTTACCTACTTACTTACTTACTAATAATAGCAGTATCTAAAATATTCCTCCAAATGCTAACTCACTAGAAGGGCAAACACTCCTACTTTAAAACAGTGCTTCTACAAGTATATGAAGGAAACAATACATATTATACTACACAAAATTGTGAAAACTCTTATTATGATGAGAGATCAATCACATACAAACGTCTAGTATCACTGAGCCAAGTATTTTTTTAGCTCAAGTCTGGAAGTAGATAAGGGTATTCGAGGTAGTTCAAATCTACATCATTTGCCTTCCCTACCATTCTCGTTAGAGGACTGTGGAACCCATAGTTTCTGTGATGATGCCTAATGTTGAAGGTGTCCTTTGACCTAGTGCTAGAATTATTAATTTTGAACTCAATATGACATAGGAGATCAGGAGAGCAGACTTCACCAGCTAGCAGCTTGAACAGAAAACATATATAAGTCGGCCTCAATTCTCCTATTTTCAATAATAGTTGTCTACCTGAATTCCTAGTTTGTACGCTGAAGCTCTTAAGAATTTGTGTTGGACTGTTTCTAGCATGTTGATGTAAGTCTGATAATAGGGGTTCCACACCACCGACGCATACTCCAAGTTTGAACGGACAAAAGCGCAGTAGAGAACCTTAAAGGAGTTGATTGAGAGATCTCTGGATATCCTCTTGATGAAACCAAGCATCTTGCGTACTTTCAGGGATATCGTTAATGGAGTATGTATATAATCTATAGATGTCTGATATCTGTTGAAATTTATGAAGAAGCATTTATTAAGGTTCATTTGAAAGAATTACTATAAGGAAACCTGATTGACGATAAATAAAAATATAACGCATGTTTCATTGAGAAGCAATCAAAGTGCTTCGTCTATTTGCTAGTTCAATAGGTTACTTGATGCATATAGAAGGCTTGATGAAAATAAATCAGATCGAAGACGTCTTATCAGTTTCGCCATAATGACTTATGAAAAAATTTCTCTTGCGTCGCCATTTCAAGAACACATACCCACTATGTTATTGAATGGGTCCTCCTTCACTCTATCGAACAAATAATAACAAATTGATTTTCAATTGAAATTGACAGTTCTGAGAAACAGTATTCTCGCTCCGAATGTCAGATAATAACTGAATAATGCCCTGTATAATGATTTCGTTGGCACCTGATATGTATGGATATGACTATACTGTTCAAAATATCATGAAGAAACGGATTTCAGTCTCTTTGTATCTCCATTATAGTTTTTGTCAATTCATCGATGCTGTTAACGCGATTAGTGGAACAAAACCACAGGAAATCCATTCATTCCTACTTCGGTAAAAAAAGTTTAATCTAATTTTTGTAGATGTGAACTCTGCATGTGGTGTCTAGGCTATTAAAAAGATACAAGGACTTTTGAATAGACAATGGGAAAAGGATTGATTCCGCTGTGATGCTGCATCATCCCTTCCCAATGTGGACATCCTAGGCCTCTCTGATACAGTAGCGTCCATAGAATAATGTTATATTTATTTTCATATTTTGTTTTCGAAATAAATTACATAAGGTGGTGAATTCTCCAAAATGTTCAGTCAATAGCCGCTGGAATTTCCTTTCATGACATCATGACATTGTGTAGAATACTTCAGGTGCTATAATCCAAATCAGATTTGAGGGAATTTCGAAGCAGTCCAAAGATCAGACGAATTTTGCTTGGTCTCAAAACGAATAAGGCTAACGGTCCTGATGGAATTCCACCTATTATCCTCAAAAAATGTGCACCAGAATTAACACAGATCCTCTGCAAGTTGTTTACCGTCTCGTACAGGTCGGGTATTTTTCCATCATGCTGGAAAACAGCTAGAGTCCAACCAATCCCCAAAAAAGGGAACAAGAACCTGCCCAACAACTACAGGCCCATTGCCCTGTTATCAGTAATCTCCAAAGTGATGGAGAAAGCCATCAATATTGAGCTTATCAAATATCTGGAGAGCTCAGGAATCATCAATGATAGACAATACGGCTTTCGCCACCGAAGATCTACTGGAGATCTACTTGCCTACGTCACCCATTTATGGCAATCTTCAATAGAAAAACACGGGGAATCTCTAGCTGTCGCGTTGGACATATCGAAAGCATTTGACCGTGTTTGGCACGAAGGACTCCTCCACAAACTACCATCATACGGCTTACCACCTCAGCTATGCCATCTCTTATCGAGTTTTCTTTCAGGTAGATCACTTCATGTGGTGGTGGACGGTGTATCGTCTGATACCATTGGCATCAATTCCGGCGTTCCACAAGGATCAATTTTGGCACCAACATTATTCCTTCTTCATATCAATGATCTGTTGGGAGTAACAACTTGCCCCATCCACAGCTTTGCAGATGATAGTACCCTCCATACTGCGTTCTCTTCCAGAAAACCCATTTCTTCCCAGGAAACTAAGAACTCACGGCGCAGGCAGGTCAATGCTGTCAATGAAGACCTTGCTGAAATCACAGCCTGGGGAACCAACAACCTAGTTGAATTCAACGCCACCAAAACTCAAGCCTGTATTTTCTCTAGAAAGGCGGAACTCAGTATGCCCGACATTGTAATGTCTGGCACCACCATCTCCACCAAGCCCACCATATCTATGCTCGGTATTTCCATCAGCAACACTCTTTCATGGGATAATCATGTTAGATCCATCGCGAAAGCTGCTTCACAAAAACTCGGATTCTTGTTCCGTGCGAAAAGCTACTTCACACCTCAACAGCTTCTCATGATCTACAAAGCGCAAATACGGCCTGTTCTAGAATACTGTTCTCACATATGGGGTTCAGCACCAAAACATACGCTGATGCTCTTAGATTCCATACAGAGAAGAGCCATCCGCCTGGTGGGTGACGCCACACTCACTCACTCTTTGACATCATTAGAACACCGTAGAAGGGTCGGCGACCTTTCACTTTTCTATCGATACTTCCACGGGAAATGTGCTTCGGAAATCTCTTCTATCATCCCTCCACTAGCAATACCAGTCAGACGAACTAGACAAGCCCACTCAGCACATCCTTTCGTTGTCAACCTCGAAAGATGTCGAACAGCACTTTATCAAAACTCCTTCATCCATAGAACGGCTAGGCTCTGGAATTCATTGCCTGAGGAAGTATTCCCAACAACATATAACCTACAGAAGTTCAAAAAAAATTCCAATACCTACCTCCTATCCCTATCCTCCCTAGGAACGCACGATGTTCTTTGAACATTATAGGGATTCCCTTTTCGTGCGCTCCAAGCGATAAAAAAAAAAAAAAAAAAAAAGATACAAACCATCATTTCCCAAGAAGTGTTCTTGAAAATCTAATAAGCTTCTTTGTATGAATCAAAATTGTCACATATGCGTTGAATATGCTCCAAACAAGGATGATAATGATGATTTGTCATTGTAGGATATCAAGGTGAACAAGTTGATAGATGGATTGTTTCACTCGAGCTAACATACGTCATCAAGCGATATGAAAAGTATTTACGAATTCTCAAAAAAACACAACTTGGATGTGGATAACTGAATACAAAAAAATCAATTTCTCTGTATGAGAAAAAATACTCGATGTCGATAGGAAATGCACTGAAAATAAGTCGGTCAGTCAGTACCTACTGATCCAACAACGACTATGCACTGAAAGAAAGAACTGGTTTGCTAGTATCAACGATAAGTCTGCCAGTGTGCTATTTTCGCATTTAGAAACCATTGAAAATCGTCAATATTCTTCCAATGATGATTCTCTGTGCCAAGATTGCTTGATTGTTTGTTGAGAACTTTTCCGTCATCTTCGGAGTTCCATAAATGAGCGTAGGGAGCTATGAAGAAGTCGAATCTTTGAAAAATGCATACTTGGATGGAAAGCTTTCGGATAACTTTATTGAAGGCTATATGCTGCTACTGGGCATGCAGAGGAGCCTTCGGGAAAACGTGGGGCCAATCACCCAAGACCCTCCACTGGATATACACGGCAATTATTCTGGATAGAGTTCAGCGACTGGCTTCCTTAGGAATGACAGGTGCTATGAGAACAGCGCCTACTAGGGCCCTTGAGGTCCTACTAGGTCTGCCCCCTCTACATCTGATTGTAGAGTATGAAGTCATGCGCACTGCCTACAGACTCAAAGGTGCAAACCAATGGATCGAAAAGGCAGGCTATGGACACTCCCTAATATGAAACAAGGCCGAAGAAAGCTGTCCCAGTCTGCTGATGGAAAGGGACAGCACTCTGCCAGTTCTGAATTTCAATAAAGCTCCGCATGTCATTTTTCCCACAAGAGAGGAATGAACTGGGAACACACCAGGTTTGCATCCTGCCAACGAATCAACCTGGTTCACAGATGGCTCAAAGTTTGGTGACGGGTCTGGTGCAGGAGTATATGGAGGTGGAACATGAAAAGAAATCTCAGTACCTCTTGGCAAATACGCTTTAGTATTCCAGGCCGCAGTGTTTGCAATTCTGACGTGTGTCCAAGAAAATATCGGCAGAAGTGGACGTACCAGTCACCATATGCTCGGACAGCAAAGCTGCTATTATGGCATTGGGATCCAATAGAATCACAACTAAATTGTGAAGTGCCTCAGAAAATATGGCAAAAACTAAGAAAATCAGCCTCATGTGTGTTCGAGGACACCCTGGTTTCCCAGGGAACGAGGAGGCAGACAAACTGGCCAAGGTCGGTTCAGGAACGACACCCATTGGACCAGAACCGATATTGGGAATACCTAAGTACGGCTATGTCCTTCATGAAGGCAATGCTACAGGGGCAGTTCCTTGAAACATGGCGGGACACACCAGGAATGAGACAATCAAAACTCCATATAAAGGAACCTTCGAAAAGACCCACGAGAGAGATCCTGTCACTTAATAGAAGGGATCTCAAGATGGTAGTTGGGCTCTTAACTGATGGGTAGAACCACCTCAACAGGCACATAGAACTCATAGGGATCAAAGATGATCCCATCTGCAGATAGTGCTTGGAGGATGATGAAACATACTCACTGAATGCTCACTGCTTGCTTCGCGCTGGTGCATCAGAGGAAAGCTGCATTTGGAAGCATTGTACTGCACCCAAAGGATGTGAAAGCGACTCAGCTGAGGAAGCTGCTGAATTTCGTAGAAGAAATCGGCATGCCCAGCTGATTCACAGGACAAGTGGGCGCACAATGGGCCCGACTGAAGAGGCCTGAGTGCAGGGGTCTACGCACCCGCCCCGTGCAGAGAAGAAGAAGAAGAAGAAGAAGAGGGTCACCTTGTATTTTGTATCATTTTTTGGGTCCTGAGACAATTCTGTATCAGAACGCCCACTCCATTTCACTTTCACTGTCTGTTCATGCTTATATGCCACTGTCTTAATCTCAGTGGGTATCAAGTTTTCCAAAAGAGACTAGATGAAAACAAGTATAAAATATCATGCATCATCACTATCCATGGCACACTTCACAAAAGTAAATAGATCATTATCTAGTATATTTCCTACGAACTTTAAACGTATGTATTTATTTTCAATCCAATCGCGAATGCAATGAGTATAATCAGATTTCTCAAAATTCTCTAAGTCGAAAAGTGATTGTCGAAAAATGGTCGACATTTGAGAAATAATAGTTAGACAGGAAAATGTAATTCTGCCAACTTGTCTCATTTTATTCTATCATACTTTCACAATTTTGCGACTGTAATTTTCTTACATTACCTGAGATCCCCAGATTTCTTCACGTCAGATCATTGCCACCTATATGGAAGGTTGGAAGTAACTCTGAAAAAATTAGTGGGCTCAAAATGATTTGGAAATGTTACATTCTGATCCAGAATTGTCTCGGGAATCCAAGAATGTTTCAATAGGTAGGTATTCATAGGTAATGTGCTCTATTCAGATTTTCAAAACCGGATCCGGAAGTGACAGGACTATTCACCTCCAACAAATCTCAATTTGATACTTCGATACACCTTATACTCTATAGTAGTAGAATGGTTGACACTTGGTATATAAGTACTCACCTCAGCCCAGAAAGATTTCAAAGTTTGAAATATTCTCAATGATTTCAAAATCGAAGAATGCCAAGAATTGACATCTGAGGAGTGTATGTTTGGTTTGGAGAATGTTACTCCGCCACTGTGTTTGCATAGAATCGACTGTCGCGAGGCATCAAATGAAGGGATTATATCAAACCCCTCGCCAGTTTCACAGTGACTAACCGGACGAGTTGTGGTATAAAATACTAATTTACATGATACGTCTGCTACAGCTCAAAAACTTGAAACATTTAGGGGACGTTACATATTCGAAAGGGGTTATGTCAACAATTGTGGGGGCCTATATTGTTTGTGCACTTCAAGGTCCGAAGCTCCGAAGGACTAACATAGATGATTCGTGATTTAGTAACGGTGAAAGATTTGAGTTTTTTTTCAAATAAAAGTACCTATTGTTGTTCTGGTAATAGAGATGATATCATGTGAAGCTGGACATCTGATGGATTTCTGTTCACGAAAGTATATTTTCTATTTACCTACTTATAAAAGGAATGGCAGCGTATATTCGTGATATATAACAGCTTCTCGCTCAATTGATATATAATTGCACGAAGGTGCAAAAAAATAGTACTATGAATTTATTTTCGTTCAAAAAGTTTTACACCTTGCGGATAATATTTTTTTGGAATTTTAAGAAACCAGTGGAGTGACGTAAAATATTGCATGACTGGTGATGAAATATTCATTTCAGCACCAGTTACGTGATGAAAATATGGAGAATATGAAAATACTTGCTACGTAAATATCTATAGTTACCAACTGAATGTGGTAAAGTTGGAATAATCGAGAAGCTTTCACGTACCGCGGGTTGTTGACGTGGCAAAGGTGCGTTTAGAAATGGCACTTTGGTGTGTTGAGTGCAATCCAGTGTCACTTCAGAGCAAGCCTTAGAGCGTTTAAAAATCAGATGGTGCAGTCCCGAGCGTCCTTGGAGAATTGTACAGGAATCAACAGAACATGACCACAGTGTGCACCCACAACACTCCGCTCTGGACTAAGGTGAAAATCGCACAGAAGACCAAACTGTCTACACAGCACAAAATGTATCTTGATATCTAGTTTTTCCTGATTCAACATAAATTTTTATTGTTGGTTTCTAACAATTTTTGGTAGGAACGTGTTGCTCATTGAGAATGATATGAGCCTTCAAGAGCAAAACACATAATCAAATTATTGTTATGGAACCAAAGCAACTATTTTATCATCATTATATTTTTTTCATTTCGCAGCTATTAATACCTCACATTTTTAAATACTTTTCTGACATGCCAGTAGAGCAAGTTCAACTTCACCAAGGCTTAAAATCAGCACCTCGACAGCAAACACATTGGAATACAAGAAACACAAAACTTCGCACAATTCAACCCAAGTGCCGTGCAGTAGATGACGTCAATGGCAAGAAAAGACAAAATTGTTATGTAAGAAGACTCAGATTTGGTCATTTCCAGCTCGCCGATGCTTACCAATTGTATTCACAGAATCACTACCTGTGATTTCTGTGATACCGTAAGACTTACAATCGAACAAAGAAAATAACCTACCTCTTCTTCCTATCCTCCCTACGTATGCGAGATGTTTTTCGAACATTATTGGAATGTTGTTTCGTGCGCTCCAAGAGATGAGAAAAACACACACAACAGCCCTACTTGCCGCAAACATAAACTCAGTGGGAATATAAAAAAGATACTTGATCTACCTAACCAGTTTAAAACTGGAATTCAGTTCGTCAAAAATTGTCGACTGTTGAATTTAATTTGATATTTATTATGTAATCAATCGGATCATGATTACCGTGTCAGTAGCCATTTGAAGCCGAGACACGTTGATTTTAATAATAAAAAAATCTCAGTTGGTGATCAACAATTTCACAGTGACAATATCAGGATTCGATCTAATTTGAAGTTGGGTTTATATTCTTGAAACATGAGAAAAATGACATACAATAACGAAAATCACAACAGAGGATGAACTTATACTTACAGGGCGATTAGCTCCCAGATTTGCAATATGAATTTGAAGTGATCCTATCTTTTCAAAAATTAGTCCCGTTTTTCCCATAGATGTTCTGTGTATACTGTGAGCAGGATGTGAATTCTATAGACTTGATAACCTGACCGGCATTGCCCTGTGGAGATGCCCTTGAATAGTGGTATTTTTGAATATCGGTGATGTGACCATTTCTATGTATAAGAGATTCGAAAGTGTCGCGAAATTCTAGCCAGGACTCATAGGCACCATCGAATTTCGGCAACTCAATAGTAGTCAGTTTAACGCCTTGTATGAAATCATTTTGTCCTGACTTCCTACTAGCAGGAAACAATTCAGAATTAATGTCATCATAACTTTCTGTGACAGCTTAAGGTATTTCGGGAACTGATAATTGAGATATCAATTGTTCTTCACGAGGGTGTGAAGACAATGAAGCTTTAGAATCTTGATTTGGCTGACTTCGCTGGTTGGCAGCTAAAACAACTTTGGCATTTGAAATAGTAGCCCCAAAATTATCGTCGAACATTTCGCGTTCATTATATTGTTGATCTTATGCATCATCGTCGCAAATAGTTTCAATTTCGTTCTGAATTTTGCTGAACTCAATGATCAATGACTCAATTCTACCTAATCGATCTCTCAATAGAATTATATTGGCCTCATTCAAAGGAAAGTTATTCTCGAATGCCCTCAGGAAACTTTCGAAGCTGGTGACAGAAGCTTTAATAGTACCTCATTTTCGAATCAAGGATTTGAATCGTACTTCTGACATTTCAAGAAATGGAAACTTCTTAGCGCAAATAGAAATTATCACAATAATGTGTAAGTAATTGCCTCGAATTGAATTGCTCAAAATTGTACCCCCTACTCACCCTGTCTTCACGCTAGAAGCCTCTAACATGACTGAACTTTATCAAATCCGGCTCGAAGGACCATGTTCAATTTGTGGACTGTATTGGTTGAATTTCTATTCTGAACTGTAGATTGTTGGGTTACTTTTGAATAGATTTCTTTGAAGAAATAGGAAATTGAAGTAACTCTCGATTGATTGACAATTCGTGTCTTCATTTTATTGTGTACATCACTATGACATTGATATATTCAACAGAGTGTTAACAAGATATAAAAACTATGAACGAATCCTTCTTGAACATATCTAGAAGACTGGCAGCAATAAAATGAATGAGAGGATATCCAACACATTGAAATTTATGGTTATTTTTTTCACGAAATTATGCTAAAATAGGTGTATAAAATCAGTCGACAAAGTATCAAACGAAAGGGTTTTCTGCCTGAAATGAAAACATCGTTAGATCAACTGCAATATTGTTTTTAACGAAATATCAATGCCTCTCGAGCTTTTTTGCCGATAATCGATATTCAAACCCGAGTTTCTGCTCCAAAGTAATCTGCACTGATTAAACACTTCATCAATTAACGTTTCACCCTTTATATACTGATCTTTCAGGATATTTACCTAATCTCTGATGAAGTTGATGCCGGCCCTTTCATGTTAGAGATAACCCAGCATTCAAGATGAATTTATCTTATGTTGTCTCACAAATATTTGAGGCTATAAATTACATTATACTGTCTCAGATAAACATATAATATCAAGTTGATCGTAGAAGACGTATGAATCCAGAGAAGTTATGAAAATGTTTGTCAGTTGTGAATCATGAAATTGGGAAAAAAAACCTTGATGAAAGCCAAAAAAAATACAGCTCTTAGAACTCTGCAAAATTGATTGAAAATCCACTAGTTACAAAGACTGAATATGATGAATGGAATGTAATGATCATTAGATAAATCGATATATGGAGTGAAGATTTTGGAAAATATTTGCAATGGAAATACATGAATATTTCACAATGATACCTACTCTGCTACTCTGATATGATTGAGATGACTCGACATCTGGTGTAAGTAAATCCAACTGTTAGTACTTCTCACAATAAAATTGGGACAAGTTCATCAACTTCTGAATTTATTAACTCCTTAAAATTTCAACACTCGAAGAATCATCAAGAACGAAATGACATCAATATTGATTCGACAAAATATATTTCCCTATATTCACGCGATGAAATATCTTGACAAATCAAGAGAATTTCTTTCTCTATAACAACATTGCTGTAACGATTGAATTCGGCCAATTGAAAAAAATATTCTTTATGTACTACCTGAATATTTTGTCGAAATTTCAGAGCATTAGTATCTAAATCATATTCCGTAATGGCTATAGGAAGATTAACTTCTGTCAATGATCATATCCGTTCCCGAATAATCCAAAGATGAATTTATTTCAGTTGGGTAGTAATTTTTAATGTTTCAATATTCTTTTACAGGACTTTCAATTCAAAACTCATCACCCAGCATATCTTCTAATATGCGGAGATCGAAATTTACGAAAAAAAAAAAATAGGTCGATTCAGGTATCTACAAGAAAGAAATGATCTAATGAACAAAATATGCTTCACTTCAAGCATATAATTTGTATATATATAATCAAATGAATATTTTCTTAATTCTAGGAATTCTGTGCTATCATCCCTTCACTAGCAATACCAGTCAGACGAACTAGACAAGCCCAGTCAGCACATCCTTTCGTTGTCAACCTCGAAAGATGTCGAACAGCACTTTATCAAAATTCCTTCATCTATAGAATGGCTAGGCCCTGGAATTCATTGCCTGAGGAAGTATTCCCAATAACATATAATCTCCAGAAGTTCAAAAAAAATTCCAATACCTACCTCCTATCCCTATCCTCCCTAGGAACGCACGATGTTCTTTGAACATTATAGGGATTTCCTTTCGTGCGCTCCAAGCGATGAAAAAAATTATATTTGCAGAAATTGACTTTCATAATCACATAACAATATTTTTTGAGCTGCAAAGATTAGGGTATTCTATGTGAAGAATTTTAAAATTCCATATCATGAAATAAAAAATGCAATTTATTTGAGCCTAGTCTATGGAATTGTTATTCCTATACTTTGACAATATTGATTTCTAGCGTCAATAATACAATCATCTCTGGCTAAGAAGTGGAGCTACTTGGTGTAACAATGGATATCTTGGTTTGAAACGAAGATGTCGAATTATTTCAATGAAGAATATAATTAAATGACATATACCCTACCTGAGAATGTTCAAGCAAATAACGCTGTCGGTCAAATGGAAGATGTAAAAAATATTGAGTAATGTATATTGAATCAAGATTATGGTGATGTTTGATACAATAATCAATATTTCTTCAAAACAAAATTATGGTAAATTCGAATGAAGAAACCTATAGATGATGTATATTGAATCAGAATAATAATGATATTTGATAAAAGAATTAATATTATTTTTGTAAGAAAATTTTGAGATTCTTGAATGGAGTATGTATTCTTCAATGGAGCAATGCGAAGTCGGAGAAATAAAAATATTGATTTGAGAAGAGCAAACTGCTATGTTCATATGAACATTTATTCAGAATTACAAATTATATTCTCATTCGGAGTAATTCTTTCTGAAAAAAATATCTCCTTGGATCAAAAAATATTTTTTTTGTGTGCAGAAGCAAGTGGAATACCAGTATCCATTTTGAATAATGTTCATCTCTTTCACCCCCAGCCACCCCCACTTAATAATTTCAAACAGCATCCCCTATCTTCAGATGGGTACATCAAATTCAGGCAACAAAACCAATACTGTCTGTAGGTTAATCGAGGAGGTGAGACATTCATTATTCCAAATTTTTTGGGATTTTCTCTCCTCGTTTCTATATAAAATAAAAATATGAATATTATTTCAATATACGTGTAGTAAGGACAAATCAGTTGATTTACCCAAAAATGTCACTGCGTTTAAAGAATTTTCCTAACAGAGAGCCTTAAAGAAAAATTCACTAGCTTGTCAGTGACGATTTGTATTGAAAAAAGTTTGGAGAAGAGAAATAAAGGTATATAGAAAAAATATCAAATATTCACTTATCTATATGTACAGTCGTCTTCAACGAACATGTCGCGGTTGGACGGTATGAGCGCTCTTATTACAGCGGTGATCAAGGGAACTGACACCGTCCATGTGCGACATGATATCTGAAGACGACTGTACATCTCCATGTAATTAACTAGTGATTCACACGAGACCAACGAGACTAGACTCTCATAAAGTCTCGTCTCGTCTCGCCGATGAAATATGAAGTCTTGTCACGAGTCTCGTCTCGCAGCTTCGAGTCCCGTCTTGTCTCGCGTTCAGCTTTACCTACTTTTCAGATATAATGCAGAAGTGGGAAGAGAAAATTAAATCAAAAATAACATTATTCATTGAAAAGTGTCAATATTATAATCCGCATTCCTTTGCCGGTCGTGGGTTCGATTCCCATCGACTGCAGAAATTTTTCTGATGTCCCAAGAATGTGTTTGGGATCACACGTTGAAAGGTAAGGCCCACGTCATTCCTTGCTCGCACAAGACTCTCGAAGACTTCTGAGGGTTGCTCGTAAGAGGGCAACCGAATGACGGATAGAACAATTTTAGAACAATTCATAATAGGTACATAATTACATCATACATTTGAACGAGAAAAAAAACATAGCAATATATATTCGAAAGTTATAAAAATTAAATAAAAAGTAACACGTATACAAAACAAAAGCTTTAATCAAACATTATTCCGCCGTAGCAGAGAGAATAGTCCGTTTTTGTTTCACGCATTACGTCGTTTCACAACAATCATGGATTGTATTTTTGAAGTATTTATAAATGAAATGTTTTGTCTTCTTGTGCTAAATAGTATTAATTCTTTCTAAATATGTTGTATAACGAATGAAATTCTCAAGTCTGCAGGCGGCACGCAGAAATATTTACCAGTGAGACTCTCGCACAGGACACGAGAAGTCTTGCACGAGACTCGAGACGAGACCAATAAAAGTCTCGTCTTGTCCGAGTCTCGTCTCGAGTCTTGTATCGAAAACGAGACGAGACCATGTGAGACTCTCGAAAACGAGACTCTCCCGGGCACCACTATGAAAACGTACCATGCCATGATCTGACGCGCTCGATCATTGCTGACGATCGATTTTTATTACTAATCTGATCTGCCTTGAACCACAGTAGAGAACTTAGTAAGCTCTCTACTGTGCTCGAACGTTCGACACCATATAAAGGGCTCAGGTATGGTGGGAGTACTCCACAAGGTCCAAGAATACCCCCCTTATGTTAATCTGCCGCGCTCGAGTAAATCTCGAAATCCCGGCTTGAGCTTCCCTAGTAATCCCTAGTATTATACAACAATGATTGCTCAGGAAGGATACATTTTTATGCTTATAATAGTTATAGAGAAGAAAATACATTCGGATTCGAATAAATTACTCCTAACGAAGTTGTAGACGTATTAGATACTCTAAAATGGTATGCAGTTGGGTGTGATGGGATCTCGAGAATCATGATGATGCATTGTTTTTCAGTAGTACGCCTATCACTCACTCATATTATCAACCTGTATGAAACAGATACAGGGTGATCAGAATTCTAATTCTTGAACCACCCCGAATTCGTTCCAATTAAATATCAGTAGATAGAAAATCAAGAGTTTAGATAGGGACATGTGAGTCACTTTGACCAATAATGAATAGTTTCAACACAAAAATATCCTAAAAATGAAAAATTTCGATTTTGAATACCTGTAATCATTTCCGCTTGGTTCCATACTTCATCCAAACCATAGTGGAAGGAGAAGATGGTGTACCTACGCGCATATTATGTGACGTCATCTGGGATACCAATGACAGGTGCTAGTCAAAGACAGATACAGTTGCCATAAACGCGCGGTATGAATTTGATGAAGTATATCGGAATATCTACGAGTTTTTCGATCTGTCTAGGAATAATTCAATTTATATAAATAGGTACCTATTCTTTCGATTTACTTTTTCATCGACACTGGAACTTGTTACCTTGCGGTCATTCTCAATCGCATATAGCAAATACATACGAAACATTATGCATTGTCAATCCATATACGTATTTATAATCAATACGGATAATCTCTATCTGTTTCCATAGCGAAACATGAAGCCGATTTTTGAAGACAAATGACTATCCATAAGGAAAAGTTTTGAAACGATCAGACACATACTGCTTTGATTGAAAGGCTAGTAAACGTCATTGTCCACCGAAAGGCATGTCTTTGATGACTACTATAATAGCGCATGGCGCATGCGTATCATGCCACCAAATCCTTATGGATATTCATTTGTTTCATCCTGGCACCCGTTATGATCCGTATTGTTTATTAATACGTATATGTGTCAATCCCATCGACTGATCCGCCATTGTGTGAATTCGGACAGATTCACATTCAGAAGTTGACGTTGGTTGCTTCTGCTTTGACATCGACAACAGAAGTATAATTTTTTGCCGTTTTGTTATTCAAATCTTTGCTGCAATTTATATTCTGAGAAATCAAGTCTTTTGCATTAATTTTCATTTATTTCTAACTCAATATTCGACGGAAGATGTTCTGTAGGAATGGCTTTTTGTTTCAAATATTTGATTATTTGTGTTTTTTTGGAGGTATTCAACAACTGTACATACTTTCAAACTTGTTCGAGAAAGTTTCGCATGGAAATGTTGCGAACAATGAATATAAGGTAGGCACCATTATTTAAGTTAGTTCATTTTCGGTTGACGGCAAGCTTCCACACATCTTCTCATCAATAGGTTTCCATCCTTGGAAAACAATATTCAATATCTGTGTCATTCATATTATATTTGTTGGAATTTTCACAACCAGAAAAACGACACGAGTGGGCATTTTGAAATTATTTCATTTAATTTTCGAACTTACATATCTGAATTGGGACATCGATGACGAAAACAAACAATATAAATGTCAGTTATATCCCAGTTGACGTCATGCGCAGAACAAGACGAGTTTAACCCTTCTGTCGAGCACACCATCTCTTTCTTCCACTATGATCCCAACCCTTCACCATATTGTTGAATAAAACGTTTCCTCCATATGCTAGTTCCAACATTTTCTGGGAGTTTAGCTGATGAACTCAACACGATATAAGTAGAATTCGGGGATTAGTGATTCTTATTTCGATTTGTCCTGTATTATCATGAATATTATGTAAATCATGTCTTCCGTCGTAATCAGAAACTACCGAATTGTATCACCTATACATATTTCGGGAAAACTATACAGTCGGCAATATTTTTTGTTATTCATCTCATAAAAATCAGGAATTCTTTTTGTATGCTCCAGAATGCATATGTATTGAAGTCAAAACACACCATAAATCCTTATTAAGGGATGATACGAACATTCAAAGTCAAATCCAATAAAAAGCATATGCGACACAAAGAACACAAAACCCGTAATCCTGACACGACCGCATAGAGAACTTCCCTCATAGTGAGCTCTGATTCTGGGTGGCAGTTTTTATGTGGACGGCATGAATGCTATTCTAGATTTTGAGTATAAAGTTCTATCATGGAACATTTCAAATTGTTCAATTCACGTACTAACAATAAGAGGAATGAATTTTGTAAGAAATCTTGAAAGTTTCATTACTGTATATCGAATAAAAGAAACTTGCTGATTGTTGGTGCTACAAAGTCAGTTGAATGGAAAGCCTATATAATAGTATTTTTCCGCTTATAACGATGATAGAAATGAAACAAGAATCTAACAGAGTTCAATTTATTCGAATGTGACACCCAGTATAAAATATTTCCAATCGACAGGAAATTCGATTCTCAACAAAAACTATCTCTTAAGATTTCATCCTCAATTGAAAAATAACTAGGCTTTTGATGTTTTTTCAAATTAGTCCAACTGATACTGTTATCATCGTATCTTTGCTCAACCATATAGTAAAAAGAAACCGTCGATAGCTTAGGCATTTAAGAATTCAGGATAAAAACTCATGAGACAGTATTCTTTTTGAGAATTTGATTTCCTTGCCCAGGAAGCACATCAAATTGGCTGCATCCTGATTTTATATCGGGCCAATATAGATGTGAATATGAATATTGGAATGATAATATTGGCGAAATATTGGTTCATGAGCTGAATGTGGATTGTCAGCTGCAATATCAAAGCAATATTGGTTGAAAAGTTCGTTTACATAATATGGAGCAACAATAAATATATAAATATCATATAATATATATGTAACCTTTATTTCAAATTGAATAAACATATAAACATAGCATCATGAATATATTATCATGGATTTCAACCTCATTCACTCCACAGGTGAGCTGGGGCAGAATGGACGGCTGGGGCAGCGTGCATATACTGGGCTGCACGTACTGGAGCAAGCATGTACAAGTGGGGCCATTGTGTACTGGGGCAGAGTATACATTGTGTACTGGGGCAGAGTATACATTCTGTACTGGGGCAGAGTATACATTCTGTACTGGGGCAAAGTATACATACTGTAATGGGGCATAGTGTGCAGCTGGAGCTGGGGCAGAGTATACATTCTGTTCTGGGGCAGAGTGTGCAGCTGGAGCTAGGTAGACTGGACGGCGACGAGTGAAACACCGAAATTATCAATGACCATTGCAATGTTGTCAAACGTTCAATAATAGTTGAAAGATGTGGTATGATGAAAGCACATATTTTTGAAAAAGATATGTCTTGTGTGATTTATCGTGTTATCATATACAACACTACATTTCATTTATCGTATCAATTTCAGAAATTACTTTTATATACCTAGGTTCTCTGTAACCTACTCACGACAAGAACATGCTTGTTAAATTTACAATCTCCATCCGATTTTTTTTTTCGTTTTAGCAGAAAGTGTATCAAAAGATCTACGTTAAGATGAATTTGCAAAATATCATTGAGATTTTCGTGGCATTCTATGTTCTCATTATTTTCATAAGATTTGTGAAATATTATCAGCGATTTTTTTTTCTCTTGTTGCGCACGAAAGGAAGGATGTTCGTAGAATATCGCGCGTACCTAAGAAAGACAGGAAGAAGAGGTAGGTGTTGGATTTTCTTCAACTTTTGGAGATTATAAATCCTTGGGAATACTTCCGTTGGCAAATAATTCCAAAGCTTCGCCGTTCTATAGACGAACGGGTTTTGGAATAGTGTTGTTCGACATGTTTCATGGTTAACGACCAATGGTTGTGCTGACTGGGTCTGTCGAGTTCGTCTGACTGGTATAACTAGTGATGGAATTATAGCTGAGATTTCTGAGAAACATTTCCCTTGGAATTATCCATGGAAAAGTGAATGGTTGCCGACTTCCGTATAATGTTTTAATGGGGTCAGAGAGTTGATGAGTGTGGCACCCACCAGGCAAAAGGCTTTTCTCTGAATGAAATCTAAGAGCATCAGCGTATATTTGGTTGCTGAACCGCATACATGAGAACAGTAGAACTGGCCGTATTTGTGCTTTTTAGATCATGAAAAGCTGTTGTGGTACTTTCGCGATGAATCGAACATGATTTTCTTGGTGGAATTGGAACTACCAGACATTGTTATATCAGGCATACTGAGTTCTGCCTTTCAAGAGACAATACAATCTTGATTTTGGTGACGTTGAATTCAACTAGGTTGTTGGTTCTCCAAGCTGTACTTTACGCATGATCTTCATTGACTACGTTGGTATACCTTCGTCGCAAGTTCCTAGTTTCCTGGGAAGAAATGGGAGTTCTAGAAGGAAACGTAATATGGAGAGTACTATCGTCTGCAAAGCTGTGGATAGGGTAAGTGTTTGCTCCCAATAGATCGTTGATATGAAGTAGGAACAGTGTGGGTGTCAAGATTGATCCTTGTGGAACGCCTGAATTGATGGCAATGGTATCGAACGATACTCCGTCCACCACCACATGGAGCGATCTGCCTGAGAGAAAACTCGAAAGAAGATGGCATTTCCACATTGAAAGATGGATGTTGAAATAGCTCAATAGTTCTGGAATACAAATACCGCATTCCAATGCGAATTGAAATGAATATTTCAACTATGTCGTCATTAAATAATAGTTGACGCAATGAAGGTAATACCTTGCTTGTGGATTACTATTTCACGTCTTGAAAAGAATATATTATACCGGTGCATTTTGGTGCCAGTAGTGAAACAAAATCTCTCCTGAGAAACATAACGCCATCGTCGACTTTCCCCTGAACGGTTTGGACATGAGCCACTACTCTTATGAGGGCATATTATCAGTGAGATTCGACCTTCATGCAATTTCCAACCAAACTGTTTCAATCTACACCGAACACTACAAGGACTATTGTAGACACCAATAATCGACCGTTTGGTTCGAATTCGTGTATCTTCAGTATCGTGAAAATAACTTGTCAGTAGGGATGCATATTTACGTACTTTTTGAGTAACAAGAGGGATGTTTTCCCCTCTGTTGATATTTTGTAAATATTTGTTGTACTTTTCATTCAATTGAGTATTTCTTTTATATTCTCAGAATGTAATTCAGATGATTGAGTCTTTTTAGTTTTGAACTGAATAAGAGTAAATTACTCATATCAACGTCTGTAGAATTCGCCGAATTGTCTAAATTCAGATCAATATCATTCTTAATTCAATTCAACATCAATTTCATCATGAATTTGAGTTTTCCTTTCATTCCCAGGTGTACGATCAAGAAGTTGATCACTGTCAGATTCTGGAAAAAAGAGTTCTGACGTGACCTACATTTTGTTTCAAAGACTGAATACATACACATCATCATCATCAAAACCCTATAAAGAAGTCGGATTATACCTATTCGGAATTATACTTCAATGAAAAAATGCATCCCAATAGGAGGTCAGAGATCGAGTCGGAATATTCCTGAATGATATTCAGTGAACAAAATTCTGTTTTTGTACTGAACGGAAAGTTTATCTACAATGTGTTATGGAAGTACTAGCAGAAGAATTCTACTCTACTGCGTTGACATATTAGTGGTCAAAAAGTAGTTATATGATCTGATATATTAGTAGAATGAAGCTTTTATCAGGCACCAAATCTTCTATGAAAACACCGGGACACCACATCCACTCGATGCGACAGGCAGCTGTGGAACTAGGGCTCATAATAGGCACTCAAAACATCAAATAGACTCACTCGTAATACGAGTAGAATTGTCCCAACATTATTTCATGAAATTGCTACTTTGTGAATGATAACATCAAACATTCATTTCCGATTCTATTCAGCCTTTTATGCAACTTCGGCGAGAGCAATCATAGAAAACTAATCTCCAATCTCAAGCGTCCGCTTCTATATACTTCTTTTGTGCTTAATTTCGCTAAGAGATTTTGTACCAGAGGTTTTTTATCTCTCATTCTCAATTCAAAATGGGTAGAAATATCTTGTTATAGCTCCAGTAAGGTATGAGATTGGATCTTTCAGGATCAGTTTTCAGTAGAATCAATTTAATTTGAACAAACTATTCGCATCAAGCACTCTTCCGCCGTGCATTCGTTTCTCAGTATGGAAATTTGAGACGTAGTAGGTATAAAATGATAGAAAATACTATCAGAACCCATGAACATTTTGTTTTATTCGAAATTTAAACGAATTTTTAACGAAATCTTATAAATCGGATTGCATATCATAAAAAAGTACTTTCAATGTTGGTATAGATAATGACTCCCTCACTATAATTTCTAGAAGATCCTTAGGTTTTTGATGGCACACGTTGATCTTGTAGCATCTCAAAATTTTTGTAGACAGAAGAAAAACTCATGTTGAAAAGCTTTATATGAAAAATTGTTTAGTCTGTAAATATATTTTCCTGATTTTCGGATTTTTTCAACACCACTTAACGAATTCTCCGTACATGGAAATTTCATTGTTGTATGTATTTTTTGTTGTACAATGCTTTCTTCATTTCCAGAGTCAATTTGTTTCAATTGTGATGATTGCAAATCTTCGATTGTCACGGAAGAGGATACCAGTTATCGAAACTATAGGTGCACCATTTATGCAAGTTTTCATTCCGGAAGACTTCCAGGACAGAAGAATACAGTTAACGTGTTGGTTACAAAAAACTGATGCCGAAATCCTGGTACAAGAATCTGGTACAAAAATCTTGGGTACCTCAAGTTGATCACAAAAGTATGGCACAAAAACCCTGAAACATAAGAAAAAGTCCTATACTCACTGGCTCTAGAGTTCTGGAAGTTCATACCACTTTCAAGGACGCAGTGTCACTCAAACCACCCCAAACTCAGCAGTATATACAATATTCACAGTGTGATCCCACCTGGAAGTCCTAGAGCCCAGTAAACACAAACATCCCTGGGATGTCACATTCATGCCTCGCTAGGTAACAATGCGAGTCACAACAAAACATCATTGGTATTACCAGGAGACTCTTCATTTCACAAAACATTCGCAATATTCCTCACATTTTATTAAATTTGAGACCTGAAATGTTGGTGAATTTATGAGTCTCCCTAACAACCAAGAGACTCACTGAAACCTCACATCCTTGTCTATTTATGTAACGAACGGAATAAATCAATTTTGATGTTGAATAAGGAGTCGCATAATACGTACTGTGATTTTCATTTGACATCATAATGTGAATCATAAAATGACCAAAAGGGTCCGAAATAGCAGTCATTGTGATTTCACTAGGCCTCTCATTTCGAGTCACAGATGTGATGTGTGGCATGAATGTGATGCCCTCTTACATCTCTGGGATCAATCTGTGTTAACTGGGAGGGGTCATCAGATATCAAAATTCCATGAAACCTGGATTTTATTTGGAATTCGGCTAATACTAATCTGAAAAGTATTTTAGAAAATGGTCAATCAATTCCGCTATCTACTCCATTTACCTTATTCCTTCGAAAAAAGAGGTTTTCCGTACATGTGTAGTAGTAGTATGTAGTATAGTTTATTTACGTAGAAATATATCATTTACAAGACAATGTGCATAAGTAACGATAGCATATGTAAATAAACGAAATACTCACGAAACCATACCTCAAATACATGAGTATCAAGGATAGTTTGTGGGTGAGATAATAGAAAATATATATATATAATCAGTAATACAAAATCGACACAATAATATATAAATTATAGGAATAAAATAAAATGCAAAGTTCAAATAAAGATTTCGATCAATTTTTAAATATGACATATGAGAGAAAAAAAAAAGTAAAAAAACAAAAAATAAAAGACAAGATATGAATTGTAAAGTACAGGTTACATATAGTACATAATAAAAAATATGATTGATGAAATATAAAATTCGTTGAAAAATACAAGAAAATCTTGATGTGGAGTAAGATATATACAAAAATGGTAACAGTGATAGGCAAGGAAGTAAAGCATGGCTTTTTATACGGATTTTTATAATACTCAGCTAAGATACGATGTGATTTTGAAGTCATAGTTCTAAAATTTTATGATTTTCAATTCTTGGTACACTTCTAACGTATTTTTTCACTTCCTTCTTAAATTTATTAAGGGAATTGAGTTTTGTCAAGTTATCGGGGATTGTATTGAATATCTTTGGGCCTACGTATTGATAACAGTTTTGACCTATTCTTTTGTTCATGTATGGTGGTATATATTTGTTTTTTCGTCTTCTTTGGTAATTATGTGTATATTCTTTGAGCTCATTTTGATGCAGAAACTGGGTTGTTAATACATCACAGAAGTATAGTTGTCTGGGATCTAATATATCCGCCTCCATGTAAAGTTCATCGCTAGGGTAACCTGTGTTTTTTCCCAGCCATATTCTTAGGAATCTCTTTTGGATCACTTCTACTTGTTTGAGGTATGTTCGATACACTCCACCCCACCCTATTATTCCATAATTGAGATGGGATTCGAATAGGCTATGATATATGGTCTTCTTCTGGTCGAAGTTGATAACATTCATTATCTGTTTGAATTTGTATAAAACACAACGCAGCTTACTCACTAAGAAGGTCATGTGCTTGTCCCAACGGAGGTGACTGTCCATCATTATGCCCAGATATTTTATTTGAGATTTAGATTTTATTTGCAAGTTGTTATCGAGATCAATATTTTGGAATGGAGGTTGAGAAGATGAGCTGCAAAATGGTAAGTAGAATGTTTTTTCATAATTGATGGATAGGAGTCTGTTATCAAACCACGTTAACAATTCAGGAAGATAACTTTTTATTTTTTCATTTAATTCATTCCAGTTATCGCCTTCATAGAGTATTACCGTGTCGTCGGCAAAGCTGACTAGATGAGCTGCCCTTTGATTGAGGAAAAGGTTATTCTGGTATATTACGAACAGCAAAGGCCCCAACACAGTGCCCTGAGGCACGCCGCATGATATAGGTTGCCTTCCACTCAAGTCATCTTTGATTTTAGTTTTCTGGTATCTGTTTGTTATGTATGATCTCATGAGTTCATGCGCCGTGCCCGTGTTCCAACCTTCCATCAACTTCTTTGTCTCTTATTTGGAAAGCTAGAGTGAATTCTTCAGATCAAAATAATTGGAATAAGCTCGAGAAGAGAGAGAGAGAGAGATATCAAGAGAAGAGAGAGAGAGAGAGAGAGATATCAAGAGAAGAGAGAGAGAGAGAGAGATATCAAACTCATATGAAAACTCGTTTCTCCAACTGGTGAATTACGCTCTCAAGCGGCAGTCTCTGGAACTTTCCAGAAATTCATCTTGTATACTTCTATGGTGAATAATTTTCCGAAACCTGTGCGACAGAGGGTTCCATCTGGAATATAATCGGCGTACCATACTTAATTATTGTGTGAGTATTATTTAGTTCTCACATCACTCTAGTCCTGATTCGTCTAAATAATCTGAGAACCTCATATTGTATTAAATATTTAACTGTGAGCTACTCAACATCTGAACATCAATAGATAGAATGAAATTATTAATGAAAAGTTGATGTTATTATTATTACCAGTAATTCACATTTCTCTGTGCACGGAATTGAGCCGTTGTAGAAACCATAATGAATTTGAGTTTTTCGATGAACTTCTCATGTTATCAAGAATGAACGTTTTGCATGTTTGGTCACTCTGTTCATACACACTTCATTAACCACCTCTCGTGAGAACATCCAGGTCGCCCATTTGAAAATGAAATGATTAAGAGAAATGCATCATTTCGTCAGCTAATTAGAAAAGCTTTGTAGGAATTATGGTAGCCAAACACACCATATTAACTCGAAAAATGCTCACTGAAATGCCAGAGATACGAGTTAATTAATATTTATATTCGAGTTGGACAAATGGAACTAATATGTTAGTCAGTATTCTCCCCAACTAGGTAGATTTATTGATAATGTAGAGGGTTTTTTCTCCTCTCAAGGTGAGTCGAAATGTTCATCGTCTATTTTCGAGATGCGAAATCATTCAAATCGTGGATGATGAAATAAATTTGGATTCGTGATTATGTTATTCGTTATACCAACTGAAGTATGGATTCCACAAAATGAATTATTCATTCAAACCAAAATGAACGTCATCACGAGTATGTCTGTTTCATCGTTGTTCTTGGTAAATCCTCGCCGAATAATCACCAACCAGCTCCCAGCCATTCAAATTATCAAGCCGGAAGTGGAAGCCATGGTGCATAAAAGAAGATTTTACGATTACATACAAGGCAAGACCTGCTTCACATATACCAACCAATAGCAAGGCGGTTTCCCGGAAGTCAACTATTACAACAACTGCTTGCACTTCCCATCGATATTGTAAACCCTTTCGTATACCTTGTCTTTGTTCCAATATATATATATATATATATAAACTCTTAAATTATTTGGGACTGCAGCAAAACGAAGGTGTACTCTTATAACATTATATTTCCAATATTTCGACAATGAATATTGTCATCATCAGGGAGCTACAATTTATGAAAATTTCTTTAAAAAGGCTCTGTAAAATTATCAGTAAAGTACTTACAATGTCAGTGAGAATGGTCGTTGAAAGATGGTAACAGTAGTAGATTCACAAGACACATCAGTAATTTGTAATACATTAGAACAGTGGACAAAAGATCAATTTAAAACTGTAAAAGTTGAAAATAGTAAAATGATATTTATTTTTTATTGAATTTTATTTATAAATTTTATATTCGGCTGCCGAAACACATGGCCATGCTCGAATTTGTTGAGAAATTTGCGGGAAATTTATATTGAGGTTAACAATGACAATTGTCAATTGACACTAAGTCAGTCATTTGTCAATTGTTACTGCTTGTTGGACATGTAGGTAGTATACAGTTGGTACTAGGGGTGTGCGATAATGATTTTGAAATATCGATTATCGATAATCATAATCTATCGATATTATCGATTTATCGATATTATCGATATTATCGATATTATCGATATTATCGATATTATCGATATTATCGATATTATCGATATTATCGATATTATCGATATTATCGATATTATCGATATTATCGATATTATCGATATTATCGATATTATCGATAATTTTTCTACAAATTATTATCGATAATTATCGATATATCGATAATTTTTCCCACCCCTAGTCGTGACAAGGGTATTTTTATGAAACTAATTTTTTATATTTACTTTCTGGTTTCTACGTAGGTATAATAAACAAAGCCATTTTGTCATTATGTTATTTTTCAAGGAATGAGCAATCGAATGATGAAATAAAAATATTCCATATAATTAGATAACCCACCTTACTCGATACTTGTTACTCGTTCAACACATAACTAACCAATAAGTTTGCCACCACAACTAATAAGGGTTGCCTCGTTGCCAGATGTCAGATAGCTTCATGCAAGTTGCTGTGCTGGAGTCCTATGTTGTTTGAACAGGGCTGATGTACAGGGTGGCGTGTCTTATTATATTCTTCATTCTTACTTCAATTCTTACCAACAAGTATCTGTTTTATACAGGGTGTTCCATATAAGAAACAAAAATACCTATGTTTCTGATGCTCATTCATTTTGATAATTTTTATATCATTGGTTATATCGGTAATTTCGATAATTTTGATATCATCGACATTATTGATTATTTCGATAATATCGATAATATCGAAAATATCGAAAATATCGATAATATCGATAATATCGATAATATCGATAATATCGATAATATCGATAATATCGATAATATCGATAATATCGATAATATCGATAATATCGATAATATCGATAATATCGATAATTATCGATAATTATCGATAATATCGATAACATCGATAATATCGATAAATCGATAATTTTTCTCCAAATTATTATCGATAATTATCGATAATTATCGATAATTATCGATATATCGATAATTTTTCCCACCCCTAGTTCGTACAGTTACAGTTACTACTAAAGATGAGATATTATCTAATATTGAATAAGTTATTATTAATTGTTATAGACTTTGATAATAAAATATATTATTGGATGTATTTAAAAAGTTAAAATGTTGTTGAGAGAGTTGAGTTTTAAATACATCCAATAATATAGTTTTCTATCAAAGTCTATAACAATTGATAATAACTTATTCAATATTAGATAATATCTCATCTTTAGTAGTAACTGTAACTGTACCAACTGTATACTACCTACATGTCCCACAAGCAGTAACAATTGACAAATGACTGACTTAGTGTCAATTGACAATTGTCATTGTTAACCTCAATATAAGTTCGCGCAAATTTCTCAACAAATTCGAGCATGGCCATGTGTTTCGGCAGCCGAATATAAAATTTATAAATAAAATTCAATAAAAAATAAATCTCATTTTACTATTTTCAACTTTCACAATTTTAAATTGATCTTTTGTCCACTGTTCTAATGTATTACAAATTACTGATGTGTCTTGTGAATCTACTACTGATACAATCTTTCAACGACCATTCTCACTGACATTGTAAGTACTTTACTGATAATTTTACAGAGCCTTTTTAAAGAAATTTTCATAAATTGTAGCTCCCTGATGATGACAATATTCATTGTCGAAATATTGGAAATATAATGTTATAAGAGTACACCTTCGTTTTGCTGCAGTCCCAAATAATTTAAGAGTTTTTAACCAACTAGTCAGCAAAAGACTACCCTTCTGCTTCTATATATATATATATATATAGAGCATTATAGGTATTTCTTTTCGTGCGCTCCAAGAGATAAAACAAATGAGTATCAAAATGAGTAAGTTTATGTGAAGGAGGAAATAATTCCAAGATAAGATTGATGATTTCTTCAAGATTCAGTATGTGTTTATTCATAGTTCATTCTTTGTGAGCCATAGCATAATAATTTAGAGAAAATCTCTAAATTGCAAGGCTGCTCTGTTCATGAAGGGAAAAGAAATATTTCGAGTTTCGCTCAAATACAAGACAACTGAAACTATAGTTCATGAATTATAGTAGACACTACTCACAGCTCTATTCACTGCGTTCTAAATATTCATACCCTGTAGATTTTGCTCATTCAATTCAAGCATATAAGGAATACAATAACAGCTATGGTAATTAGATATTGAGGTTATTCTTCCTATGCCTACTTTCTACTACGGATGAACAATTCAAGTTTTTGTGACTTGTAAAATCTGTGTATATTCCATAATTTCATCATTCATAAATAATGCAACACAATGCGTCAGATTCATTTCCTCCATGAGAATATCGAGAGGAATGTAAAAAATGGTGGACTATACTGTGATAAGAATTTTTCCTCAGTTCATCTTGAAATTGCAAATATTAGAACAAGGTTGACAACAGTTAGTCCTTGTGCACAAGAGATTCAAAATATTTGCATGTTTGCTAGGAAGTTTATCTGTATCGATAAGAAGTTTACATTGACGATAATAAAAAATAAACAACAGTGCAATATTCATAAATCACTTGCAACTGCAATTGGTTTCTTGGGAATTCTCGTTATAGGTAGATAATAATTTCAAAACAATAAAATACTTCGCTTTATCAATTGTATCGAGTATTCTGGTAACAGTCTCATCGATTATCAGAATCCGTTATACAAGTAACAGAAGATAACGAACAAATATAGTGGTGGAAAGTTAGTTTAGATATTATTTGTCAATTGACCAATCGGAATATATTGATAACAACTGAACTATTATCGTAACCTAGTTCTAATTAATTTCTTCGATATTGTGCATATGTTCCGGAGTGGAGGAATGAATAATGTGCGCGCAGCTATTTTCAATCATTTCAAACCAGCGAAATATTTCCAATTAGAGGAATATATCTTTTGATTCCACCATGAAAAGGACAAAAACAATATGACATCAACAGAAAAATATTGATAAAAATTAATAATGTAGAATAAGAAACTGAAACAATAACTGAATTCCGAAATCATTCACTAATTTACTCATTGAATTGTTCAAATACCTAAATGTGCATTTTTCCTTCCCACTTCCTCAATACGTCTTGATGCAATCAAAATCATCAATAAAGGATGACTTTGTAATTCTTGGTAAACTGGCTCTGTTTGTTGAAGGTAGTTTTTCAAGTTGTTGTGCCTCTTACTGTATTGAGACGAATTGAGAAAGTATGTGAGGAAAAATAGACATCAATTTGAACAATTCGATGAATAAGTTATTGAATAATTTCGAAATTCAATTATTGATTAGTGAGTATTTAATCAGGTTTTTATTCTATATTCTGAACTTTTCATTACCATTTATTCATTGCTATCAGGCATCTGAGTTTTGTGTTTTCTTAGTTAATTAGTGTTGGTATTGTTCTTGACCCATCCATGGAACAATCAGAGGAAATAAGTCATCAATTGGAATTATTTTTATTAAAAAAAAATCCATAGCCCACTATTAAAATTCAATGGTATAGTGAATTTGGAGCATTTTTGAAAAATATAGATTATATATCATTCGGTAGGGGTAAAAATGAGGAATTCAATGAGCTCATGAAATACAGGGTGTTTCGATTTGGAAATAATAAGTTTGAGTCGAATCTCCAAAACCATACCCCTAAAATAAAATTTGAATGCGCCACTAGATTCTGCGTGAATATCCCTATAGGACAATATTTCAATTTGATATTGATAAAGTTGTGAAAACTATTTGATTGGCGTACACGAAAGTAGAAAAGTATCTTTATTTACTCACTGAATCGAAAGTAGGCTCCATTCATGGATAAAAAGCTGGGAGAAAAAGAGAAAAAAACATTACTTTCCGTAGGAGGTAAAATAAATTGGCTTCAGCATGTTTGACTGCGAGGTATACTTTCCTATAAGATTTTTTCTGTGCAAGTAAACACTGTCTTCATCACTATTATAAAACAAATCTCCTTTCTGAATTCCAATTATACTCACTTCCTTATACTCCAAACTAACTCAATAAATACTTTCAAATGTATAATTATACGAAAAACCAATTCATTCATTTCCTTCCTTGTGTCTTCAATCACACTTCACGCGCGAGAGGAAATGTATACCTTTGCTCCCTTGATATATAAATAGCTATTATTTCACTGAGATATAACGTACTTTCCACCAATTGACAGTGAGGCACATTGAAGTCGAACTTTTTTATATTTTTCAATGATCTTCGTTCGGTTAGATCTGAGTAATACAATGAAATAATGTTATCCTGCAATTGACTTAGTATATACTTAATATGGTTCAATCTACTTTATGGATTAGTTCATGATATAAATAAATAATAGATGATATATATACACTTCCAGCTACCCCTTGAGAAAAACTTCAAATACGCCTCTGTTGATATCTATAACTCACCCATTATATTATATGACAGTTATTGGTTATGACCATTGTTAGGACTCAGCGTGGGAGTGGAAATGAAACAAAAATACTTGAACCAGTCTATGCCTAGAATAATTATTCTCATCCCTTATCCCTATTATTAAACTGCCTAAATGCCCTCTTGTAGTATTCTCAAGGAACTTTGGTATTCATAGCTTACGAAGAATTTGCTAAGGATATGCAGATGAGCATAAAGTCTATTTTGACAAAGATTGGTTGAACAAATTCCATTTCTGGAACGTTTTTCTCGAATCTGGAAACATATAAAAGAATAATAAGCAGCTCAAAATTGAGGCTGAAGAATTTGCCAAGGGTTTTGTTGATATAGACGTTTGCTCAAATATATCTGAGCAAATTGAATTATCACATAATGTAGGTAGGTACCAATATAGAGCTTTATTTTTATCATCGAATTTTATTTTGAAAACACGAATCTTCTGAAGATCATAATTTCTTTCACTGAAATATTGTGCTCTGTGGAGATCACTTGTTGACTGATGACTTTTGCTCATATTTGGGGTAAATGAAGCCATTTTGTTTTCCCGTTAGAATCAGAAGCTCCTATATACATTAATGAATATCTGAAATGATATTTGATATGATATACTGATAATATTCGTTTGGTATTGGGCCTCTTTCTACTAGCTGTGCGAAAAACGAACTGAAAACAAGATTAGAGGTCCGGATTAATAATAGATATTTATAAAAATTGTTGATGTATTTTTAAGATAACACCACTCATCAAATCTCGTACGTGGTCGATATCAAATATTATAAATGGTACATTGGATACATTAGGAACTGACGTGATAATTTCGTTGTTTCTACTCATCAAAATATATGTATGTACTGAGTGTATTCAATTGAATACATCAGTTTGAGCGAAATGATTGATTTTTATAGAGTGTCTCAAAATCGAGCAGCGGCTTATATAGAAGATGTTTAATTCAAATAAAACACCCTATATCATTCTTCGTTGAATATGGAACACTTTTGATGAATGATTTTATATCACAAAAGTGATAGTTCTGAAATTATGAACACTGGTACATCATTATTTCGACTATTTTTGCATCAGTTCAGTTAGTGAACTGTTACAAATGAGACCCGAAAAAACCGTAGCAAATGATACAGAAAACTGTAAATATCGAACACAATGTTTGTCAATCTCCTATCCTAACTTTCGGTAGGCTTTCAAATTTTCCTCGGTATGAAATAAAGGAGTTACATCAGGAGGGGGGCGACAGACTTTTTGTCCTCTCTGTATAGATAATGAAATTATTGACACCATTTATATCCTCTCTGATACACGGCGAATATAATAATGCTTTACGTGTACCTCAACAAAAAATCACATTTCACAAACAAAATACAAGGTAGGTACTGTCTTCTCGTCCAAAAACACTTTTTGTCTGCTGCAGGGTTGCCAGTTCTACTAAAGTTTCATCAGATCTTCTGATGATTTGCATGTTAATCTACTGATCTGCTGAAACATTCAATGATCTACTGAAAAATATTATGACACCTATTGATTATCAAAATTACCTACATTATCTTCAGCTGATCACAAACACTAATAATTTGCATGATGTCACGATCGGCACGAAAAATAATAAATGTATGTATGTACCTATGCCTTATGATATGTACAAACCAAATTAGGACGATTCTTCATCTGAATCAGATCAAATTCAATTTTTTATATTCCTCCCGCTGTTATTACAGTGAGAGTACATTCGATTTTTCAATTTGTTTTGTATTCTTGTTGTTAATTTGCGATATACGTTCATGTTTTCCATATACTTGAATCCCATAAGTAACTTTGTAACTGTATTTTGTGATATTTGTTCCTGTATGAGAATGTTTGTTTTGTTTGATTCGATTTTTTTGGAAATAGGTTCCATCTTGGTTCCATCTCTGTATACTAAAAGAACATGACGTTTTGACGTCATAGGTTCATTTCATTAATCTTTCTTGGAATTCGTATAGCAATTTGAATCTACTGTATTCGATCATTACTTCTATGGCATAATGAAGATAGGGCTCTTTTCTGAATAGGGTGTACCTACTATGATTATTTCTCAATTCGTTTTTTTTTTGCGTCCCCGATTTTTCATTCTGAAACATCGTAGGTAGATCCATTTCAACAAACCAGAAAGTCAGAATTCTTCCAAATATTATGGTTGGGAAATTCCGCTTCTTTCAATATCTATAACTCAGATATTTCCATTCATAATATCGGAGGTGCAATAAATAGATTGAATTGAAAAATGATCATGGAAGCTGACCTTATGAGGAAAAAGCACTATCTCAATTCTTTATACACATGAGTCATGATTTAGGAGTTACGCAGCAGAATTTTAAAATCGTTCCGTCTCTAACCATTTTCGATTGAAAATGTCATCTACTAGTCAAACAGCGTCAAATTGCATAAACAAAAAAGTACCCCCAAAAGTATCTCAAACCGGCACTGGGTATTATCTCTCACATTCAATGTTAAAATTACTACATCAATCAATCATAATAATATAGAGGTTGAATAATTATGAAACAATTATACAAATTATTATCTACATTATGTGGAATACAGTAAGAGCATAGAACAAGTGTTAATTCATCGCAATATATTTCTACGAACAGCATAAAATGATTCAAAATCCCATGGGCATACATTTTCTTCTGTGTCTCTATTTAGCAATGAGTGTGTTCATTTAGTAGGCGGATCGAACCAACACCTTGCAAGAACTAATCGTAATACTGATAATATTGAACACGTGCCACAACAACAGGTTTGTAATCAAGTTAAACTATTAGTTTCACCACATCATCAAGGTGCGAAGTCTTCTGTGAATCCGACTCGTGCCATTAATGATTGAGCTTTAATCTAACTATTTTATCGAGTCATCGAAGCTATTCCATTGAAAATCAGGAATCATCATTGGAATAGAATGAGATTTGAGCCACCTCATAGAAATAACTCACTTTTCCATATGAATTAGATATAATAACAAACTGATTGATTGAGAGCTCATTTGTGTCATCAAGCTCAACAAAGTTCTTCCTGGTGTAGTAACTGGTTACATTTGGATGATCTAGGTTGCTGAGAGAATGGTTGGATAGGTTCTCATTAGACCAGTACAATAATTACTCTTTAGAGATCTGGTTATTCATTCATGTTCAATTTCCATAATGATAACATAATGATTGTTGTCAAAAATGTTTTGACAATTCCTGGGACGTTACATATGTCACGTCATGTCATGTCATATGTGAACTTCAGGATTTTTGCTTTCATTATTTCAGCACCGTTCTGTTCTGTCATTTAACAAGCTCACTTCAACACGACATTATGCATTCAGCCATGTTGGCTGCTCAACAAAATGTAAAAAAATGTGATCCACAACTTATCTCAGTTTGAGGAACTGAATTTAATATGTTTGAAGTGTAATTAGCAATAATGTTTACACTACCTAAGAGGTTCGAAGATAGTTTAATGAAGAATTCCTTGTCAACCTGACGAGTAAGTAACCTCAGTTCAGAATCTCGAAGCTGATTACTGGAACTGCGAAATAGCCACATTGCTCAAAGTGGAATGAACATCAGTTGAATGAATACAAAAAAGCTCAAAGTCATTTCCATTGATGTTAATGAAATGTACAACAATGGTAGATGGCGAGAAAAAAACAACTACTTTCCTGGCTGATGCCATGCAGAACATTGAATTACATCCCACCGAAATCAATCCATCGATACGTATGAACGCATTGTAATGCAAGTGTTCCTTTTCCTTATACCGATTGATTTCAATTAAGCCTGGTAAACGCAACGATACCTACTGACCGGTTTCGAGCTCCTTGACTCTCATCAGTGTAGGGTAGTCTCCAGCTGGTAGTCTGAAGACTGCCGGCTAAGCGCGACCGGGCCCAACGAATTCTAATCAGCAATATTCATGGTCTCAGAGGAATCTCCTGTGGGCACAGGTGTGCCAGACTGGTTCAACTCCATCTAGACCACATAGAAGAAAGAAAACATTCCACAAAACTGTGATACACGACAATGAGAGTGGCTGATTGCCCGTCTGGCGTAATTTCAACTACGAAATACTGTGTAATTGCAAAAGACTACACCTTCCCGATGTATAGATTCGTATCGGTTGAGTGGGTACAAAGACGAGTATCAATGAACTGTTGGAGTTCATGTTCATCATTGACACTAGTAACGCAATTATCAGCTTAAAAACTATTTTTCAGTTTCTCAATAGTCCAGGTACTGAATTTTGAATAAGGATCTTTCCTACTGTAGCAAAGTGTTTCTCTAAATGATAATTCATTACTGCAGCTAACAAAAATGGACTGGAAGTTACTCCAAACACGACTCTAGCAAGCCTAAAAAATTTGAGTTGTTTATCCTTATCGTACCACAGGAATTTCAAAACATCTCTATCATCTACATTTACACTTATCTGAAGGAATGCTTTCCTAATATCTGACACGATACCTATTCGGGTAATCCAATCAAAATTGATGGGATGAGCTGAATAAGAATAAATCCCGTCTCTAAACACTGATTCAGTGATGGATAGTTTCTTTCCTTAGCATCAGACGCATCAAAAACAGGCCTCAACTTTGTTGATGCACTACTCAATTTGATCACATGACGATGTGGTGAATAATATCCATCATCATCAGAGCATCCAGAAATTTCTTCTATTATTCCTTCATTCGACCAATCAGAAAATACTTCATTGGAAACATCATAACTCAGGCAACCAGAGGACGAATGATCACGTCACTGTGACGTCCCCAATTGGTGATTTTTCGTCAGAGACGTCACACACCAATTTATGACGTCACTATGACGTACTTTCTATGACGTGATGATCACGTCATCGTTTCGACGTCGAGTGGACGTCACTTAGATGGGTAAAAGGCGACGTCAGTTTCATGACGTTGCAGGGACGTCCTGTCGACGTCCATTTTTCCCAGACCTTCTCTAAACCATGGATACTTATATTATCATGTGAAACAGAAGTATAACTCATGAAAGCGAATCAACATGCCAGTTTCATTCTAATTATTGATATACCCAAAAAGTAGTAGAAAAACTTTTTTGTAAATACCCTTGACACACTGTATATCTTGGAAACACCAACAAGCTATGTATATATAAAAATGATTGTCTAGGTATACCCATATTGGAACAGTTACTCTTATGACGTTGCAGTGACGTAACTATGACGTCTAAAAATCACGTCGGTGTGACGTACTAATTTGGTGAGCTTCTTCATTTGTGAAATTTTTCAATAATTTGCTATTTAGAATCTTGTTGGGTGACAAAAAATGCATCAATGTACATTATTCAACAAAGTGAAGCCAAATTCGCCAACATCCTTTCCATTGCTATCAAACTATTCTTTGTTTGCTTACATCTCGCCGACACGAACCACATAATTTTTGATACAAATACGAGTAACTGATTGCATTCTGATGGAGATGCGCTGCTGAATAGGCGATTGAATGAACAGGAACACAGGAGGGACCCACCAAGCAGACTCAACAATGCAATAATCAATATTATATAATGTCATCAGAGGCTAGTGGTGTTTATCACACCATGTTGAAGGAATCTTTTTTACGTATCATCGCCAAATTCAATCGTCATTTTGACGTCATTATGACGTCAGTCGGACGTCACAGTTTGGTGAGAGAATGACGTCAATACGACGTGAGTAATATGACGTCATTGGGCTGTGACTTATTCACGTCATTGTCACGTCAATGCGACGTCAACTACTGACGTCACCTTGGTCATTCAAGTGACGTAAAAAAGACGTCACTGGAACGTCATCTGGTTGCCTGGGAATAACCATCAATTTCTAGTTTTGTCATGAGATTGTCTAATCGTTTTTTTACAACAAAAAAGTTACTTGATAATGGGACATGTCCCTCAATCTATGGTAAATTTATCTCATATCGACCTTCATAATTAACTTTTGTTTCATAGAATTTTCTCATGACTTCATCTTCATGATTTTTTTTTGACAGTTTCTCACTTGGATCAATAAGATATATATATTTTTACAAAAGCAACACATTTCTTCCGGCGAACCCGATTCTTGTGGTTGAAGTATTCAAGTCAAAACAAAAAAGTTACTTGATAATGGGACATGTCCCTCAATCCATGGTAAATTTATCTCATATCGACCTTCATAATTAACTTTTGTTTCATAGAATTTTCTCATGACTTCATCTTCATGATTTTTTTCTGACAGTTTCTTACTTGGATCAATAACATATATATATTTTTACAAAAGCAACACATTTCTTTCGGCGAACCCGGTTCTTGTGGTTGAAGTATTCAAGTCAAAGTATGGAACAATATACTCAAGCTTTGATAAACAATGAGAGGTTCTAGTTACCCAAACATTAACCGCATTTTCAGTTATCATCTCAAGACGAAAATAATTTATTTTATTTTTTCAAAAATATATCATTCGATGAACACTTTGAAAGTTCAATTGGTTTTTGAAACTTTGTATTGTACTTACAGAGATTTACAGTAATAAAATAGGATTTTCATTATGTTCTGGTTCCCACGAAAAGGAGTATCCTGTAATGTTCAGAGAACATCGTGAGAACCAAGGGAAATAAGGTAGGAATTGGTGATCTTCTCAAATTTCTGGAGGTTATATGCCTCGAGGAACATTTCCCTTGGCAATGTGTTCCAGAGCCTCGCATTTCATTGGATGAACGAGTCTTTGGAATGAGATGTTCTGCAGGTCTCCAAAGTGACCACGAAGGTGTGCGAAGCCTCAACTCGACGGGTTAATCTCGCGGGGACTGCCAAGGGAGGTACGATTGTTGATATTTGAGAAGAGCATCGACCATGAAAATATCTATAAAATAGAGCCAGATCGCCAACTCTTTCACGGTGTTCCAGAGAAGTGAGTGAGTTTGTGAGCGAGGCATCACCCACGAGACGAATTGTCAACAGTTTCAGGGTATGTTTGGGTGCTGCACTCCAGATATGGGAACAGTATTCCAGGACAGGACGGATCTGTGCCTCATAGATCATAAGCAGCAGCTGACTGGAAGTGAAATAGCTCCTGGCCCGAAACGGAAAACCAAGTTTTTGGGATGCACTTTTATCAATTGATCTCACGTGATTTTCCCAACAAAGGTTATTGCTTATACCAAGCATCGAAATGGATGTCTTCGAAGGAATGGTTACTCCTGACATGCTTATGTTTGGCACAGTGAGATCGGCTTTTCTAGCGAGAAGGCATATGCTTGTGTTTTGTTTTCATTGGAATCTACCAAGTTATTGGATCCCCATTCGAGAATTGTTGCTAAGTCCATATTTATGTTGTCAACATTTCTCCCTCGTTCGTTTCTGATTTTCCTGGCTGGTATTGGAGCCCTGGAAGAAAAGGCGGTATGGAGGGTACTATCATCCGCGAAGCTGTGCACTGTACATGAAGTTGCACCCAACAAATCGTTGATATGTAGTAGAAATAGTGTTGGTGCTAGAATTGATCCTTGCGGAACACCAGCATTTATGGTGAGAGAGTAAGATGAAACTCCGTCGACCACTACATGGAGAGACCTGTTTGAGAGAAAACTAGCTAGCAGAGAACATAGCTGGGGGTGAGAGCCATAAGATGGAAGCTTGGCGAGGAGTCCGTGGTGCCAGACTCGATCGAATGCTTTGGAGATATCGAGTGCCACGGCTATTGTTTCACCATATTTTTCAGTAGATTGCTGCCATATATGTGAGACGTGAGCGAGCAGGTCACCAGTTGATCTCTGATGACGGAAGCTATATTGCCTATCGTTGATAATACCTGAATGTTCCAGGTATTTCATGAGCTCGATGTTGATAGCTTTCTCCATTGTCTTTGAAATGATAGATAGCAGTGCGATCGGTCTGTAGTTGCTAGGTAGGGTCTTTTTGCCTTTTTTAGGAACTGGTTGTACTCTTGCCATTTTCCAGTTGGACGGGAATATCCCCAAGTTGTAAGAGTTGTTGAACAACTCGCAGAGAACATATTCGATGTAGTTATTTATTACCATTACCATTTATTACCATCATCACATTTATTTATATATTTTCAACTAGATAGGTACCTATGTTATAAGCATCGCCGTTGTGCAATAACTCTTCTGCACTAATCCATTTACAAGACACATTCGACTAGAGGAACTAAACAAAATAAGAATTCTTTATCGATGGCATCTGGAACGGTGTTGTGTCTGGTATGAACCATAAAAGTCATCACGCGTTCACAGTTCATTACGGCTGAATCGTAGACCGCGAGTAAATACGACACGAGGGAGCTTGAAGCTCATTTGTGGCGTCACTGGCGTCATATTTTCAGGTCATGGATAAGATGCAGCAAGATTTATGAGGCCTGAGTTTGCTCATGTTTGCTGCAGTACTATAGTCCAGGATTCGAAGTCAGGAAATCATTTTTTCATCAACTACAACTCTATTAATAAACGTAGCATCATAGTGACCGTTGAAATATTTTATTGGTTTTTCCGCTTGCTATTTTTGGAGATCGAACTATAACACACTCGGTCGCTCTAATAACTGTCAATAACATTAGCAGAGAGTTCCAAATGGAAATAATATTTCAACAAATTGTAGAAACCATCCATATTTCTTGAAGTGGTTCTATTGATTTTTGAAGAAAAACTTTAAATGGCACGAAGTCGTCAACCACAAATTTATAGAGAAAGATAATCATGTCAACGGCCACTTTATGATTGAAAGAAACCCTGATTGTCAATTAGTTAATAATGATCAAAACTGTAGCGATGCTTGTTGAAGAAGTGATCATTTTTGAACAAACTTCAGTGAGTGGACCAACCCCATGAACAAAAATCGAACGAATTGTTACCTAATACATCATGGAATATTTTTTCTACAGAAATCAACGATGAAATTACAATATGTGATATTACAATGATTCAATTGTTATTCCAGTTTTCAGGCATCATGGTGGTTGGGATTGATTCATTATGCATTCATCGAAGGCTATTTCACGTAATGATCACTAGAAGAACTTGCAGGAAAATTGGAAGATAACAGAAACATGGATGTTGATGATGAAGTTTTTTTCTGAAATTGAGAAACAAAGGTGAGTACTTTGATCATATTATTGATAGTAGGTACTGGTCATGAAATATAAATACATTTTTTATTTCTGGAAGTTAGTGAGAACAAACTTGATGATATCATCAGAAGAGAGATGTTCCATTTCAAGATATTATGACTTCTTCGGGATCTTTGAAAGATTGTTTGCAGGCTTAAACTTTCAGTAGATTCACCATCAGGAAGTATGTCCAGGGTTTCGAAATCTCAAATGATAAAAAGATGAACTTGCAAATATATCAAAACCTATCAAAGGATCACAATAGGTTGGTACCTAAGTTGATGATATTTAATTCGGAAATAAAAGGAACAAATGCAATTGAATCAAGTCATAGTAGATGCACTGAGGAGAAAGCACTTATTGAATGTTTTCGTTAAGTCTGAGTTGATGACTGTTATTCATTGTCTAATCATATTCATTCATGTTACGTATGAAAATATACCAATAAACTCCATTGGTCTTCTTGTATATTGACAATAATGTATAAACCTATGATGATTAACGCAGACGATTAAATTTTGATCATATTACGGTTACTTTGGATTGATCACAGTGTATATACGATATCACGGGATCATACACGGTGATGAACATTTGAATAGCACGGTTCAAGGATCCATTCGAATTTGTATTTCATAAAGAGAAAACTGAATGAAAAAACATCCTATTTCTACGTCTAACATCACAAGTTCAACAGAAACTTCAGTTAAAGTACCAGTCAATGGAATAATACTATTGATACAACTGATGAAGTTCTGCAAAGTGTTGGTTTTTCAATGAAATTTCATATTGAAAGTGTATATATCATATTCTTTTTTTTATCGCTTGGAGCGCACGAAAGGGAATCCCTATAATGTTCAAAGAACATCGTGCGTTCCTAGGGAGGATAGGGACAGGAGGTAGGTATTGGATTTTTTTAGAACTTCTGTGTTGGGAATACTTCCACAGGCAATGAATTCCAGAGCCTAGCCGTTTTATGGATGAAGGAGTCTTGATAAAGTGCTGTTCGACATCTTTCGAGGTTGACAACGAAAGGATTTGCTGACTGGGCTTGTCTCGTTCGTCTGATTGGTATTGCCAGTGAAGGGATGATAGCAGAGATTTCCGAAGAACATTTCCCGTGGAAGTATCGATAGAGAAGTGAAAGGTCGCCTACCTTTCTACGGTGTTCCAATGATGTCAAAGAGTGAGTGAGTGTGGCGTCAGGCGAATGGCTCTTCTCTTGATGGAATCTAAGAGCATCAGCGTATGTTTTGGTGCTGAACCCCATATGTGGGAACAGTATTCTAGAACAGGCCGTATCTGCGCTTTGTAGATCATGAGAAGCTGTTGAGGTGTAAAGAAGTTTCTCGCACGGAACAAGAATCCGAGTTTTTGTGAAGGAGCTTTTGCGATGGATCTGACATAATTATCCCATGAAATAGTGTTGCTGATGGAAATACCGAGCTTAGATATGGTGGGCTTGGTGGGGATGGTGGAGTCAGACATTACAATATCGGGCATTCTGATTTCCGCCTTTCTAGAGAAAATACAGGCTTGAGTTTTGGTGTCGTCGAATTCAACTAGGTTGTTGGTTCCCCAGGCTTTATTAATAATGATTGTCAGCTTTATCAATAATTGTGATCTCTTGAAGCTGGAAGTTCTAATAACAAGAATAACAACTGGATACAATCAGTTATCTTTGGATATTTCAAATATGGTATTGAATGATACCGAATACTTCCAGGCCCTGCAAGACCGCACTGTTTAGCCCAACTGTATTGTCAGAGATAACGATGGGATGATTCTGAGATAACTTGGTTGAAATGCTGCTCTAGTAATTGAGGTACTCAGAAGAAATTAGGTGGATATACAGAGAGTCAGGAAGCTGCACATCAAAACGAATTGAATATTACTTCAATTATTCTTTGAAGCGCCCAGCAATGAATATGCACCTTATATTACATCGCTGCGAATACTTCCAGTTTTGCTCCATATGACAAATGTCAGTATAATATCTAATTGAATGAATCATTGAATAAAACATCACTCACATCACTGAAATAAAATTTATTCAATGTTTTTAGCATCTTGATCATCCCACTATTCAGGTCTGATACGCTAGAATCTCAGATGAAAACCAAGCAGTTTACTTTGACTAAATCAGTAGTACACGATATCACATTACTTATAGTATATTATACAACGAGCGCATAATGATGGCTATAATACCCACGAAGATGAAAGTTGCAATACGAGCGAGTGCTGTAATCATCTAAGTGGGTAATAGTCATTATATGCGAGTAGAATACTATAATTTATCTACAACTATTCAAATATCAAAGCAGCTCTGAGAGTTCAGAAATATATCTTTGGAGATAATGAAGGTTAATATATTGCAAAATCACTAAATCAGATTTGAGATACTCATTAATTTTAGCGAGAACTTGTTGACAAGAATTTTAATCAACGAACAGCTTATAACTCATTTCAATTATTTTGATTGTGAAAATATGATAAACAATGTTGGATCTAACTTTTATTAAGAGGCAAAAGGTCGTGTAATCACGTATCTGTCAATTCTACCAGGTATTTTATGCCATTTCACTTTTCAGTTGTGAAATGAATCATACTATTGCAGATTATTCATCAACTAGTTCACGCTGTAGCATTCCCCCATCGCGATGATTAATTGTAGTACCCTGTCCCTAGACGCTAGCTATCACCAACATAGAAGAACCAAACCCTGTTTCATCTATGTCAACAATGAAGTTCTATGGTTCTGATTGGTCTGTACTAATCCATTCGAATAGCCCGCACATAAGTGTGAGCCAATCTGCATCTGTCAAGTGTCAAGTCCTATTTTATGGTTATGGTTACACATGATGGTAGTCACTGTTGAGAATGCAAAACAGTGAATTCTCATTCTTTCGTGTATTTGTAGAATTAGGGTGATTAAAATCATGAGAACCATGTAAGGCGAGTCTTAAATTTGCGTGTATTCCACAAACAGTATATAGTATTGTGGTGTGCATTAGTAGAACTAGTAGAACGAATACCTACCTAGTTGAATTTGACAAGACGATGGGATGTCAGATTATTACGCCATCTTACTGTCATCATAACTTTTATTACTCGATTCATCACAATGATGTATGTCATTAAATGTTGAAAATCGAGTTAGCAATGTATGAATGGCTCCATAGTTGAGCACATCGAGAAGTTATGAGGATAAGTTAACTATAGTTACTTTGTGCTCAGTTTTCAAACTGTAAAGTGTCCTAACTCATGCAGTGATGCAATATACTCTCTGGGAGGTTGGGTGCCTCTGAAATGAATCTTCCTCAGGGCACATTATATGGAAGAAATTCATCAGATTACAAGTGAATATACAGGGAAATAAGAAGCCGCATATCAAAACAAATTGAATGTCACTTTTCTTCTTCTCGTTCGGTGTGCCCTGCGGGAGATTCGCACCTAATCTCACATCTCTGAACGCTTTCAAGGTCGCTCCGTATGATGGATGAAACACCAAAGTGGTTATTGTTTAATATCGTCGGAGGGGGTCGACGATAAAAAACTAGTTAACTTGAGATCGAAATGTGTTTTCCATTAGTACAGGTGATATTTAAGGAGTGATGAGAAACAATTTTCACAATATATTAACAAAAAATACTCATATCCCATCCATTTACGAACGCAATGTACGCAATAAGTGCCTGAATATTAGTTATACAATCGAGGTGACTGCGAAATTAAAATTGCTATTGAACAATTCATAACCATTCTTTCATCATTTGAAAGGAAACGATGTTGTGATTTTATCAATTTTTTTAGGTAGGTATTCTCTATTAGAAATTCGATTTGTAAGTGGAAAATCCCTTAATTTTCGACAGCTAACTGAAATCAGGCAGTATTAAGTTTAATAAACAAAAAATATTGACATCGAACGAAGTATACATATTTGACTTAACCAGTAATAGTTATTTAACCAACTAGTGTATTAATCGCCTTTTAATATACGAGTTGATTACAAAATTTTTCCGGCGTCGACTATATTTCTCATTTCGCCTGCAATGAAGAAAACTTGGTTCGCGAATTCATCATTCATCCGGAAACTACTCAGATTCACCCAGTAGCCTTATTACTGACATTAGTGACATTTGACATTTGTCGAAATGATCAACATAGAAAATAAATTCCTTGTGTTAGAGAATAGGGATTGAAATCGTTTCAGAAACTTGGAAAGGCGAAACCGTTAACGGAGAATCTTCGATTGCACGCGGTGTATGTTTGGTTGCCTATAAAACAATCGTGCATTAATAGACAAATTGATCATTAATAGGGGTCATTAATGAACGATTTCATGAACATCAAACTTATACTCGTTAATACGAGGTCGACGGAAATAATAGCTTAACGCAATATTTTTCAATAATAATCATTAGTGGTAGAGTTATTATAATACATGTACAATGATTTGAGCTTGATTATTTGAGCACCCTGTTGTACTTGCGATATTTTTCAGTTTATGTTGATTGCTATTATTCTTCATGTTTGAAAAATGTGTTTCGTAATGCTGTTTACTAAGTTGGATGTAGTCTGCTTATTTCTTGAAGCGCGTGCACAGCGTAATTACTTGTATTCAACGTTTAACTGTCACATAAACATCGCTCGTCCCGCAAAATCCCATCGTCACAAAAAACGACGCTTCTCCTAACTGGTTACGTGAGATTTCGAACTTATTTGGCCTTCACTTGATGAAAAACCATGGTAGAAGTAAAAAAAAATCTTCACAAATTATTATAGATCCCCACAAAATTCATAGTTTGTGGTTTCACGAGTATTGCACTTGACAGAGCTACTGTGTTAGCAAAACATATCGTGTTTTAGAAACTCTTTGGAATATTTAATTGTTTGTGGATATTTTACATTTCATATAAGGTAATATAGAGTATTGGAATCAGATTTTGATTCTGAATTCCTATTGGAATCTTGGAATAATTATCAAACATATCATTCCAAATGTCAATAGATCAGAATAATTACAATGTTTCAGTACCAACGGAAAAATTCTCGTTATCGTGACCATCTCCTGAACTAATTTGGACCCTTCGGCAGGTAACCTAACTGGTAAGCGTATTAAAGAACAAACCGTCACCGTTTCATGGACATGGCTGATGATTTCTCTCTCACATATTCATAATTACCACGGTAAATATACAAACTTTTGATCATAAGCTTATGTTATTGATTTTATATCATTTTTTTTTTCAGTGAAAGAAATTTGATTTATTGGGTCTTTCAAAATTCAGTATCAAAATTTCAGGGGCTAATTTCACAGATCAACTCAAGATTTTTCTCCTAGGAAAATGTGTCCGCAAACGATTCCTGGCCGATCCAGAGAGCGTTGAAATCTCAAAATATTTCCGTTTTTTCCATATGTCTCAAGATATTCAGATCAAATTTGGGTTCACATCATAAAGTATGCGTGAGAATTCACATAAAGATACTTATATCAGAGATTATACATATAATCTCTGCTTATATTCAGGGGTCAAGCCTTTCCTCGCTCCAACTATTTTGTGCTGCGTCACTAGTATAATTTGAAAAACGGGGTGAGTACTGTGATTCGCTCATGAACTTTTCAGTTCCTTGTAATTTTGATGCATCTATAATCGTTATCAAAAAAAATATTTGTTTATTTTGCCAGATTCAATGAAAATTCTTGACAAAAGGGAAGAACCGTTTATCATAATAAAAACATCATACGCTATACATATTCAGTTTGTGATCTTGATTATACAAGTTAACAAACATTACCTGAAGAAAAATACCTAGAGAACTTTGACTGTTATGGAAGGTGCTGGATGAAAGAAAATTTGAAACCTTCACGCTCTCTAGAGCGTTTGCGTACTTACAAATATTCATACCAAAAAGTTGATATTATTTTGACCTGAAAAATAATTCCTTGAAATCATGATCCTGAATTTTGAAATAGCCTGTATATTATACTCTCTATTTCCTGACAATATTTTTTTGATGGCTATGAATAATAATGAATATAAGTTGACAATATATCATGATAAACAGGGTGTTACATATTTGAATGTCAATATTCGAGGAGGCGATTTCTTGGGCCCATTCTTAAAAGAAAGTTTCATATGAACGTATGACCTAAACGTCCTTACTTTTGAGATACATGGTGATAAAGTTCTCAAAACTTGATATAGCCCACTACAATAAGAAGTTATAATTCCAAAATACCAAATACGAATACGAATACGAAGCTCATAAGCTAGGAATTGTATGTCTGAAATTTGATGCTTTTTATTTTTTTAAGCGAAAACCGTGCATCAGATTGAAGAAATTGTGATGATTAAATCCGTTTAGGAATGATTGGGAATTTCAGAAATGATTTCAATTCCAAGATCAATCAGTGGCGTACCATCAATGTCTGCCAAAATAGTTATGTGAAATTCAATGCGAACGCTACTGGTGGTACCAAAAAAAATGTGGTACACGTACTGATGCCTCTTGATACATAGTAGATGTATACCAAATTTCATTGGAATATCTGAAATAGTACCACAGATATTAATAAAAAAGTATAAATTTTCGAGAAATTCATCACCCTGTATCTCAAAAGTTTGGACGTTTAGGTCATATGTTCATATTAAACTTTCTTCTCAGAATGGGATCAAGAATCGCCTCCCCAAATATTGACATTCTATTATGAAACACCCTGTGTAATATATTGAGCCTGATATGCAGTACCGAATTTCATTGTATTATAGGTACAAAATAAATTCGAAAAACGATTCTGTTTGGAAGGATCTTGTGATTATATCTTTCATTCAAATCATTTTCATCTCCACTTCTTCCAAAATTGAACTAAACCATTACTTTGAACTAGCTCTCCTCATGATTTTCACCTTCTCGGATAATTTCTGTTGTGATCATCTAATCTAATGGATCATAACAATCACTCATTCATATTCTCACTATATGTCTTCACCGCGAGATGAACTCATATATAATATTTTAGGGAAAGTAGAGTCGAAGTATTTAAAAATGACTGATGAATATCTGCTTGAAATAATATTCTTCTGCAAATGGCTCAAAAGTTGTCCATTTCTGTTCCAAAATAAGCGTTTGAAATTGACGAATCTCTTACTGACACAATAACATGATGAGTATGTATATTGCTAGGCAACACTTCCAGTTTCTAGGAGCCTAAAGGTGAGTTCCCAATGCAGCTTTTTTGCTTTTCGCGTCGCGCGTCACGCACTCTGATTGGTGACGCCGAATTCAAATATTTTTGGAAGGGATGAAGTTAAAATATTTCAACTTTCTTGCGTCGCTGCTGGCAAGTAGAGCAGAGGGAGCAGGGCAGATGGGGTTTCTGATATGGTTATTATTTTGAATTTGAAGTTATGTTAAGTCGATTATATTAACCTGCTTGTTAGCTATCGTGAATCTTTGAACTATAAAACTTTCAATATTATGGTAAATATTATAAATCATAATCATTAAATTCAAAACTACCCAGGAGGTATAATTTTTCACTAGTTTACCTACCGAATTTGATGCATTAATTCTTTATCTGTTTCTCGTATACATATCCATGCATCCTGTGAAATGGATATATCAGGAAATCCACCAACTAATTGACAGTTTTGCAATATTGACATTGTTGACAAAAATTTCATTGGGAACAACAAAAAGCAGTATCATATTTATTGAATTTTGCGTCACCAATCAGAGTTCGTGACGCGCGACGCGAAAAGCAAAAAAGCTACATTGGGAACTTACCTTAAGTTGAAGTGCAACTCCTAGGAACTAAAAACGTGTCGGATGACAGCTGATATGAAATCTTATTTGACACTGATCTGCTCAAGTGACTCAATATTTTCACTTATATTTTATAAATTAGATATCAATTATTTCGATTGCGAAAAAAATTACTGTGTTTGACTCGCAAAATATGTTCGACTTTGCGGTCGCTACGCCTCTCAAACGCAAATATCGCTGGTCAAACAAAGTATCACGTTTGATTCTAATGAAACAATTTAGTTATTTTGAATGTTTTGATGTCCTTCATTTTATTTTCAGTAGATGCTATTCCACGACATGTATTCTCATTCTAAAAGTTTTAAGTTATATTTCAAAAACATACCCACTCTTACACAAGATGTTTTTCAAATGAGGCAATTCCATTCGAGCATGCAACTATATATATATTCCTACTTCGATCTCCAAATTAATCGTCGACACTCACTTCGAATTCGCCATCAGCTTCAACTTTTTATCTTGTTTCCAAAGAGGTGTCAATAAAAACGTTAAAAAGATATCCGGACAGTTAGAAGTAGAATACAAGATACGTGAAAGGATCAATTTATATGTAATAATGGTCACTTTAGCGTTGGTGTGTGCCTGGCATATTTAGTAATGTCGTGTTTCGTATTCTTGAGGAATTTCTTCGAGACTTTCGTGACAAAATCAGGTCCCATTATGAGGGTATCACGAGACATAATTGGAAGATCGTTCGAGTATCATTTCAACCCGTTGTCTGACCGAAATAAAAAGTATCTGATTTACACTTCGTTAAAAATTTTCTGTGAATGAGTCAAAGTACATATAATCATTCTTGTCATTATTCAGAAATGAGGTTTACTATCAAGTCAGTTCTCACTGAAGCCAGAACTTGAATCCATGATTATATGGATATAAATTATGTTATTCAGTAATAGCTAATCATTCAATTAGTCTCCAGAGATGAGTTTTTGCTGCTATATATTATACGAATTGTATACATCAACCTGGTATATTATGACCTGTGATTCCATTCAAAAATGAATATAAATATAAGAGTATAGAAGAACGTAGTTTGAACCAACGAGTTTCATGAAAATAACTATTCACATAATATTAGCTGAATGGAAATGAAAATAATGATTTCAAGCAATAAACTTCACATCACAGTGAAAAAAGCATCGAAATTGTTTCAATTTTTCATAACATAATTCTTCTTGTATTATACGAATAGTTTTCGAAGTATAAGCAGATGAACGAAAGGAGTCAAAATTAATTGTTTTCCGGACCCATCTCTGAAGTCGCATAATCCCACCTCCTCCATATTGTCCTCTATAATACACAGCAAATATTTTGATCAGGGGCATTAATGGCCTAATATATTTTCCCCATACCTGACATCAGCGGTCCAGTAAATGGTCCGATATGCGGAATATGTATATCAGTACACTGCGGCCGGCAACTGGTGCCAGTGCTCAGTACCCAGCAATTGGGACGGTCTCCGCATGTTTTTCTCTGATTTTCCTTGGCATAGATGCTTTGACTCTGAGGACCCTTTACAGTGTGCTGCGGAAATATCCGAGATCATCATGCTCGGAATGGACACATACATACCTCATTCTTCGATAAGATCATCTCTATCGAAACCCTGGTTCAACAAAAACTGTTCTGGACTGTTGCCCTGAAACAAACAGCCTACCATCGCTGGCGCAAAAACCCTAACCTTGCGACTATAGAGCAGAATACGTTGATGCCAGGAATGACTGCAGCCAAACAATAGATGCTTCGAAAGAAACATACAATGCCAAGATAAGCTCGAAACTCATAGATTGTTCCAATGGCTCCCGTTCGTTTTGGTCCCTTGCTCAAGCGGTCGAAAGAAATTTCACTAATAGTTCACTTCCACCACTGTCCAAATCCGAAGGCACATTAGCAACAACATCGGAGGAGAAAGCAAATATTTTTGCAAAGATGTTCGCAGCAAATTCTACTTCAGGTTCCCAAGGAAAAGTGCCTCCAGACATTCCACCCGTTGAGAGTCGAATGCCCGGAATCGTCTTCCGTCAACGCACTATCAGACGAATTTTTCTTGGTCTCAAAACGAATAAGTCTAACGTTCCTGATGGAATTCCACCCATCATCCTAAAAAATTGTGCACCAGAATTAACACTGATTCTCTGCAAGTTGTTTATCGTCTATTACAGGTCGGGTATTTTTCCATCATGCTGGAAAACAGCTTAGGTCCAACCAATCCCCAAAAAAGGGAACAAGAACCTGCCCAACAACTACAGGCCCATTGCCCTGTTATCAGTAATCTCCAAAGTGATGGAGAAATCCATCAATATCGAGCTTACCAAATATCTGGAGAGCTCAGGAATCATCAATGATAGACAATACGGCTTTCGACACCAAAGATCTATTGAAGATCTACTTGCCTACGTCACCCATTTATGACAAGCTTCATTAGAAAAACACGGGGAATCTCTAGCTGTCGCGTTGGACATATCGAAAGTATTCGACCGTGTTTGGCACGAAGGACTCCTCCAGAAACTATCATCATACGGCTTACCACCTCAGCTATGCCATCTCTTATTGAGTTTTCTTTCAGGCAGATCGCTTCACATGATGGTGGACGGTGTATCGTCTGATACCATTGGCATCAACTCCGGCGTTCCACAAGGATCAATTTTGGCACCAACATTATTCCTTCTTCATATCAATGATCTGTTGGGAGCGAAAACTTGCCCCATCCACAGCTTTGCAGATGATAGTACTCTTCATAGTGCGTTCTCTTACAGAATTCCCATGTCTTCCCAGGAAACAAAGAACTCACGGCGCAGGCAGGTCGATGCTGTCAATGAAGACCTTGCTGAAATCACAGCCTGGGGAACCAACAACCTAGTTGAATTCAACGCCACCAAAACTCAAGACTGTATTTTCTCTAGAAAGGCGGAACTCAGTATGCCCGATATTGTAATGTCTGGCACCAGCATCCCCACCAAGCCCACCATATCTATGCTCGGTATTTCCATCAGCACAACTTTTTCATGAGATAATCATGTCAGATGCATCGCAAAAGCTGCTTCGCCATAAAATAAATGCATATCAGCCATTTCCGCAAAAGTGTATGCTTCCATTTTAACGTGCTAATTTGAGAATAACCAACATCAAAATGAAAATTACAGTTCTCTTGAAAACGGTTCGTTTGACGGCATTCCAACGGAAGTACCTTTTCCATGAAGAAGTGTTTGGAAAATTATATTCTGGTACTAGCAAGAAGATACAGTGTGAGACAAAAAAATTGAGTGGTGTATTCCTGTTCACGATTCCATTGGGAAATGGAAGGAAAATGGCATACAAACTGTTATTATTAGAATGGGGCCTTGATTTTAATTGGTATGAAACTATTAAGTTGCCAGAATAACTAAATTATATTTCAAACGTTACTAAATCACTTTTAATAGTAACTAGATTCCATTTCAGTCACAATTAAATATTTAATTTGCAACAACACACTCACTATTAACGTCAGAAGAAATGAGTAATTGCCCCAACTGGGATAATTTGTTGTGATAACAAACATATATTGAAACAGTACTAACAATCTAATTGTCATAACTATGTATCTTGATTGTGGCAAATAAAACTTGGTATTATTCCTTGAAAAGGCTTATTAGTTACCACAACAACGTCGTAGATGACTCAACTAAACTTTTCTTTTGAGGCAAATAGGCGTTTCCAGAAAAACAGAATTAGTTATGGCAACAACTAATGCTTGCTGTCCCCTATCGTACTGAAAAATTTTTCTGTAGTTACTAATTTTTTAGTAACGGCTAAAAATTTTTTACCCCAGTGTATAGCACGGGTTACAAGTTTCGCACCTCCCTGTATATTATATCATTTTTTTATTGCTCCAAACGATTTATGAGATCAAATTACCTATTGATACAAAATTTCATGATTCTAGGATCAATGGTAACAAAGATAATTGAAGAAAACTGCATTTAGGGACCAACCTTCAAAGGGCTGTAGCGCCCTTAGGAAGCATTTTCGGACACCTGTTGATAGGAACATTTTTTCTTATTTTCATCTGTAGAACGACCTTCCGGATTATACGAACGTTATTCTGAGACACCCTGTATACTGTTTATCATCTAATTATTGTTTACATGGTAATCGTTTTACGAACATTATCTCCTGTTTCTTTTATACTTCGTTCAATCAAGACATGTATGCACATTGCTCATACCGTATCTCATCTATAATTTCAAGTATTATAACATTGATTTTGTAATAATTCACTGTTCTGAGTAACAAACAATCAGACCGAAATCTGAATACAAAGTCCTTCCATACGTTGAAAATTTTGTTACCATAACAATATTCTGCTGGTTAATATAAGTTCAACCAATTCAAATCGTTGTTGATACTATATGAAATTATAGCCATGACGATATTATGACAACAAATACAATAAAAAATGGTTAGTGTCATAAGATATTTAGTTGTGTCTTTACTAACCAGATGACTTTTTTTGTGCACAACAGCATCGTTCCTGATAAATGAGGACGACAGTATTGAAAAAATATTGTTGAATGGTTCAACGGAAAATATTTTAGGGCAATTATTATTTTATATATAGCTAGTTCGTTTTTGCAGGGCAGTTTATATTAATTATTATTTCTTGATCACCTGGATATCAATTAATGCGTAACTATTCTCAATAATTATTTTGATTCAATTACTACTCGATATATCATCAGCATTCTCAACCTCAATAATAGAATTAGATGATAATAATGAAAAACCATCATCGGAGTATCGGCTGAGCATATCAATATACTGACACAAAAGGCATTTAACTGACTATCTAGTGTTAAAATCTCAAGAATCATTCAATCCGCATCAATAATAAACAGGTTGATATATACTGACATATCTCTGAACTGACTAATTTTGTGGCAAGAGTTTACAAAGCTTGTCACCGCGGGGTGCCACAAGAACCCATTCTAAGGCGATCCATCAAGTACCTGCATTCAAATCGGGTATGGAGTTACTTTTAGCAATAGGGGGGTCAGTATTAATCATTCTCAAAGGATGTTTCATGACCGTGTTCCCAAATATTCTTTCGAGGTAACAAAGGATGTAATTTGGTTTTCTTATTACTCGTTAATTGGAAGTGAGTTGCTTTTGGCGTGTGGAATGCGACAACTTATTAATAGGTAAATTGAAAAGATATTGGATAAACAGTTCAAATATATTTTCTCATGCCAATATGGCAAATGGTCGATCGTAAGAAATTGTTTAACAAACGCTCAGAGGGGAAGGTAATAGATAGATACATAGGGCGATCGATAAGTACATAGAGAGTGTGTAATCGATGAAGAATACCTACCTATACCGATTTTATTCCTTCAGAAGTATGGTCGATTATGAAAAGTGGCATAATTTCCAGACCATATTATGTTGTTTCTTTTTATTTTCATAAAACCAGGTCAGACATGGTAGGTTTTGTTAAGCATGACATAAGCATTATGAAATCGTTTTATAATAGAGACTAAAAATAACTAGAAACATGAATAGTTGTTTAAAAAACTGAAGCAACACCTAATTATAGATAGCCAAACTGAAAAGAAGTAGAAAATAAAATGATGAAAGTGTGTTGATAAGTACACAACAGAAATTATTAGCACGTTCGTAATCATTTTGTTTATTTATCAACACACTTTTATTTTTATTTTTCTAGTTTGGTTATCTATAGAAAGTTGTTTCCTATTGGTGAATGAATTGATATGTGTCTTGGTCAGGGCCAATATGTCTGTCTATTCAGTCTGAATGTGTCTTGGATATCGTTGATTTTCTTCTCATACCAAGGATGTTACATAGGTAAATGCCGAGGCTCTTATCAGGTCCCATCTAGCACATCATGCCCGGAAATACGAATGGAGATATTTTGCTTCCGGATAATTTCACCTCGCTTTTTTTGATTTGGCCATGTTTGGTGATGTCAAAATCAAGTTTCTGACTCCCAGGAGATAGTGCAACATTTTTGGCTGCCAAAAACCTCGATATTTTCGGATTCGTCCCAGTTCTTCATTTTTATCTTGAATAGTGCCATCCCATCTGAGAAGCCATAACATACTTGAATTGAGAAGATATAAAATTCTCTGTCGATCAAGACTCAAAGTGCTGTAGCTTCACGCTATCAACTGTCTACCTCCTCTCTAAGTGTTATAGAGCATTAATCAGAAAACCCATGAAACACAGAAAACATTGTAATTGGCCTCAGTTTTGAAATTGTAGGTACCGTTTCTCCAAAAATGGCGTTTGATCAAAGGCGCGACGAAAAATATCTAGGGAGTCAGGATAATTTTTTCAAATAGAGTGCCCTGAACATGATCATTTTTTCAGAAGCATCCCTGTGACCTTTACCTATCCCTCTAATATCATTCATTCAATATCAGAAATTGGATTTTTTTTGTGAAATGATATTATCTGCGGATGCATACCGACAAAATTCAAGAGGAAATGATTATAATGTCATTCGATGGAAAGATGCGTGATATTTATAGAATGATTCATATTTGGACTTTTTCGAAGTGCTTTCCTTCGAGTTTTTCTAATGGAACAGCACATATATATTATGGGCATGTTATAATAAAGTGAAACAAGATCATCTCTTGTCATAACATCCATACCGATATTCGTAACTATTCTTGAATAAATTAATGTAAACAGCTCAAAGTCATTTCCACACAGTGTTCATGAAATGAACAACAATGGTAGATTACAGGAGAAAAACAACTACTTCCATGGCTAATGCCACGCAGGATATTGAATTACATCCTCCCGAAATCTATGCTTCGACTCGTTTAAACGAATACTGATACAAGTGATTCTTTCCTGAATGCCTATCGATTTCGATTAAGCCAGGCCGCTAGACAACCACAGACCGGTTTCGAGCTCTTTGACTCTCATCAGTGCATTGTAGTCTCCAGCCAGCAGTCCTAAGACCGCCGACTCAGCGAAGCCTAGCCAAACAAAAATCAAGTTAAAGAGAGAAACCGAGGCGTCTTTCATCGATAAAATGAAAGTAACGCCATCTGAGTAGAACCGAGGAGAGAATCACTCCAAAACTGAAATTCCCATACGGGAGTGGCTGGCAGCCCGACTGGCTTCTCAGCTAGGGAAGTAGTTGTTTTTCTCCCGAAATCTTCCATTGTTGTTCATTTTATGAACACTGTGTGGAAATGACTTTGAGCTTTTTACATTTATTTAACATTTCATTCCACTGTGAGCATTGTGGCTATTTCGTAGTTTATTTTTGAATAGTTGAACTTCAAAATTATAGGCAGGGCATATTGATACACATTCGTCTGTTATCAGCACAGAGATGGTCCATGATCATGAATGTTTGAGGAAGAATCATGCAATATGGCAAAATTTTTTTGATGGTACTTTGACAGGGATTATTTATCCGAACTATCCGTTGCAATTATTATTGAATTTTCCTGGAAGCAATGGAATGCGGTTTCAGCGAGATGTAGGTGCTCCACTACATTTGGCTGTCAAAAACTTTGCACCACTTCCTCGAAGTCGAAAACTTGGATTTGAAATGACTAAACATTCACAAGCAGCATACTCAAATTTCATCAACTTCTGAATTTTTTGTCGTGACACCCCTTTTCCACGACCTGCCGACTAGACATTCGTATCTCCTACCGTTTCCGAGATCCCCATGCCCAGCAACCCTATCATTGCCCGCAGTTTACTGAATTCACATATTATTCCAATATTTATGTTCATAGTAGAACAAACATTCTTTCAACACCCAGTGATTTCTTCAATTCGGAGCTAATTAAAGTGGAGTTAATAATGTGCTCGAGTCGAGCCTTAGCACGAAGTCACGCTACAGCAGAATATCACGCAGAGCCCCTTCCTGAGCCAATTGAAGCGTTACGAACCTTCCAGCATGCGTTGCATTCAAACATAAATAACATTATTTTGAAGTTTCTGTAATTGCTGATTATTAAATTATTTTCTATTTGAAGTAGATCTAATCGTACTAGGCAATTTCGTATCAATTACGGTATCTGGCCTCTGAAATCTAATGAAATATGGATTTGAGGTATGTGGTAGTGAATAATAATTGCTTCCATTAAAAACTTTTGAAGTATATAATCAGAATCCACCGGGATAATAAAAAAAATTCTGTTCTATTCAATGTGGCTACTGAGAGCACTATTTCCGGTTCAACTGAATTTTTCAAATTTAACACTGTATACGTGGTGACTCAGTGACAATTAACATAAGTTGTAGGGTTCATAGAAAATGCAAAACACAGTTTTCCAATTATACATCTTCACACACAATAGTATAATGATCCTGGTGTTCAGTGTCTACTTGCTTTTTGGAATAAGTAGGCATTATGAAAACTCTTGATCTGGAATACCTAGTAGCGTAGATATCGGTGATACATGACACCTCGTGACCCACAAACAAAATCTGGATAGGTGTATGCAATAATATTGTATAATAAAACGTTGTGATTTTTACAAAGATGGTGAATTCTCCATATTTCGATGTGCTTATTTCCATATAGGAACCTAGTGAAATTCAAATGAGCAGAGGATTGCGAGTAAAAATTTGACCTCAGATACGAATTCTCAATGAAAATAAAAAAAAAGGATACCGAAGATATTTTTTACAAGAAGCAATCATCCTATCAAAATTTTATAATTTCATCTTTTTCGTAGTAATTTTTAAATCCGGTAATCAGAGAAAGTCGAGGAGAAAGTGATGGCAAATTGGGAAGAGCTTCCCGAATTTCTTCCGTTTCAACCAGATTTTTTTCAATATCTTTCAGTTCCGTGAACAATATGTACAGAATAATTCCATCTGCCAACACTCAAACATCTTATATTTCGGTGAGAATATATTCTCAGAAAAATACTCTTTCCGGAATCTTCTTTATAATTCAGCTACCGCATCACGTATTTTGGCAGCTATTCAATTCTCTATAAGTAGTTACATATAAAGAAATTGTCAAACTATCTAAAATGATGAAGTGACTAGTCTCAAGAGCAGTTGGTTCTCAAAATGGCGATAGCGTTGTGCCACCATGAAATCGAATATTCCAAGAACAAACAAGTTGTTGATTTCTTATAGTTATTTGAAAATGAAATTCAACATATATTTACATAGAATCTCTTCATGTTACCAATAGCTGAATATTATGCTTCGAAGATTCGATGGATTCAGCATATAGATAGATAACATATATATATAATAAGGTATTGGCACTTCAGCCGGATCCTCTACAACATCCACAGATTAATTTCAGGACTTCTTTGTTTATATTAGATCACACTTCCTAGATTTGTTATTTAGAAAATAATGTTTGCTTTACGTATTGCATGTACAACCTCAACATTCGTTAGGTAGAGTGGCTTTGAATAGAATAGAACAGAATCAATAGAGATGATACGGGCTGAGCAACAAAAGTGCCAATAGGAACCAGAAAGAGTTTATTTCTGTGCAATCCACTATGACTAGCTATACCAACGAACATTTTGTCCTCAGACATTGAAAAATAGAACATGTGTGACTAAAAGATAAGAGTATCCATCGAGCCAATAATAGTAACGGTTTCTGATAACAATTTCTGTATATTTTTTGTTGAAAGTTGTGCAGTTTGAAAGATGCAGATGAAAATATCCAATGAAAAAAGACAAAAAGACTACTGATCAATTAACCACTTATGTGAATCTTGGTCGGATAGTGTTATGACATTTTGATGTTTATTTCTACTCCATTTCAAAGCGTCTCTTCAGTCAGCCATGTTCGGGATGCTGAGTGAAATCGCCCACTCTGCCACTGACTGAAATATCACTTATGCTGAAGCGAGAAGTGCACACCTCCTGAAGATAATCTGACGAAAGCTTCCTATTGTATGGTATGTCATTGCATTAAATTGTGCACTGAAATGGTCAGATATCATTTTCCGCCAACAACAGCTAATGGAATTTCTATTCATGTATTGCAAAGAATCAAAACAATGCTTTGCTTTTTCCACTGCATACACTTCCAATCAGCGAGACTGGATACACCTGAATGAACACGTTTTTTCCTGAACGCATTGGATCCATCTAACTTCTGATTCAATTCTCCACTTCTCGCACTGAGAATAATACATCGTTCTTTGAGGTATACCCAGTCAACCAAGTGAAATTGAAATCATTACTTATATGAGCGTTGCACTGATTCATATGCCAATATTCAAGGTAAGGAGAGATCATCAATCACAATATTTTACCACTTCATTATGTTATCGGGAGCTTCGATAACGAATATTCATCAGATACTTGATGGCTAGGAACGTTCAAACATTGGTTCATTCGTGAAAAAATCTGATAGTTTTAAAACTTCACATACATATTCATAAGTTGATTGATGAATGATTTGGAAGCCGTTGTGGATCAAGGCTCTCAAAGCCAACTCGAATTTATGTCAATATCTCGTAAAATTGTTGGAGAAATTCGGAAATCGGCTATTGAATAGAAATTGAAGCTGATGAACTCTGCTATGAAAGATTGCATCACTTTGACATTATCATACTACTTTGGTTAGAGTTTCTTGGAAATGTGAGGTTTGAATACCAACACATATTCAATATCGATTAGATTAAATCTGCCCATACTCGTCCTGCATGAAGAGGCTGTTTTCAGACTAATCTATTCTATTGAAATAGAATGACGTGAATGTTCAATGCCCTTGTAATTGACTCACATTATCCCTTTAACAATACGACGCACTGAAAAATCCCAAAATATGAATTACACAAGAAATGATGGATACAATTATCAATTGTTGGAATAAATCTGTCTGTTTGTGCAACAAAATATTTGACAGTGCCCGCAATAGAAAAAGAGAAATCTATCAACATTGGGCTCATCAAATATTTGTTGCGCCATCAGATTTCAACTAGAGATTCACTTTATCTCTGGTAGAAGTCCATGTTTGCTCAAAGTGGAGTGGAATTTTCAAAGAGAGAAAATAGAGCTCACAGTCATCTTCACAACTTTGATAATGATGTAGTCAATCGGAAAAGGTCCATCTTCAGCCGTATTTCAGAAGTTACTACAAGCAAATAAGGCATGTGGAAATATACCTATTGTTATAAAACCAAATATTGACTCACATTGAGGTAAACATTATATGTTTTTAAAATGGATGCCGATGATTGTGAATGTGTGAATGAACAGGTGAACTATGATTGTATAAAATTTTTCAATGCTTTAGAGTTTACCAGAAACCATATTTAGTTTTGTGTTCTCTTGTATCTGCTTTGGTCTCCTCTTTTTTATTATTCATTTGCTTATATTTCAGATTTTCTACTTAACCATCATTGTTCCCCTCCTCCCCCCCCCCCCCAAAATCTTCCCATTGTCATTTCCGTTTGAATTATGCTTACTGTACTACCACTAGTTGAATTCACATCCATCCCAGTGTTTGATTTACTTTAATTCTGTGTCCTATGCCACTTGTCATGATATCGTGTCATTAAGACTTTGACTCACGTCAAGGTCCATTACATTAATTTAGTGTTTCTAACCTAAATTCTAAATTGATTTTTGGATTTTTAGTGCGCTCTCTTAACGGTACGGGACCCTGTAGTTCTTCCTGATTTTCAAGCAAAATTAGTTTTTATGAGCACTTTCAGTGCTCGTGAAGTTTTCCTTCTGGGACTTGACTACTTATTTCATAAGTGCGCGTTCTCAGGGCACGGGGTCCTTCAATTTTAATGAAAACTCGTTCATTCTCAAATTGAAACTTATATCTAATATCGATCACGATATTATTATGGCAGCCATCGGCATCCATTCTTAGAAAATATAATGTTCACTTCCATGAAAATAGGGAGTCAAATGCGTTGAATGAAATACTCCATTTGATAAACAATACACTTAAAATTGAATGCTCATCAACTGATTTTCGAGATACCCATAGAATTGGACAGTTTAGCGAAGGGAAGCTGAGACCAGTTGTTGCTGAAGTTGTGAATTATCAACTCAAAGCTGAAATTATATATAGCGCAAAAAAAAACAGCGACGAGCTCCGAAAAAACAAAATATACATCACCCACGACCTTCCGAAACAAGACTACGAAAAAAAGAAATTTCTCTCGAAACATCTGAAAGCGGCAAAGATTAACCACGATACAGTGCGTCTCAAAAACGACACCCTTATTGTGAATGATAAAGAGTTCACTTATGATAATTTGAAAAATAATACGGATCTCCCATGGAAAGAACTCGTTAACCTAGCCACCAACAAGAATGAAATGATTAACTTACCCGCAGGCCCTGTACGCCCTAGAACAAACAGCACCCACAGTAACTCTGGAACTAGAAGAAAATTCTTTGAATCGCCGACCAACACCACAGGAACAATTAAGAAAATCTGCACTAGATCCCAGGATAGAAAAGGGAAGGACTAATCATTTTCACATTCCTAGCCATATTCCTATTGTAACTCAAAAAGCTCTGCTAATCACATTTTATCTTTTATTAAGTTTTCCAGCCTTCTTGTATTTGGCATTTGTACTTATTTCCGTATCCATACTGTGTAATCTCACATTTCCCGTAATATTAGACATTTCGATAATACAAATCCTTTAATATAATTTAAGCTAGGTAAAAAGAGACATGGATGAGTATATAAGGGATTTTAGGATAGATTTCATAAACACCGCTGAAGTCGAAAGTTATGAGGGCCCCGAAGTAATTCCAGGCAATAAAAAGTCACTCACTATTTTCCATACCAACATTCGGAGCGTAAACAAAAATTTTGACGAATTTCAAGCTTATATTTCACAATTTGAAGAACCCATTAATTTCATAGTGTTGTCAGAGACGTGGAAGATCGATGATTTGAGTTTGGTTCACATAAACGGTTATGAGAGTATTTACAATAACAGTCCCCTAAACAAAAGCGACGGAACCTTGATATACTTGAGGAACAATATCGACTACCGGAACAAACATATAATTATCGGTGAAACGCATGCTCTTTTCACGGAATTTGAAATAGCTAAGCATAAAATTGCAATTCTGTCAATGTACCGATCGCCATCGACCGATATACAGACCTTCAACGAGGGATTGGAACATTTCCTTAACGACCTGAACTTGGAAGCTTACGAACAAATATATATTATTGGTGACATAAATATTGACTTGATGATAGATTCGGACGATTTGACAGAAGATTACATCAATATACTTTCAGAAAAAGGATTCAAATCACTCATAAATTGTCCCACTAGGGTAACCCCAACTACATCCACATGTATTGATCATGCTTTCGTTAAAGTAAAGAGCGAAAAATACTCTACCGCCATTTTTCCAGCTGTTATCAAAACCAATATGACAGACCATTACTCATTCGTTATAGGCACTGATATTTCAAATGATGAGAACAAAGTCACCAAAAATTATACCTTCCGCAAACATTTGAATAAGCAAAAATTGATTCAATCAATCCAATGCGAACGATGGCAAGATATTTATAGCCCAGAAAATGTAGAGACATGTACAGAATTGTTTGTTAAGGAACTCAAATACCATATCAACTCATCCACAACAACATCAACAATACATATGAAACAAAAAAAGAAAGAATGGATAACGAATGGTATAGTAACGTCTATAAAACATAGAGACCGCTTGCGCCAAAAACTTCTTAGAGAACCTCAAAATCTAATAATCAAGAACGAATATCTAAGCTACCGCAACAAATTAAACCTCCTTATAAAAAAAACCAAATATAACTTCTACAAAAACAAAATTATTCAGAATTCAGGAAACTCTAAGGGAATGTGGAAAACAATAAGGGAATACGCTGGAAAAAAATCGAAAAGTCAAATCCCAGACAGTTTTGAACAAGAAGATGGTAATGTAGTTAAAGGGAATAAACAAATTGCTGAATATTTCAATGAATACTTCTCAAATGTAGGTGAAAATCTGGCGAGCAAATTGAATATAGAGGTCAATAACGACAGCACAACTAAAAGAATACCACAATCAATGTACCTTAATGAAACAACCCCTGTAGAAGTGGCCAAGACAATATCTGAACTGAAAAGTAACAAGGCACCAGGCCAAGACAATATAACCAATGATGTGCTGAAGCATGTAGCAGAATATATAGCATTACCACTCTCCTTTATTATAAATAAAATATTCACAACGGGCGAGGTCCCCTCCCACTTCAAACACGCGATAATTAATCCAATATATAAAAGTGGCAATAAAAATGAAGCTTGCAATTATAGACCAATATCTCTAACATCTTCAATTTCTAAAATATTTGAGAAAATTTTGAAATGCCGATTAGTGAGTTTTCTTGAAAAATTTAATATTCTTGCGCAAACACAATTTGGTTTCCGTGACAAACTGTCCACCCAAGATGCCATTGCAGAAGTAACTTACCGGATAAATCAGGCAATAGACAATAAAAAAGCGTGCCTGGGCATTTTTGTCGATCTAGCAAAAGCCTTCGACACAGTGAGTCATGGGCTTTTGTTGGAAAAGCTGGAATACCTAGGGATTCGCGGAATAGTCAACGATATCCTTAGAAATTTTTTAATTGGTCGGAAACAATGCGTCGAAGTAGAAGGTGAACTCAGCAGAGACAGAACTATAACCTACGGAGTTCCTCAAGGTACCGTACTAGGCCCAGTTCTTTTCTTGATCTATATAAATAAACTCCTCATCAAAGAAACTGATGGGATTATAATATCATTTGCTGACGACACTGCATTGATTTATACTGGAAACTCCTGGCAAGAGGTGAAAGAAAAAGCTGAAAACAACCTGCAAACTATATTCAAATGGTTCAACTTTAATATCCTAACAGTAAACGTTGAAAAAACTAAAGTTGTCCCATTCACATCATATGAATGCTACCTGCCCAATTATGATTATCTTGCAGTAGGAGATGTGACTGTCTCCTTGGAGAGGTCCGTCAAATATCTTGGCATATACATTGATTCGTTTCTCAAATGGGATATTCACATATCAAATACTGTCAGAAAATTACGAGGTTTGATATACAGATTCTGGCAATTCACGAAATTCCTTGGTTTTACCCATCTCAAAACCGTGTATCATGCGTTAGTGGAAACCATCATCCAATATGGTATAATCGGATGGGGAAGTGTTAGAACATGTCACTTAAAACCACTAGAAATTCTACAAAAAAGGTTCATCAAAACTATGCTACACAAACCCAGAACATACTCAACCGATCTACTTTTTGTCGAGGCCAAATTATTTGATATCCGACAACTATTCTGCAAGACAATAATCCTGTTTGTGTCAAAAAATAGAACTCACATAAGCCGGGTCAACCATAAATACCCCACTAGAATAAACCGAGGAATCAATATGTACTTACCCAGAGCACAAAAATCAATTGGACAGAGATGCTTTTCTTACCTTGCTCCTCGCCTAATCAATTTGATACCGGATGACCTGAAAAAAATTAATTCCATCGCCCTTTTCAAAAAAAAAGTAAAAACTTGGCTTCTCAACATAGATAAAACTAAAATCAACAATATAATTGAAATATAATCCTATACTCACCATCTCTCTACAATTCAACAAAGATGTAATTATACTTAATTTTAGTAACTAGTTAGTTATAAGTAGATATAATTATTCATACGTATTTCCATTCATTTATCCTACGAATACAATGGCAACAATGTTCCAAACCCCTCAGGATGTAACCTTAATATTTATTTTCAAACGAACGAAAACAAAAAATGTTTAGATTGCTACTCGTAGACAAGTTCTTAATTGAACTTAAATGAGTCTTGCACTTTATTCACTGAAATAATTTGTATATTATATCAGGCAAATGTTTTTCTTCTTTCGTATTATCCTATACACTGCATGATGTTATTGTTATATTTGTGAATAAAATTATTATTATTATTATATTATTATATGTAAGTCAATTTTTGGTTTTATAACGATATGAATATTTTCTCATGCCGTTGCATGTAGTAACTTCTGAGATACGGCTGAAGATGGACTTTTATAAGACCGAAACATGTCCCTCTGATTGACTACATCATTATTAAAATTGTGGAGATGACTTTGAAGTTTCCTTCCTCCGTTTAGAGATTCACTTGCCTACGTCACTCAATTAGGCAACATGTAGCCGTGACGTTAGATTTTTCAAAAGCATTCGACCAAGTTTGGCACGAAGAAGTCCCCAACAAACTACTGAGCCATCTTTTACCGAGTTTTCTTCCAGGCAGATCGCTCTATGTGGTGGTAGACGGAGTATCATCGGATACTATTGCACTCGATTCCGGCGTTCAAAAGGATCAAATTTGGCACCCACATTGTTCCTACTTCATATCAATGATCTGTTGAAAGTTATCACTTGTTTTATCTGTAGCTTTGTAGATGATAGTACTCCACATACTGCGTTCTCTTTCAGAATGTCTTTTCATTCACGAAGTACAAAGAATTCACGACAGAGGCAGGTCAACGCTGTCAATGGAGATCTTCAAATTACAACCTGTGAAATCAACAACCTAGATGAATTCTATGCCTCCAAAACTCGAGGCTGAATCGTTCTAGAATTGTTCTTATTCGTCATCTTCCTTCACGAAAAAGCCTAAGAAGCCTTCAAGAGACTAGTGCGAGCAAGAAATGATGGGGGCCTTACCTTTCAACGTTTGATCCCAAACACTCTCTTACGGCATCAGAACAATTTCTGCAGTCGTGCGGGAATCGAACCCACGAACTGGCAACCCAACGTGAATAGAATACTGACACTTCTGTCACGTGGCTACCTCTGGCTGTATAGTTTTCATAAAGGCGGACTATGACTAATAAACTGATAAACTAATAGCTTATACCACCATATGTAGGATGATATCATGATTGTTGAATAACGAGAGTTTTCAATGATATATGAAAGATGGTGATTTGATATGTTAAATGCAACTGATGTATAATGGATACATGCGAATCATATGTAAACACACAATTGAAGCTTATCACATGGTGTCAGGGATATAGATTACAACGCTGAAGGAAAAAATATAGAAGACTATGGCAGAAGAGTAGTTAAGACAGCTACATACGGTAATGAGACAAATGAGACTCGCATTTTCAACTTTACGAGAACAGATTATGACGATGCAACCATTACAGACTATAGTTAGTCTTGGTGTATCGCCACAAATATTCTTGTTCCTGAAGGATAATTGGGAACTGGGTGTAACATTATGAGAGATTTCGAACGGTTGTAGAGGCGGTATTGATGGTTGATGAAATCCTAATAAATAATCAATTCGTTATATATGGGACCACAAGTTACTGAAATGATCGAAACCAAGCAGAATGAAGAGGAAGATTGCACGAATTAGATGGAATTGAGAGAGTTTTCCGATAAATATTTCGAAGGGAAGAAAAATATTGTGTATACAAGAGCAAAATTCAATCTGAGAGTCCATAGAGATGGTCAGCTAGTGCAAGAATTCACTAGTGATGTGATTAGGCTTGCTCAGAATTGTGCGCTGAAAATCCTAGAAAATCGAACCGAGCGAATAATTGCAAATGGACAATGCGTTAACATAACAATAAATCGGTGGCCGAATGGAAGTTAGCTCAAGAATGATACCGAAGCGTATTAGAAGTAATACCAAGAAATTTATATCAAGAATTATATGCTGTGTTATGGAGATCGAGTAGTTATTTCAACTAAATTGAGAAAAAAGTGTTCATTTTAGTATAAACAGATGTTAATGGGAGCGAAAAATTCTGTGTGGTGACCCTTGACTAGAACACATAGTGGTGATTTGGTTGCTGCATGTGAAGTGTTTCTGGAAGATAGAAAATCATTCGTGGAGCCAATGATCTGGCGGAGCATGAGAATAAAACGTACCTTGTGGCACAAGATTATGACTCGAAGTTTCCTGAGATCAAAAACATAAACAGAATCAGTAGTGAAGCTGTGATTGAAGCTCTGAAATCGAATTTCTCACTGCATGAAATTCCAGATGTCTTTAGAAAAGGTAATGGAGCCCAATTTCTCACACATCAGTTGGGGGAGTTTTCGAACGAATACAGTTTCAAGTGGATCAATTTGAGTCCAGAATACCAGCAATCTTATAGATAAGCTGAATCATCTGTGAAACTTCCGAAGTGAAACTTCAAAAATACTCCTGCTGATCTCTATTCGGCGTTGCTTACTTAAATAAATACGGGAATCACTATCACATGTGGCGCATCTTCATCTCCCAGCTAATGTTTGGCAAATCAGAGAGATGTTGTTTTTCTTCTACACAGTAAAAAGTACATTTTTGAAAGAAGACAGTGCACTTCTTTGAAAATATTATATCTGGTGAAGTGATTACTTCTTCAAATCAAGAATCGCATGTTCAACAGAAGGGACCTGGTTTCTCACAACGAGAAAAGGCATTTCTTGTTGATTTACTAGAATGAAACACTCGAAAAACTTGTCTGAAACCAAAAATTCTCCAGACAAGAAGAGGGTTTTTCTTCTCAAGATTGGCTATCTCTTCCACGATAGAAATTGAATATCTTCAGTTGAGAATATAACCAAGTTGATCTGAGTATATCTATTTTCTTTCAATTCAATGCTGATCTTACTTGAAACGTCTCAGCTCGTTCGGTAAGAGAAACTTGAAAATCTTAAATTGAGTGAGAATCGCTCTATCCAAAAAAAATATATTGTTGTTCTGAAATCCGTGAATTTTTCAAAGAAAACAGTAAACTCATTCGAAAATGATGAGTTGACATCTTCAGATCAAAAATCGCACATGCATCTGAATGAGGGGCCCAATTTCTCACACCAAGAAGAGGCAATTCTTGGTCATTTATTCAAACGAAATAATCTAACAGCTTGTCTGAAACCAAACGTTCTTGGAACAAGATGAGTGTTTCTCATTCTAAAACTGGTGACCAGTTCGAAGAGAGAAATTATTCAATTACTACTGAGGAGATGATCAAGTTCATCTAAGTATATATATATTCTCTTCAACTCAATGCATTATATTGCTTGAAAGATCTCAAGTCGTTCTGATCAAAAATCTCACATTCATATCGAGAGAAGGCATTTCTGGATCATTTTTAAAACGAAGTACTTGAACAGCTCGTCTGAAACCAATACATGAGTTTTTGAAACAATATAAGTGTTTTTCATTTCAAAGCCACCACTTCTCCTTTGTGATACCTATATATATGTATTATATCAAATTAAGTATATAATGTGTACCGGAACTAATGTACCTATATATAAGAAAACAATAAAAATGATCTCATCCAATGATATATATGCATTGACTCTATCTAGGACGGTTCTGCTCAAGCGCACTTGTTTAGTTCTGTTACTAAACCACATTAACTTGATGTTAGTGTCAGTGGCGTAGTTATAGTAGGGCAGTTCGGTGTTGTATATCCGTTCAACAAGCCATAGTTGCGAATTCCAGAGAGAACACCCTGTATATTTTTAGTTCTTTGAACTCTAGGGACATTGTATATGTATAGTACTATCACATATAGTTCGATATGGAAACTTGGTAAATTTGGTTTTGCAAAATCATTTTCGAATTTGCATCTCCAAAATGATGACATGAATGATTGAGTAAAACATATCTCTCTCTACCTCTACCAAGTTTGCATCTCCTTGGAACTCTGGAAACCATGGCTTATCTGAAGAATACCTACCTATATCGTGAATCGTGACAACCAGTAGGTACATGACAAAATATTTTATGTGTTCTGTTGCTGAGGTGCCACTATAATTATTGAATTTGAATGCCTCATGAGAATGAGACGACTTTGAGCTTCCTTCCTCCCAATAATCATCCACTTAACTTGAGCAGATATGGACTTCTATCAGAAATTCAATTTATTAATTCAATGCGTATAGTGACACCTCTCCTAACAAGAAACATCGAGATTGATGGTTTCCTGACTATCCTAGATTTTGGAAACAGATTTTTTGGTCCACTGATCACAAATCGTGTCCAGTGATGGCGCGTTCTCATATAAATAACACTTCGCTCATGGAAGACATTATTCCAATGATAAATATTCCATTTACCTTCCATTTTCATGGTTGAAAATTATCTCGAAGATTTTACGACGATGATGAGCTTTAACAGAAGCGACACCAGTCCATTGTTTTTTCGTCCTGTGATAATGACAAATAAATGGAGTTCTTCGAATAAAAGTCTGACAATATTAGTAGTAATAAATAAATTGATGAATCTTTTCGATTTTATGTACTCATAATTAACTTCCTTTAGCTTGAAAGGTAAGGAAATATTTTGGTGACCTAGAGCCCCATCAATAATTCTCGTTGCACCGCGGTCCCATCGTATCATGCACAACAGCATATTATTATTATATACCTTCATATACCTAATAACGATCCAGCATTGCCAGATCCACAACTGAAAAAATACTTGAATTAATAGGAGCCGAACAAGCAGATATGAGAAGTCAAATGAAGTTATGATACTGTATGATAGTATTATGACATGTGTATAGGTATAAACGAAACTGTGATATATGTGATATATGTGAATACGAATTATGCGCGGTGGGAAATCCGCGTTCCGCGTACCACTGCATAGTCTGGGAGTGTAGCGTGGTACCTAAATCATATGCAAACGCAATAGGAGTGGCAATGCTGGGCAGGCATTGCTGGATGGGCGCTTGCGCAGACCCAGACCGACCGGCAAAATTTTCGAAGAGAGGGAGATGGCGTGCCCATTTACGCGCGTAAAATAATCCATTTCTGGCGTCACAGGGTTGTGTGGTTGGTCTATACGGCACAGTGTATCAGTGTACATACTGGAAATAGGTAATTTGATTCGTATAGATTACATTCTACATTACAATGGAAGAGCTTCTACGACAGTGGGACCTCTCTAAATTGATTGAAGTTTTCCAAGGTAAGTGATGATCCTAATTCGCTTTTTCGCGATCTTCATACATTTCACAAAGTTTTCTTGGTTTTGAAGCAATGTTCTTGGAGGATTTTACGTGTTTGGTCTGGTCTACATGGCGCTAGCGCCGAGGTGTAGGTAACTACTGAAACTCGAGAGTTGAGAAACTAAGGGCACAGTTTAATGCTTCTAAGGGTGAATACTCATGTCATATGCAATTAGTACCTATAGGATAGGCAGTATAAGCTCTATACTGTGGTATAGGTACTTACATTTTCATATTAGATCTGTAATCATTACCATATTATTTACTCTATGGTATTCTGATTGTAGGTACATACATATCCCGAGTCTTTTTTCTGAAAGTTAGTCGAGGTTATTATTCAAGAATGTTTTTTTTTATTTCAAGTATGCTTAATCTCAAAAGAATGATACCTAACTACATTTCGAGATAAATTTGCTACTCAATCCAAGAATCAAAATCTCATAATGAAACTTTTTGATTCTCTACTGAAACAACTACTTAGATAGTAGGTATATTATAGCTCGGTGTACTTATAGCATTCTCTTGTTTCGGATTTTCATCATGCCTAGACCTATACCTCTATAATCTCAATAGGAGATAATCTATTTATCCGTAGTGCCTGTAATAGGTACCTTTTCTGATCCAAATTGATCGTTAATATCATTAATATAGTGGGTGGGGCAGCGAATACGACACGGAGTTTCTATGAAAAGCCATTGGATACCTATTACGGATTTTTTTTTGGTCGGCTGAACTATCTAGAGCTCTCGAGCTTTAGATCTTCGTCTGTCAAATATCAGCGTCTGAATGTTTCATAAAACAAAATTTACATCAGGGTGTTTTCCTTCTGATTCTTCTAATAAGTCATCCACCGTGAATCACACTATGTAGGGACATAACATTGTCAATGTTGTTTCAGTACTATTGAGAAGTAGTAGGTACAGGGTGTCCCACCTGGAGGTGTCATCCCACTTTATTCTCATAATTCTTAAGATATTTTCGTCATTCAAAAACTCTTCTGGACTATTTTTTACGAATTTTTGAACCTGAGCTCACTTTTTCTCTGTATCAACCAAATACCAGGGCGGCTCAAGAAAACATTTTTTTTTCAAATGAAGTGACGTTTATTGTTTTTTCATAATTCGATGAAGCTCGTTAATCTGAATTTGAAGAAACAAAATCTGAGCCACCCTGTATTTTGTTGATATAAAGAAAAAGTGAGCTCAGATTCAAAAAATTTGTAAAAAATTATTCCAGAAAAGTTTTTGAACGACAAAAGTATGATGAGAATTACGAGGATAAAGGGGGTGCCACATTTTAGTGGGACACCCTGTACAGTCGGATGCAAAGAACATGTCGTGGTTGTATGGTGTTAGCGCTCTTATTGCAAGAGTGTAAGAGCACTATCACCACATAATATTCTCTCAACTGTGCTATCACCTTCTATATGCGACATGTTATCTGAATTTGTCTTTTCCTACCCAAGAAATTTTTAAACAATGTCGAAATTTTGAAAACTTGTCTATCGCAATAAATTAGGTAGATATGAACTCATCCAACTGCATTTTATTCAAGTTTAGGTCATTTCAGTTGTTATTGGATATTCTATTCTTTATTCATTGCAGATAACGAAATCACCATTGAAATTCTGCCAAAATTAACAGATAGTTACATCAAGGAATTGATTCCGAATATTGGAATGCGTGTCAGATTTATGGAGAATTTTAAAAAATATTTCGGAAACGCAGAACCTTCTTTTTATCAGAATAATACTCTGGATAATATTGATATAAGTGTTAGTATTTTTATTCATGAACTTTTGCATTAAACTAATAGTGACTCTTGAATTTTTCAGTTTTCTGATATATTATCGGAGTCTAACAGTACAGCATCAGTTTCAACGAACATATCTTCAGAAGTGTTAATTCCGATTGAGAATAGAGAAATATCCCTTCATTCTCAGGAGCAGTTGGATTCATATAGAATAGTTTTTCCAGAGTTTGATCTCAGAACATTATTGATAACGTCTCCGTTAGGGAATAGTGTCTTAACTTTTTATGATGCAAATAAAATTCTGGACAACACTAGGAGAAACAGAATGGTTGATATTATAATGAAGCATATCCCTGCCAAAAATGTCTCATAAAAACTTATAAAAAAATATATATGAGAATTAATGAGAATGAAGTTGGATAGTGAAACAGTAATTCCGTATAATCCTATGTATTTTGCAGATCCATATATAATCAGTTTCTAATGGCGATTCTCTCCCTTCTTCTTAAAAGTATGAACTGTTTTTCGCAGATATATTCATAATCAGTTCCTACTAGTAATTCCTGGTTATTTACATATGAGAATATATCAGAGTCAAGTTGGATAGTGAAACAGTAATTTATAAGCTCGAAATGTATTCTGCAGTTACATTTATAATCAGTTCCTATTGGCAATTCTCAATGGAGTCGATGAGTTTGAACTGTAATTCACAGATATATTCATAATCGGTTCTAAATGGCAATTCCCTAATAAAACATCGTGATTCATGATTTTGAAATGTGTTCTGCATGTACATTCATGACCGGTTCCTAATAGCAATTTCCAACGAAGTCTTTGAGTATGAACTATGTTTTACAGATAAATTTATAATCAGATTTTGATGGCAATTCCTCATTGAAACACTGTGGCATTCATGAGAATGGAATGTGTTCTGCATATACATTCATGATGAGTTTCTAATAGCAACTCTATGAGTATGAACTCTGTTTTGCAGATACATTTGAAATCAGTCCCTAATTGCAATTTATTATTGAATTAACGTGGCATTCATGAGTTTGAAATGTGTATTGCAGATACATTCATAATGAGTCCCTTATAGCAATCATCATCAGTTCCTAATTGGAATTCCCCATTGGAACACCGTAGCATTCATCAGTTCGAAATGTGTTTGACAGGTACATTCATGATGGGTTTCTATTGACAGTTCTTCATGTACTCAATGAGTATCAGCTGTGTTCCTCAGATACATTTATAATCAGTTATTAATAGCAATTCTTTTCGAAGTCTTTGAGTATGCACTCTGTTCTGCTGATACATGTATAATCAGTTCCTGATTGGAATTTCTCATTGAAATACCGTGGCATTCATGAGTTGAAAATGTGTATTGCAGATACATTTATAATGGGAATTTTTGAGTATAAACTGTTTTGCAGATACATTCACAATCAGTTCCTCATTATAATTTCTTATTGAAATACCGTGGCATTTATGAGTTTGAAATGTGTGTTGCAGATACATTCAGAATGAGTTTCTTATATCAATTCCGTATGAACTCTATTAGTATAAACTCTGTCTTGCAGAAACATCCATAATCAATTCCTAATCGGAATTCCTTATTGGAGCACAGTGGCATTTATGAGTTTGAAATGTATCCTGCTGGTACATTCATAATCAATACCTAATAGCAATTCCTCAGGAACACTTAGAGTATAACTCTGTTTTGCAGATACACTTATCATCAGTTCCTAATTGGAATTCCTCATTGAATTACCGTGGCATTTATCAGTTTGAAATGTGTTTCACAGGAACAATCATAATGAGTTCCTATTGGCAGTTTTTCACGTACTCTATGAGTATAATCTGTGTTTCACAGATTTTATTCAAATACCTTGGCATTTATGAGTTCAAAGTGTGTATTGCAGATACATTCATAGATAGCTTATTATAGCACAGTCATATGAGATCTACGAGTATGAATTCTGTTTTGCAGATACATTTCATAATCAGTCACTAATCGGAATTTATCACTAAAATACCGTGGTATTTATGAGTTCAAAATGTGTATTGTAGATACATGCATTCATAATGGGTTCATCATAGCAATTCCATATGAACTCTGATTTGCAGATAGATTTATAATCAGTTCCTGATCAGAACTCCTTATCGGAATGCAGTGGCATTTATGAGTTTGAAATGTTTATTGCAGATGCTTTCATAATCAGTTCCTCATAGAAATTCCATATTAACTCTATGAGTATGAACTGTGTTCTGCAGATACATTCATAATCAGTTCCTGATCAGAGTTTCTCATTGTACTACAGTGGCATTTATGGGTTTGAAATGCGTTCTGCAGGTATATTCATGATCAATTCCTGATGTATAACTCTGTTGTGCATATACACTTATCATCAGTTCCTAATTGGAAGTCTTAATTGAAACAGCGTGGCATTGATTAGTTTGAAATGAGTACAACATATCTATTCATAAAGAGTTACTATTGACAGTTCTTCAGTATTTTGTACTGAACCCCTGCTTATTTTTTCATGTATCATTCGATTTTGTTTCCAAGAACGATCTCTCATATTTTTTCTGTATAAACCAACAGAAAAACAGTTGAACTTTTGAAAAAATAGTCAGTTTTTTCATTGGCATATATAAAATTTGAAAATTTAAAGGAAGAGTATTGAAGAAAGTTTCTTGGATAAATAAAATTGACAATACATAAAAAAGTTGAGTAGGGGTTCTAAATATTCGTGAATACCCTGTACAGGCTGTCCCATTTTCGATGTCATAACGGGATAGGTATCTCATTTATTTTCTAAAATAGAGATTTTCCATTTTCGCAAACGTGGGCTTCTTTTTAGTGAAACTCACGATACCCTTAACCAAGTTTTTGTAGCCCGCTGCCTTTTTGAGATACAGGGCGAAATTGAAAATGCTGCATTTCGGGACCCTTCTTGTATCTCAACATCTCCCAATTCATCGAAAAAGTCGAAAGTGTTTGTCATACATTTTTTCACGTAGAATCCAGTGGCGTAATCAGAATTTCAGAATAAGCTGCTATATTATCCAGATATAATCAATCCAAAGTTATGTTTTTTCAAATGGAACATCACGCATATTTTTCCTCATTTGAAACATTGATGCTTTTCGCTTTTCAAAAATATACAACTTATGAGATATTTCTAGTCTTAGCCCAACATTCTGATAAATTCTAGTTTCTCAGTAGACTTTTCATCGATTGAACTTGTAAATATCTGGCAACATTGTCCATATCATAAATTTTCATATTTGCCTTGTTGCTGATACAGTGTTTCGTCACACACTAGATTCAATTTTTACCAACAATAAACATTCACCAATATTCAGCAGTATTTATTGAATATAAAAGCTGTGGACCTAACGAGTAGGTGGCTATAAAAAAAAGCGAGTGCAGAATGTTTTATAATATTTGTCACATACCTCTGTAGAATTTACAATTTTTTCATACAGCGGCGAATAATAATCCAGGATATCAGAACCAAAAAATTTCTAATTTTCGTATCCTGGATTAGTATTCGCTATCGTATGAAAAATTTGTGAATTCGACAGGGAGGTGGCAAGGATTTAAAAACATTCTACACTCGCTCTGTTTTCATAGCCAGCTACTAATGAGGTCCACATCTTTTAGAGACAATAGATATTGCTGAATATTGGTAGATCTTTAATGTTGGTGGAATTGAAACTAGTGTATGAGAAAACATTGTGTCAGCAGTAAGGTCAATATGAAAAATTGTGATATGGACAATGCATGTTGCCACATATTCACAAGGCCCATCGATGAAAAATCTACTGAAAAACTAGACATTTTTCAAATTCATGCCTTCTACTATATATATATATATATATATAATATATTATCGCTTGGGTGAGTCATGACTAACCAGCCATAGCCTAATGGCGGATAGCGGAGGTCAAGGTGAGTTGAAATATATGTAAAAGAATATTTTTTGCCTATTCTTTACAGAAATACAGGGCATTATTTGAATTCGGGGCAAAACTTCAATGAACGATATTTCAGGAACGTCTCGATGTTATCGGCTGAAATTCACTAGCAACTTACCTCTACTGACACTCCACAAGATGACGTACTATGAATAAAAAATTCCAGATCCGGACTTGGAAAACTCATTTTCTCTTTAGATGTCAAAATTTTGACCTTCTGGGTCGGATTTTTCGGAAACTTTCATCAGAATCAGAAAGAACAGGAAAAATACTACAAGTGTGGCTTCTCAAATCGTACGGCACACTTCGATCGTTTTGGTAAAAAAATATCAAACAAAATACCGATGAATTTTTCTTCGATTTCGTCCGGGCATATCACTATAAATTCGACTAAAAGTAATTAAATCAAATTTTTTCCTGGAATGATTCAACAGCAGACTTGGAAAAAGGTATAATTCAATTAAAAATCCAGGACCGGACTTGATTTTGGATAATAACAATTATAATTTTCGAAAAAGATTTGTCTGGATCTTAATATTAATCAAGATTCTCGAAATGTCCTCCTCCAATTTCTATACATTTTCTGCATCTTTTCGGGAGATCTCTTATGGCTTTTCAATAATTTGCCTATTATTTCTGATTATATCTGCAGCTGTAACTATCCTCTCCCAATTTTCAATTGAAATCTAACTTCTACTTGTGATAATGTGAAAACATTGTATTCAATAAGAACAATTGTTGCTTTGGTAGCAGATTTTTTTTCGAATCAGATATACGTGCCAACTTATACTACATGGAGGGATTTTGATTTGAAGTAATACTGAATATGATTTCATTTCTTGTGACCTCTCCCAATCAGCAAATCAAATTGTGAGTTTAGTAGTTCATCGATTCTGAATACACATGAAAAGAAGGCTGTGATATAGTAGTGTATGTCATTGACTCCATTTTTGACGGTTGTTGAAACTGTCAAATGTCGTGGCGGCCCTCATTCTTGGCCTCCTAGGTCCCCTGATCTCACAGTTTTGGACTATTTTCTTTTGGAGCATATGAAACAATTGATCTATCAGACTGAAGTCAACACCAGAGACGAACTGAGGGAGAGGATAGTTACAGCTGCAGATATAATCAGAAATAATCTCCCGAAGAGATGCAGAAAATGTTTAGAAATTGGAGGAGGACATTTTGAGAATCTTGATTAATATTAAGATTCTGACAAATCTTTTTCGGAAATTATGATTGTTATTTTCCAAAATCACAGCCGGTTCTGAATTTTTTATTGAATTATACCTTTTCTCAAGTGTGCTGTTGAATCTTTTCAGGGAAAAATTTGATTTTATTTCTTTAGTCGAATGTAGAGAGTGATATTCCCGGACGAAATCGAAGAAAAATTCATCGGTATCTTGTTTGATATTTTTTTACCAAAACGATCGAAGTGTGCCGTACGAATTGAAAAGCCATACTTGTAGTATTTTTCCTGATCTTTCTGATTCTGATAAAAGTTTTCGAAAAATCCGATCCAGAAGGTCAAAATTTTGACATCTAAAGAGAAAATGAGTTTTCCAAGTCCGGATCTGGAATTTTCCATTCATAGTACGTCATCTTGTGGAGTGCCATTAGAGGTAAGTTGCTAGTGAATTTCAGCCGATAACATCGAGACGTTCCTGAAATATCGTTCATTGGAGTTTTGCCCCGAATTCAAATAATGCCCTGTATTTCTGTAAAGAATAGGCAAAAAATATTTTATTATATATATCAACTCACCTTGACCTCTTCTATCCGCCATTGGGCTATGGCTGGTTAGTCATGACTCACCCTGTGTATATATATTATCGCTTGGAGCGCACGAAAGGGAATCCCTATTATGTTCAAAGAACATCGTGCGTTCCTAATTTGATTACGGATACAAAGACTCATCGATTATATGAACCTATCAAAATCCTGAAATATACTGAAATAAGAACATTCATGACATCTTCCAGGATAGCTCAGTATTGATCGAAGTTCTGATTCCTCAATAATTCAAAATAAAAAATAACTCACAAGAAACCAATGCCATTTGGTTCGGTGGATTCTCGAAAATCAATTGTCTTATGAAAACTCATAAAATTCATTGCATATTGGGATAGTAATGTCTTATACAATCTCATTGGTTTTCAAATATTTCATTCCACATACATTCAATGAGGATTCAATGTAATCGGATCTGTGGTTCCTCATTAGACGGTATGAATTCCTGGAAGATATTTTGCTTATAACAACCTGTAAGATACGATTGTAATCAACACTGAATTCCACCATTGAAACTTGTAAATTTGGAGTCGTTTTGAATCATATTAATGCTCATAAAAAACGCATTGAATCAGATGCGGGATTCCTTATTACAGCTAATAAATGCTGCTCTCACTGTTTCCTGTCTTTCCACACGATATCATATACGATTATATTCGTTGATTTCTACACATATAGCATACCTTCTCAGGCTCGTGAATGAGCAATGAAATATAATTGAGTATCGTGATTGGAAACCTTATACAAACAACTAACAAGATACAAAGTTATGTGTTAAATTGTGCCAGTCATTTTTAACCTTCAATCATTGAAACATATGAACCTCACAGGAACTTATAGAACCCTATATATATCAGCAATGAATTGTCTATTTCAAACTCAAGAATCCTCATTAATCCAAATTAGCAATGAGGATGAAGTGATGCAATATTCGAGATAAAAAATACTCACAAGTTTATGCATCATGGCGGATGTTCAACCTCTTGGTGCGAACAAAGAAACAGATCTCGTTGGTAATCATGAGTAATGTTCACATTTATCCAAAAGTTATTTCAGATTGGAGCACTATCGAATCCACTACATTACACATGATATGATATGCAATTCACACCTCAATTCTCAACAATAATTTCAGAATAATGGGTATTCTCTCGAATCAAAACAGAGATACCTGTCTTCCTTCGCGAGCAACATAAACTAAAACAAATATGGCTGGCTAGTGGCTAGCTCAGTCTCAGAAGAACCAACGCAAAAAAGTTACTGTTTTGTTACCAACTTGAATTTTGTGTTCCCCTCTATGTGGAGACTTAATGACTCTCCAAGTGAATTTTCAAATGTGAATCTATGTGGATTTATGAGTTACCTATGTTATAAATTTGGCGTTGTTGTTCGGGTTTTCATGTGGATCTATCAGTTTCTAGTAGGCATGAAAATATATAATAGTTTCTTGATGCAATGCTGATAGGAATTATGAGGATGTATGAGGATATAAAGTATATTGAATGATTTTTATGTGATCGAATGAGGATTCATTTGGCAAAAACCCTCAGGCTTCTTCGTCTCTTCGAATTGTGTGCGTATTCAAGTTGAAATACCAGTACCAATATAAAAACAATTCTGTTTTGATGAGCTGAAGTTTTTGCAATAAATCGGAAAATATGGCAATATAAAGGGTCGTGTGATTAAAAAAAAAAAAAAGATGATAAAAGATGGTCTGAAACTTATTTGTAACGAAATCAGGGGGTGTTGAATATATAGAAAAAAAAAGGAAATCAATAAGTTTTTTCCGAGAAAGTGACAATCAATATAGTTATATTTTCAAATAAAATATACAGGGTATCTGTAAAAAGTTCGGACATGGCTCGGCTGTGGACTCCTGGGATAGAAACAAGTTGATTTAGGCCAACTTACCTATATCCAAAATCGTCTCGTTGAGTTGGTACAAGGCGTTGAATTTTTTTTGGAAAAAAATAATTTTGCTCATTAAAAGAGAAGGCTGGGATCAATTTCCATAACTTTTGGCATGGCATGTTCCTCAACTGTAAGTCACGTTTTGAGATGTTCTTGATCATCATCAGTGACCTGCAAGTGTTTCAAACAACCATGTTGCCGTACAAATTTTGTGATAACTTTCCAGAGGTCGGACTGGAAACTTCCAGTTTTTTTCCAGAAGAATATTTTCTTCAGAAATATTTTTTGTATCGTGTTTATCTTCAATATGTCTCGAGGTTCATTTGCAAATAAATAATTTCTGATATGATGCATCCTGTGCATTTTTGAAAATTAATCTAATTAGTTGGACTGTTTATTGATCATGGCTACAATATGATTTATTATTGTAAATAAACTGATAAGTTGCTGGTCCTCTTTGGCATTACAAGAACTTTCACGTCTCAAATTTAGCGATAACTATATACAGGACCCAAGGTGAGCACTTTAACGCCTTGTACCATCTCAAACGAAACGATTTTGGATATAGGTAAGTTGGCTAAAATCAACCTATTTTTATCCCAGGAGTCTACAGTCAAGCCATGTCCCAACCAGATTATTTTTCTTAAAAATGCATGAGATGCCTCAGATCAGAAATTATTCATTCGCAAATAATCCTGAAAAAATAACAAGATACAAAAAATATTTCTGAAGGGAATATCTTTCTGGAAAAGAAACTGGAAGTTTCCAGTCCGACCTCTGAAAAGTTGTCACCAAATTTGAACGGCAACATATTTGTTCGAAATACTTGCAGGTCACTGATGATGATCAAAAACATCTCAAAACGTGACTCACAGTCACAGAACATGCCATGCCAAAAATTATGAGAATCAATCTCAGCCTACTCTTTTTATGAGCAAAATTATTTTTTCCGAAAAAACTTCAACGCCTTGTACCAATTTAACGAGACGATTTTGGATATAGGTAAGTTGGCCTAAATCAACTTGTTTTCATCCCAGGAGTCCATAGCCGAGCCCTGTATAATGTTCACCTTCAACAATGACGTGCGTTCAAGCACTGACTCTGATATATTATATGAACACAAAAGTTGTACCTACGCAATGGTGTCTTGCAGAATAGAAGTTATGAGCTATCAAAAATTATATTTCTCATAAAAACTGCTGGTAACCTTATAATATTAGAACCGTGCGTGTTCTCATTAGAAATTACAAATCTTTGAACTGATTTTCTCATACAAACTCATTTGATACATTTTGGATAGAGCATGCATTGTCTGATTGAAACTAGTAAACAGATTCCGCATAAAACCTCTTGTTTTATTATTATCATCATATAACAACTGTCAATCATTGTCATTAATCCTCATAAGATATAATAATATATATTTTGAACTTGAAAATATTGTACTATTGAAAACTCATACAAACTTATAGAAAACATTTTATATTGGACATGAACTGTCTGATCCAAACTCGTGAATCATCATGAAAAAACTCTGCGAAAAAGCCTCTCGATATACTAGAAGTCATAACTATATATCCTCATCAACCCTCAAGAAGTCTATAACACATTATATCCTTAGCTTCAGCATTGTCTTCACAAACCTCGAAAACATACACATCTCATTCAAACTCATTAGATACCATTTAGATTAGGCATGTATTGTCCTATCTAAACTTGTGGATCCTTATACAAAAATTCTGCATGAAACCTCTCAACATACCATTGAAGTCATAACTGTATATCCTTATCAACACTCATGAATTCTGGAACACATACAGCCTCAGCTTGACCCATAGGATTCGTTTCATTTCAAATCAGTATTGTCTTTTCAAACTACAAAAATCTTCAGAACATACACATCTCATACAAACTAATTAGTTACCATACAGATTAGACATGTATTGTCTTATCAAAACTCGTGAGTCCCAATAACGCATCATTCATTTCAACGTATGGATACAGTCATAACGGTGAATCCCTATCAACTCTCATGAATCCTTAAACAAACATTTCCTCATGAGATACATATCTCATAAAAAATAATCAGATACATTTCGAATCAGACATGTATTGTCTAATCTAAAATCTTGAATCCTTATACAGCAATCCCGCATGAAACCTCTCAAAATACCATTGGAGTCATAATGGTATACCCTTATCAACACCCATCAGTTTTGATACACATCAAGCCTCAGCATGACCCATAGGATACATTCCGTTTCAAATCAGTAATGTCTTTTCAAACCCCAAAAATCCTCAGAACTAACACATCTCATACAAACTTATTAGATACCATTCAGATTAGGCATGTATTGTCCAGAATTCTTAGACAGAAATAACGCATGAAACATCATAACATACGAATACAGTTATAACGGTAAATCCTTATCAACACTCATGAATTCTGGAACACATCTTACCTCAGCTTGACTAATAAGATACGTTTCATTATAGATCAGTAATTGCTTATAAGAAATCTCGAATACTTGAAACCACATATACCACATACAAGCTCATCAGCAACCGATAGAATCATGGCAGCAGTTCCCTATTGAATATCATAATTTATCGAACACTTTTCACCCTCACAAATACCCATGAAATACGTTAAAGATTATATCTATATTGTCTTTTAAAAACTTATGATTACTCAATAATTATTTACCGGATTCAAGCTGATAAGAAACCTATAATTTTAGAACCGTGTTTTCATATTTGAGCTCATAAACCTAGAAACTAGTTGTCTTATAAACACTCATTGGACACATTTCAGATTAGGCATTCATTGTCTAATTGAAACTCGTAAATTCTCAGTTATTCTGAGTCACATGAATGCTAATAGAAATCGCATTAAATTAGATAAGGAATTCCTTAGTGAAACTCTAAAATCCCGATATATTTTTTTCCTGACGATACCCAATAGAATTCTATTTGTAAATTCCTACACATTTCTCATATATACTAAGGCGCATGAATGTGCATAGAATACTTTTCCAATTGGAAGTGGAATATCTTATTGGTGGTCATAGGCTCCTCAAACCACTTGTGCCTGATAAAAACTCTCATACTCCATATTTGTATACGCTTATAAATCACATATACTCATGAAATATCATTAAACCTTTTAGAAAGTTCATGTGCCAGAGATAATGTACTCATACGCTACAGAACTCGGTTATATATCCTTGTTAATACTCATATTTTATCTATATTTCTTCATGAGACTTCATAAGGTATTTTTGGCAGGGATGTTCAAATACCATGTCACCCAGTAAGTTGAATTCAACTTCATTGATTTCTCCATGTATGATAGTATGATGACAGAATATACCCTAAACTAATTCTTATTATTTCAAAACTTCACTTTATTATTGAAAAGGCTGATTCTTAATAATGTTTTTTTTTCCTCAGTAGATTGAAACATGAAGATTATAATATAATAACGGCCAAAATCATCACGCTATTCCCAACAGAGGCCACTCAAACATATTATATACCGTCTGTCAAAAAGAAAGATTCATTTAACAGAAATTCTATTGCTGCGAGAGGCAAATTGGTGGACAAGGCCAGGAATCTCGTTCATAGAAGTGGAGTCAGTACCCGGAAAAGGAAGATAGGTTCTAGCAGTGAAGTTCCAGCCAAAATCACAACATTTAGTAAGTTGGTGCAAGATTCTTGTGATTCAAATAAAAGTTATACTTTTTATAGCTGAAGAAGATGTTGAATCACAAAGATTCCTCAGAACAAGGTCCGAACCATGGGAAGAAATAGTCCAACACTGGAATAAGACTTTCCATTTAAGAAGGAGTGAAAGTGAGCGAAGCCTTAGTTTGTTTTTGACAAAATGGCCAATACTTGAGGACCCAAGGGCAGACACATTGGTAGGTTGATGATGAATGTTCATTATAGTTGTTAAGTCAATCGGAAAATAATGCGAAATAGAATATTGTTTTATGAGCAAGGAATGATAGTCATTCAAAATTTCCATAAAGGTACAATTAAGTAAATAGAGCTGTCATTGCTTGAAATTTGACATTTCATGGGAGACCTGACTTATTGTGTAATGATAAAAACAACTGTAAAACAATGAAGTCAATGCTTTAACAGGTAAGGAAAAAAATTGAAACTGTAAAACAATGAAGTCATTGTTTTATCAGGTGAGGAAATAAAATTGATGACAAACAATGTACCTCATTGATCTATCAAGAACAGTTAAGATAGAGCAGTTTTGTGTTATAGACGTCAAAAAATATATTTTTGTCTTCAATTCAATTTCCGTACTTGATAAAACAAAGACCTCATCGTTTCACAGTTTCACTTCATTTTTTTTACAGTTGTAGTTATTATTACACAATAAATCAGGTTTCCCATGGAATGTCAAGCAATGACAGTTATTTACATCCTCACAGTTATTCAATGTGTAATTGATATTTTTTTTTTTTTTTTTTTTTTTTTTATCGCTTGGAGCGCACGAGAGGGAATCCCTATAATGTTCAAAGAACATCGTGCGTTCCTAGGGAGGATAGGGACAGGAGGTAGGTATTGGAATTTTTTTTGAACTTTTGGAGATTATATGTTGTTGGGAACACTTCCACAGGCAATGAATTCCAGAGCCTAGCCGTTCTATGGATGAAGGAGTCTTGATAAAGTGCTGTTCGACATCTTTCGAGGTTGACAACGAAAGGATGTGCTGACTGGGCTTGTCTAGTTCGTCTGATTGGTATTGCTAGTGAAGGGATGATAGCAGAGATTTCCGAAGAACATTTCCCGTGGAAGTATCGATAGAAAAGTGAAAGGTCGCCGTCCTTTCTACGGTGTTCTAATGATGTCAAAGAGTGTAGAAAAAGTATACTGTAAAACTCGCATGGAATGCTAATTTCCCACTCTTACGATTTGCAACATTCGCCTACGGCTCATACTCGTGAGAAATTCCTTGCTCGTTAAACAATATACTATTTATTGGCACTAGGGTATATAATGCACTACCCAACTCACTTAGAAGGCAACCATATAAAAGGGTTAAAAAGCAAATCCACGACTGGATAATTGAGGGCCTATATACTTACCTATTGTAAACTTTAACTCAAATGAGTTATACTATTTATACATTGTTTGCAAGTATTATTGAGGAGGTATTATAGTAATAATATTATGTACATTATGGTGTATGCATAACTGAAAAAAAAACCTAGGTAACAATAGTTTCATCACAAAAGGCTAATTAATAATCAGCGCACACAGATTTCAAAATCCATTGTGCTGATAAAATTTAGTATAGTTAGGTAATAACACAAACTATTATAATGAATGTGAGAAATGTAAACTATGTACCTAAGATACTGAATAAATAAATACATTTTCTAACTAGTGAAAAATGAACAGTTCATGTATGTACAATGTGTTACATTCACTATTCAATAAGAGGTTTAAAAGAATCATGTTACATTAATTCCATGAAAAAAAAAAATATCCTGGTGTTTGTTTTTTATGCCATGTTCAAATGAGTTTTTTGTAGATTGATTGCGACTTTGACAGACTGTTCCCTAATCGAGGACTTCACTTCTTTGGAAACTGGCACAACTTTTTCGATGGAGTGATTGTAGCAAGAAAGGGCAGTAACAGATATGATGAAATAGAGGAGATTCTCGAGGAAGATGTCAATGAGAGTGAGTATTATTTTAAATGAGAATATGCGTCTCCGAAAGATTAAGGTGAAGTTTAAAAAAATTATACATACATACTTATGAAACCAAACAAGGATGAAAGTATTTTATTTACATTTCATAGTGACTATTGAATCTAATAATGAAATCAGTATATACTTAAAGTTAACAGATTACTGTTGATCATCAAACAATTTGTGAAATTGAAAAAAATAGTAAAATCCGTATAATGACAGTTTGGAATGTTGTTTTTTCTGAAACGTTACAAAAGACAATAAACGATGCGAACCAGATAGTCTGCACCATACCCAATAAAATATAATAGTAGAACCTAATATGAAATTCAATTCTCATCTTGATTATTCAATGTATTTCTAAAAGAAGTCAAAACATACCAAATCGGCTTATGTAGTCTGTACTAAATAGTTGTCTGAGTTTCAGAAATTGCATTTTGTTTGTGTTTCAATGGTTTCAAGTCTTATCACTTGTAATAAGAAAAAATATCTGGAAATTACCCAAAAATTTTCAGATTGCAAATTAGCTGTTCACCTACTGAATATTGCAAAATTGGTTCCTCCCAAGGGAAGGAAGTCTATTGGAAAAGGAAAATTCTGGAAATTTACTGTTCAGGAATGTACTGACTCCATTATATGCCATGCCAAGGTAAGACTGAAATGATTGAACCTATTCTGTATATTATCTTCACATAAGTGCTTGTTCCACACATATAGGAACAATTATTTATCTAATACACAAAAAATTATACCAATTCATATAATTGTTAAATATGTACTATTCCTAGTTACCTAACTATGCCTTGATTCATTTCAGAATCCAAGTGATATACCAGAAATAGTGGAAGTTCAAAAAAAGAGTGCTTTGGCCAAGTCGGTAATGGTACAACCGTACCTCATAGTAGAGGGTCATGACGTGCGAGACATCAAGAATATATATATTGTGATAGACTCTGTCAGATATCACTTTGCTTCACTCACTAAGGCCTTTGATGTTTGTTTCAAAGCTTTCCATGTGTTCAATGCTGAATACCCACCTCAGTCTGAGCATATTTGGCAGCTCATTGCTTATTTAATTTATAAATTACCTTTGGAAAAAACGACATCATATATAATGGATATAGTGGCACATTTTCAATCTGAGAATAGATAAGGCTCATATTCATTGGTGAGTAGGTACATGACTTTATGAATATAATCACAATGAATTGCTTGTGTAATGAAACCTTCACAGACAGTGAACAACTTATTTATCATCTAGAATATATTCATAATTGTTCTTCCTATGTATGTCCATTCGAATTTTGTCGGAGTTCTTTCGACAAAAGGCATTCCTTCAGGCAACATTTGATGAAAGTACATAATCAAGTGAAAAAGAATGTTTCTGTAAATATTTCTAAACCTGTAATTGAAAAAGATGTACCTGAAAACACAAGTAAAACTGATATCCATGAGATATCAGTAGCCTCGAATAACAGCACCCTCTCAGTTGAACCATCAAATAAATTAGGAGACTCAAGTAATAGTCTAAATTCATATGGTAAAACTGAAAATTTGAAGGATACGTTTTATGAATCATTGTTGACCTCAGTAGATATGCTCATGGCAAAATTATATAATAATACTTCTATACCTAGATCATTTATACAAGAAACCATACAATATTTCAATTGCTTCTTGAACTCGGGTATGTTGGAAATTCTGATCAAAATTTTGACATTTTTACCTGTTAGCGATATAGTTACTGATTTGAAGTCAATGATTAAAAATTTGCAAGCCAGTTTATCGAATTTTGATACAGAATTCAAAAGATTTAGATATTTTCAGTCCACAAAACATTTTGTTGAAGCGACTCCTATAAAACTTGGTGTGACCACTGAATCGCGAACAAAAAATGGAAATGTTAGTTTGACTGTAAAACAAAAAATGGCGTACATGATGCCTATTGAATATCAAATGAAAACATTTTTTGAACTACCAGGGGTTTTTAGTTCGGTGCTCAGTTATCAAACTCAACTTATGAATGATAAAAGTGGTACCATGAATAATCTTGTCCAAGGTTCTCTTTGGAAAAATAATGAAAAGTTCAAGGAAGATTTAGTTTTTCCACTGTTAATTTATTTCGATGATTTTGAAATTGGAAACTGTCTAGGGAGTCATGCTGGTTACTATAAAATGGGAGCTATTTATTATACCATCGCAACAATTCCTCCAGAGTATGCAAGCAGGTTAGAAAATATTTTCACTGCTCTACTTTTTCATAGTTCTGACAGATGTGATGAATTTGGGAGAATCAGACTATTTGAACCTCTTATAGAAAAACTGAAGTATCTAGAAACCAATGGAGTGACTCTAAGAAATGGTGCTAATATAAAATTCAGCGTTTCTCTTGTAATTGGCGATAACTTAGGAGTTAATTCAATTTTGGGATTTACAGAAAGTTTTTCCTCAACATATTATTGTCGTATTTGTTTAGGTGCCAAGGATTCTTTGAAAACTCAAATAACTGAAGATCCACAAATAATCAGGAACGAAAATGATTATCAAAACCACTGTGAGAATAGATTATTCGGTATAAAAGAGGAATGCGCTTGGAATTCCCTGAGTAACTATCATGTTTACAGGAACATTACTTGTGATGTCATGCATGATATGTTCGAGGGAGTTCTGAGGTACGATATGGCTAGTATAATATCTGAACTTATTAAAGAACGCCTTTTCTCTTTGGATACCTTGAATTCTAGAATAAAATTTTCTATTTATGATCCATTTGAAACTAACATTCCACCCAACATAAAACTGGATAATCTGAAGAAGGGTAAAATTGTCATGTCATCCTCTGAAATGTTTTGTTTACTAAGAAATTTCCGTTTTTATGTAGGGAATGCAGTCCCAGAAAATCATGAGGTATGGCTATTTTACTTGAAAGTTCTAGAGATAACTGAAATAATGATGTCTCTTTCCCTAACCAATGATTTATTGATATTATTGGACACTTTAATTTCCGAGCATCATGAAATGTACTTGAGACTGTTTAATGTTGACTTGAAACCAAAACATCATTTTATGTTACATTATTCTCGAATCATCAAAACAGTTGGTCCACCACGTTTTTTTTCATCAATAAGATTTGAAGCCAAACACAAAGAGTACAAAGCAAATGTGGTCAATAGGAAAAATGTTCCCAAGAGCTTATCAATCAGAAATCAATTGAAATTTTGTCATCGTGTACTGTCTGGTGTTGGACTCAATGATATTATCAATGTAGGATCAATATTCTCTGAAACATTTCATAACACCGATGAACTGAAAAATTATGAATATATGCAGGAACATTTTTATTTGACCAGTTGGTTGGAAAGGAACGGAATAAAATATATACTTGGTAGTGTAATATGCAACAACCTTGAAGAAGATATGCCTCATTTTTTTCAAATTAAGTATATTCTGGTGAATAAAGAAATTGTAGGAAACTCCTATTTTTTGTGTGAAAAAATTATTGCACTTTCATTCAGCAACCATTATCGTGCCTACGAAATAAAGAGTGAAGAAACCTCAAGCCTTGTTCCATTACATGAATTCAGTGGTGTATTTCCATGTTTTATTCGAACCTTAAGTAATGGAAATCAGTATATTGCTTTGCCTCTGCACTGATTGCTTGAAATCGTAAATTGATGGGTGGATCAACACTACTTGGGGCGCATTTCAAAATTATAGACATATTATCTATTGTATACCTACTTCATAGGTAAGTTTTTACATCTGCCAAACAAATTTATCAATGAATGAATTGCATTATGATGTATTCCTTCAACCTTTCGTTACTGAATATTATAAGGCCCTTTTGTATTATGGTATATAAATGTTTTTTTTTCTGTTATTCATGTACTATACTGAATTATCATCTTACCGCATACCAACATATTGATATACGTCGACATTACAGAAAGACCCTGTACTTGTACTCTTTAATTATTTTATTATTATTTGTTGTATATAAGTACCTAGTATCTAAATTCGATGAATTTGTTGAGGAAAGAAGTGAAAATTCATAAAGACATGTACCTACCTATTTTAAATTATTTGGGGCAATACAATGACATATATATTTAGTTTTTTATTTTAGGACGATATCTTTTTTTCGGTTTTAAAATTATTTGATAATGTAGGTTGTATTATATTCAGAAAATAGACAATTCTGAAATTTGTGATTATTTCATTTCCGTCAGACATTCAGACATTGATATATATTTCAGAGTAGGTACCTACCTGCTTCAAAATTCTTTTCAAGAGAATCCACCTTTATGATTTGTGAAATCGTCATAAAGAAGCAGCGGTAATGTTAAGGTTTTACCAAGGATAGTCAAGTGAAGATGCGTAGATAAATAGGTAAATTAAGGTCTCGGATCAGGAATGAATATATACCTATCAATCAAGAATGGATATATCCAAGTAAAATCATTATATTTCTGAAGATTGTCTCGTGTTTTCGCAATAAAATGTGCAAGGCATTTTTTGTTTTCTATGGCTATAAAACAAAACTGCTTGATAGATCAATGAGGAACATTGTTCAATTGTCTTCAATGTAATTTCCGTACCTGATGAAACAGAAGTCCTCATTGTTTTACAGTTGTAGTTATTATTGAACAATAAATCAGGTCTCCCAAGGAATGTCGAGCAATGACAGCTCTATTTGCTTCCTCAGTTATTCAATGTGTAATTAATATTTTGTTGAATCATTTCACTATATTATCTATTATAGCCGTAGGAAAAGTATAGGGTATAACTCGCATCGAATGCTAATGTCCCACTCGATTGATTTGAAGCATCCGCCTACGACTCATGCTGCAAACTTCATACTCATGGGAAATTACTCATTCCTTGCTCGTTAAACAATATACTATTTCAGTATGTTGACCAAACATTCATGAGAAACTGCGTGTTTGGTACAAACAAAATCACGGTCATCTGTAGTATAGTTATTTCAAGTCTTGAATTGGAAACTAATTTGTGTCAATAGAAGTTTTCCAAGATATTGATTGAAGAAATGGTACTTCTCGATCTGAGTAAATCAGAAAAATTCGTGCAAGAAAGTGGATCTTCCAACAAAAGAATCTGTTGATCTTGAGTAGAGATAGTTTGAATATTCATCGAGAGAACTAATGTGTCTCATCAAGAGTCGTCGATGTTTTCCATAGAATGAGTGATATTTCTCAATTGGAGTAAATCAAAAACTTTGATATAAGTAAGTGCAAGTTTTCAAACGGAAGCATTGCTGGCCATCTTGAATCAAGTAGTTTTATTTTTTCTTCAAATAAGCTCTCCGCTTGATTCGACATGAAATCATTGAATTTTTGTTGGGAGTATGTGATTGATCTTTCCGAATGTATGAAAATATCTGCTTGAAATTATGAATTTCTTCAAGGGAAGATTCAAGTCATTTGGTGAGTGATTCACGGTATTTTTGGCTGAAGAACTTGAGTATATCTCTTTAAAACTTTAATTGATTTTGTCAGGAGATTTGAAACTGCATCAATTGATGGTTATATTCAATCCTATTGAGAAAATAATTGAGTTCGAAATTGAGAGAGTACGATTCTCAGATTGTGAAAATATTTCTTCATGAATATATGAGAGCGGGATATGTTTGGCTAAAGATATTATTCTTCAATTCAAGATTTTTGTTTTTACTGTGTATTGAAGATATTGTGTCCAAAGATCTCGAACCATAAGAAAATAAAACAGGAACTAGAAGCAGATGATCAGAAACAAAAACATGATTATGATGACCGACATAGGGTACAAGAAAGACACTAATTTGAAAATGGAAGATTTGGATGATAAACATGCAGAGAAGAGGAATCATTCAGGAAATGGCTGAACAGCCTAGATCTTACTTTGCATAAATTGAAAGATGAGGAACCGTTGAAAGAAATACTCGCCATCTTCAACTAATGCCAAATGGTGGGGTGAATCGAATACGAGAGGAAGAAGCAGCAGTAAAAAGAAAGAAGGAAGTGGATAATCATGGCTCTAGACGTGAGAAGAAGATTCAATCAAGATCAAGAGATTATGTGTTGTCTATGTACACAAATTTCAAAATAAGATGACGTAGTGGTATCGTGGTTGATGAGCAATGAGAATTGTTGATAAGAAATTGAGAATTGAAGGATGGGGATATGAAATGTTAGACAGATAATATAGGTATTACAATTGATATATAAAAGACACATTCGAATATTATATTATAATAAGTAGTATATTACACACCGAGGTGGAAAGTGATTCATTCCTGGCGTGAGATTAGTTAGTTAACCGAGACGCAAAGCGTCGAGGTTAGCAATAATCTCGAGACAGGAATGAAACTTCCTACCGAGGTTTGTATACTATTTTATTTACAACCGTCATATTTCGATCAAAAATTAATAAACCTCTGTTTCGTTCTGGACATATCTGAAATATTACATAATTGAGAGCGGGAAGTAGAGAAAGCGGGAAGTAGAGGTGTGTAACATGACACTTTTCAACCTTCAACGACGTTAGTAATGACAACATTACATATATGATTGTAAATAAATAATATATTATAATGGAATAATATAATTATATTAATAATAATAATGATAATGCTTAGCTATAAAGCTTCAAAGACAAAAAAACGAAAAAAAATTGATATAATTCCTGGAACTCATTGGAGTATATCAAAAAATTTGAAAAATCTGGAGGAATAATAATAATAATAATAATAATAAAAGCAATGACATAAATGAAAATGATAATGAAAATTATGAAAATAGTAACAATAATCAATTCATTCTCCTCTTGTTCTGCTTTACTGTACACATAAATATTGAAAACAATAACAATAGGAGAAAAGTGCGGAGGAAAATGAATAGGCAATCCTACAGAATATAAAATATGTGCGTAGAGAATTGAATGGCTGTTCAATATATCTAATGTTAATAATGATAACATAGTTCATACAAGGAACATGAAATTACAAATATGCACAACCATAATATTATGTAAAGAGTTGTAACGAACGAGATGGTTTTAGAAAACGTATGAATGAATATTAAGTTATCTATATAATATGAAGAGGGGAAGGTGCCATCAATTTAAAGTTGATGTTAATACCAGGAATATATGAAAAAAATAAGATATCTGGATAAATAATAAGGCTGGATTAGATTAATAAAGAATGTATACGTAATTACACTATTTATTCACTAGTAATATAAGAATACATATACGAAAAGTTTGCTAAAGAAGGAACGATGTCACTCATGAATAAAGAGAGTATGTATTTTCTACCAAGTCAGAGGATGTTATTTCTGATGGAAAAAAATCAATCACTATTCTATAACATATGTTGTGGTGGCGTTTTATCGATGAGATTTCATATCTTTCAGATTATTGAAGAACGCAATAACTTCCAGAAAATGAATTTTACGTATATCAAATATTTTGGAAATTTTTGTAGAGTTCTTCTGTTCGATAATTTTTGGACTTTCGGTATATGGTTTTCAAAATATATTTCTGAATATGTATTCATTCAATTGAAGCTAATAACACTGAGCTCACTAGGTCCAATATATCTGCTTGGTATTTCCATTCGCAATACTTCATGGAAAAATCATGACAAATTCACCGCGAAAACAGCTCAACAAAGACTCGGCTTTTCATTCCTTTCAAAGATCTACTTTACTCTAAGCTTTGTTATAATTCACAAAGCAGAGAAACGGTCTGTTGTAGAATACTGTTTCCACATATGGAGTTCAGCACCCAAACATACGCTGATGCACTTTTATTCTCTGCAGAGAAGATTCATTTGACTGGTGGGTGATGTCACACTCAATTAACCTTTGACATCATTATTGAAACACATTAGGAAATTCGGCGACCTTTCAGTTCTTTATAGATACTACCACGGGGAATGTTCTTGAGAAATCTTTACTATCATTCCATCACAAGCAATAGCAGTCTGACAAACTCGACATGACCAGTCAACAATCCTTTCGTCGTTGAAATATATCGAACAACTCTATACCAGAACTCGTTTGTCTATAGAACGAAAGTATTCCCAAGAACTTATAATCTCAGTGGGTTGAAAAAATCCAATACTTACCTCCTCTTCCTTCCTCTTTCCTTCCTAGGGACTCCCTTTCATGCACTTCACTAAGCCAACTACTGAACTGAGTTCCACACGTCCATATCAATTATATTTGATTTTCACTCGAGTTTGACATGATATAGATTTGAAAACAATCATGAATGTATACAATTTGTATAAGAGTAAGCTGTCCCCATAAAGTGGAAATATATCAAGATATAAACATGGAAATAAAAGTACCTATAGGTGCAGGTGCAGTACCTACAAAAATATGGAATTGTGTTTCAAAAATATTATTCCTGAGCATATATTACCGGTTTTTTTTAACGTACCCGTACATACAAAAAATCACGTGATATACTTGTTTTGCTTTCGTTATTCACTAGATAATAAATCAATCTCTCTTTCAAGCTATACAGATAACGTATTTGCATCGTTCACAATATATTGTTCACATTGTTCATAAGTATAATGTTCTTATATTATATTTTATAATGACCCATAAATTAGGTTTACTATATTAGTATAATATCAGCTCGCTATTTGATTACCTGCCTAAAAAGAAGATATTCGATGGAATGAACGTAAACAATCAGTAATAATATGCTATTTTCGTGTGATACAAACAAGATAACAAACAGACTAATTTCTGTATTATGTATTATTATTATCGAAGATATAAGTGATGAGAATTATGAACTTTAGTCCTATTCAGTTATGAATAGCATTATAGCATTGCTTGAAGAGCTATATTCTTCCTTCTTCAAAGCCGAAAGAAATAATCCTGACAAGCCGGCGTTTGAAAAAATGCGACTGCTCCAATGGTGAAAGCTCTAGATTTTAGTTGATTATAGAAAGGTATACGCATCAATAATCAATATTTGCATCCAGCTGTCAAAATTTCAGAACATTTTCTTGAATGAACCGATAGATAGAAGATGCAGGGAAGGAATAATTCTAGTTTAGTTATATTTAATATCATGATTATTGAGTATTCATAATAAAATGTTATCTAAATGAATAATAATTTCAATCTCATTATATCCATTTTCCACACACGCAACTTTTATGTGTAGTACCTACTTATGTGGCTTATGCAGTGTTTCGAGTCAATCGATTGTTCAAATGAAGGTAACGTTATGTTAGCCTTGAACTTGACTATATTTATGAGGAAATAATAATATTCACATAAGAAATTAACCTTTCTGCATGATTTATTCGCCTGAAGTAAACTATCAGAAATTCTTGAGAGAAGAGATTGGTCGAAATGGACATGATTCGAAGAGAAATTTCAGGAAGTACTATAACTCTATCTCATGTCCTCATGATTGTGACCTGCAGTTGAAGTGGGACACCTCAAATATCCACTAGAATTTGTGAAGTTAAAACCTCTGAAAAAAATAAACTCATTTCAATTAGCTTTTGAAATTTTGAAAACCCACACAGAAAAATTATCCGTTGTAAATACCTAATGATCACTATACCATACCAAGCGTTGTGGTTAAATGGGCACCAGTCACTACATTCATCAAATATAACCACTACAAAATAGTATGATTGAGTCAATATGACATACTGAAGTACCAGTATTCAGGGACCCTGCCTGGAACGGTTATTATTCACCACTACAAATGCGTGAACAATAATACTATACAGCTCCTCGGTTCGTATTCACCTCTAAAAAAATAAATTTATACTCAACTCATTCAATTCATATTCACCATTTTTGTCTGTCAATTTTGTCTGTTCAAACTCTGAATCAATATTTTTCTACCACCGTCAGGCACATACTTATTTGCAGAAAAAACTGGAAAATTTCACAGAACCTCATTAATTTGCAGGTATGTTATGATAATTAGGTAGGTAATATAGAGATAGTTATCTGAGTATATGAATGAAGTTATGAATGACAGAAAAATCGAATTATTATGTAAATTTGATTTTTCTGTGCAACATTTTTGAGATTTTCTCGTTCTCCTCAATAACGCGTGCAACGTTCACCTGCCATTATTTCAGTTGCAAGATGAAACGAATAGGTATTTCACTCACTGTTGAACACCGGTAACAACTCTTCGAGTTACCACTATCAGGTACAGTTCACACTTCATAGTACCACAGTTTGTAGGTAAGTAGGTACTTACACTATACAGATGCACCGCAAATGAAAACTCCATAGGCATATGAAATTTATTTCATTCATAATTGACGAGACGAACGCAACGAGAGATGAACTATGAATTGATGAAACGACCACGCCAACGCCAAGCCACCTGCATTGAAAAAAACGAACGTCGACGATCGGCTTCGTGATTTCGGCATATTACTCTCTGATGTAGTGATACTTGTACATCACAAAAAGTAAAACCTATTATTATCACCGTACGCACTAATACGCTGATACCACTACATAAGAGATATTTATAAATTACTGGATATGGAACATGTTATTCGATGTAGTGGTGAAACATAATTTGAACTATTATTATTCGGAGATGGTATGCAATAGTTGTCTAGGTGTTGATCACTCAAATAAGTGATATCACGAATATGTGTTATGTTGGATGAAACTAATGCGAAACCACCATTACATTTACTTTTACAAATTTTCATTTATTTTCTCAGTGCATTTCTTTATTTTGAGAACCACTATCTGACAAAATGATGAACTCATTTTTCAATAATGTATCATGGAATCTGATCGTATGATATAAAATTTGTTCATGGATGTATGACAAATCGATATTCATCATACAGTACGTCAAAAAAAATTCCTGGAGTGAGGAAACCCAATTACGAATCTGCGATTAGAAGTCTATAAAAATAACAAGTTTCCATCGATAAAGTATAAGTATGGACTCCTCGATTTGGTATCATATTGGCATTATACCAATGATATTTTTTTTATCTTCTGGAGCGCACGGAAGGAAATGCCAATTATATACGAGGAACATCATGAGTTATATACTTGAAAGAATAGTGAAATGGTAAAGAATATTGATTCTTCTTGAACTTTCAGAAGTTCTTGGGAACACTGCCTTTGGCAGAGAATACAAAAGTTTTGCCGTTTTATAGATGAATAATTTTGATAGTGAGTTGTTCGACATATTCCGAGGTTGACGATAAAAGGATATCGTAATGGCCTGAAATTTCAAAACAACACTTCCCTTTCTATAGAAAAAATTCGTTGTTTTCTCAAGTGGGTTCAGATTATGTAGAGGAATTACAGTGAGTGCGGCTTTAATAACTAGGCGAATGACTTTCTCAGAATGAAATCTATAGGTGATTCAAAATAAGCGATACTCCCTCTTGCGGATATTCAAGTCACTAATAGAAAGAACATCGAATGTTTGTTCACATTCAAGTTTCCATGCATTTTAGAAAGTTAGGTGGTCCTTGTGATATTTTTAAAGTATGAATTCTTCATTATAGTGTATAATCTCTGATTATAGTATCTTGAATCATTATTGCTCGGTTTGACATGTATTGTGTAATTCATGGAAGTTTTCTCATTGCATTTCACAAAAACTGATGATTTTAATCAGTGTATAATTGAAAAAATTTGTCTACTTCAAGATTGAATTTAGTTGGATTTCATTACCAGAAGTGAAAAGTTACAGAAGGCATTTGAAAAAATGGAAACCTCACTCGAAAGCAAAGCACATACATTATCTTTTGTTCAATCTTTCCTACTAAGTAGATCAATCATCTGCACATACATATCAGTTTCGAGGACTTTTTCTCTCTCATAAACACATGTAGATGAATCGACCATAATAGATGAAAATGTTTCTCATGATTAACTTGTATTCATATTATAGAACCTTTGAAGTATATGTAATTATGAATTGGTGCAACAAAATTTTGAATGCTGTCATGAACTGAAGTGAACTGGACTGTGTGGATGGAAAGAAATGAAAAAATTTAACTTTAGAAAAAGCTACTAAAATACCACTCCATTTTGCCGTTGTTCGTTCGTACTCGAGACACATTCGTCAATTATCGTTAGTCATGTTACCTATATGAGTGATTCGATAACAAGTTACGGTAATATGAATAAAATTTGCTCTGCTGCGTCAATTATAATAGGTTTTAGACAATATTGTCATCACAAGAACTACAATGGAGTGAATTGATATACTCCCAATGAAGCGTCTCTAGATGTGGCAACTAGTCGTTGGCGCTATTATTATACGTAACTTGAGTGATTATGATTAGCAATTGAATAACAGTCATCAACTCAGACATAACAAGCAAATGAAATGAGTGCATTCTCCTCAATGTACAGATATTGTTATATCAGACATACTGAGTTCAGCTTTTCTAAAGAAAATATTGGCTTTAGTTCTAGTGTCGTTGAATTCAACAAGATTGTTAGATCCTCAGACTGTTAATTCAGCAACACCTTCATTGACAGCGTTGTTCTGCCCTTGTCGTCACTTCCTAGTTACCTGGGAGAAGAAGAGGAACGCTTCACAAATAAGTGCAAATCTCGAACAGTTATGGATCAAAACCACAATCAGAAAGAAGACATTCATTTTTGGAGTGCTATACCGTCCTCCGGATGGAAGTATTCCCCTCTGTCTGAGCGAACTTGACGAAAGCGTTTCAAATTTACCTCTAACTTGTGATTTTTTCCTCGCAGCAGGTGATATAAATATTGATTTGCTTAAAAAAGATAGACGATGTGCGCTTTTCAATGATTTTCTATCCTCCTATAAGGTAAGACAACTGGTACAAAAACCTACACGTATAACTAACAACACTCAGACAACGTTAGATATCTTGATTGTATGAAGAACAAGTAACTTTTGTCGATATTTCGAATGTTCACGGAATATCTGATCACCTAGCAGTATCATGTGAAATTCGAAATTGTATATTAGGAAATAAAGCAAAGTGAAGTAAGATTGAATGCGAACAACTTATGGAAAGTCACTCAAAACCTTGGCATTCAACAGAAAAATCAAAATCCAATACCTGATCACCTTAATGATGTCAATCAGATTAATGATTTTTTTGTCAATGTCTCTGGTGCCAGCTCAAAGCCTGATGATGATACGTTACAATACTTTACTCAAAATAGATCTATCAATACACCAGACTTCTCGTTCAGGCGCACCAACGACGAGGACGTTTATAAACATATTTTAGCAATTAAATCAAATGCTGTAGGCGCAGACGAGATCAGTATCAAAATGATATTATACAGCTGCCCCTTCATAATTTCTTACCTCACACATATATATAATCACTGTTTAGCATTGGGAGAGTTTCCATCATTATGGAAGAAATCTCAAGTTCTGCCGTTACAAAAAAAACAAGAGCCAGAAGAAATGTCAGATCTTCGCCCTATAACCATTTTGTGTGCCATGTCTAAAGTCTTAGAAAGAATAATGAATTTACAAATCAGGGAGCATTTGAATAACTCAAATTGCTTACCCTTGAGCCAGTCTGGCTTTCGCCCAAACCACAGCTGCACAACCGCACTTTTGACAGTAACTGATGACATTCATGCTGCAATCGATGAGAACAATCTTACAATTTTAACTTTACTAGACTATTCTAAAGCCTTCGACAGGATCAGTCATGCACTCCTACTGGCTATTTTGCGATATTTTGGGTTATCTTTTATTTCTTTGAGCCTCGTTGAGAATTATTTGTCGAATAGGCAGCAATCTGTAATTATAAAGGAAAAAAAATCTGACTATCTCATGGTATTGAATGGTGTGCCTCAAGGATCTATTCTAGGACCACTTTTCTTTATAATTTACACTTCTCAATTTCACAAAAGCCTGCAATACTCAACAGCACATTTCTATGCAGATGACACACAATTATACCACTCCTTCAGTGAAAACAATGCAGACGAAGCTTATGCTCAAATGAATGAAGATCTAGAATCTCTATCGATAATATCTCATAAATATTGCCTCACAATTAACCCTACAAAATCAGTAGTTCTGTTATTTGGTAACAAGAATGCTCGAAATAGAGTCAATCCCATGAATGCAATTCAAATCAATAATGACCAACTGCCTGTCAAGCAATTCAGCAAGAATCTTGGTCTTGTTCTGGAGGTGTCCATGAAATATAAAAACCATGTCTCATCCATTATCAAAAAAGGATTTAGTAACCTTAAAATTCTCTATGCAAACAGAGCCATGATGAGTAGAAAGATAAAAATTATATTATGCAACTCCTTAGTTCTTTCACATGCTGACTATGCTGATGCTATTTATGGGCCATGTCTCCTGAAGGAAGATAAATACCGATTGCAAAAACTGCAGAATTCTTGTATTCGTTTCATCACGGGCGCGGGAAGAAGAGATCATGTGTCTCACCATCTGAACACCATTGGATGGTTGAACATGGAGGCTAGGCGTATTCTACACTCGGCAGTAGTTTTTCATAAGATAATTAGATCCGAAAAACCATCATACTTGTATAACAAGATTAAATACAGAACAGACTTGCACAACCTAAACTTGAGATTCAAATTCAAACTTACCTCTCCTAAACACCGCACAGCTCAATTTCGTGGATCTTTTTCTTTTCACTTACCTTGGCTTTATAACAGGATTCCTGACCAGTACAAGCACTTGTCCTTACAATCGTTCAAAAAAACTCTCAAAAAAGACCTTCTGAATGGCAAACTCCGTAACTTATTTGATAAATAACTCTATGTTATTTTTTGTAGACAATATTACAAATGAAAATATTTATACATTTATACTTATTTATACATTTATACTTATTTATACTTTCGATTTATGATGAATACTTATGAGCTTGCTTCAATTTAACTTTTGCTTTGCATATTACTGATTATCATTGATTAGTTTCTTCTCTTTGTTTATTTTTTTTTTATTGTTTTCACTCTATACTTATACTTATATTTTCTCATATTTGTGAAGATTTGTGAAGAAGAATTGTTTATTTGAAATAGTACGGTTGGGTGGAAGAGCAAATTTGTCTTAGGGCACCTTTTGAACCCTGCCAATTGACAGGTGGACCAACAATAACATATGTATATATAATCAGGGTTGCTTACTGTATATGGAATTATTCTCTATGTTATATGTCTTCCTGTTCAATAAAAAAACCTTTATTATTATTAAAAACGATCACATACCGCGACTTTCGAGATTTCAATTATGATTTATTCCATGACGACTTGAGAAATATTCAATGGAATACTATTTACAATTTGAATAATGTTAGTGATAAACTTTCCTTTTTTTATAGTCATCTTATGGAACTTTTTGAAATACACGCACCTATCAAAACGAAAAGAGTAACTAGACCTCCGGCTCCATGGCTCACTTTCAATATAAAAGAAATGATCAAACTTAGAAATCGAGCCTTCAATAAATATAAAAAAACTCAGTCTACGGTGGATTGGCGATCCTACAGAGATTTGCGAAATTACACTACGGGCGAAAAAAAGCATATTTGGACCATATTCTTCTCCAAAAAAATTCTTAATCGACATGGAATGCCCTTCGCTCACTCGGCTTACTGAAAAACAAAAACATCATTGAAATACCGGCCAATATGAAGGAAAGAGATCGCATCAATTATCACTTCAACAATATTTCACAGCAGGATCCCTCTGAAGCACAGTTGTCGCTGCTTGAAATATACGATAGACCTCTAGACGCGGAGAGTTTCAACTTCTCTAACATTACCAGTAACTTGGTGAGAGAATATATTTATAAAATCAAAACTAATGCCACTGGTGCGGACAACCTTTCAACTCGTATGATCCACTTGATAGTTGACTTTCTATTAAACCACATCACGCACACTGTAAATAAGATTTTGGTTGAAGGTACATTTCCCAAACAGTGGAAACACGCTTGAGTCATTCCTCTACCCAAATGCAACATTCCCTCAGACTTTTCAGATCTCAGGCCCATTAGTATTCTCCCATCCATATCCAAGGTTGCAGAAATGGCAATGAAAGATCAGATTTCCTCATTTGTGTATGAACACAACATAATAACTTCCGTACAATCAGGTTTTCGACAACAACATAGCACTACCACTGCCCTTTTAGCGATTACTGATGATATTCTCAGAGCCTTAGATGACGGAAAACTAACCGGTTCGGTGTTACTTGACTACAGTAAAGCATTCGATACCTTGGACCAAATAGCTTCAAATAGCGCAGTACGCTTGATACAGAATTATTTAGCCGACCGCAGTCAATGTGTTATCATCGATGGCGAAGCGTCAAAGTCTGTTCAGGTGGCTAAAGGAGTGCCCCAGGGATTTATATTGGGCCCACTTCTTTTTAGTATATATATTTCTGACTTCCACTGCTCTAGTATCAAATCCACTGTTCACCATCACGCAGATGATACCCAAATATATTTCTCCTTTCCTTGTGATAATTCTCAAGAAGCAGAATTCTATCAGCAATGACCTTCAGTCAATATCTGATGTTTCATCTGCCCATAAGTTGAAACTAAATCCAAACAAATCGGTAGTCATGTTATTTAGGCCAAAGAAGTTGAGAGAATCTACACTGATATCATTCGAAATACGTATTGGAAACGACATACTACCTGTGGTTAATGAGAGTAAGAACTTAGGGCTATACTTCGATCCTGAGCTGAGATTTACTAGACACGTTAGTTACTTATGCCAGAGTTCATATAACACTTTGCGACAGTTATACCCAAATAGAGACATTCTTTCCACACAACTAAAAATTAAACTTTGTGAATCGTTGATTGTTTCAAAAATTTCATATTGTGATAGTATCTATGGTCCCGCTTTGTTACAGTCTGATGCCCATCGCTTGAAACGCATACAGAACTCCTGTCTCCGCTTATGCTATGGAATCCGCAAGTTTGATCACATATCAACTGTAATGAAACTATTCGGGTGGTTGAGACTGGAAAAACTCAGGAACTTGCATCTTTTAACTAATGTACATAAAATTTTAACTTCCCGAAATACTGATTATCTCTTCCGTAGACTGGCATCTTTCTCCAACATCAACAGATTTGCAACACGCAACAGTAACGTACTCATAATTCCCAAACATCGCACTTCAATATTTACTCGAAGCTTCTCCGATAACGCAGCGAAATATTACAATGCCCTTCCAAGTGAATATAGGTCTTACAATTTGCTTAACTTCAAAAAAAGATTGAGACTACGCCTTCTTAAAAATTGACAGAAAACAAAATACCTACAGTGCATATATACGCAGCAGGACATCACGAGTTTTCAATATAGATTTTTGTTTTTCCTCATTTTCATCACATGTTAAATAATATGTTCTAATATTATCGCTTCTTTCAGAATTTTCATTTATGTTTTGATAATTCATTATATTATATATGATGATGTAGCTCATCTCTCATCACATGTAATTTATAATTGTTGTTTTAATGGCTGTTTTGATTTAAAACTGCATCTCCTTAAAAATTTAAAATTTATAGGAATATATTTAAAAATATATCACGTCTTCAAGAATCTCCATTTATGTTTTCGCTAATAGATTATACTGATGTACAGGGTATCCCACATAACATGGGCCACCCCCTTATCTGGTAAACTATTATATATACAGAAAAAAGTTCAGAATAAAAGTTGTATTACTTCTTATGAAATTTATTTTTTAGATACTTTCATTTATACAGGATGGTCCATATGTCTGTGACTTATCACACATACGTTTTTTCAAATAGAATACCCTATATTTTATCATATTTTTAGATAGTACTTGAGGAGACGAGTTCAATGATATATAATAACATGGGTCTGAGATCACCCGTTTCGGATTTATTCACGATCTTCTTCAATAAATTGACAAATTTCGAAGCCCTATAGAAACGTTGCGAATGAAGTTTTCGATTCGCAGTTTCCGCTATGAATTAACAAAGTCTGTATATCATTCTGTTCTATGGTGAAAATTTAGGAATTTTCAATTTGCCAAAAGTGATGACGTATTTTGAAAACCAATAAATATCTCGAGATTTTCAAATGGAACACCCTATATTCCATTCCAAATTTGCATAGAGCTCAGGAAGACGAGTTCAATGATATATCATAACATGTGTCTGATATCACCCGTTTCGGACTTATACACGATCTTCTTCAATAAATTGCCCAATTTCAAAGCTCTATAGAAACGTTGTGAATGAAGTTTTCGATTCGCAGTTCCCGCTATAAATTAACAAATTTTGTATGTTTTTTTGATCCATGGTAAAAGTTTATGAATTTCACATTGGCCAAAAGCGATGATGTATTTTGAAAAACGATAATTTTTTACAAATTTTCGAATGGAACACCACCCTATTCCATTCCATCTTTGGATGAAGCTCAGAATGACGAGTTCAATGATATATTATAATATGGGTCTGAGATCACCCGTTTCGGACTTATACATCACGATCTTCTTGAAAAAATAATCAAATTTCAATGGCAAAATTCTGACTGTTATCTTCATATTAGATACAAATTTTGTAATTTTTGTGAAACAATTCGTAATAAAGAGTTTTGAAATAAACGAATATTATCGAAATTTTTATGTAATAGGTATACTATTATTTCACTGGAAAACATTTTGGAAATGATTGAGCACAGGTTATTACAATTAAATCTCACCTAAATTTGACTCTATACGAGACCAATGCGGGAATATTCAATTAATAAAATGTATTTGAACATTTTTTTTGATTGTCTGCCTTATCAATTCGGATGCATTCATTGCAATAAATGTCATTTCCTCATAAAAATCGTATATCTTTCATACTGTTCAACATTTTTCATTGAATTCTCAATGAATAAACACTGGACATAAGTAAATGATCGAAGAGAAAAACAAAACTCAAAGTAGAATGACATACCAACGTGAGCTGAGTAGGCTGTGCACTCATAGATGGGATTTTTGTTTATGTCATACCAATAACTGTCAAACCCGATTATTTATTGTTGAATTGGTGCAGAGAAACTCTTTCAAAATGCATATTTATTCTAAAGAAGAGAGATTTGATCTTTATGAGTGCTATTTATTAAAAAACAGAAATACTGTGCTGGCTTTGAGAAAATATCGTGACCGTTTTCCACAAAGTGTCGTACCAAACAAAAAAATATTGCAGGGAATAGAGAACGATATCCGAACAAGAGGTATTCTCAAACCGAATAAGAGAACTAGAGGAAATGTAGTTTTGACCGAAGATCGTGTATAAGTCCGAAACGGGTGATCTCAGACCCATGTTATTATAGATCATTGAACTCGTCTTTCTGAGTTCTATGCAAATATGGAATAAAATATAGGGTGTTCCATTTGAAAATCTCGAGATAATTATTGGTTTTCAAAATACGTCATCACTTTTGGCAAATTCAAAATTCCTAAATTTTCACCACAGAACATGATAATATACAGACTCTTTCAATTTATAGCAAAAGTTGCGAATCGAAAACTTCATTCACAACGTTTCTATAGGGCTTTGAAATTAGACAATTTATTGAAGAAGATCGTGTATAAATCCGAAACGGGTTATCTCAGACCCATGTTATTATATATCATTGAACTTGTCTTCTGAAGGACTATCTGAAAATATGATGAAATATAGGGTGTTCCATTTGAAAAAACTTATTTGTGATATGTCACAGACATATGGATCATCCTGTATAAATGACAGTATCTAAAAATTAAATTTCATGAGAAGTTATACAATTTTCATCCAGAACTTTTTTCTGTATATATAATAGTTTACCAGATAAGGGGGTGGCCCAAGTTATGTGGGATACCCTGTACCTTTTTTTGGTTTTGATGAATAAAGTCGATTTATTATTATTATTATTATTATTATAAGAAAACTTATTATGAAGAGTTCTGTCATCTGCAGAGCTGTATGGATATGGCAAGTGGATACTACAAGAATCGATCATTGATATAATATGTCAAAGATCCCTTGTATATGAGATGATGATAAACTTTTTCAATATGTTAAGTACCTATGGAGCATATATATAGTAAGTTCTTGATAAATACATTCAAAAACATTTCACCTATCTCCACGTCTAGCTATACTCCGTTGAACGAGACATCACCCTGTATATCGACAGAATATTATAAGTGCCTTCGCATACACATAACTTAATGAATCGAATCATTTTATATCGAGCACAATGAGTCGTTAAAGTATTTCATTGGCTCCTTCTCACTTATTCATATAATCAGGATGAGCATATAGCTACCCCTTTGTCCAATCTAGATTATAATGTATAATCTATTTATTTATATTGCCTCGTTGATTAGTTGATAATAAAATGTTATGGTCTATATTTCAATCAACCATCAGCCATTCCTTTTTTGAATCTACACATCTGGTATGTAGAATAACATCTAGATTGCACTTTAATTGATAGAAAATATAGGATTTTTTTTATATACGGGTACATAAAGGAAACAATAAATGTCAACTCGGTTTAATGATGAACAAACGCTTCTACCTGTTGTTGAAAGACGGCTTTTACTATGAAACGACGGTCAAAAGAAATATTTTGGGCGGGACCTGAAAGGAGACTAGAATCTTCAGTTATTTTTTTTAATTATTGGTAACATCACCAGTGATTTATCATCTATAAATTATGTTCCATTAGTAAATACAATAATTATAATCTCCGGTAAAAGTCCATATTTGCTCAAAGTGTAGTAGAATTTTTGGAGGAGGAAGGACAAGCACAAAGTTATCTCCACACTTTTTATGATGTAAAAGTTAGACGAGGGGACATTTTTCGTTATGAGAAAGTCCTTCTCTAGCTCTCGTTTGCCGTTATGCAAGGTAGAGGTGAAAATGGGAACCGAATCCCATCTCTTGAAATTCTGGAGTTTGAAGTCGGTGAACAATATCGCGACTTCAAAGTCGGAATTTTCGACCTCGATGTCGGAAAAATATTGAAAAAATTGTTACCCCTATCAACTGCAGATAATTTGAATATCTCCACTTTTGTGAATATTTTTATTCGTTACCTTTTCATTTTGAACCGAAAATCTCGAATAATCCTCATTAATCCTTGAGAATCTTCCTGCAATTTCCTTCATATGAGCTGGTGGAGAGCTTATCCGTTTCACTCTGTATACTTTAGAATATTCCCATGAAACGATACGATGTTGGTTATGAGGTTAATTCTATACATAGAATCCCATTTGTAGATATTACCTCGGATATAACTAACTGTTTTATTGCCATATTGTGATAATCTGTGAAGGTATAGTGTTGCTTGACCCTAATGATGGTCATCGGAAATCAAGACAAAAAACTGCAAGTTTAATAAGTACCAACTAATGAGGTTTGATTATCTCGGTATGGAATGATATCGAACCACCTTATCATTGACCATCTCATTGAATTTGGTAGCCAGATGGCTCGCTCACTGAAGAAACGAAGAAAATAGTTTTGAAAATTATGATTGAATATGAAATGCAAAATTAAATATCGACAGAAGTAATTATGTCATTCTGATTAATATCCATAAAAGGTCCTTGAATAACTCTCAGTATGATTGTATTCAACTCTTTCTGGGAGTCATATATTTCATCACGCATACTCACCTTGGAGATGACTTTCTTAATTAACTTCACTACAAGGAATTAATGTTATCTTGCATGGAAAATCACTGAAACCTAATAAGCTCAGTTGACGAACATTGCAGTTTCCAACTGACACTCGCGATATGAGGAAAACTATGCATATAAAGGATATGTTGATAGGAAGTTTATATATCTCGAAATTCAGAAGTTCTGATATGAATTTATAGAGAGCGATAATAGTGGTGAAAAACCTAGAATTCCAAATCTAAGATATTGTTGTAGATTTCCTTATAGCAATTATCAGCTGATGCAAGACCGACTGTTTCGGTTTTCCAATTCTCATCAAGGCCAGCTGACAATCTATTGACGGAGAGAACTCCGCAATATGAACAAATTAATAATAATGAATCGTCTTCTTCCATCATTTGAACAAAATATAAAACTGGAATAATTTACATAACCCTAGTCCTACCTGCAATGCTGAATAGGAGGCGGTATCAGCAAAAAGCTATTTTCGAACTTAACCCAAAAAATAAAATAAGAAGAACAACAATGTATACAAATAAATAGCATGATATTGAGAATTGAATAATCTAAGACTTGTCGGAGATACATTGCATATGTTTTCGACTATAATGGATTTTCCTGGCTGAAATATTGAGCTTCAATCTTTTATTGAAGTTACTGATGGAAGTGTGAGATGTCAATTCCATTGGAAGTTAATCATAATATTTGCTAGCCGTATAAGACAAACTACGTTTAAAGAATGATGAATGCCTTAGGATAACACTAGTGGTTTAATTGCGACTGGAAATTCGGTCGATATCTGAAAAAGTGTGTAGTCTTCTATGGAGATAATTAGGTTTTACCCCAGTCATTCAAGGTGGACAACCTCGGAATGAGAGATAATAAGCTGGAAACTCGTATTCACCTTCATTTTGACGCTCTAAAAATTGTCTGCGTCGTAAGTTATTCAAGGTCAAAGGTAACTTTTCGCAATTATCTCGGTTTCCATAGCTTCGATGTTATCAACACCTTGAATACAAATTTTAGGGCAAGAAATTTGCGGAACTTTTTCGTTATCCACTGAGGAAACTCTGCCAAGTGAATCGTTCTCTCGAAAAAAATTCGATTGTGACAGAATATGTTCACCAACGGTAGGAAAATAAGGTACTTGAAGAAGGCAAAACAATATTTCTGAAAAAATGTTTTTGCTGTAAGTGAATTTTGAGTTCGCTAATTATACCTAAGTGACCACTATCTCCTTGAGAACTCATCGATGAAGAAAATCCTTCAAGTCGATTGTTGCAGGTGATAGCTCACCTGTGGTTATACATCTTCTCTTCGTTCGGACATCTCCGATATATTATTCGGGTGCCTACGCTCAACGCGACCACTCTCACTGTCACTGTCCACGACTTCATTGTGTTCTTAGCATTTATGAAGTATATACCCGCGTTTCCCCTGGTGAAATTAAAATTCCAAGTCATGCAAGTTGCAAGTTCCCCTGCTGAAGATCTGCTATATCATTCGTGGAGATTGTTTATTTGTGATCCGTGCTCTGAGCTATGGGGTGTTGAGTTGTAGATCTGTCATTCTTTTGAAGGAGATAATTGAATACACAACTCTTCCCGGACAGTACATAAATATTCATTGTTGACATTAACATATACAGGATTTTTCTCCACTCGAAGTGGGAGAAAGTGACGTTTGAGTGTGAAAGTCAATTCAAAATTCCATTTTTCCATCTCCATCACTGAATGTGAAAATACTCACTTTCTTCTGTGGAACAAAAATAATTTGATAAATGTTACATTTCATAACCTGTCACCAGAGATGGGATTTCAAACTTCTTTCCCGTCGCAGTAGAGAAAACTTTGTACAATCATTCGTATATGACACGTGCACACAGCTAACAGACCCGAACTTGATAAACCGAATGCCTACGCTAGAAATTTGAACTTTGACGAAAAATCTGAATAAATTCATGTCAAAATTTGACGATCAAAAATTTACAAAACGAATTCAGATGCAAAAAATTTAGCGAAAAAATTATATTCATTTCTGAAATCAGCATCCTGTATCTGGATATCTGATGAGCACTTGTAGGTAGACCTTACGTACCGACCTCATGAGGGTTGTCCAACGAAATTTCAACACCCTGATTTTAGGGCTTCAAAATGAAAACCAAAAAAAAAACGCTCGGTCCCGTCGATACCTGGTACGAGGAAGAAAGACTTGATGTCTGCTTTCTTCATCCACATAACTTCAACCACCTACCAGCAAAAAGCACAACCTTCTGGATGCTCAGTAAGCAATGTCGAATTTTCCTCGATTATATATCATTCTTATAAGAGTAGGATATCAAAAGTATTGGTTTAAGAAGTTTGTGGACGCCCTATCTGTTCGATTCACCTCTGTTGATCGTGAATTTTCAACCATCAATTTTAAGTACACGGTTGTAACGTTGTTGAATATTCATGATGAACTAAGGCAAAAGATATTGCGTCCAAAAACTTTTTTGTGAGATGAAATAAAAAATAAATAAATACATTTCGAATCTTACTCTAATGAGAATAATATATTTGAGGTATATTCCACAATAACTCTTTCATAATTTCATCTCTCATTTCGTTATCGATGAAAACTTTGACGCGAAATCAGAGTGTCGAATTGTTCTCGATGGAATCCTCAAAATGAAGTATCGCAACACCCCTCATCCCTATTCAAAATCTGCTTTCCTCTGGAAGAGGGTTGAAGTCACGGGGATGAAGATAGCAGACAAGTCGGTCCCCCTCGAATCATCAGAGATCGACGGGTCCGAGCGTTTTTCAGCTTTTCATTTTAAAGTCCAAAAACCGGGGTGTGAAGTTTTCGTTGGACCACCCTGTATATATATATATATATATATGTTCATTTAACGTACACATTAGGGCCACAATTTGTCACCCGAAGAGCACTTCGAGGCCAAAGCGAGATCATTGAGGCCATGGCCCCAATGATCCCTCTCAGCTAATATCTTCCTGTCGACACATTGGGGCCATTAATGACGTAGCCGCATATTCCTATTGGTTGAAGTTTTTGAGGGGGCGGAGTGTGGGCGTGGTTATATGGTTTGGATCTGGGCTAAGATGAAATGAATTGTGAACTTATTCCGTTAGATGGCGGAGTAGATTTTTATCTATGCATTTGCAAAATCGAATTGGAATTTGTTCGAAATGAGATCTGATTCATTCTCCTCGATTTTGTATCTGAATTGAGAAGCCATATTGTTCATCACTTAATTTCCGATGGAAAAATAACAGCAAATAGATTCAATAGGTATACTTTTTTCGAAAGGTAGAATCATTGTTGTTTTCCATAAGTATTTATTGAAATCATTATCCAGTTGGGAAATTATATGACAAATTCCACGATACAACATCACATCGTCAAGTTTCAAACGTAGGTACAGGGCTAGTTTTATTAATGTGAACCTCCCTTCATCTTTTTTTCCACCCATTGAAAAAAATCCAAAACTGAATTAATACAATTTTTCGTATAGATTCCACTCATAAGGTATACAGAAAAATGTATATTTTTAAATAGAATGTCCTGTATATTTTGATAGATAGATAGATATAGATAGATAGATAGATAGATAGATAGATAGATAGATAGATAGATAGATAGATAGATAGATAGATAGATAGATAGATAGATAGATAGATAGATAGATAGATAGATAGATAGATAGATAGATAGATAGATAGATAGATAGATAGATAGATAGATAGATAGATAGATAGATAGATAGATAGATAGATAGATAGATAGATAGATAGATAGATAGATAGATAGATAGATAGATAGATAGATAGATAGATAGATAGATAGATAGATAGATAGATAGATAGATAGATAGATAGATAGATAGATAGATAGATAGATAGATAGATAGATAGATAGATAGATAGATAGATAGATAGATAGATAGATAGATAGATAGATAGATAGATAGATAGATAGATAGATAGATAGATAGATAGATAGATAGATAGATAGATAGATAGATAGATAGATAGATAGATAGATAGATAGATAGATAGATAGATAGATAGATAGATAGATAGATAGATAGATAGATAGATAGATAGATAGATAGATAGATAGATAGATAGATAGATAGATAGATAGATAGATAGATAGATAGATAGATAGATAGATAGATAGATAGATAGATAGATAGATAGATAGATAGATAGATAGATAGATAGATAGATAGATAGATAGATAGATAGATAGATAGATAGATAGATAGATAGATAGATAGATAGATAGATAGATAGATAGATAGATAGATAGATAGATAGATAGATAGATAGATAGATAGATAGATAGATAGATAGATAGATAGATAGATAGATAGATAGATAGATAGATAGATAGATAGATAGATAGATAGATAGATAGATAGATAGATAGATAGATAGATAGATCCAAGCTATTCAGTGGGTAGTACAGCAGGTGAACATTTCTAATAGGAAGTGGTGTGTTCTTCTCCTTTTGGATGTCAAAAATGCATTCAACACAGCTAAATGGAGCTTCATAATCAACAGGCTCAGACAAACGAGAATAAGCAAGTACTTGATCAACGTAATTGAAAACTATTTCTGCGGAAGGACTATTGAACTGAGAGGGCAAGAAAGTATGCGTGTCACGATGGGAGTTCCACAGGGCTCGGTCCTTGGACCAACCCTGTGGAACGTCCTCTACGATGATGTACTAAGAAGTGACTTACCAGAGGGGTGCAGAACAATTGCATATGCAGACGACCTGGGGTTACTGGTCGAAGCCGACAGCAAAGAAAACCTCTGCATTGCCGCTGACATTTCGCTAACGACAATACAGAATTGGATGCATGATAATCACTTGGAATTAGCGCCGCATAAGACCGAGGCGATCATTCTGAAGGGATCAAGAGCTCAAGATGGTATTCGTTTTACAGTCTGTGATGTTGAAGTCATACCTCAAAAAGTGGTGAAATATCTTGGAATCTGGATTGATGATAATTTGAGCTTTCGCGAGCACATCAAGAGAAGTGCCAAAAAGGCAGATAGATAGATAGATAGATAGATAGATAAGGGATCATTTTCGTGACTGATTCAATGTTTATTCGTAAATTAGTGCGGGAAGCAGTCAATTGTAAATAAATGATAAGATTTCTTTGTATTTTGGTCGAGCTTTCGAAAATTTTTATTTTCTTCTCCAAGACGTAACTGGAATGATATGATACATATAATATGTGATGGTATAACATAATTTTGGATACTTACTAACATGAAATTCGGGATAAATTATATACATCAAAACATAGGTGCATGACAGTACATGATGTGACAAAATGACATTGGTGAAGGCTATTTTTGAGAATAATCATAATACATAATGGGATATATGGAGTGAGAATATAAGATGATATAAGTAAAAAGTAAATAGAATATAAAAATGTACAGTGCTGCTCATATAAATGGTAACGACTCTTGGTAGAATTCAAATATTTTTGTCCAAGCACATGTACTATTCATTGACTAGAAATGTACTCCGTTTCCCTCATTAGCATTTTATGATCGGCTTCGAGCTGGATATATTGGAAGGATATTAGGGTGTTCCCAGAGGTGTAACCATTCGAGCGTGAAAAATAACAATTATTATGATAGTTCTTCTTGGGCAACTATACAATGGAAGAAATCGAAGGTAATCAATCTGAACTGCTTTACTTAGATTCAGTTATGATTAAAACGATACAATGTGCAGGACATTTGAAAGTTTTAGATGTATTATTATAGGTAATTTTACCTAGAATTTGAATTTTGTAATAAGGGAGTTGTTTTTTTTTCTCATCCGAACCGGAAATGATAGGAGAATGTGTGAATTCCAACAATCTTCAATTTATTAATTACCCATACAAATTATCAAATCATCAATTTGATATTTCATTTGATAATAGAATGGCGAACCTGATGGTATGAAATTATTATGACAGTACCAAATAATTCAAAATTTTACTAAGATGAATAAATCTCTGATAATTAGGTGTAAATCAGGCGTAGCACTTCCGGATACGGGAAGTGAGTTAAATCTACTTATTCACAATGGAACAGCACATTTTTTTCCTATCATTTTTATTTCTTCATATGATTGTAGATCATTTATTGTTTCGAACTAGTATTCATATATCTGTCAGGAAAAAAACTGAGAACTATGAATATCTTGATGCCTATATACAGGTTGCCCGTTTTTCGAGCTCCACCATGGGGATCTCAGTTATTATAAGAGATACGAGGTTGGTTGAATTAGGGCAAAGTTGCGCATTTTCATGCCGAACAATTATCTGAGAGAAAATTAGACGTGTCATTTTCAGTTTTCGAATTATTGAAAGGAAACGGAAATTTGTGATTTTCGTTTTTGTTTTTTTTCTGACTTTATTTGAAGTGATAGTACAAAATGAGTTCTATATCAGCGTCGCCACTTCTTCTGCTCTATCTAATGGGATTAATAGATTCGTGATCCGACGTTTCGTCTTCGAGGAGCCATCATCAACTTTGTTTTTTCAAATGGCCGAAACGAAATTTTTTGTTCCTTAAAAATCTAATTCCAATTCTGAATTTAACGACATATGGGAACTTATGATTATCCGACGTTTCGGACCAGAAAAGCATCATCAGTATGTTATTTGATGATGATGGTTACGAGGAAACAAAACGTCGGAACGAAAATCTGATGATGGCATCTTGTAGACAAGGAAAAATGAAAAAATGATTGCAAATATTTTAAGTACATTTTGGTCTATCTCTATTTTAGTTTTCAATAAAAAGTTATTCTCGAAGTTTCTAATTCTAAGAAATTATTTCTTTATGATTTTACTAAAAGAGATAGACTAAAATGAATTTGACATATTTATAGCCATTTTTCCTTCTCTCCAAGTTGCCGTCATCAGATTTTTTATCTGAAGTTTCGTTTCCTCTTAACCAATAACACTGATGATGATTTTTCGGTCCAAAACGTCGGATAATTGTGAAGTGTTATATGTCGTTGGATTCAGAATCGAAATTAGAATTCTTTGGGAACAAAGAATTTTTTCCGACCATTTGAAAAAACAAAGTTGATGATGGCTCCTCGAAGACGAAAAGTCAGATCACGAATCTATTGATGCGATTGGATAGAGCGGAAGAACTGGCAATGCTAATATGGAACTCATTTTGTACTATCATTTCAAATAAAGTCGGAATCGCAGATATTCGGTTTTTTCAAATATCTCCGGGAGTATTCGGAATTTCCAAACTTTTGAAGCGGCATTTTGATCAGCATCAAAATGCGCAACTTTGCCCTGATTTAACCAACCTCGTATCTCCTATAATAACTGAGATCCCCATGGTGGAGCTCGAAAAACGGACACCACCCTGTAAATATCTTGCCTGTAATCGGCTTTCCAAGTGAACATAATTGAGTTTTCTAGAATAACTTTGCTTTTTGAAATGGATTAATGGTGGCCAAGTCATTTTTTTCGAAGAATATTATTCAGCTGATTCATTGATTCCACATGTTCTTTCTAGCACAGTCACCTTTTTTTTATGTTCTTGGAACATCGTGCGGGGGAAAGAAGGAAGGTAGGAGGTTATATGTCCTAGGGAACACATCCCTTGGTGGCCTTGGTAAAGAGTTCCAAAGATTTGCCGTTCGGTGGACAAACGAGTTCTGGGCGACAGATGTTCTACATGTTTCGAGGCTGACGACGAATGGATGAGCTGATTCAGTTTGTCTAGTTCGTCTGACTGATGTTGCTGATGATGGAACTATTGCTGAGATTTCTGTGGAGCATCGTCCATGGTAGTATCTATAGAAAAGTGAGAGGTCGCCAACTTTTCTACGGTGTTCTAATGAAGTCAAGGATCTTGTGAGTGTTGCATCACCAATCAGGCGGATGGCACGCCTCTGGATGGAATCTAAGAGCATCAGTGTATGTTTTGGTGCTGAACCCCATACGTGAGAACAATATTCGAGGACTGGTCTTATCTGTGCCTTGTAGATCATGAGGAGTTGTTGTGGTGTGAAGTAGCTTTTAGCACGGATTAGGAAGCCGAGTTTCTGTGAAGCAGCTTTCGAGATTGATCTAACGTGATTATTCCATGATTGAGTATTGCTGATGGTGATGCCGAGCATATTTATCGAGTTCTTCGTAGGGATGGTTGTACCAGATATTGTTATATCAGGCATGCTGAGGTCCGCTTTTTTAGAAAAAATGCATGCCTGTGTTTTAGTGGCATCAAATTCCACCAAGTTGTTAGTTCCCCAAGTAGATATTTTAAGAAGATCTTCATTGATGGCGTCGACCTGCCTTCGTCGTGAGTTTCTAGTTTCCAGTGATGAGATAGGATTTCTTGAAGAGAACGCCGTATGGAGTGTGCTATCATCAGCAAAGCTGTGGACAGGGCACGTGGTGATTTCCAACAAGTCGTTGATATGAAGTAGAAACAGTGATGGTGCTAAAATGGATCCTTGTGGGACACCAGCATTGATGGATATGGTGTCAGACGAATAAAAAATTGAGGCTCATGAAACGGTAAGAGATACGAAGTCGGTTAAATGAGGAAAAAGTTGCGCATTTGGAGGCTCATACCAACAGCCTTCGAAAATTCTCGAAATTGTTAATAGTTGAGTTGAGTTATATCGAAATTAGTGAATTTTTGGAATATTCATTTTATTTTTTTTCTCCGTTATTATTAGAGATACAGAAAAACTGAGAATATTTTTTCATAGCTACTTTTGATGACGTTTAATGAGGTGTTACCGATTTTTCTATGCGACGTTTCGTATTCGTAGAACCATCATCAACTTTTGTTTTTTAAATACGGTCCTGATATTTTTTCTACAGATTCTGAAAGCTTTTTTTATTCTGAATTCAACCATGTATTATACAAGCAGAGGTGGTTTGAATGTGTTTCGACCTATTTTCAGCCATCATCAATGTTTTTTCGAAATTCCAAAGGAAAAATGCCATCAGTTCCGCTGATTTTGAAGGAAAATGAGTCAACACACTAATACTTTATCAACTGGTTCCAATTGATAGACTCATAGGGATAATTAGTTCGAAAAATCTAATTATGACAAGCTCCTTCGAAAGAATACGAATACCATTTTTTCTCCATGTTTTTTACTGGAGTATAATTTCTTCATCATTCACTATTGGATTGGATTGGTATTTATTCTACAGTCCCTATTTAACCGACTCCGTATGTCATTCCGTTTCCGAGATCCCCATGCTGTGCTATCTTATCTTGGACAGACTGTATATAGGTATAACCCCTCCAAATTTCGAAAGTCTATCTAGAACGACTCAAAAGTTACAGGTTTATGATTTCATGGGTTAAAATAATTGAAGATCACTGACGTCAAACTTTGATTTAAAAAAAATTAATTATGGACTCGATACTGCTTCATATTATTCAAGAAGTTCTCTATCTACTTTATATTAACTAAAATTAAAAAATGAATAACAATGCTGATGCTTGGTCAGCTTTTTGTCAGTCAACTCCATTAGATGAAGAAGAAAATTTCGCTCTAGCGCTGTAGATTTCATCCCCAAATAGTAGAAATATTCAGAGATATGGAAACATGAACAGGCCATCGAGATTCATCACCTTCTTTACCTGACTATCTCGTACCTCGTATCACAATAAGAAATAAGTGATTGAAACAGCGGGCGGTCGGAATACTTATTAGTCCGGGTGCAGAAACCGCAATTTTGATGGAATTTTCACAGGAGTTACTATTTTTATGAGCAGAACAGTACTTTATAGATAACCATTTCAAGGAGGACGAGGACAAATATTTTCTTTATGTTTTTTTAATAGATATGTATATAATGTGCTGAGATCGTTAATATCTGTTCTCTTATTCATATAGTTGATCCATTATTATTTATATGAACCATTTCAAGAAAGAGGCGTTTATTAAGATTTCTTTCTTTGTCTAATATTTTTGTATCATCGTAGTTCATTATGTGGTCTTTATCTATTACATGTTCTACAAGGCTACATGATTTGACATTCCTTCTGAAATCACTTTTATGTGAGGTTATTTTATCTTTTAGCATTCTACCTGTCTGACCAATGTATACCTACTTCATCACAACTTCTGCATGGAATTTCATATATAATATTTGATGTATTTTTGATTGGTATTGGAGTTATTAATTTTGTGTGAAAATGTGATAATGTTTTCAGATTTTTTCTAGCTATGTTAATATTATTTTCATTTTTGAATAAATTAATAATATCCGGTGTTACCTAAATCATCTATAGAAGGTAAAGATTTATATATAACTATTAGATTATTATTCTGGGTATTATTATTGAAATTTGAATTGAATGAGCTGAATAGAATTTCATTAATTAATGATTTTGGATATGAATTTTCCAAGAGAATATTTTGAAGTTCCTTCAGACAATCATTTCTCAACGATATATGAGTGACCTTATCAACTCTATTTTTGAGGTTATTGATTGAATTGAATTTCATTTTCATCGGATGGTGTGAATGGAAATTCAAAAAACGATTACTATTAATTGGTTTTCTGTACCATCGAGTAATAATTTTATTGTTGGAGGTTCTGATCAGTTTCATATCTAGAAAGGGAACAGAATCATCGGTTGCTCTATGAAACTATTGCAAATGTTGAGAGTTTCGTCAATACAGTTTTCTGGTACAGATAGAATAAGGTCATCTACATATCTTTTGAGGAAAGGTATGTCGAAAGTTATTTTATCAGTACAAAATTCTAGAAGTTCATCTAAAACATAACTTGATTTGAATAAGAGAACAGATATTAACGATCTCAGCACAATATATACCTACATATCTATTAAAACAACATAAAGAAAATATTTCTGCTCGTCCTCCTTGAAATGGTTATCTATAAAGTTATATTATACATTTTTATATTCTATTTACTTTTTATATTCTCACTCCATATACCTATCACATCATATGTATTATGATTATTCTCAAAAATAGCCTTTACCAATGTCATTTTGTCACATCATGTACTGTCATGCACCTATGTTTTAATGTGGATGATTTTATCATATCATTCCAGTTACGTCCTAGATAGATAGATAGATATGAAAATTCGTCATTTCATAGCTAACACCCTGTAAAGAGATATTGTGTATTCAGCAGACCATGATAGGTTTGCAAAATACGTCATCACTTTGACAAATTCAAAATTGCTGAATTTTGACCAAAGATCAGAAAAACATACAGAATTTGTTATTTCATGGCGGAAACTGCGCATCAAAAACGTGATCCCCAACGTTTCTATAGGGCCTTGAATGTTGGCTATTTATTGAAGAAGATCGTGTATAAGTCTGAAACGGGTGATCTTAGACCCATGTTATCATCCATCGTTGAACTCGTCTTTTTGACGTCTATCCAAAAATATTATAAAATGTAGGGTATTCCATTTAAAACAATATATTTTTGGTATGCCACGGACTTATAGATCATCCTGTATAGTAGTTGAAATTATAGTATAAAGTTCATGTGACTGTAAACAACTTTGATTCTCAATTTTTTTCACGATTTAAGTTTACGAGATAAGGGGGTGGCCCATCATATTATTTGGGATACCCTGTACATATTATGCACGTATTGCTTCCGGTTGCATTCGAAGTGTTGTTGGAATAGGAATGCTGTCAACTTGTAAGCTATTCCTGGTTGTTCGGTGTTGTGAAACGTCCGAAATGACAGATATGTGAGTAAGATGACGATATATTGAATATTGAAAGGAAGTAACCAAAGACGAATAGTGACGCTCTGATGAAGGAGATGAATCAAGCTTAATGAATTTGAGACAAATATGGTACCTATTCATCACGTGCACTCATTCTTCTTCAAAAATCAACTGCCCACGAAGAATTAATTGAACGTTATTCAGGGTATATTCGGATTATTTGATTTTGCGCCCTCTGATCCACAAAGCCTTATTTCTAGGTTTTTTCTACCCAGTTCTCCACTGGCTTTATAATCTTTCGTACGCTTTATCGCGAAAACATCTAACATATTTTTCCAGTACTGCGGTTATTGACCTGGTGATGAACTTGACCTAGTTTTCTGGTTCCTTCAGATCTTCTGGCCCCAATGAGTATATTGATTATGGTCCAAATGGTCCCAATATGTATTGTTCAGTCCTGGATGTGGCCCTAATGTGTATGGATTGGTTCGTAGTCGTAGATCGTATATAGGTACAGTAAGCTGCAAATAAAATGTCGCGGTTGTATGGTGTTAGCGCTCTTATTGCAGAAGTGAATACCGCCGAATCACCGCCCATGTGCGACATTTTATTTGCAGCTCACTGTACCTATGTCCATGTATCATTCAAACATAAATCAGTAAATTTTTTGTCGATTGCGTTGATTGAAATCCTTTCGGTGTCGCCTTATTTCGGAACTACATAATAGTATAAGTACAGTTAAAACAATGTGGAGGGTGTTGCAAACGTAGCCGCGTAGTGGCGAGTGTTTAACTTCACGAGTGCGTAATTGCATTACAACTCGAGATGTGTACTATACTTTTTCTACGGCCAGAAACATATTCTTCTCTATACAAGGTGTTTCAAAAAAGGTGGCCTGTTGCTAGGGTAGGAAGAACACTCAAAAATAAGTTGAATTTGCTCAGTAAAAAATTCGTAACGGCATCCGTTTCCAAGATACAAGGTGTTGAGAGGACAATTTTCATATACATACATTCTTTATGATTATGACGAAACTACTGCCAACATTGTTATGGAATTTTGTATGGATATGTATTGGTAGATGGCGCTAGTTATACGGTTTGTACCGAGTAGTTTCAAACGAGTTTTTCTAGTCCAAATTTTGTGTGAACTTAATTCAATTTTATACTAAAAATAGGTACCTAGGTACTCCTGGTAAAACTTGGATACTGAGTAGGTACTGTTTTTGGAATATTTTGATTTGAAAATGATGAAGTGATAACTGTTGGTGGTACAAGACAATATGTATATATAATGTAGGTGTTGAGGGAAAACTATTACCTATTTACCTAAAGTTAATAATTGAACAATGAATCTCAAGAATACGATTGAAATAAATTCGACTAAAAACATGTTGGTCGTATCTTGTCTAAATTCACGTCCAGAGTTGCAAGACAAAATTGAACATCACTTGCATGACCTCACAGCTAATCCTCAATAACATTTTAGAAGAATAATGCATTCTCAAGGAAAAAAGATATAATTTTGTATTCGTGAAAACGGAGAACATTTTGAACATATACTCTGATTCAATATTTTATGTTTTTAGTCAAAGTTATCTTAATTTCTCTCTTGTGATTCTTCGTTTGATCAATAAATGTAGCATTAGAATAATGATATTGTGTTCGGTTTTGGATAAATGATACTTATTGATTTTGATAATAATTATTTTATATCAGCATCAGTTCTTGCTTCATTATTTTCAAATCATAATATGCCGACACAGTATTGAGTTTACCAAGAGTACCTTTTTGGTGTGAAATTGAATGATGTTCAAGTTCACAGAAAAATGTGAAAAGAAAAATCTAACCTCAAAATAGTTATGTTTAAAACTACTCGGTACGAACCGTGTAACCAATGCTCTCTATGAGAGTCAGGTATGAAAACAAATTAATGCGAAGTATCACCTTCTGAAACATATTCATAGAAAATGTCCTCAAAATGTTGCCAGTAGTTTCGATATAATGGTAGAAAATGTATAAAAAAATCCTTTTTCCAACAACTTGTATCTTGACTACGTTGGACGTCCTCAAAATGACCGTCCTCGAAGAGTCTGATCAATAGCAGCAAGTCTCCAAAATGTATAATGTTCACATTACTTACAGTTTAAGTAGGTAGTTCCAGGAATTCAGTCATCGAACTGATCCATATCCATACAAAAAACTCGAGAGTTTCGTAGGTACTTGATTGCTTAATTGTATGGCCTTATACGACACATTATTTTGTTCGTAATATATTGTTCATGAGACACCCGCTATACTATATTGATATATAAAAGAAAGAATATACATGAATGTACACCACCAAGTTATTGTGGAAATATTCGGATATTCGATCACGTATACTTGTTCTGAAATTTCGAATCAGCGTTCTTGATTTTTTTCAGAATTCAAAACCAAGATTAGAAAAATTTCATTTTTGATTTTGCGAAAAAAACGAGAAAACTTCGAGAGACGATACAACGAATTTCTGATGCCAATTATTGCCGGAATAACGCAAAAATCTCGCAAATATGTCAATACATAGAAAAACAGACCGTACTGAATCGATTGGGTTATCGAGAGGGTCGCTAGGACCTATAGTTTTTGAGATATCAACGATCAAATTGCGCTAAAAATAGCAGTTCACTTTCTTCAATTCATGGAAACACCACCAAGTTATTGTGGAAGAATTCGGATATTCGATGGCATATTCTTGTTCCAATGTTCAGAATCAGCCTTTTTGATTTTTTTCAGAATTCTGAAGCAAGAATTGAAAAATTTCATTTTTGAACACAAACCGAGATAGCTTCGAAAGACGATACAACGACTTTCCGGTGCCAATTATTGCCGGAATAACGGAAAAAATTTCTCGATTGTCTGATTTCCTGGAAATCAGACCTTCCTGAATCGATTGGGACCTAAAGAAGGTCGCTAGGACCTATAGTTTTTGAAATATTAACGACCAAAGTGCACTGAAAAGAGAAATCTACTTTCTTTCATTAATAGATATGTACATACACCACCAAGTTATTGTGGAAAAATTCGGATATTCAATCACATATTATTGTTCTGAAGTTTCAAATCAGTCTTCTCGAAATTATCAAGAATTCTAAACCAAGAATTAAAAAAATTCATTTTTGAACTAGCGAAAAAAATAGTGAAACCTTCGAGAGACGAAACAACGACTTCCCGGCGTCAATTTTTGCCGGAATAACGCAAAAAATCTCTCGAAGGGCGCGAGGACCTATAGTTTTTGAAATATTAACGACCAAAGTGCACTGAAAAGAGAAATCTACTTTCTTTCATTGATAGATACACCACCAAGTTATTGTGGAAAAATTCGTATATTCGATCACATATTCTTGTTCTTAAGTTCCGAATCAGTCATTTTGATTTTTTTCTGAATCCTGAACCAATATTTGAAAAAATTATTTTTTAAACTTGCGAAAAAAACCTAGGAAGCTTCCAGAGTCGATACAACGACTTTCTGGTGCCAATTATTGCCGGAATAACGCAAAAAAACTCTCGAATATCTCATTTTATGGAAAACAGACTGTCCTGAATCGATTGGGACCTAGAGAGGGTCGCTAGGACCCGCATAGTTTTTGAAATATTAACGACCATCAAAGTGCGCTAAAAAGAGCAATCTACTTTCTTTCATTCATATAAATATTCGGATATTCGATCACATATTCTTGCTCTGATGTTACGAATCAGTCTTCTTGAATTTTCTCAGAATTTTAAACCAAGATTTGAAAAAATTCGAAAAAAACGAGAAACCTTCCAGAGACGACTTTTCGATTCCAATTATTTCCGGAAAACGTGAAAAATTCTCGCAAATATCTCATTTCCTTGAAAAAAGACCGTCCTGAAACTACTGGGACATAGAGAAGGTCGCTAGGACCTATAGTTTTTGAAATATCAACGACCAAAGTGCGCTAAAAAGAGCAATTCACTTTCTTCAATTCATGGAAACACCACTAAGTTATTGTAGTAAAATTCGGATATCTGATCACATATTCTAGTTTTGAAATTCCTAATCAGTCTTCTTGAATTTTTTCAGAATTTTAAACCAAGAATTGAAAAATTAAAAACCGAGAGACGATACAACGAATTTCCGCTGCTAATAATTATTGCCGGAATAACGCAAAAATTTCGCGAATATCTCATTTCCTTGAAAACAGACCGTCCTGATTCGATTGACACCTAGAGAAAATCGCTAGGACCTATAGTTTCTGAGATATCAACGATCAAAGTGCGCTAAGAAGAGCAATTCACTTTCTTTAATTCATTGAAACAATTTACATTACTCCAATTTCAATTAATGTGCGGATGCTATCCTCATGAAAAATATTTCTGCTATTTCAATTTCCCCATCATATATCGGCCGTTTTTTTTACTATAAATAAGTAATAAAGTCAACCTGTCAGAATGAAGCCAATATAGGTAACCTTCTACTGTCCTCCGCGACGCCGATGGTTTCTTCGATGACACATCATTCTTAGGAGCAATGTTGCCTACGCAGTAAAATTAAATACTCCTGCAAATTAAATTAAGTAGAATAGTAGAATAGTATATTATTATAAAGTTTTATAAGACACTCGCTCCTCTCGTCGTACTCCAAACAACGCGTGCGACAATAAATGTCTTATGAAACATGCGTAATATACTATTTTTTCTATTTTGCCATCATATGTACTTTCTTATAGAAGAAAAAATGATCGATATAAACATACCAGAAATTGGTAACATTTGGAGTGGTTGGTAACACGGTAAAACATTCGAATGGTTTGAATGAGATTACAAGATGCTGTCCATAGATGTCATATTTTTGCCTGTCAGTTAGATGTCACCAACCTTGAAAAAATAAAATTTGAGTACGGAAACATAGGCTGTTTCGATACGCATTTGGGTTTCATTATGACTTTTAACCCATGAAGGACGGAATTATTCGATTTCACAAAACTGAAGATTTCTTGTTAAAAGTAGGTTGTTTCATTCATTATGCATCAATTAACATCTGAATGAGTCACTTGCGATAGTTTTTGACCGAAGAATCAGTTGTTGCCGTATGGCAACGCTAGGCCGAGGCAGTACTGGCAGTAGCAGAAGAGGTACAATAATGTATAATTCATTTGATATATTATTCATTGAATCATAGGAAACATATCAGAAATTAGTATGAAATTTCAAGTTGCAGTCCATGATGGATTTGCATTCTTCTCCAGCACATCTTATTTTTTTGTTATTTTGTACCTTGGTCAAGTAATGTCCCATGTTGTTATACCTCGAATCATCCGAAACATGGCTGAATGCTCTTTGATTGACTACAGGAAGGCTTGCCAATACAATCACACTTTCTTTTTGAGTTTCGTCCCTTCTTTGCAACTCTGATTCCTTCCTTTCTAATCTTCCTGAGGATGTGTTGTTTTTTTCTCTCTTTCTTTTCGAATTATCCTCCGAGGTATTTTCGATTTCCATCTTTTCAGCTCTCCAGAGTCCTCGCATCTGTCAACTCCTGGGACTCTCTGGAGGCTCTATGTATACCTTCTCCATGTTCGAACCGTCTGATTAGGCAATTTCCAAAGCATCTTCCAAAGATAGACCATCACAATGATAAATATTGAAAATCACAAATTTTGATATCGCACTATGTACTAGCGTTATCATTCGGCAACGAATAATTTAAGCACTGAATAACTCGAAAACTAAGATGACCAACACCTAGAAGTTATATGTAACATAGCAATTGGGTATTTGAATCACACACAATATGAGAGGTAAAATGAGTATTAATATTTATTTCAATACTTACATGAAGTGAATATCCATGTTTTTGCGTATATGTTCAAACCGCTGAATAAAAAGCACATAATCATGAGCAACCAGATTGAATACCAAATCTTCAAGTGTTTCGGTATAGCTCATCCACACAACTAACAACCCAGACTGAAAAAAGGCGATACATTTTGAACAAACGACTGCCAGAACCGATTCTATCAATGATGTTCTGTGTTGCCATATGGCAACGCCAGTCCTTCATGGGTTGACGCCAAATAGAAAAATGAAATAATTCGAAACGTGCAAGTGCATTTGAATTTTACCAAACCACTAGGAAAATCCACCAGCCACTGAAAGCAATATTCGACCTCCATTAAGCCAGCAGATCCATCACCTTAGATTTTCCAATTTTTTCTTCGACCATAATTCAAGGCTAATTTAAGAATAATTCATTACCCCATTGCCGAATTCATTGTTCTTCGATATACGCAAGAAAACGTGGATTCTGCTAGCTCAACGTTAAGCTGATGATAGTATAAAATAAAAACTAAAGATGAATTTATTTTACATTTTACATCTTCCATTTATCAAATTTGGTGGATCATTCAATTTGAAGGCTTTTTTGCCGAATAAATTTTTCTCGAGAAACGAACCATTTTCGAGATAAATAAGCATATCCATTCTAAAACATGTTAATTCTGCATAAGATTTTATTTTTGTTTCCTTTAGAATCTAGAAAAAAAATTGTCTTTATCCCGCTACTCATCCAGATTGGACTCATGCTCAAAAACGTTGCAATTTTAGTACATTTTATTGCATTTTCAAAGAATTTTATTCAAGAAAAGAATTTAAGTGAAACATAAATAAAATCTCGGGCAAAATTAACATGTTTTGAAACGGAAATGCTTATTTATCTCGAAAACAGTTCGTTTCTCAAGAAAAAATCATTCGGCAAAAAAATCTTTAAATTGAACGATCCACTAAATTTGGTAACTGGAAGATGTCAGAGGCGTACTACAAAAAAGTTTGGGATGCAAAATTGACATGTTTTAGAATGCAAATGCTTATTTATCTCGGAAACGGTTCGTTTCTCGAGAAAAAATTATCTGGCAAAACAGCCTTTAAATTGGATGATCCATCAAATTCGGTAACTGGAAGATGTCAGAGGCGTACTACAAAGAAGTTTAGGAGGAATAAAAAATCCTCTACCCCAAAAACGTATCACCCTGTAGATTTTGAAAATCTTGAGAATGCTTGAAATTATGATCTCCTAGAAAGTATCAACCACATCAAATTTCAGAATGATATCCTCGAAAGTGAGCGGGATATTTCTATTAATAGACTCAACTTCAACCCCCTGTAGCTCCGCTACTGTTCGAGATCGGATCCATGTTTATAAGAACTTTTTTGATTAAAATGATGAGATCTATCACTCATTTCAGTTTGTAGTTCAAAACCTGAATCACCCTGTATATACATGTATATAAATAAATAATTCATACATTTTTTCAGATACGAGGAGAGGAAACTCAAAAAATCGCGTAAAATTAACATCCTACCTCCTCGAAGAACATACAGACAGTATATAAAGATAAATGTTCGAAGAGCCTGAAATGGCCCTCAAGTATTATTTGAATAATCCTTCCCTATTCGATAAATATTGGGGCTCGATTTGTCTGAGTTCTGTTAATGTTGAACTTGTACAATTTTTTGTGAAATACGATTAGCAAATAAATCGATGAGCCTCAAGATAGCCTTGAATTATGGTATACTTTGGTTCGGTTCGCCATGATTTTTTTGAAAAAACAAAGTGCAGAAAATCGGCGATAAGCTACGATTGGAGCCTTTAATTATGGTATAATCAGTTCGTTTTTTTCATTTTTTTTATCTTTAGAAACGCACGAGAGGAAATCCTTATTATGATTTTTAAACATCGTGCGTGTCTTTGTATGAAGTGGTTCTACAAGCTTGAGGTTCGAAACCACCAGTTTTATTGAAAAATTCACTGGATTGGCAACATTGCCCTTGCTGTTCCCGCGATTTATTGTCAACAAGCTTTTTTGTTTGTCTACTTCCTGCAATTCCTGCAGTGTGCGCGTGCGACTCTTGACTAGTGCCAGGCAGCCAGCCACTTAGCCAGTGTTTATAACTAGATTATGTATCTGTGGTAGTGTGTAAACATAATAAAGTTGGGCTGCAGGTGAGTATGTACAAGGAACATCAGGAATGCTCTCAATAAGTGATAATTTTATGAAATTTAGCTGCGTTTGAAAATGAACACGCACACATTACACATTACCTTCAGAAAGTGTCTATTTTCATAACTAATACTGTGATTCATGATTTTTTTTGTCTATCTTCACAACAACATTCGATTTCTCACAATTTCACAAGTTTCGTTCGTACCTATGTCTGTTTGTCTATGTTTCAGGTTCATGTTTTTAGCACAATGCTCGCATATCTGATTTTGCTAATTAAGCTTCGTATTAGGTATTCCGTTGTCAATGAATTTAAAATTTTTTAGAGAAAAACAGAATGGCGGCTTCAAGATGATTGACAAATTTTGTAATTATTCATCGTTACTATTTGAAATTTGTAGGTATAGGTAGTTCATCCCATTTTGGTTGGAACATCCTGCAATCTCGGTTGTTGTTGACAAAAGAACCTTGCGGTTTTCGCGGTCCTGTTCCACTTATTTGTGAAACTCAAGATGGCCTTCATATCTACGAAGTCTTTCAGAGATAATGTCGAATTGATAACTTATCCCATAAAGAATTTTACGCAGATTCCAGTGGCGTACTTATTTTTTTGGGGTATGTTTAGGAGATACGACTCAGCGATTTTTTAGCATTTCCAAAAACTATATTCATATATTTCATATCATTTTGAAGGAATACAATGAAGAGGAATTTAATGAGCTTATAACATACACGGTATTCCATTGGGAAAATCATAAGTTTGAGTCGTATCTCCAAAACCATAACCCGAAACAAAAAAGAGTGTGCCACTGGATTCTACATGAAATCCTCTAAGGAATACATATGTTTTCAATTTGACATTATCGCTGAGAAACTTAGTGGATATGGAGGGGTGTCCAAAAAGTGTGAATTTTCAAAAACGCACTGACTCTTATGAACGAAATACCTAAGTTAGTCAAAATCAGTCCAGGCCATCTTCTGTTTCAGAAAAAAGCGACAAAACACTGCGAAAACCGCAAGGTTCTATCTTCAACAACAACCGAGTTACCTGGCTATCTCAATCAAAATGGGATGCACTGTACAGGGTATCCCACATAACATGGGCACCCCCTTATCTGGTAAACTAAAATCGAGACTAAAATAGATAGAGAAAAGTTGACAAATAATGCTGTTCACAGTCATATGAACTTTATTTCATAGATAATGTCAACTATACAGGATGATCCATATGTCTGTGACATACCAAACATACGTTTTATTCAAATGGAATAACCTAAATTTCATTAGATTTTTGGATACACCTCAAAAAGACGAGTTCAATGATGTATGATAACATGGGTCGGAGATCACCCGTTTCGGACTTCTACACGATCTTCTTCAATAAATAGCCAAAGCCCTGTACAGGGTGAGTCAATAGTGTGACAATGCGAGATAGCAGCTCAGCTATCAGAGATAGAAGAAACATTTTCTTACAGGAGTTGAAGGTGCAAGAAATGCATATTACAAAATCATTTTCCATTATACAGTGTGTCTCAAAAAAATGTTACATATCAAACTTATGTTATGTTTAAATGGAACACTCAGTATTTTGTTGCATTTTCATATTCTCTCTGATGAGCTGATTTTATCGATCTATCACACTTGAAGTCTAGTGGGAATGATTATTGAGATATATGGTGTGGAAAAAAGAGACTTTTCAACTTAAGAAATGTTTTGTCGAAACTATTTATAATTGGGAAAAACGGCTTCCATGTCCCTATCTCAACTTTCGATTTACTATCTACTAACATTTGATTGAAACTAAAATACAGGATGAAGCAGAATTCGGGCAGAATACTTAATTCTGCTCTACCCTGTATTTGTTTCAATTAAATGTTAGTAAATAGTGAATCAAAAGTTAAGCGAGGGACGTGAAAGCCGTTTTGACCAATAATGAATAGTTTCGACACAAAACATATCTGAATTTGAAAATTCTCTATTTTTCACGCCCTATATCTCGGTAATTATTCCCCTTAGACCCCAAGTGTGATAGATCGATGATATCAGCTCTTCAGAGAGAGTATAAAAATGCAATAAAATACAGGGTGTTCCATTTAAAAAAACATAGGTTCGAATTGTCACATTTTTGTAGACACACTGTAGAGAATAATTTCAAAATATGCATTCCTTCGACCTACAACTCCTGTGAATTTTTGTTCTTCCATCCCTAATAGCGGAGCTGCTATCTCGCTTTGTCACACTATATTGACTCACCCGTGGAAACGTTGTGGCCTACTTTTTATATTTATTGAAATAAACCAAAACTGCATAAAAATATAAGACACATTTGCGAACGGCAGCTCTTCGCCAGAGAACAGATAAGTGGATTCGTTGTGATTGCAGATAGTTAAATTTCAAGTTTAGAGGGCGCCACTCAATTTACAAAACAATTACTGATACTTGGATAATTGAGAAAACCAATTAGTTGGATACTTACAGTATTTTCCAAAACCTAATCCTGAAATAGAAATGTGAAAAAATCTTCTTAAATGGCAGTGTCAACACAAATAGATGAATAAAACCATATCAAATTTCAGACCTATTTATTATCACCATAACAGACAGGGTTTGTGCAGACCAATGTAGAGACCAAATGAGTGTCAGAATATGTAGCATATGTTATCATGAAATATCTTAAATATGACCGTAAAATATCATAACCATAAATTGTCATAACCATGAAATGATTGTTTCTAGGGGAATTCAAAATTATTGTACAAAATCAAAACTTATCAACCTACACCATGACAATTACCACCTCTTTATATGACTAGCGTTTTGGTATAGCAATCATCATATTCCAACTATAAAATGGGATGTATAAATCTCAAAAAAATTGATTAAACAATAATCTGTAAAAAACCTGAAACCGCTGTCACATAGTACTATGGGAGAGCTTCACAAGAGCTTCATACATGTTAAATATGGTTATGATCAAAATGTTGAAATATTAAATTCAGATTCAAAAAAATGATGGAATAAAAAAACCTGGTCTATTGGAGGGTCCTCTCCAATGGTCTAATCACCCCTATCCAAGGTCCACTATGGTGAGTAGGCATGCTCAGGAAGATGAAGACAGGAACGAAGACAGGAACAAAGAAGTTGATGGACCTCCACAGTCCACAGTAGGGCTCAGTGGTGTGGCTCAGCCGGTCAGCTTGACCGGTTACTACTGGGCTTGATCTGGGCCACCTGTCGACTCTGGTCAGGATAAAATGAGCGACCTGGTCCTCTTGGGAATCATGACCAAGGTCGAGAGATTATCCCCTCAGCTGTTCGCTACTAGAAGCCGAAGGCAGCTAAGCCATACCCTAACACCCTGTTAAAAAATTAACAGGTTGATATAACCTCTTGACAGACACGTGGAGAACAGAAAAAAACTGATATCAAAGGGAAATATTGCTCACCAAGTTGATAGTCATTGCTCTGCATATGACTTACCTTCTGAGAAGGGAGGAAGGACTTGAAGAACAATTAGTTTGGAGTCTTCATACGCTGAAAAAGCCGGCTGCAGGGCTTCCTGGGGACATCAGGCAGTCTCCGAAAAGTGGGAACAAATCCTACACAGGTCCATGGCCAGAATCACTGATGTTTTTGAACAATTTCAAAAAAATTTCAAATCCCCCGAAGGGTTTCTACGGATTATACCGAGAAAAGAAAAAATGCTCAAACTGGCTCAAGTGCACACCATGACGGTCGCCGAGAAAAAGCCTCGAGATAGCTACCGGAAATCTCCTCCTAAAATTCCCTATCTAAACTTATCTTATCTAAAGAAGTGCTTCCTGCCAAAATTCAGCGCCAAATATGAAATCCTATTATTTCATTGGTCAGAAGAAAAACACAAGAATTACTAGGTCCAAACTAACAGAAGAAGTACCGAAGAAAGAAAAGAAAAAGAAGAGTCTTCTTTTTCTTCGGTAGTACTATGTCACAACATTGTAAGATTGTGCTTAAGTCCTACTCACAGAAGATGAGTGACATACTGGACAATGACGTTTGGATGACAATATTATAACCCTAAATAAATTCCAGAAAATAAAGAAAATAATTCTTCCAACACCGAAAATACCATTTCAGATCGAAAAATCACCTTGAATAATCCCTGAAATAAACCAGCGACATGGGCTTTATCACACCTGCGAACACACTGGTAAGTCGTTTGTTTACTCTCGGAAGGGACAACAACCTTGAACTATTTCTTCGAATTCTAGGCCTCTAGGATCAGAACGCCAGAAATCAAAGACTCCTGCAGCTTATATCATCACCTCCCATCGGCACATAGAAATTCAGAAGACATTACTAATCATGACTGTTATTGTTTCTATACTGTTATTCAAAAATGTGTGATAAAGTGGTTCATTAAAAGTTACATTCAAGTACTTCAGGATTATTTACCAAGTATCAGACTGAATGTTCTCTGTAAGTATGACTTCTTGTCTAGATCTGAAATGTTAATATTTACAAAATGGTAATGTATGAAACAAAAAAAATGAAAATGATTCTTTGCAACTCTAAATGTTGCACTAAAGCAAATTCGCTTGAATTTTCATGCAAACGATACTAAAAATTATTTTGTAGCAATTTCAAATGCTACATATACCCCTCTCCTAAGAGAAAAAATTGGTCAATTTATGGAACAATTTTTGATAGAGGTTAGGCATTCATGCAAATATTTGGACAATAGTAACTGCGCGTACCAAACGTTCCTCAAATGGAAGTAAAAACATAGTTCACTACCAGCTAGGTAAGAATCTAATCTTGAAAAGATCTAAATCTGGATAAAAGTCAAAATCTGGATAATAAGTCTAAATCTGGAAATAAGTCTAAATCTGGATAATAAGTCTAAATCTGGTTATATTCTGAATCGGTAAGTCTAGTCCAATTACATGAATCTATCTCTAATGAGAAAAGTATTTACAAAATTTTCAAAATGACAAAAAAAAATATTTACATCAAGGAAACTATGAAGTTCAGGTTGATCAGACCTTTCAGGAATCTTCATAAGGGAACAAAATCACTAAATAACTTGTGAATGTCAAGTGACAAGCATGAATAAGTATCTAGTGTCAAATAATATTCCATATCTAATCTCAAATATGAAATAATAAGGGTCAAGTAAGCTTACTTTATAAGGAGAACATTGAATCTCAAACTAGGTTCTGCATGAACCATAAAAATTGTTTGTGCACCAACGCACCAAAAAAAAATTGTCTGTGCACCAACGCACCAAAAAAATTTATCTGTGCACCAACGCACCAAAAAAATTTACAAAAAAATTTTATTCAAAACCAACTAACAGAAGTACTCTGTAGACAAATCTAAGATAATAATTATGGTCTGAATAAACATTACTATCCAACAGAAACATCTGAATTGGATCCAAAATATTGTTTTAAATCTTTTATATGCCATTCCCCAGCGGGAGAACCATCGATATGATCTAAAGCATATACTAAACGAGATATTCTTTTCCTAACAATATTCAAAACATATTTGGGGGCTAATTTTGCACTAAACTTGCTCGAAGCATCTGAAAGTATCTTATTTCTCCGCCATACCTTTTCTCCTTCTTCAAATATATGGTCTCTCTTTCTGAGGTTGTATGATGTCGCATTTCTCTGATAAGCCTTATGTAATCTTTCCTGTACTGTCTTAAAGACATCACCAAGCCCCTTGATATCCTGAACAAAACTATCCCTGTCATCAGGTAAAAGTTCGATATCTTGGGTTTTAGGAAGATTTCCATAATATTTGCCAGAGATAGGGACATTTCGACCGAAAGTCAAAAATGCTGGAGTATACTGGGTGACCTCATGTGTGGCTGTATTTATTGCCTGTTGAATTTTATAAATTTCCTTATCCCAATCCTTATGTTCATCTACATAACTTCTAATGGCTTGACCTATGGTCTTGTTAGTTCTCTCTACAAAATTGCACTGAGCTGAATAACGAGGGGTGTACCATATCTTTTGAACATTATAAGTGTCAGCTAGTTTTTTAAATAGTTTTCCAGCAAATTGCTGTCCATTATCGCAAACTATGAACTGTGGTACCCCAAATACCAAAAATACTTGATTTTCCATAAACTTTATAACGCTAGGTGCTTTAGCATCACGCATAGGACATAATAGTGTGTATTTTGTGAAAAAATCAGAAACTACTAACAAGTAGGTGAAACCTCTAGAAGATCTAGGAAATGGTCCCATGATATCAACAGCAATAGTTTGAAAAGGAAATTTCACTGTACGTTCAGCTCCCATGAGTCCCATACGAGGAGTATTTGATAATTTTTGTGACTGACACACCCTGCATGTTTTGACATACCTTAAAATGTCACTTCTCATCTTAGGCCAATAGTAGTGTTCTTGTATTCTCGCAAGGGTTTTAAAAAAACCGAAATGACTACAGGTAGACGGATCATGTGAATCCTTTATAACGGAAATTCTCTGTGATTTTGGAACAATAACTTTCCATTCAACTAAATTCGACTTTAATGGTACTCTAGAAGGGACATACTTATAAATTAAATCATTTTCAATCTTAAACTGAGCATATGCATCAGGATTTCGACAAATTTTACTATTTAATGAGGCATACCATGTATCAGTTTTTTCAGGTTGTATATCAATCAAACATACTTCAGGCTCGACTTCATGGCTGTTAGAAGGAGGTATTCGAGACAGAAAATCTGGAACTACGTTCTGAGCTCCAGGCTTATGAGTAAGATTGAAAGAGTATTGTCTCAACTTGACAGCCCATCTGGCCAAACGACCGGAAGGATCTTTGAGATTGTGTAACCAGAGAAGACTATGGTGATCTGTTGTAACATTAAAAATGGTACCTTCAATATAAGGTCGAAACTTATCAATCAGAAAAATCAAACTTAGTAGTTCTCTCTCTGTTACACTGTAATTTCTTTCTGTCCTGGACAAGGATCTTGAAGCATAAGCTATCACTTTCTCGACACCTTGAACTTCCTGTATCAATACACCTCCTATCCCAACATCACTGGCGTCACATTGAATGGTAAAAGGTAGTGAAAAATCTGGGGGACATAGAATTGGTGCTGACACTAGAGCATTCTTGATGGCGACAAAGGAAGCTTCCGCTTCAGAAGTCCATTCAATAGCCTGTTTTTTACCCTTTCCTTTTAATAATTCACTTATAGGTGCCATTAAAGTTGAAAAGTTATCTATAAATCTCCTATACCAGGAGCATAAACCCATAAAACGTTTAATCTCCGTACTGGTAGTAGGACGTGCATAATTAATCATAACAGAAACCTTTTCAGGGTCTGTTCTAATCCCTTGTCTGTCTATGACAAAACCTAAATATCGAAGGGATGTCTTAAAAAATTCACATTTCTTAATATTGATTGTTAGATTTGCATCTTTCAAAATTTCCTGTACCTCTAATAAAAGTTTCACATGCTCCTCAAATGTAGCTGATATAATAATTATATCGTCCAAATAAGTAAACAGATTTGGCTCAAATCTGGGGCCGAACAACGCATCACACAGTCTCTGTTGAGTTTGGGCACTATTGCATAAGCCGAAAGGCATGACATTGAAATGATATAAACCTCTACCAGGTATACTAAATGCTGTTTTCTCCTTGGAGGATTCCTCTAGTGGTACTTGCCAAAAAGCTTTCCTCAAATCAATACTTGATATGTATTTAGCATTACGAAGTAAGGTAAGAATTCTATCTATACGAGGCAATGGATAACTGTCATGTTTAGTTACTTCATTCAACTTACGCCCATCAAAACAGAATCTATACTCGCCTGATGATTTCTTAACTAATAGCACTGGGCTATTCCAAGGACTATGTGACGGTTCAACAACACCCAACTTGATCATATCATCTAATTCCTTATTGAGAATATTCAACATATAAGGAGACATTAGATATTGTCTCTGCTTAAAAGGTCTAGCATCGCCAGTATCTATCTCTAATGTTATCTTATTTGTTCTACCTAACCGAGAATCACTACTAATGCCCTCGAACGAGCTGATGACACTTTTCATTTGATCTCTCTGCTCCTGCGTCAGCTCATCATCTATACATATTTCAGAAATATCATGAAACTGATGAGAGTTGGCAACAATGTCGACAGTTTCACCTGATGAAACTCGACACTTAATGTCCCAACTAAAATCGTGGAAATCTATAGACACACCAAATTTATTGCAAAAATCACTACCTAGTATGAAAGACTGTGAAAGGGAAGGTACTACTAGTGCTGATATTATTTGTATTTCTCCATTTATCTGAATAGGCAAATCTACAACACCTTCAACACTTTGATGTGCACCATCTGCCGTCAATACATGGTTCAGATAAGGGTTTCTGATTATTAAATCAAGATTTTTTATTGTCCTTAAACCTTCCTGACCTATAACTGACATATTGGCACCACTATCTAAAAGTGCAATTATCTCTACATCAAAAAGTTGAATTTTTACATAAGGCCTATTATCAGTACCTTTTTTCACTAATAAAGGAGCAACAAAATTATGGACATTTTCTATCTCATTCTTCTCAATAGTACTATTTAAATTTAGAAAATTGGCTCTAGAAAAGTTTGGAGAAAGTTGAGAGCCTCTGTCAACAATCTCCTCTTCTAGTTTCCCTTACACTTAGCACAATCCCTCAATACTACATCAGGTGCTCCACATTTAAAACAAAATTTCTTTTTGATACCTGACTTGCAAGCTCTAAAAGTATGATTTGCTAGATTGCATTTCCAGCAAATAACAGGATCTCTACTAGTAGTGGCAGAACCAATTAATGAAGAAGGAGTAGGGGTGTTATTAGAGGTTGAACTGCTAGCAATGGAACTGACATGACGACTTTTATTCTTCTGAAATTTATTTCCAAAATGTTTACCTCTAGATGAGAGTGATCTATCGGTATTTGAATTCGAAACATAAGCAATTTCAGGATCATCTAGCATTGATATGGACCTATTTTGGGAAGTAGAACTAGGACATAGCAAATCAGATTCTTCTAACTTCTTACACAAAGTACCTAAAACTGAAACTGAATCGATTTCACTCAAAGCCAGCCTACGTCTGTAATCAGACCTTAACCCCATTTTGATATACTTAATTTTCGTGATCTCAGCTGCTCCATGACTGAGTCGATTAAAAAGTGCCTCCATGCAAGCTATGTAAATGACCACAGGTTCTGAATTACCTTGTTTCCTATTCTTAATCTGTTGCCATACTTCATCCTCAAAATCAGAAACCAAAAAATCCTTTCTGAGTTTCAAAACCAAAGAGTCCCAGTCAGTCACTTGAGATTTAACATATCTGTACCAGAAAGTTGCTTTCCCAGTGAAAAGATCACTTGCAGATTCAAATAGGTCAATTTTTGAAATGTGTCTTGCTTGTGCAAGTTCATCAACTTGTTCTATGAACGATAAAAGGTTCCTGGAATCACCATCAAATTGAATTCCTAGCTTGTAAACAGGGGTTGATTTCATTGAACTCTGTGAAAAATAATTTTGACTGGTACTTGCTAAAGGTCTCATTAATGGGTTTACAGTTGAATTCATCAAAGGTGCATTGACTGGGTCAGGCTCTGGGTCAGAAACTTTATCATGCAATTCTGCATCTAGTTGTAATGCTGTTGCATAGGCTTCGTTTTTAAATAGTGACTTTTCCGCAAAATTTGGATCATCTGCACTTAAGGGTATTCTCTGAATCCTGAAAGTTATATGGGATATTCTTGATAGTGCCCTCTTGAAAGTAGAATCAGTAGATGGTCCCTCAAAGTCACTAATCAGAGTTTGGATTGATGTTAAAGTGCTCTCTATTTCAACTTTCTCTGATGCATAATTAAATGAAAGGTCAATCAAACTAAGTACATTCAGTCCCTGTTGTGATTCTTTAGCAAGCAGACGTCCTAAAATTTTTCTTTTCTCATCCATGCTACGTTCAGAAATAACACCTCTAATCCTCAATTCATAATTGAGTTCTCCTATGAGCAAATGCTTTGCCTTAAATGAATCCATGATTACAAATCTGAGCAAGAACAAAGAGAACAAATGAAAATATCAAAGTATTGACAGTCACAAAAAAAATCAATAAAATTTCACTGAAAATTATCTGTCAAAAATGTTACCAGAAACGATTAATCAGAATTGAAATTTTATTTACTACTTTATTGGAGAAACTTCAAAATTGCAAATAACTCCCAAATTTGTCAACAGTAGTATACTCACCACTGTGCTCACAAGTGTGACAAAGTCCAATTTTCCTGTGAAAACTTTATTTTCATCTGCGTCCTGTACCTATATGTATACCTCTTATCACCAATAGGACCCGATAGAAGTGCTTTTACTCATCTAAGTGCTCAACACTCACAATTCAAGAAGATTAATCAGAAAATTTTGAATTTATTATGAACTTGAAATTTTAAACTTGAAATTTCGGGCCTCAACACGTTGGACGCTATTTATGTGGCCTACTTTTTATATTTATTGAAATAAACCAAAACTGCATAAAAATATAAGACACATTTGCGAACGGCAGCTCTTCGCCAGAGAACAGATAAGTGGATTCGTTGTGATTGCAGATAGTTAAATTTCAAGTTTAGAGGGCGCCACTCAATTTACAAAACAATTACTGATACTTGGATAATTGAGAAAACCAATTAGTTGGATACTTACAGTATTTTCCAAAACCTAATCCTGAAATAGAAATGTGAAAAAATCTTCTTAAATGGCAGTGTCAACACAAATAGATGAATAAAACCATATCAAATTTCAGACCTATTTATTATCACCATAACAGACAGGGTTTGTGCAGACCAATGTAGAGACCAAATGAGTGTCAGAATATGTAGCATATGTTATCATGAAATATCTTAAATATGACCGTAAAATATCATAACCATAAATTGTCATAACCATGAAATGATTGTTTCTAGGGGAATTCAAAATTATTGTACAAAATCAAAACTTATCAACCTACACCATGACAATTACCACCTCTTTATATGACTAGCGTTTTGGTATAGCAATCATCATATTCCAACTATAAAATGGGATGTATAAATCTCAAAAAAATTGATTAAACAATAATCTGTAAAAAACCTGAAACCGCTGTCACATAGTACTATGGGAGAGCTTCACAAGAGCTTCATACATGTTAAATATGGTTATGATCAAAATGTTGAAATATTAAATTCAGATTCAAAAAAATGATGGAATAAAAAAACCTGGTCTATTGGAGGGTCCTCTCCAATGGTCTAATCACCCCTATCCAAGGTCCACTATGGTGAGTAGGCATGCTCAGGAAGATGAAGACAGGAACGAAGACAGGAACAAAGAAGTTGATGGACCTCCACAGTCCACAGTAGGGCTCAGTGGTGTGGCTCAGCCGGTCAGCTTGACCGGTTACTACTGGGCTTGATCTGGGCCACCTGTCGACTCTGGTCAGGATAAAATGAGCGACCTGGTCCTCTTGGGAATCATGACCAAGGTCGAGAGATTATCCCCTCAGCTGTTCGCTACTAGAAGCCGAAGGCAGCTAAGCCATACCCTAACACCCTGTTAAAAAATTAACAGGTTGATATAACCTCTTGACAGACACGTGGAGAACAGAAAAAAACTGATATCAAAGGGAAATATTGCTCACCAAGTTGATAGTCATTGCTCTGCATATGACTTACCTTCTGAGAAGGGAGGAAGGACTTGAAGAACAATTAGTTTGGAGTCTTCATACGCTGAAAAAGCCGGCTGCAGGGCTTCCTGGGGACATCAGGCAGTCTCCGAAAAGTGGGAACAAATCCTACACAGGTCCATGGCCAGAATCACTGATGTTTTTGAACAATTTCAAAAAAATTTCAAATCCCCCGAAGGGTTTCTACGGATTATACCGAGAAAAGAAAAAATGCTCAAACTGGCTCAAGTGCACACCATGACGGTCGCCGAGAAAAAGCCTCGAGATAGCTACCGGAAATCTCCTCCTAAAATTCCCTATCTAAACTTATCTTATCTAAAGAAGTGCTTCCTGCCAAAATTCAGCGCCAAATATGAAATCCTATTATTTCATTGGTCAGAAGAAAAACACAAGAATTACTAGGTCCAAACTAACAGAAGAAGTACCGAAGAAAGAAAAGAAAAAGAAGAGTCTTCTTTTTCTTCGGTAGTACTATGTCACAACATTGTAAGATTGTGCTTAAGTCCTACTCACAGAAGATGAGTGACATACTGGACAATGACGTTTGGATGACAATATTATAACCCTAAATAAATTCCAGAAAATAAAGAAAATAATTCTTCCAACACCGAAAATACCATTTCAGATCGAAAAATCACCTTGAATAATCCCTGAAATAAACCAGCGACATGGGCTTTATCACACCTGCGAACACACTGGTAAGTCGTTTGTTTACTCTCGGAAGGGACAACAACCTTGAACTATTTCTTCGAATTCTAGGCCTCTAGGATCAGAACGCCAGAAATCAAAGACTCCTGCAGCTTATATCATCACCTCCCATCGGCACATAGAAATTCAGAAGACATTACTAATCATGACTGTTATTGTTTCTATACTGTTATTCAAAAATGTGTGATAAAGTGGTTCATTAAAAGTTACATTCAAGTACTTCAGGATTATTTACCAAGTATCAGACTGAATGTTCTCTGTAAGTATGACTTCTTGTCTAGATCTGAAATGTTAATATTTACAAAATGGTAATGTATGAAACAAAAAAAATGAAAATGATTCTTTGCAACTCTAAATGTTGCACTAAAGCAAATTCGCTTGAATTTTCATGCAAACGATACTAAAAATTATTTTGTAGCAATTTCAAATGCTACAACGTTGAGAATCAAATTTTTGATGCGCTGATTTCGCTCGGTATTACCAAATTCTATATGTTATCTTGATATTTCGTCAAAATTGAGAAATTTTGAATTTGCCAAAAGTGATGACGTATCTTACCTCGTATCTTACAAACCGATCATTTTCTCAAAATTTTCAAACGGAACACCCTGTATTCAATTCCATTCTTGGATACAGCTCAAAAAAAGAAGTTCAATGATTTATAACATTATTCTGAGATCACCCGTTCCGGACTTACCCATGATCTTCTTCAATAAATAATCACTCTAACAACGTTCCTAACGTTGTCATGCGCGGTTTTCGTTATAACTCAACAAAATCTGTATGTTATTTTTATCGTCGGTCAAAATTCAAATACCTTGAATCCGCCAAAAAGGCTGTATTTTGAAATATCGAGAAAATGATCAGTTTTCAAAATACAGCATCACTTTTGGCATTCAAGAGATTTGAATTCTGACCGACGATGAAGATAACATACAGGATTTTTTGATTTGACTATTTATTGAAGAAGATCATGAATAAGTCCGAAACGGGTGATCTCAGACTGATGTTATCACATATCATTGAACTCGTTATTCTGAGTTGTATCCAAGAATAAAATGAAATACAGGGTGTTCCATTTGAAAATACTGAGAAAATGATCGGTTTGCAAAATACGTCATCACTTTTGGCAAATTCAAAATACAGAATAACATACAGAATTTGTTAATTCCTGGCGAAAACTGCGCATCAAAAACTTGATTCTCAACGTTCCTATAGGGCTTTGAAATTTGGCTAATTATTGAAGAAGATCGTGTAGAATTCCGAAACGGTTGATCTCAGACTCATGTCATCATACATCATTGAACTCGTCTCTTTGAGGTATATCCAGAAATCTAATGAAATTTAGGTTATTCCATTTGAATAAAACGTATGTTTGGTATGTCACAGACATATGGATCATCCTGTATAGTTGAAAGAAAGTTCAAATTACTGTGAACAACATTGATTGTCAACTTTTTTTCATCTATAAAGGGGTGGCCAATATTATGGGGGATACCCTGTACATGGGGATTTTAGGGGACAGTGATTATGAATTTTCAGTGAAACGATACCTTGTTCACGAACTCTAGATAACGTCTCCAAGATGGCGAATTAGTTTTGTAATATTATTTATAGTCTGAAAGAGAAATGCGAGTGGTAAACTGCGGTCGAAAATTCGTACACCAAACTTCAATTTCGCAAGGGATTTTAAGAAACTCTAAGGAATTCCATGGAATTTCATGAAAATTCAAGGAATTCCAGAGCATGCGTATAGATGAAAATATTGAGGAATTTCAAAGGATTCCAAAATAATCCAAGGAAATCCATGGAATTCCAGAGCGGCCTTAGCAAGAAATATTGAGGAATTCCGAAGCATTCCAAAGAACTCTAAGGAATTCCAGGAAATTCCAAGTTGATTCAAGGAATTTCAAGACAATCCAAGGGATTCCAAAGAAATCTGAAAAATCCCAGGAAATTTCAAGAAAGTCCAAGGAATTCCAGAGCATGAAATTCGAAGGAATTACGAGGAATTCCATGGAATTTCAAGATATTTGGCACACCCTGTATAGCTAGAGAACTAAAAATATTTCAGGTAGACTGGAAATGATTGATTATAACAGCTTATCAAATTTTCAAGTTTTCAATCCATCTCCAAGTTGAAGAACATCTAATGTGTTGTCTACGTAAATCACCCTGTGTATATATAATATACAGGGTGCCCATTTTTCGAGCTCCACCATGGGGATCTCAGTTATTGTGAGAGATACGAGGTTAGTTGAATTAGGGTAAAGTTGCGCATTTTCATGACGAACAATTATCCGAGAGAAAATTTGACGTGTCATTTTCAGTTTTTGAATTATTGGAAGAAAACGAAAATTTGTGATTTTCGTTTTTATTATTTTCTGACTTCATTTGAAGTGAGAGTACAAAATTAGTTCTATATTAGCATTGGCACTTTTTCTGCTCTATCCAGTGACATCAATAGATTCGTGATCCGACTTCTCGTCTTCGAGGAGCCATCATCAACTTTGTTTTTTCAAATGGCCGAAACACATTTTTTTGTTCCTGAAAAACTCTAAATGTCAATTCGGACCAAAAGAGCATCATCAGTGTTATTTGATGATGGTTACGAGGAAACGAAACGTCGGAACAAAAATCTGATGATGGCATCTTGACACTTCTGGACCCCCTCCATATCAATGCAGTTTTTCAGCCCTAATGTTCGATCGAAAACTTATCCCATAGAGAATTCTACACAGAATCCAGTGGCGCACTAAATTTTTTTCTCAATATGGGATGCACTGTACAGTCTGAAATATTGTATTTTTAACCATCCAAATGGAAATTTTATATTAGGTACTTCCACGTCAAGAACGTAGTTGTTTTCAATTAGATTCGTTAACAATATTTTTATCATTTTCAAAATAAGAAGAACTTTCACTTTATAATCAGAATCGGATTATTATCACAAAACTCGTCCGCCATCTTGGAGCCGCTATCAAAGAATTAACAAATTCATTTTTGACCCCGCAAACCTCCACATACCAACTAAGCCGTCTTCTCATCTGTCACAAATTTCATAATGCATTGGAACTATGAACACCTGGCAAATTTCAAGTCTATCGGGCAACTATAAGTGCATCCAATGTGACTTTCAAAATTTGTACCGAACAGATAGACAGACAAGAAACAGAGTTAATAATAACGTAGTTACAGTAAAATTGAGATTTTTAGGTAATTGCAATTAAAGCTAACACCATGGAACATACATGTACTAATCTACCAAGCCAATTATATTTTACATAGTTTCAGATTCGCTTATGATTAGTAAGCATACTTATGATCATGAAGTATGCTCTCGTCCGATTCACAGATGGTATTTACCACATCGCCCGAAGTGACGAAATCAAAAATATGAAAAAAGGAATACATGAAGCATCAGTATTTTGGAAAAAACATAGATGTTTTTATTTAGCTACAATTTTGAAAGAATGTTGCAATAAAGCAAACCTGGTCAAATTGAAAAAAGACTATGAATCAGGTAAGTCAGAAACAAATCCAGTAACTACACTCAAGATACCAATGTAACTTTTTAATTAGGGAACCATACACACCTTGTTCAGAATGTATAAATCATCGAGCCCAGTGTAAAATCATCCAACATATTCATATATCACTGCATCTCTGCCTACACTATCTGATTAGCTTCTAGAGACCTGGCAAGCAGCTTCAATCATATGCGCATGCGCTAAATTATAGATACATGGGGTTTCAAATTCGATGGCCTATTAAACTTCTAATGATTTTCTGACCATTTTATGCAACTGAGTCTATTCCATTAATTTTGTCTGTCGGCTGGACAAGATCACCAAATTGAAAGAAATGCACAAATTTTAAAACACACAATCAGGAAGGTTGAAAATAACACTATTGTTTCTTCAATCTCGTTTTCCTAATTTCAATCGAATTTTTAGGTGAAATGCGGAATGAAGAAATTCTACAAATACAAGAGCGGACACTTATTGTAGATTTGAGCGGCTCTTCTCTGGATTGTGAGTCAGCCAACCACTGTGAATCAGTTAAAGGTGAGGATCTTTATTTTCATAATGAGGAAGCTTAGGAACATTCTCCAATCTTTTACGTAGTTTTTGGGAAAAAGCTTGGGCAAAAGAACGTGAAATCAAATATTTTATACTGGAAACACTACTCACAATGAAAACTGAAGAATTGAAAATATCCATCAGGATGCCATTGAAATGGTGCAAAATATTCTGTGGGGTGATTAAATCAATGAAAATAGTATGAAACGTTCCTATGAATATGTGTCAAGAAACGATTCATCCAATATATCGACCAATCAGAATTTACTTGGCCCCATACTTCCGTGAATTATCAAGTAACATGACGTGATTTTTATTATCATGGCAAACTGTCACTCAAATGGACTTGATAAAATGGCAATATCTCCGTAGTTTTCGGAGGTAACACCATCACACGTGTTATCGTCGAATTTCTTATGATTATCCCTAACAGATCATGTGATGATTAACAAGGTGTTCCTTCAAAAATGTCAAAGTTGCTACCACTATCTGCTTGAAACGGTAACACTGTATTCTCGAGAATGTTTCAAACGAAAATACATATGTCTAAACATCAATGCACATTTACAGGGTGTCTTTAAAAGGTATTTGAAAAAAATTAACACATATTTCACAGACGAAAACAATTCGATGCAAGCAAACTTACCTTAGTACCAAGTTGCTTAGTTAGGGCGCTAGACGTCTCTGATGTTACAATTTTCAACTCGTTTTTGCTTTATAACTTTCAAACGACTCTTGAGATTTAATTCAAATTTGGTACGTTGGCATAGCTGTATTGGGCAATAAAACCCATGTCATTATAATAGCATTCCATGATCGTAGAATTTTTTCAGGAAATAGACATCAAAAACTTATACGCCAATGGAAAAATAGATATTCGATAATGAAAGTTGGATCGCGTAACTTATTTACTACCTACCAAAAAGGTACTCTTGATAAAATTCGATTACTCTCATGGTTTCGAATTTCATCAAGAGTAACTTTTTGTAGTAAATGAGTTGCATAATCCAAATTTTATACTCAATCTACTGTTTTTTCAATGACTTTAAAGTTGTGATGTATATTAACTGAAGAAATCAACTTCTATTTCCATGGAATGATATTCATCATCATTATGATATGGGTTTCATTGTACCAAAAAGGTGACCCAATGCAACATATTTGAGTAAAATCCCCTGAGCCGTTTCAAAGTTATAAAGCAGAAAGAATTTGAAAATTGTAATTTCAGAGCCGTCTAGCGCCCAAACTAAGCAACTGAGGTAAGTTTGTTTGCATCGAATTGTTTTGGTCTGAGGAATATGTGGTATACTTTTGTAGAGATCTTTTTGGGACACCCTGTATAAACTGATAAATGACAGAAAATATGATTATATGTAGGCTAATGTGGAAAAATATTAATTCTTCAGATTTCACTCTAGATGACAGATATGTTGATGAGTTTGGAGATATATCCTCCTCCATGGAGTCTCAAGTTCCAGAGATGGCCTCACAAAGGCAAACAGTTGATGGTATGAAAACTTTCATGATGAGTTGCTATAGTACATTTCTAAATCTATTATATATTTATTCCAGATGAGGCTTATGATGCAATCAAGTCCCAAAGTAAAGAGTATGCAGTCCTGAAAACAATAGAACAACAAACAGTTGATGGTAAGATAATATTTGTTATTGAAAAGATATAGAACATGAATCGAATAGAAATCTGAACGAATGTTCTACCTATTCTATTTTCCATTCCCTTTATATAGGAAATATGATTATGGGCTAATATAGGAAAATATTAATTCTTCAGATCTCACCCTGGATGACAGGATTAACATCACAGAGTTCACAGAGTTTGGAGACATGGAGAATCATGCTCCAGAGATGGCCTCACGAAGGCAAACAGTTGATGGTATGAAAACTTTCATGATGAGTTGCTATAGTACATTTCTAAATCTATAACATATTCATTCTAGATGAGACTTATGATGCAATCAAGTCCCAAAGTAAAGAGTATGCAGTCCTGAAAACAATAGAACAACAAACAGTTGATGGTAAGATAATATTTGTTATTGAAAAGATATAGAACATGAATCGAATAGAAATCTGAAAATGTTGATAATGAGGGAAAAACTCACCTGAATAATAATTTTCACAAATTCACTTCTGCATGCGATAATAATTGTTTTGCAAAACATTTGCTTCTTCACGGTGTATATCACACTGAAGTGAACAAAGTAGGTAAATATAAAGTAACATAAATCAAAGAATGACCAAGTAAATCCAGGGCGGTAGGTATATAGATTAACTGTTCAGACAGACATACAGATGAGGTGAATACATTTCACAAGCGGCTGTTGCTGGTCGTTACGTTGAAGGTTTAATTTTATTCCTTTACGAATAATTTGTTAGAAGAATCCCATATGCTTAGAGATAATTTCGAAATTTTGCATGCTGAAAATGAAGGAATGAAATCGAACCTGATGAAATCATCAGAAGTCAATAAATTAAAACGATTAAATACATAACTAAACGACTAGTTAGGCTTGAACAACAGCCCCTTGTTAAATTCACCTAATCTGTATGTCCGCCTGAAAAGTTAATCCATATACCTATACCGCCCTGGATTTACCTATGGTCGTTCTTTATGTTACTTTGTATTCACCTACTTTATTTCAATTCCATAAAAATTAAATCGTAAAATCAATTCAGTGTGATATACACCGTGAAGGAACTAATGTTCAGCTAAACAATTGTTGTGTGCGTGAGTTTTTTTCCTCACTGTTATTATGAATTTTCATCAAGTTGAAGCCGATTCAATTCAATAATTGAAAATTTTAATAGTTTTGAAACACTAGCTATAAGAAACGAGATATTCTATAACCATTCATAACGAATGTTCTACCTATTCTATTTTCCATTCCCTTTATATAGGAAATATGATTATGGGCTAATATAGGAAAATATTAATTCTTCAGATCTCACCCTGGATGACAGGATTAACATCACAGAGTTCACAGAGTTTGGAGACATGGAGAATCATGCTCCAGAGATGGCCTCACGAAGGCAAACAGTTGATGGTATGAAAACTTTCATGATGAGATGCTATAGTACATTTCTAAATCTATAACATATTCATTCTAGATGAGGCTTATGATGCAATCAAGTCCCAAAATGAAGACTATGCAGTCCCGAAAACAATAGAACACTCATCTATAGATGCTGAAAATACGGCCAACCAAATGCAAACAGTTGATGGTAAGATAATATTAATAGTTAATCGAAGCACAAGTTATAAACTTTCAAACGTTTTATAACGAATGTTCTACTTATACTATTTTATATGTTGAGGCCTCCTAACAAAATGCATATTTTTCTCAATCAGAATAGTATATGACAGTCATGGAAGTTTGACATGGTGTTACGGCTCGATCTTCCATCAAAATACATGCAGTGCCAACACAGAATAGTTATTTCTTTCAAGTACAAAATTCAATTTAATCTTATTCTTTTCTGCCATATGAATCATATAATTTTATCTTCAAATTCGTTCCAATTTTACGCAAAATCCAAATAATTAAATCCACACAATATTTAAATGAGCTTTTTAATGACGCTTGACAGGCACAAAAGGTGTTCTCTTCCTGCCTAGGCAGTGAAAATATACATTTGTGCCTGTCAAGTATCATTAAAAAGAGACTTTCAATGGCATTTGGAGAAAAAATATATTTATCCAATATATCTCAAGTCTTAACAATTTCATTACAGATTTTTGCAAATCATCCTAAATTATCGTGATTCTGAAAATAGTAATTCACGTAATAAGTCTGGAGAAAAATTTTTCCGGGCGTGTTGCACTACACTATTTCTTTGGCAACCGTGTGAATAAAAAATCAATCAAGCTCATTTTTACGTTATCTCTCTTCGTAGAACATTCTAAATTTTGTGTGTATCAATATTTTCCAGCGTAGTCCGGAAAGTACTAACTTCACAGATGATTTTCTATCAAAATATGCTACTCTTTCAAAGAAAAATCGTCCATGAAGTGTATTCTTTCCGGACGGTTGCCAGCAATTATACAGGGTGTTTCACTTTTTCGTAGCAGGATTTCAACAGCTTGAAGGAGACATTTTTTGAGATGAAAATCTCACATAAACATATAGGCGTGATTGCTCCATTTCCGATTTACAGGGTGTCAAAGTTTCAGATTTTTTTTTGTTTTTTTTCGAATTTTCTCCTGCAATTTTCAGAAAAATTGATTAAAATTTGGTACACCTAATACACTTCAAAAACTCAATATTTAGGGTTATGGAGCGTTTTTGAATACCTATTACAGGGTAATAGACTTTTAGGGGTCGTACCCAATTTAACCTTGTAGAACTTTTTTGCGTGCCGCCTCTAATTCCAATGAGACATCAATTCGGATTTCCTCTTTGATTTGGAAACTTTTTGCCCCCATGTATGTTTTTCGAAAACTGTATGGATTTCGAGATAATTGCCAAAAATGAATTAATTGTAATGAAACCGTTATTCCTCGAACAGACTTATTTGACATTTCTCAATAATTTGATAGCAAAAATTGAATGACCGAAAGCTTCCATACCAAATGAAATTCAGTTGCAAAATTAAATTGAATTTTTTTAACACCTTTATAAGTAAAACTAGTAAAAACAGAAAAAAAATAAATAAAAAAAACTTCTCTAACTGGATTGCGAAATCTGAAAATGTATTGTAGAAAATTCTAGGACTGAAACTGGTTGAACTTTTGATATCAGGGATTGTATGACACACGGTCTAGGCGCTATACATCGCTAGACTGTGGCTTCTCACGGTTGAGCTGTTGTGGGTTTTTGGCATTTATCTCGAAATCCATACAGTTTCCGGAAATCATACATAGAGGCATAAAGTTTCCGAATTGGAAAGACAATCTGAATCGATGTCTTATTGAGAGCAGAGGCGACACGCAAAAAAGTTCTACAGGGTTAAATAATAGGGTTACGACCCCCAAAAGTCCATCACCCTGTAGGTATTCGAAAACGCTCAATAGCCCAAAATATTGAGTTTTTAGAGTGTATTATGTGTACCAAATTTCAATCAATTATTCCGAAAATTTGAGGAGAAAATTAAAAAAAATCAAAAAAATCTGAAACTTTGACACCCTGTAAATCGGAAACGGAGCTCTCACGCATATATGTTTATATAAAATTTTCATCTTGAAAAAATGTATTATTCAGCTGTTGTAGTCCTGCTCCAAAAAAGTGAAACACCCTGTATATTGTTGAGTTTCGGGTCGAAGTACCTATAGCGAATTCCACTGGCAGCACTGGTACGAACTTTTATCGCACTGAATGTATTTCTGTCTCAGCTCGTCACATAGGACTGAAGAAGGATAGATATACACTGAGTGCGCACTAGTTTTACCAGTGGAATTCGCTATTATTGTGACTTTGGTTTTATGTCAAAATACGAACGAGTCATAGAAAGTGACACTTCAACTTATCATGCGACGATAAATTATTCTTGCTTATTTTTCTTCTAGCTCCAAAAGTCAGTGGAAGGAACATAAATATTTTATCTTTACATGTTATACCGGCACCAACAGAAGCTATTGACAAGAATAAATCAAAAGAGAAGTATCCTTCAAAGGACCAATACTGCATTTTTTGTAAATCAAAGGTTAAACGATTTGGAAGACATATAGCGGGAAAACATAAAGGCGAAGAAGAGGTGAAAGAAATTTTCAATTACGAAAAAAAATCGATTGAAAGGAAAAGAATAATAGACAAACTTAGGAGTAAAGGAAACTATGAATTCAATCATAAAGAGCATTCGACCAAAATTGTGGCACGAAGATCTATCAATAAGGCTTCGCCCAGAGAATACACTGATTGTCCCTCATGTTTGGTGCGTGTATCTAAAGTTTCTCTGAGAAGGCACTATAGAAAATGCAACGCGAATACACAGGATAACACACGTGATACGTATGTGAAAAGTAAACGAGTGACACTCAGTTTACATCCCCTGGCTCACTCGATATTAAAGGATCATATATTTCCTGTATTCAGAAATGACGCCAATATTCGAGTGATTCGCAATGACTATCTAGCCATATTGTATGGCAATAAATTAGTAGCAAAATATCGGTCGCCGCATCATTACAAGATGATAAGGGCCAATATGAGATATATTGGCCGTTTTTTACTGGAAATGAAAAGACGATCGAATAAAATTGCCGATTTCGCCTCTTGCTTCATTCCATGTCATTATGATGATGTTGTTGAATCAATTAAAGTTGTTGCTGGCTTTGACGATAGAATAGGAGCATTCAATGCACCCAATACGGCCTCTACTCTGGGTACATTATTGAAGTTTTGTGCTGCAATTTTAGAATCTGATTACATAAAGAAGCAAAATGAACATAAAAGGCGGGAGGTTGAAAATTTTCTCAAACTATTGAGGACAGAATTCCCTACTGATATAAATAAAACAGCTACAGAAAATCAAGCGACCATACGGAGACGGAAAAAAATAATTTTACCCTCGTCATCAGATATAAAAAAATTTATTGAATATTTGAGAGCCATGAGAACATCCCTTTCGAATGAAATTATGCAAGAGTTTTCATATACAGCATGGAAAAGTTTGGCAGGTTACACCTTGGTGGGGATAATGGTATATAATGGTAGACGCCCCGGTGAAATTGAAAGATTAACAATATCTGACTATAAAGAATCTTCTCTTTCGGTGAGTCAAAATCCCGAACTGCTTGAATCTCGACCAAGCCATCAGAATAGTGATTCTTCTTATACAAGGTGTGTACTGCGAGGAAAACTTTGCCGAAACGTTACAATTGTATTGCACGAGGACGAAGTCAAATGTATCAATTTGATCCTGAACAACAGGATTATTGCTGGCGTTGATGACGAAAATACATTTGTATTTGGTTTGCCAGGCCCAAGACCTCATAAATTCCTGAGTGCTAGTTTACTTCTGAAGAAATTTGCAGCTGAAGCAAATTTAAATAACCCAGAGCGTTTTTTTGCAACGAATATAAGGAAAAATTTAGCTACCAAGTCGAGTAAACTGGATCTCCAACCCGAGGATCGTGAGCATATAATGAATTTCATGGGACACTCGGAAAAAATTCATAAAGGAATTTACAGACAACCAGATTATGATAAGGATATATTCATCATGCCAAAAGTATTGGACTTCGTTTCAGGAAATACTGGAAATAATGGTTCATCCTCTGAAAAAAATCCTCGTACTATACCTCCAAACAATTCAGATATAACATATTCTTCTTCTCTTTCTGGATCACATGTTGAAAGCGATTTTGATAAACCAAATTCACCTTGTAATTCTAAATCACATGTTGAAAGCAATTTTGATAAACCAAATTCAACGTGTCATTCTAAATCACATGTCAGAAGATCTCCTCTGTCAGTTATGCAGGAAAAATCCTGGGATAGCCCAGACACAGGCTCTGAATACAATCCAAATGATGATACTTCTGATAGTTCTAATGCTGTTGAAGAGGTGGAAGACAGAAAGGGAAAAATAATAGGAAAAGGGAAAAGAAAAAAACTAATTGGTGAGCACAATATCATTTCGTCATAATTTCGGTTGCAACGATCAATAGAGGTCAATTTACCATTAGGTAAATATGACACATTAAAATAATTTGGATGTTTCATCAAACATTTTTGGAAAACATATTTACCCCACCGTGATGTTCGTCAATGGAGTCGTAGGAAAAGAACTGCTTTCATTCATATTGAATCCGACGATATTTTGTAATCATTTTAAACTTCTTATGCCCAGTTCAATGAAGGGAAAGTTATTACAGGATCTCAGTAGAGTCCTAACAATAAGTATCGAATGAATAGTGTCAATCTTTGTATACAACTTATAACTTATTCATTGACTTGTTCTCATATTGTGAAATTTTGGTCATATTTACATATGGAAGGTGTGGTTTGTTTCATATCGATTAGATGTACCGTTTTCGAATGAAACCCAATCAAAAATTGTATTGAAAATATGGAATATTGATGTAAAAAATTCCAAAAGAATTGGAACCCGATTTCATGTGTTGGTAACATATCACTCCTTGAAAAATTTTGTTCGTAATCTTATAATATTCGAATCAGTAGCGTATCAACATTTTTTTTTTCAATATTATGATCCATGCTATGAAAATATCGCCAAATGGACTGTTGAAAAACGGATTATCCAATCAGCAAGAAACGCGACTACGTCTATTATGTCAATAATTGAATTGCAAACTAAGTAGAGTTTTTAGTTTTTTTATATTCGTGAAAAAAATTCACTTTTACAACTGAAAAATAAGAATTTACTACAAAAATTTGTAAAGATCTATTGAACAGGCTACTAAATGCGCTACTTTTCTCTCATCGAACCGAATCTGTATCGATTATAATTTCCGAGATCCCAATTATGTGCATTCTTATCTTGGGCAGAATGAGGAAATCATAGACTCAGGCTCATCTTCAAACCTACTTTGCACCTATCAGATATACTGAGTGATTTTTAGTCTGTTGATAAAAATCGCGCTGTTCGAAATTTGCAAGATCTACAAAGTTATATTTTTCGGAAAATAGGTAACATTTCATGAATATCACTCAGTATATCTGATAGGAGCTGAGTTGAGCCTGAGTTGATGAGAAGAAAGAATTTTCTGCTTACTTTTTGATTGTCACTGCAGATTGAGAATTCAGAAAGGTTTTGATCGATTGTATTAATTAGTAAAAAACTGTATAACAATAATATATTCACTTGTTGAATACTGTCTCATCAAATTAATCTTCACTAGTTAGTTTTGAAGCCTTCCTGAAGTTCTCTTTCCATTTCTGAAAGTATAAATATATATCGAGCTGAGTCTGTGAAAGAACAGATAATTTGATCTGTCTCTCTGAATAAAATTCACAGTGAACCTGGAAGGAAATTTTGCAGATAACTAACAGTAACTGTTTCTGAAAATTTGAGATCGAAAGTTTAATGAAATTGTGAAATATTATTTGAATGTATACAACATATATCATCTTATCAGTTCATGGATTTCCCATTAAGGCTCGACTAAAAACATTCATCCTTCTAAGCAATATTCTCAGATTTTCAATTATTAGAATTACTCGATTTATTCTTTCATTGTCATAGCTGGAAATAACAACGGACCGCGGTTTCGCTTTCCTTAAAGCTCGTCAGCGCTGTATAATTTCCAACCATGACGACGAAAGAACGGATCGAGTATTTGTAAGCGAGTTAACAGCACCCGTGAGCGAAGTGTTATAAAATGACAGAGCGCCATCTTTGGACAAGGTCTGTGATTAATGGTCAGAAAATCCGTTTCCAAAATCTAGGACACATCGTGATTGATGGTTATCCGACTTTCCTAGATTTTGGAAACGGATTTTCTGACCATTAATCACAGACCTTGTCCAAAGATGGCGCTCTGTCATTTTATAACACTTCGCTCACGGGTGCTGTTAACTCGCTTACAAATACTCGATCCGTTCTTTCGTCGTCATGGTTGGAAATTACACAGCGCTGACAAGCTTTAAGGAAAGCGAAACTGCGGTCCGTTGTTATTTCTAGCTATGACAATGAAAGAATAAATCGAGTAATTCAAATTCAATGCTTATGGTGGCATCTCACCAATAGGACACATCGTGATTGATGGTTATCCGACTTTCCTAGATTTTGGAAACGGATTTTCTGACCATTAATCGCAGACCTTGTCCAAAGATGGCGCTCTGTCATTTTATTTCAATTATTACATTAGAAACCCATTCGAATAGTAATATAAATAATACTAACAGCGAATGGTTTGTCTGGTATAATGTTTCGCGAATTCATATAAATTCATATTTCTCAATATAATGAAATAGTATCAGAAATATTGTTATTGATAATTTAAAAAAAACATATTTCTCTTTGCTGTAGATATGTACCTAGGCTATGTTCCTCGCAAATCTTGGACTACAGAAGAGAGGCACGCCGCCCGCAAGTACTTTCAAAGTGAATTCTCAAAATGTATGTCACCGACATCTTCCAGATGCTTCTCAGCAGTAAAAGATGTAGAGGAGCTGAAAAATCGAACACCAAGGCAGTTGAAAGCGTGGATTCACAATGAAATTAATAAATCTAAGAAAAAAGCCCAAACTGCTAATATGAAAGGTACGTATAATTTTGATTCATCAATCAACATTCTGATTCTCAGATTATTTAAAACAAATATACAAGGTGACATTTCTAAAACTTCCCACCCTCAATATCTCCCTTCCAGTAAATAATATGAAAAATCGAAAAGACACGTCAATTTTATTTTCGAGGGGGACACGTTGAATGAATATTTTGAACCCCAATGGTTCAACCCCCTAGGAGGGGTAGGTGTTACCCTCAGAATCTCAAATGGGAAGGGGGGTCAAGTGGCACATCATTTTGAAGGACGGTCAATTTTCTATTCAACGGTACCTTAGTTCATTGGTCTAGCGGGAATGATAACAGAGATATAGGGAGATTTTTCAACTTTACGATTTTTTTCTGTTGAAACTATTCATTATTGGTCAAAACGGCTTCCATGTCCCTATCTTAACTTTTGATTCACTATCTACCGACATTTAATTGGAACAGATACAGGGTGATCTGAATTATGAAACTTGAACCACACTGTATTTGTTCCAATTGAATGTCAGTAGATAGTAAATCAAAAGTTAAGATAGGGACATGTAAGCCGTTCTGACCAATAACGAATAGTTTCGACAGAAAAAATTGTAAAGTCTGTTATCATTCCCGCTAGACCAATAAACTGAGGTACCGTTGAATAGAGAATTGACCGTCCTTCAAAATGATGTGCCACTTAACCCCCCTTCCCATTTAAGATTCTGAAGGTAACACCTACCCCTCCTAGGGGGTTGAACCATTGGGGTTATAAATATTCATTCAACGTGTCCCCCTCGAAAATAAAATTGACCTGTCTTTTCGATTTTTCATATTATTTATTGGAAGGGAGATATTGAGGGTGGGAAGTTTTCAAATTGACACCCTGTATATAATAAGCTGCAACTTCTTCTCTGCCAATACAAACAGCACTGTGAGAGTACTAGAACGGACTTTGAAAAAAATCCTTATTATGAAAGAGTGTAGCTGTTATTAATATCAAACTATGCATTGTAGCAATGAAAATACTCAATTTTTATCGCTTGCTTGTCCCTATAGAGCCTCTTCAGAAAGTAATCCCCCTCCGGAGAATATTTTTGTTCTTAATGTTTTTTTTTTCAATATTCGTCTATACAGGGTGTCTGTTTTTCGAGCTCCTCAATGGGGATCTCAGTTATTATAGGAAATACGAGGTTGGGTAAATTAGGGCAAAGTTGCTCAATTTGATGCTGATCATGATGCTGCTCCAAAACTTTGGAAATTCCGAATACTTGAAAAAAAACCGAGAAAATAACCGAATATCCGCGATTTCGATTTTATTTTTTTCTGACTTTATTTGAAGTGATAGTACAAATGAGTTCCATATTAGCATTGTCACTTTTTCCGCTCTATCCAATGACATAAATAGATTCGTGATCCAACGTTTCGTCTTCGAGGAGCCATCATCAACTTTGTTCTTTCTAATGGCCGAAAAAAAAATTCCCAAAGAACTCTAATTCCGATTCTGAATCTAACGACATATAAAAATTCACAATTATCCGACGTTTCGAACCAAAAAATCATCATCAGTGTTATTTGATGATGGTTACGAGGAAACGAAACGTCGGATAATTGTGGAGTTCCATATGTCGTTGGATTCAGAATTGGAATTAGAGTTTTTCAGGAACAAAACATTTTGTTCAGCCTTCCAAGCATCGAAATGTTATCAAATTCGTGTTACAGCCAACTTGAAGTTTTTGAATAAAATGCAATTCAGCAGCCAATTGAGAAACGAAAGCCACTTTGCCATACATGACTGAATTGAGAATATGAAGGCGAATAAGATAGACTGAAGAAATATACAGGGTGTCATTCGAAAAAAATTTGGGTTACTTTCGGTCAGAGAGATGGTTGGAGGAAATTGTCATCAGGTTCAAAGAAAAGCGCTATCATTCATTATATATCCACTGTGAATTTCAAAATTTTATCTCATCAAATAAAAAAACTACAGGCTGCTACATGTCTCTTGTGTGACCCGGTATAGGAGCAGAATAAATTGAAAAAATCTAGTAGTTCTAAAGTTAACACGGTAGGGACAGGCTTCACTTCATCAGCAAGCGTGCGAACATTTCTGTCATTGGGAACATGAGATACATGTTCGCTTGATTCAAAGTATCGATAAGTTTACATTCTGCGATAGTCGAAAAACTGACTCCCTCCTCAATTTTTTGTTCATGAATTCAATATAATATAGTCAGTTATCATAAAAAAAATTATAATACTATAAATGGAAGTTTAATAATAGTTATCCATGAAGGGAATTTTATAGTCACTATTTCAACCATCTTGAAATTGTCGCATGATCTGATCTATCAGCGTGGTGTTTTCAACGATGTAATCATGGATGGCAAAGCAAATTTTGAGAGTTTCACATAAAATATTTATAGCTATAGATGTCAGAATGAATCGCTTTGGTTATAGTGGTTTGTTCATAATTATTGTATCTTATGCTTCGTGAAATAGTCTAACAAAATTCCACTCTCTTCTGAATATCTCCTCACAATTTTGTCTCTTATTGTTAACTCAATAATTGTGTTGCCATACAGCAATACCACTCGTCCTGACGGACTCGTGTTGTTGCTCGGCAATACATAATTTCGAGAATAACAGAGCGACAAAATTATCTCGAATATTCAGAACATCGTGATATTGCTGTTGACAATTCCCAGATGAATTTTAAATTGTCAGTTTTGAATATTGATATTTTGTTGTGGAACTATTGAGAATGTTGAGGTCTGAACTGCAGAAGCAAATGGTTGAAATGATACAATTGAATCAGCAAATGCAATCACACTTAATTTTATAACTTCATGATTTCAAAGGAATCTAGAGCTAATTTCTAACGCTGTGTTATGGGAATATGAAATATATTTTGTCAGTGTGATGTTTGCACTAGATCTTGTTCAACATCCCTGTTTGAAAATGTTAAGGTCGCGCCGACTTCGCCAACACTTCGAGGTCGACTTTTTGTACTCTTTGCATGAATAATCTACATCTAATAGTGTTTCTACAATTCTAGGTAGGCGATCTTGGTCAACTCCAGAAAAAACAATTTGTAGAGTGGAATTTGGAAGAGAGGTGAAGAATGGGGAGTACCCTGATAGACAGAAGATCAAGCGAGTGTTGAATAAGTATGAAGAGTTGAGAGGTAGAACACCAGCTATGCTGATGAGCCACTTACAGCATGCTATCAAGAAATCTAGAGAGAGCAAAGAATGAACTCATAAGTGCTCACCCACGTATTGGTTCTAACAATAAACTTGTTTGTAAATGACAATTTTTATAATTTTCTCTCGTTTTGTTCTTTTATATTCGATTTTCGTATTATTGAGAATATTGAATAAACATACATACATTCATAAATATGTTGAATTTTTCGAATGCTGTATTCCTGAGACAATTTAAGAAAAACATCTATAAAAACTTTTGTCCAAAAATCGGAGATACTTGGAATTGAATTTTTCTTTATTTTTTTTTCAAATTACTCTTGGAAAAATGAGTTTTTTGTGAAATTTTGGAACCCAGGGTGTCTTTGAGGTGGAAAATCATAATTTCGTCTTGATTTTCATGTAGGGCCTAGAGAGCGCTGCTTACGCTGTCATTATTTATTGAAAATTTCTCTATTTTGACAGCAAAATATTTTTCATGAAAAAAAACCGCTAGTACACTTCCTTAACAACGATGGAGTTGATCGTTCTCGAGATATTTACAATTTTCTATGTCGATGCACTTTAATAAGTGCCTGATAACTTGGCGGTGTTTCTAAGAATCAAAGAAAGTGAATTGCTCTTTGTAGCGCAATTTGATCGTTGATATCTCAAAAAGTATAGGTCCTAGCGTCCTGCGTGTTAATCGTTTCAGAACGGTCTGGTTTACTAAGAAATGAGCTAGCTAGTCGCGAGATTGTTCGCGTTTTTCTATAGGAATAATTGACGTCGAAAAGTCGTTGTATCGTCTCTCGAAAGCTTTCTCGGATTTTTTCAAGTTCGAAAATTTTTCAATATTGAATCTTAAAAAATTAACTTACAGAGAAATATCAGCAACAGGCACGTCACCAAATGTACATACCTACCCAAGGATGCAAATAAGGAATGTTATCAGGTAATGTTAACATTTTGCATTATTCAGGCTTTTGGAATAATTCATCGGTGATTCTCATTGGCCAGTGAAATGCCCACCCTTTACCAATTAAACGCAAAACAAGATTGCCTAGCAACTGCGGAAATGCATTCAAAGCTATACAGGATTGGTCAGATTATCGTAATAATAAGTATACTCAAGGTATAATGAAGTACAGTTCTTTATATTATAATCAAATAATGCATTATGAAACTAGAATATACAAAATAACAACTAGGTAGTGATCAATTAACGTTGTTTGAAATCATCGTCTAATACTCCATCCCTTTAACACTTTTTTATAATAAATTCGGAAAAACTGTCAGAGAATACACTTCAGATGTACAAAAATCGAATATTACTCATGTACTTCTAGACTATGTATTGTGAAATTTTCATGATTAAACATACAGGGCGATGATACAAAAAAAGGGCAAAATTTTTCATTTCATTTTCATTAGCGATTTATTATTGCAATCATCTTGTAACTTGATAATTGATCGTGAGCATGATATGGCACTTCCATTGACTGGACTTCTTCAATTTCGTAGGCGCAGGTATTCTTCTCTCTGGGAAATGTAGTGATGTTTGTTTCTTTTCTGCAAAATAACATGTTGAATATTACACTCGAAGATATACGTAGACATTTCAGAGTCATTAATAGATCGGGAGCCAACAACGCGTATTTTTTGTGTCTCATTAGGCCTTTTCGGAAACCTACTCGGGTTGAACCGATCCTTAACCTGCATGTTCGTTTACCTACTCCAAGATTAACTACCCGAGTTCGGAAAATTCAGTGCGGCTTACTCGGTCATTAACCCAGGTTGATTGTTCGTAACCCTACTACTACTAGTTGGAGTCGTTACCACTGAACTATTTGTGAATTGAATATTTTCACTGTTAATTCAATGGAAAAACTGAAAAAAGACATTTTCTCATCTCTGAAATGATAAGTAAAGAGACAACTAATGCTGCAAGTTCGTTTTATTTTCTTATTTTGATAATCATTATTATTGTAATCATAACGAATTAATCAATTCAAAAGTGCTCGGAAATGGGTTTTTATTACAAAATGATTATCTATAAACTAATGAATTACTATTTCTAATAAATTATTAATCATTGATTATAAAATGACAGAGCGCCATCTTTGGACAGGATCTGTGATTAATGGTCATAAAATCCGTTTCCAAAATCTAGGAAAGTCGGATAACCATCAATCACGATGTGTCCTATTGGTGAGATGCCACCATAAGCATTGAATTTGAATAACTCGATTTATTCTTTCATTGTCACAGCTGGATATAACAACGGACCAGTTTCGCTTTTTTTTAAAGCTCGTCAGCGCTGTATAATATCCAACCATGACGACGAAAGAACGGATCGAGTATTTGTAAGCGAGTTAACAGCACTCGTGAGCGAATGTTATAAAATGACAGAGCGCCATCTTAGGACAGGATCTGTGATTAATGGTCATAAAATCCGTTTCCAAAATCTAGGAAAGTCGGATAACCATCAATCACGATGTGTCCTATTGGTGAGATGCCACCATAAGCATTTAATTTGATGGTTATCCGACTTTCCTAGATTTTGGAAACGGATTTTATGACCATTAATCACAGATCCTGTCCAAACTCGCTTACAAATACTCGATCCGTTCTTTCGTCGTCATGGTTGGATATTATACAGCGCTGACGAGCTTTAAAAAAAGCGAAACCGGTCCGTTGTTATATCCAGCTGTGACAATGAAAGGATAAATCGAGTTATCCAAATATTAATCATTGATGACTACAGATTCATAATTCAACTGAGATTTGTAACCTTATAAGTTCGTGAACATAAGTAACCTGAGTGATCAGTCACGTGACCTCCTTGGATCGGGCTGGCGACCCGGAGTAGGTTTCCTGAAAAGCCTATCTGTTCACATTCAGCAGTATAGGACTCCCCCAAATTTTACCTTCAACTACACGGATATGAGCTCGCCGAATAAAAATCGTGGACCAAAGGGTAGGCACTGCGTGGGTGAATCATAACTTATCGATTGGCGTATGTCGCAAGATACTGTATTAAAAAAAAAATATTGGGTAGACGGTATTGCCGAACGTGTAGGGTGGAAACAGCACCACTGATCGTCGTATCCACCCTAATACATGCCTCATACACGTTCGGCAATGCCCTCCTCCCAATGTTTTTTTTTTCAAATACTGTAACTTGCGACATATGCCAAAGGGTAAGTAATGATTCGAGATACCGGGTGTTTTGATACAACTTCACCCACGCGGCTCCTACCCTTGAGTTCACGATTTTTATTCGGCGAGCTCATATCCATGTAGTGGAAGGTGGAATTTGAGGGATTCTTATCCCACTGAGCAAAGTTATATTGAATCAATATTGCAGCAACCTGTAAAGGTGCAGCAACTACTGAAACGGACGTTCAGTAATATTACAAATGTAATATTTGAAAAATTAACATTCCTGTAAAGTAGCTGCAACCTTCCAGGTAGATTACAAGAAAATGGCATATCTAATATAATATGATTGCTACCTTCCAGCAATTCACCATAAATATATTCAAACAATATTACAAATGGAACCCAATTTTCAGTTGAAGATTGATTTTTAATTCATTATTTCGAACGAGAATTAAATAAATATAGGAACATGAGTGAAACGAATGTAGGTATACAAAATGAATGTTTGCACACTTTTTATGTTAGCTCTGGCACTCAGGTGAGTTTTTTCCCATTTTATTATGAATTTTCATCAAGTAACAGTCGAATCCATTCAATTTTTGAAATATATTGACTTGAAGTTTGATGATTGATTGATGACTATAGCTGACCGTTTTATCAATGCACCATATTATCAATAAAATTACCTTGTAACATAACAAGATATATTCATCTTTTTATCCTGTCATATCTATAGTTTTGGCGAACTGCAAGTATTTCTGCATCTGAAAAAAAAATATTGATGTGAATACCAACCTACCTCTGTATCTGATGCAAACTCGAATATAATTCTCTTGTACCGTCTAGTGTTTTTCCTTTTGAAACTATTCACAATTTTCAAATTACCTTTTGTTTTTGTCCTTGCCAGTCTAACTGCCAAATATGACAGTTCCAGACATCTTGTTGTACACTTTTTCTGTTTTCCCTGTATATCTAGTTTTGGCAAACTGCGAATGCCAAAGGCCATCACACGTCTTTCAAAGGCATTATATTGTCTATTATAGATGGTAAAGTAATTTTCACTATGGTACCTATTTCTGACTGCATCTGAAACCAAAATATTGATGTGATATATGTTGTGTTAACTCCTTTTTCAGTGGGCATTAGTTAGATTAAAACAATTATTTTACAATTAAACTGTATTCTCAATCCTTTATTTGACAACACCAAAAATATATGGGCTCAAGGCATCACGGTTACAATCTCGACTGTCTCTCTCTCTCCTTCTCCCTCTCTCTTCCCTACTTTTACTACCAACTTAAATAATCTAACGACAATATTGAGCATTACTGGTTGCATACTATATGCTGCTAAACTAAATTATATCATTCGGCCATTTCTGACTCTGAAGTCGCCCTCGACTTACAAAACAAACTAATACTAACTATCAACTTTTCAAACTTGAAAATTAAACATTAAAACAATGGCATTATACTACTAATAATCTGTTTCATAATCTGACAAATATCTGGGTTTTCTTGTCCTTCTTCTAGGGTTTTCTCTTGCTTCGTTTTCTTCTACTTCGTTTGCTTCGTTTTCTTCTGCTTCGCTTGCTTCGTTTTCTTCTGCTTCGCTTGCTTCATTTTCTTCTGCTTCGCTTGTTTCATTTTCTTCGCTTTCTTCACTTTCTTCACAATTTTTATACAATTTCAGCTGGGATACATTTGCTGTTGTTGTGTATTTTCGATGTTCAGTCCCTTCTATACTTGACACTCGATAAGTATCTCCTGGCAATACTTCGATAACTGTCAGTGGTCCTCTATATTTTGGTTGAGTTTTCGTTGACTGGCCGGTATTAATTGGTTGGATTCTCATCATGACTATATCTCCGACCTGATATTTTAATCCTTGGTAACGTTTTTTGTCGTATCTCTTTTTATACTTTTCCTGCTGTTCCCTTATTCTAGTCCTGATCTCTTCTTGTATTTCAGCTGGTGGTGTCCATTCATCTGTGTCGTTGATCGTTTGGCTCAATTTACCATCCTCGAACACCGGTAGATATCCATACAAGGCTTCAAATGGACTTCTATTGGTGGTTTTATTTATGGCTGTATTCAGGTTCCTTTCCACCAATGGCAATTTCTCGTCCCATACTTCTTCATGTTCCATTGCTGTCATTATCGTTGGGACTAAAGTTCTCATCACTCTTTCCACTTGTCCGTTCGCTTGTGGCCATCTAGTTGAAGTCAAAGTGTGCTTGATTGCTAAACTTTGGCAGAACTGTTGCCATTCATCTGATGTGTAGCATGTTCCTCTATCACTGACTATTTGTCTGGGAACACCATATGAATTTATAAAATTTTGAAAGGCTCTCAAATTCTCCTTTGCTTTTGTACTTTCTACTGGATATAATTTCACAAACTTTGTCAGCGCATCTATTATTACTAGCACATACATATTTTCAGCATTGCTTTTCACAAATGGGCCCACATGGTCCAAGTGTATTCGACCAAATGGTCTATCTGGGGGTTCTTGTGGGTGCAATTCCCCTGGTTTCTTGCCTCCTGGAACTTTGCTGATTAAACATTCCGGACACGCTGCAATGTGCCTTCTAACATAGCGCTTCATTCCGGCAAACCAATATTTTTCCTTGATTTTCCGTACTGTTCTATCTACTCCTTGATGACCTAACAAGTCATGGTGTTTCACCACTGTACTTTTCCTCATGGACTTTGGTATAACATACAAGACCTTTTCCTGTTTTTCAACAATTGTTTTTCTCAATAATCGGGCATCCTTTAGTACATAGCCATTTGCTAAGTTTCTTTCTTCTGATGATCGTTCATCTTCAGACTTCTTCAGTATATCTATAATTTCTTTCAGCTTACTGTCACTATACTGTATCATTAGTATGTAGTCTTCTTCATCTAATGCTTGCAATACTTCTAGCTTTTCATGTATTTCATCTATGGTATCTGATGATTCTTGCACTGGTGCTCTGGATAGTGCATCAACATGTTGCATCTTCTCTCCTTTTCGATGCTTTATTTCCACATCATATTCCTGGAGTAAGTTGAACCACCTGGAAATTTGAGCATTTTCAGTTCTTGAAGCATTCAAGTAAACAATGGCTTGGCAATCAGTATAGACAACAAAACGAATGCCAACCAAGAAATTGTGCAATCTTTGTATACACCAAACCACTGCCATCAATTCCAACTTTGTTGAGTGATATTTTGCCTCAACTTCTGTTGTCTTTTTTGATACATAATACACGGGATGGAGTTCTCCTTGACTATCGCCTTGAAGCAACATTCCAGCCAGCCCTGCAGAACATGCATCTGTATGTAGCTCTGTCCTGTCAGCCCTAGGATTGTACATTTTTAAAACTGGTTCATTGCACAGTGCATTACATAAATCTTTGAAAGCTGATTCTTGTTTTTCAGTCCATTCAAACAATTTATTCTTTCGAGTTAAATCACTAATTGCTCTAGCTCGTACTGCATAATTTGGCACAAATCTGCGGAAATAAGCAGTAAGCCCTAATAATCTACGCACTTCATGAACATTTTGCGGTTTTGGGTAATCTCTTATCGCTGCTATCTTGGCAACACCAGGTGTGATTCCCTCAGCAGTTACGGTAAATCCTACATATTCAACTTTGGTAAGTCCAAACATACATTTTCTCAACTTCAATGTTAAATTTGCTCGTTTTAATGCATCTAAAACCAATTCAATTTTAATGATCATTTCGTCCCAATCCTTTGCTCCTATCAACAAATCGTCAATGTAACACATACAAACTTTATTTTTCAAAGGTCCTAACACCAAATTCATTAGTCTACAAAATTCGTATGGTGCGTTTGTTAGTCCAAACATCATTCTTACAAATTGTCCCGTTTCATCAGGAGTAATAAATGCGCTCTTCAGTTGAGCATCCTCACTAAGTGGGATCTGTAAATATCCATGCGCAAGGTCAAGAGTTGTGAAAATTTTGCAGGCACTTAACCTCTCAAATTGTTCCTCTATAGTAGGAATTGGATATGGTACTTTTTCTGTCTGTCGATTAAGTTTCCTGTAATTCACCACTAATCTAGGTTCACCTGTCTTTTTCTTTACCAGTAAAACTGGACTAGCATATTGACTTTGTGTTTCTGTTACTATCCCGAATTTTTTCCATTCTTTTACTATTCCCGAAATAGTTTCCCGATCCTCTAAACTTGTTCTATATGGTTTTGACACGACTGGTATATTATTATCGCGAATGTCCATTGTGATCAAATTTGTACAACCAAGTTCATTCAAATTAAACGCAAAACACATGCGATATTTGTTAAACAGTTCAACAAGTCTATTTTTCACATCAACTGGCGCAGAGTCATCAACATTTATTTGTTCAATGGTAATCGGTTCTTTAGTCACTGCATACTGTTCATTGTTTTGTGATTTTTCGTTAACTCGACCTAAAGTTTTTCCATCTTTTATTACAATGTCTTTTTCTGTTAAATTCATAACCGGCACCAAATGTTCTTCACTGCAAACATTTGCATCAATCAACATGATACTTTGCGATTTTACTATACTATTGCCTTTTGCTTTTATTACACTTTGTCGCGAACTAGGTTCAATGTCAGTGTCTTTAAATGGAAATTCATGTCTGTACACAAACTTTAAATGATCATCAATTCGATAATATGCAATGTCAGAATGTTCAGTAAATGTTCTTCCTATGATTGCATCGACTTCCATCATATTATCATGCACAACACAAACAACCACAGGATCAATGTGAACTAGGTCTACGCTTACTTTGGCATCCATCACCCCTACACATCGTACAGGTGACTTACCACTACCAAAACCATACAAGTCAATCTCCTGAAGTCGAATGAGCCATCCATTTTGCCTCACAATGCCTTCTTTGACTATACACATTGAACTACCAGTATCGATGAGTCCATCCATCTCAATACCATTGATTTTCACTGGTCTTATGAATCTTCCACTGGTTACTCGTTTTTCAGCCTCTCGAACAGTCATCACAGGTTCATCCTCTGCATACTGCTGTTGGGGTAGTAGACACTCCTTTTCCTCCTGTGAAGACGGTTGTTGGAGTAGTAGACACTCCGTTTCTTCCACCTTGGGTTCTACTTCTACTGGGACACATTCCACATTCATAACTTGGCGTTTTAGTTTAGGACAAGCCTCTGCCATGTGTCCTTTTTCTTTACAGACATAGCACAGTTTGACTTTTTCATTTTTGCAGTCTGTTTTAATATGGTCCTTTTCACCACAGCGATAACAAATTATGCTACGTTTTGGAAGAATGTCAGGTTTCTTCTCAGTTGAACTGGTGCTTGGTTTGTTTTTAAACATGCTCTTATTTATGTTTTCAGAAACTCTACTAAATTCTAGTAGATCATGCAGCAAGTCATCTGCATCAGTATGATTTCTAGCTAATATACCTTGAATCATACTCTTGTTCCACAGACCAACTATTATCTGTTCCTTTGTTTCACTCATACTAAAATTGAGGGCTTTGCACAATGCCAGCTTATCAAAGAAATAGGAGGATATGGATTCTCCTGGTCTCTGTGTTCTTTTCTGCATTTTATTCCATTTTTCTGTGATACTGATTGTGACACAGAAAGTTTTCATAAACTTTTCTTGAAATTTCTGCCAAGAATCAAGTTCAAGTATGTTTGAATTGTACCAGCTAACTGCTGCCCCTGTCAAATGTGATTTGGCAGTTTCCAACGTGAATTCATCAGGCCATGAATGTAGTGTAGCTGTACTTATCAGTCTGTCAAGCCATACTTTTGCATTGCCTTTCTCGCATTCCCCATTGAAACAATCGATACTTTTACTCAAATCTGGCATCACATGAAATTTTTCAACTTCCCTGGTGTTTTTGGACATCATCTCAAAGAACATTTTCTCTGACGACATCCTATTGAATTCCATGCTTCTCACAAGTTCTGTCATCATCTGTATTTGTGACTGGATTAAAAAATTTGGATCAAAACCTCCCGCGGCACCTGCTTGTTCACCACCGAGGTTTTCTTGTCCAGGTCCATCTCCTTTCCCCTCCATAGTGCCTATCTGCTGCTGCGACTCTTCAGTAGTTTTCTCGGTATCCTTGGCTAAAACTGCCCTCGAAACTTGAGACAAACCATGCGAAACTGTCCACAACGCGATTACACCCCTTTTTCGCGGGATCTCGTCAGATCTTAACCTCCAAACTAGTCCAAGATTGTCCCCGTTTTTACTCGATCACCTTTCAATCGCACTTCTGATAATTGTTAACTCCTTTTTCAGTGGGCATTAGTTTGATTAAAACAATTATTTTACAATTAAACTGTATTCTCAATCCTTTAATGACAACACCAAAAATATATGGGCTCAAGGCATCACGGTTACAATCTCGACTCTCCCTCTCTCTCCTTCGCCCTCTCTCTTCCCTACTTTTACTACCAACTTAAATAATCTAACGACAATATTGAGCATTACTGGTTGCATACTATATGCTGCTAAACTAAATTATATCAGTTGGTATCTGTTGCAAACTGGAATATAATTATTGTACAATCTAATGATGTTTTTCCTTTTGACACCTACCATTTTAAATTACCTACCTGTCAATATTTGGATTAGTCATCTCAATTTGGATGTATTCAAATTCTTTCATTTTGTTATTGTCCTCTTTGCCAGTTCAACTGCAAAACATATGGCACAATTTTTTCTATACAAACGTTCCAGACATTTTGTTACACAAGATTTCTCATTCAAACCTCCAATATAAGTACTACAGAGCCAGCAACTGGAACACAAGTGTGAATAATTTATTAATTAAAATACTAAATGTGTTGATCTTACCTAAATAAAACGTCACTGCAACCTATGAACTCTTCATTACCTACTGTGCTTCATTCAATCACTTCATGAATTAAAACAATAACAACACAAAGTAATATAACTTGAAACTCCAAAACGAATCAGTCGAAAAATAGATAATCGCTTAGCGTCACATCACATTAACGATGGCCAAACAGAAAACAAAATGGCCAGGCCATCAAGATGCTCATTGCACACATAGTGGGCGCATAACGTATGCAATGTAGCAGATGTATTAAAATCATTAACTGAATGCAATATTGTAAGTGAAACTTACTCATTAGTTCGATATGTAACTTCCATGAATATTGTTTATACAGCGGTGTCCCAAAATTGCTAGGACAAAGAGCTACCACGTGTAGAGGAGGTCAAAATAATTTGATTGGACCCAATTTGTTTATGTGCCAAAATGTAGTACCGTTTGTCCGTGAGAAGGGTTCAAAGTTCACATAAAAAAACACATTTTTGTACGCTGTTCAAAAATAAGTGAAACGAATTTGATGAAATTTGGCAATAGTGTATTTCAGAGAATTTCTTTCCTCTTGGTGATCGAAGAAACCTAAAAGAAATTGTAGAAGGGTTCAAACCACCCTCACCCCCTGACATTTTTTTCAGAACTTTCTTAGGGGTCGTAACACGGTTCTGAAATTTTTTGAGATTGAAGACTAATCAATTAACTTCATTATATAACTCATGCAAAAATTTTGTATACCTTATAGTTTCGAAGAAAAAAAAAAGTTCTCTCAAATAATGCTACCAGATATTCCCAGTACAAGTTTGATTAAATTGTGATTTAAAACTTTAGTTTGCAGTGGAAACGAAGGCAGAACGTTTCTTTATAAGAAATGTTCAATATGACGGCCATACACGTCAATTCGACGTAAAAATGGTTCTCGTGGTAGGTAATAACAAAATTGAAGAATTTATTGAAACATATACAGACAACGTCAACAACAAACTTGAATGACAATAAATTTGTTTTTTGTCAAAATCACGACTTGCCTTCGATTCCACTGCCAACTAAGTTTTATATAACAATTCAATCAAACTTGTACTGGGAATATCTGGTAGCATTATTATCAATCAATCAATAATCAATCAATCAATCAATCAATTCATTTGTCGAAAATACTAGCATTATATTCATTTGAATAAAACAATATACATTAAATCAAGTGGGGGGTAGCTGGTATTGACAAATAAAGGTATCAACTGCCCAAAAAAAGGTAAACCTTGAACATGGGCATTGCATTCTCAATTTATCACACTCGCGTATCCAAATAATGTCATTATCAACTATAATACTAACTATATGAAGACGAATACGTTTACTAAACTATAACTAATGAGTAGAGAAATAATAATGAATAAAATAAATTTGAGGGAACTTTTTTTTTCTTCGAAACTATGCGGTATAAAAATTGTTTACAAGAGTTATGAAATGAAGGTAATTGATCAGTCTTCAAGCTCAATTTCAGAACCGTATTACGACCACTAAAAAAGTTCTGAAAAAAATGTCAGGTGGTGAGGGTGGCTTTAACCCTTCTACAATTTCTTTTAGGTTCCTTCGATTACTAAAAGGAATCATCAATACATGTGCTCATTTGAAATTGTTTCTCCATTCAAGATCCAGATCAAAATCCGTGAAATAAAGTTGTACCAGGTCATTTGAGGAAAAAAATTTCAGTTGAAAGTTGATATTATTTACTCTTTGTGACATGAGCTTGACAAATCTATGACAATTCGACAACAAAATATGAACTGATTTTTCATCTGCATTCATTGACGAGAATGCAGTTCTTTTGCTAATTTATTCTGTCCTGTGCACATATAACCATCAGGTTCTTCATCATTGTTATACACTGTGTCCATAAAGTCACCCCCCCCCCTGGTTATTTTTTGAACGGCTAGGAATTTTTTTTTCAAAATTTTTTTGTTCATATGGTAGCTTAGGTACTACATTTTGACAACGATAAGAAATATGCATCTTTCAAAATGGCGGCTGGACGCCATTTTGAAAGTTTTTTTTTAATGGAAAGGGGGGTCAGATGATACCTCATTTTGAAGGTCTTCCAATTGTCTATACAACCCTAGAATTTCAGATATAAATATTCATCCAAAACAAAATGGCGGATGATAATGTTTGAAATCTCAGCTCTCAGATACATGGCTATCAACGAAATCTCGTGTAATCTTCAATTTTTCATTGCCTCTACTAGCATCTAGAAGTGTTCTCTATCCAGAAAAATGTCGGAAGGGGGCCATCTTGGAGAATTTTCAGACATTGGATATAAAGTAGGTATCATCGACTATCATCTTATTTGAATATTTTCCAAGATGGCTCTCTTCCGACATTTTTCTGGTTAGAGAACACTTCAAGATGCTAATAGAGGCAATACCAAATTGAAGATTACACGAGATTTCGTTGATAGCCATGTATCTGAGAGCTGAGATTTCAAACATTATCATCCGCCATTTTGTTTTGGATGAATATTTTTATCTGAAATTCTGGGGTTGTATAGATAACTGGGAGACCTTTAAAATGAGGTATCATTTGACCTCCCATTCCATTTAAAAAAAACTTTCAAAATGGCGTCCAGCCGCCATTTTGAAAGATACATATTTTTTATCGGTGTCAAAATGTAGTACCTAAACTACCATGTGACCAAAAGAATTTTGAAGAAAAAATTCACAGCCGTTCGAAAAATAACCAGGGGGGGTGACTTTATGGACACAGTGTATATAATTATATCTAGCACTTCACGAATTTCTATTTTCGCAACTATTTACTCGTACTTTATTCAAATCATTCAAACGCAACTACACGATTATTTTACCATCATGACAGAAGCTTTTATGACGGAAGTGTCAAATTGAAACCCTACCTATATACAATATGGTGGTAAGGTGAGGAATAAATTCGATATTAATGTTATATTGAGAGTTTGCAAAAAAAAACATCGGTCAGGGGTGTTCATTGCAAATTCCATGATATTTAAAACAGTCTTGTATTCAATGTTCACTCATGCATCACCCTGTTTATTTCTGATATAGGTCATGAAATGGGGTTTTTAAGAACAATATCGAGCAGTCCGAAGATTTTTAGCAAACCCTTAGTATAACAGGAATATCGAATCTATTCTATAGGTACTCTACCACAACCAAAATAGTGGAAAAAATATAATAAACATGAGTACAGAAATGGCCCCCTAGAAGGTTATAGTAAGCAATTTGAAGACGAGCCCGAGATGAAGGTTTTTGTAAATATTTTCGAAATCCTATGTGATGAAATCACCAAATTTTGCCACCATGAAAGCTCCTACAGAGTGATCATGAAAAACAACAAGTATAACTTCAACACCCTGTATCTTAAAAACTAAACATTTCAGAACCTATGTTTATATGAACTTTTCGTCTTGGATCAACCCAAACTATCATCCTTTGAAGTTTGGCCAGATACTTGAATAACACCCTGTATATAGGTAGGTAGCTCGAAAATGTAAAGTATAATATATTTTTTCCACTAAACTAACCTGAGAACTCACCATTAATCAATGATTCCTTCTAATGGCTGATTTTATGATTCATAATTTATTATTCGATAACTTATTTAACCACAATTATTTGATAGCTATTATTGTGAAGTCGCATTAATGTTAATGAGACGTTAAGACGTGTTCTTAGAACAGTTGAACAAAAAATTCCAGCTATATGACGATGAAAAAATAAATCGAGTTATTCAAATTCGATAAAAATTGATTTTGAAAAAGTAGGTATTTTGTGGCAGTATATTGTGAGTAAGTACCTACCCAGATGTTCTCTGATTTGATGATTCATAATTTTCTCAATGACCTTTGACAAAACCGGTAAGATGCTAACAGGTCGTAAATTATTATAGGTAAAGATATCTTTTTTTTGTAATGCAGTTCCCGGACAGACATCCTGTATAGATATCTCTTGACTACATTCAATAACAATATTATTCTTGTGGAAATATTCATTATTTTCACTCAAATGTTGGGACTTATGGGAGTTGATAGAGAGCATTTTACTGTAATTTCATTTCATTCGCTTTTTTGTTTTTGAGAATCGGATAATAAATAGTGGCGCTATGGCTTGGGATGTTTTTTATCAGGCAGCCTGTATACCTACGTCTTCACGGAGTATTCCTTCATAATTGCGGTCATTGACTCAACAATGAACTTGACCTACTTTTCAGTTCTTATATATCTTTTGGCCCCGATGTGTATTGATCATTCCCTAAAAATGGTCCGAAAGTGTATCTTTCAGTCCTTTGGTGACCCATATGCCATCAGATGTGGCCCTGATGTGTATTGATTGATTTTCTTGTCATATGCTATATTGTATCTGGTTATTTACATCATTTGACCAAGATATTCAGGCGCACTATCATTGAAGAGATTAATTATGAATATATTATAAATTTGATATCTACCTATGTGAATTTTTGACACTAAATATACCTATAGGTAGACTGATATGACTTGTGGTGATAATTATTAATACATCTTAGACAGAGTGTATCTAGGAGGTCTGTAAAAAATCTTAGCACGACATACTTATTCCTGATGAAATTTCAATTTCAAAATAAGTCGATTCAAAGCATCTTACCTCAGTCCACATGTTTTCGATATACAGGGTGGGTGAAGTTGAAGTGCACTGATAATTCACTGACCAAATTACATCCACAAAGATAACAGCAAACATTTTTTTTCGAAATATTTTGAATATATTCCGGTGCGGCATCGAACAGTAAAAGCCGAAATATCTCGACAACGGCTTACTTTAGCGGATGTTCACAAAAATACCTTTTTTGCTGCTTACAAATGTTCAGAGAATTATTTCCAAAACAAAAGAAAGTAAAGAACTACACTGAGAAAAGAGGTTATGGCCATTCTGAACCATAAGAAGTGCATTGTGAAGCGCCCTCTAATGACCACAGTAAAACGTATTCAGGTTTCACATCCCCAAAAACCCTTGGTTACCTATTTCAACAGTGATTCATTAAAAAATGAATTTTGAAAAATTCGATTTTTATTCTTTAACTTTACCACCCTGTATCTCAGAAACGGAGCAATTTTGGACTGAGGTTAGTTGCTGTAAATCGGCTCAATTTTACCTCAAGAATATGTGCTGAGATTATGTACAGACCTTATAGAGACTTATTACACGAGAAATTATTTATTCAGTTGAGAAATCATAATCATGTAGATATATTTTGATGCTAAACAAATTAGATAGATATTTTTTCGTTGATAGTTTATCGGAGTTTTTTCTTCTGTACCAATTGCAATCTACCTGTACAGGGTGTCCTGAGATGAAAACGACAAAACTTATGTGGTTATAGGGACTGCCAATACGATTGCGCAATGCCATGTACAAATGTGCAAAACCGCTTCGTTACTGATGTACATAATGATTTGTGAATTTAGACAAAACATCCAACCCGCCATATTAAATACAGGAATTGGTCAATTTGGTTCAAATTTGGTACATGTATCGAACTTGAAGGACTTAACAAGTAGTTCTTTGAAAGAAACCAATATCAGGACCGGAATATTTTTTTCCATCAGTTCGAGTTCTTGTAAGAATAAATCACCCTGTATAATGATTTTCAAAAATCTGATCTCGGATTCAGAATCTACGGAAATAATCCTACAGGAACTATAGTTGAAAAATTTTCTGGCACCATCTCAGGTATTCCGTAATAAATTATTATTTTCAATTTATTCACTTAAGAAATTAATTGTCGGATGAAGTATCATCGAAAAGGGGTTATTATAATAAATATCTACGGAACCAAGATATAAATTTTGTCATTCTCTTCTATAAGTTCATTGTGAAATTTTATGAAACACTCATAACCCAAAAAAATTGAAGAATAAATTCATATCAGGACCGGAATGAGTGGTTTTTCATATTGAGTTCTTTTAGAGTAACTGACCTACTATCGATAATCTGATCTGGACTTAGATTTTTATAAATTATACAGGGTGTCTCTATAAGGTCTGTAAAAAATCTTAGCACATATTCCTGAGGTCAAAATAAGCCGATTCAGAGCAACTCACCTCATCCCAAAATTGCTCCATTTCCGAAATACAGGGTGGTAAAGTCAAAAACTGAAAATCGATTTTTTTTAATTAATGCACATTTTTCAACATATCACTTTGGAAATGTATAGTCGTTGTTTTTTTGGGATGTGAAACCCGAATACGGACATTTTTTCACTGTGACCATTGGAGGGCGCTTCATAATGCACTTCTCATGGTTTAGAATAGCCAATTTTTTTTCCGTGTAGTTAATCGCTTTTTTGTTGAGATAATGATTATCTGAACATTCCCAAGCAGAAAAGAAACTCCTGTGAAAATCCGCTAAAGTGATCCATTTTCGATATATTTCGGTTTTCAGGTAGTGTTCGATGTCGCAACGCAATATTTAATTTTTTTTTAATAACAAATGTTTGCTTCATAGCAGTGCACAATCTATTTTTAGAAATACTTTTCTCGATACTTTTTTGGAGTGTACATAAGTGTCACATACAAATATCCTGGTATTTGTTTTCGTTACCTGGCTACTTTACCACCCTGTATCTCGGAAACGGAGCAATTACGTACAGCGGTAAGTTGCTTTAATTCAGCTAATTCTGAATCCCAGGAATCTGTGCTAAGATTTTGTACAGACCTTGCTTACTAATAAATTTGAATTTTTGAAAATACAACACATCGCACAATATTTTTTTTGTAATAAAAATATCGAAAAAAGAATCCCTAAAAACTCTCGATAGTTTCCACGATTTTTTTTTGTAACATAAGATTGTTGATGATTGTTATACTAGGTCAGATATTCTTACAAGAACTCAACATAAAAACGAGTTATTCCGGTCCTGATACGAATTTATTCTTCAATTTTTCGAGTTATGAGAGTATTTTCTGAAATTTTAATACGAAATAATTGAAGAGAGTAACTATATTTATGTCTTGGTTTTGTGAATATTCATCATATCAACCCATTTTCGAAGGTACTTTTCCCACAATTAATTTCTTGAGTGAAAAAATTGAAAATAATAATTTATTACAGAATAACTGAGATGATGCCATACAATTTTTCAACAACTTCCTGTAGGATTTTTTCCGTAGAATCCGAATCCGAGATGATGAGTAATTCTTACAAGGAGTCAAGATGATGGAAAAAACTTATTCCGGTCCTGATATTGGTTTTCTTAGAAGGGCTACTTGTTAAGGCCTCCAAGATTAATTCATGTACAAAATTTGAACCAAATCTACCAATCCCTGTATTTAATATGGCGGGTTGAATATTGTGTCTAAATCCACAAATCACTCTGTATGTCAGTAACGAAGGGGTTTTGGACATTTGTATATAGCATTTTGCAATCGTATTGGTAGTCCCTATAACCCCATAAGTTTTGTCGGTTTCATCTCTGGACACCCTGTATATTGAAACAATTTTTGCATCGATGAGCCTTTGATTGGAAATATAGATATATAGGTATAAAAAATGAGAGTGGCAGATTGATAGACCCATCGAAAAACACCAGAAAGTACATAGGTACTTAATTAATAGCTGGATTTGACAAACTTTCTCTCTGGCTAGGTACTTTTCAATAACTCTTCTTTAGCATATTCCATTAATCAGACGTTGGCAACACTATAGAAAGCAACATATTACGACTTCGCATTGAATCATTACCTACTTACTCTGACATAGTGACAGACAATTTGAAACTTCTACCTACGCCTAAGACGAAATGTCAGAATAATATTGCATTGACTTCGAAAATATTCTTGATGGTCTAATTCAACCAACTAAACGTTTCGATTAATTGTTACAATCTGATGAACTCATTGATCACAGTCCAAACAAATATTGAGTTATATTTGGGATATCATTTAACATCCAGAACAACTGAACTCAAAGTAGTCTTTCCGGCGACTTTCCGGACATTATAACGAAATGAATACTTTGCCAAACGACAGCAAATCCTTCTCTGATTCGAAACACCTTATAACACACCTTTAATGCAGATTTATGAATACAGCATGCATGTTCTTGTTATTATGATAACAGAAAATAGTGGAAAAATAAAGGGAAACGCGCCATCTCTTGATGTGACAGAATACTGTTAGCACGTAATCTCACCATGCTGAACGAAGCTCCGCCTTACCCCGTCTTGCCCCGCCCATATTTGTGCTGGCCTGAATGTGTATTATTTATAAATATATATATATATATTAATATTAATGGGTTGAGAGGTATATATTCTCGTTAGTTCAATGATTTGAGCGGACTCCATAAAAAATCTCAGAATACTGGATTAAGACAGAAATTATTCGCTTGAATGAATATGGTACAATATCAGCATAAAATTGAAATTATTTATAAAATAATGGGTATTTGATTATATTGCTTTTGATTTTGAACTGATTATTCAACATAATTAATTATGGCCAAAAGTCAATTAATTTGAGAAAACAAATTTATTGAGGAAGTCATTGAATCACGGGAAAAAGTTCCGTCATCGGAATAATTCAAGGATTTCACGGTTATTGGTCTCGTATGTGCAAACGATTGACAGTGAATAAGCTAAATTTCTAGTGTGAAAATAAGGTCAATACAGCAATCAACTAGTATCCTTAGAAAAAGAATATAATATTGCATTTTTTCTTTCATCTTTAACCTAGGAAATTTGATTGTACCTAGCCTTAGTGTCATGTGATCTATTTCTCAAATATGATTTGAGAATTCAAAACATCAATTTCTCCCCCTTTTCTAAATACTATGTGGAACTCTGTAGCTATTAAATCACGAATCGTTTTCCTATCTTCATTTGTTTCTCAAGTTACGCGAATTCCTCGAATAAGTTTGACAAATCCCAGTAGCACATTATCTTGGCCCTATATTGGCAAAATATCGCCGATATTGGGCCAATATAGAGCCAAAATTCAGCCAAGATTCGTGCTACTGGATTGACTGACTGGCATGACTATACTGCCTTCAAACGTTATATTCGAAAAATATTTCTTGGCATACATAGACTTGAAATCGAATGATCCAGAAGAAACTGAATGCCATTGTTCACTTCAATATAGAACGCCTTGGACATGAGCCACTTCGCTGCGGTCGACATCTTATCGTGTCGTTACGATATATAATGAACAAGAATAGTTACCAATTTGTGTTTTACTAGGCAGAAAAGCACAAGATTCATTGCCGCGGATGGCGTTTCATAGCCAAGGCTTGAATCTGCTTCTCTCCAACGTGAAACATATAATTTTTCCTTCAATTTCGTTCCAATTTCACACAGAGTCCAAATAATCCATCATTTTGTGTTCACCCAAGGTCATTGTCAATTTTGATTACCAATTCGATTCAAAATATTACTTGGAACGTTGCAGAGCAACCAACTTTTTTGCCTAGGCACTCAGAAAGCAGAGAAAGTACACTTTTTCTGCCTGTTAAGGGTCTTTAGAAAGCCACTTTATTTGTCATTTGGAGAAAAAACATTTTCATTCACAATACTATTATTTATATCATTGAAGTGAATGAATGGACAATTCGTTGCATAGGTTTCGAGGACCTCATTTTCCCATTACGATCGATAGGGCTATCACCATGCAGTGAAGCATTCACGGATAAATTTCGGAACATCCTATAAAATGTCCTACATTTAAAATATACATCAGAATATCATGCACATATGGGCTAGAATCATTTCTCTGACTCGAACAATCTTCATTGAAATTCTAGCAAATATGATAGAAGATATCTGTGATGAACAATTCTTACAGACGTGAGCTACCATTTGACCAAATTTTGTTCATTCAGCAGCTTAAATACTTTTTCATGAACCCACTGCCAGTGATATTGTTCACATATTATGTGGAATAGTGGAATGGAATGAAAAATTGCGCTCTTCTCCCCCATAGCTATAATTTTATTCTGTTCGCAACCCGTGCATTAACTTTCAACAGTTTGTTTAAGATGAATAAGTGATGGAAATTAACTATCATTATATTGTTTGCAGCTCATGAAAAGACCTACGTGAGCGCTTAAGTGAGACGTAGCAAAGCAGATGTTGGAATAATATACGAATAACTGCACTGTATTATTATAGTAAGAGGATACAACCATGCGGTATATTGAAGGATACCAAAATAATTGTATCGACCAAATCGTGTTACAGATGGATAAGTATCTGTGGGGGGTGACATTTTACATCAATTTTTGTGTGTGTAATAACTGTTGAAGTTTCCTCTTCGCAATCAATAATCGAGGAACCAGAAATTTTCCTGTGTTCCTCAGTATACTGAAGATTGCCCATTGCTATCTTAGGCCTTCTTCAGCTGAGATTCTTATGGCTTATTTTGAATCGAGCATTCCAAAACATACTCATTTTTCAAAAATAATTTCCTGGCTGAGATATGTTGATGATGTCATTACCTTATTCAAAGGTACTCCAGAAGAACTAGATACTTATTTTTATTTTTCTCAATTCCATACACCACAGAATCAAGTTCATCATGGAAATGGTATCACAAAACCAATTACCCTTCTTGGATTCATGAATTCGATAAATCAGAATTCTCAATTTACAGGAATCCCTATTCTATATACAAATAACATCATTTCGTTCCACTCTCATCACCCTCACAATCATAAATTTGTATCATTTCATGCTCTTTTCCACAGACTGTTCACCATCCCTCTCAATACCACTCATTTTGACCCAGAACTCAATATTATTAAACCCATTGCCGTGAATAATGATTCTCCCATTCCTCTGATTAATAAACTTCTCTTTCCTTAACTCATTTTGGGCCTGTTTCACTCAGAATTAGAGAAATTCTCAATGAGAAACTCAATGGTAACAAATCCACTCAATATATCATTGTATTAAAAGCTGAACCTTGTGAAGTAAGCTACATGGTTAGACTGGTCGCAGATTCAGAACTAGGAGAGCTAAACACGTTTGCATCAATGATATAAATTCTGAAAAAGATATCATTCTTTCCAGACCGTATTTCCTAATCATATAGTTATAATGAAAAACATCCGTATATGATCCTAATTTAGATTTCAAGTTTCTTCACTTTTGCCGTAGAAGCTTGAAAATCATGAAATTTATTAAGCTTTGAAAAACCCTGAAATGACATGTTGTATCAATGAACAGATTCACTTTGACTGTTTTGACTGTTTGTAATGTTTCTCGAACTAAATACTCTTAATTTTTCAGACATCCCAATGTTTTAATGATTCTCTGATGTGTCCAACTCTGAACTTGATATCACTCCATCTCTATTCGATGTCATCTGTAACTTCATGTGAACGTCACTTTATTCATTCTGCCATTTGATATACAGAGTGGGCCTTTGAAAACGAAACAGAGGCTCTGTAGGTCGCCAAAACCGGATTATCAAAAAAAACTGAAACAGGTCAACTACATTTTCGAGGGGGACATCTTTCTAAAATATTTTCAGCCCTGCAGCGTTGCCGCTTCTAAAGAAAAGAAGCAACAACTTTGTTATTTCAAATGGAACACCTTGTATTTTATTGCATTTTTAGATTCTCCCCGAAGAGCTGATTTCATCAATGCATCACACTCAGGGTCTAGCTGTAATGTGGTAATGGTTTCAGGGATATAAAGTGTTCAAAATCGAGATTTTTCAACTTTAACATTTTTTTGTGTCGAAACTATTCATTATTGGTCAAAACGGCGCTCATGTCCCGATCTCAAACTGTGATTTACTATCTACTGACATTTATTTGAAACAAATACAGGGTGGTTCAAGATTCAGAATTCTGATCACCCTGTATCTGTTCCAATTAAATGTCAGTAGATAGTTAATCACAAGTTGAGATAGGGACATGAGAGCCGTTTCGACCAATAATGAATAGTTTCGACACAAAAAAATGTCAAAGTTGAAAAATCTCGATTTTGAACACTTTATATTCCTGGAACCATTACAGCTAGACCCCAAGTGTGATGCATTGATGAAATCAGCTCTTTGGGGAGAATCTAAAAATGCAATGAAATACAAGGTGTTCCATTTGAAATAACAAAGTTGTTGCTTCTTTTCTTTAGAAGCGGCAACGCCGCAGGGCTGAAAATATTTTAGAAAGATGTCCCCCTCAAAAATGTAGTTGACCTGTTTCAGTTTTTTTTGATAATCCGGTTTTGGCGACCTACAGAGCCTCTGTTTCGTTTTCAAAGGCCCACTCTGTATACATGATACTTGACACATTTTTGACACCATTTCCCTCGCTTTTCGTGTGTAAGCGTGTAGCTCTGAGCAATGATTGGTTGAATTTTTCTAGATTCTCAGATTTTTCAAAATACAACTACCTTTATCATCATCATCATCATCATGCGACAAAGGTGATCCGTATTCAATTGCGATCCATTTATTGTGATTTTTTATACATTTTTTGTAGTGTGTAACTTTCATATTGTTTTCTTTCAACATGTTAACAAACGAATTTTCCTCAGAACAGGTGGGGCTACTTAAATTGTCATTGTCTGAATATGTTGTCTGGCATAATTTTCATCTTATTGATGTACTTCATGTGGAACATGTCCTGCTGGTGTCAAAATAAGGTATAGTTTTGGTGAAATTGACTGTAAGATTTTCTGCCTTGCCGTTTTATCTTCACTCCACTCTATGATGGATTGTCTCAGATGGTCCTTGTGGAAAATTTTGTGTATATTCAAAATAGGAAAGTTTTGTGCTGCTTCTTGGCACGCGTTTTATCTGGAAAATCAAAAATATCTCATTCATTTATTATGTTGGGAATGATCGATAATATGACCATAACAATTTCCAACGTTTCAATACAAGTTGCAAACATCTAATGTGTGGCCTACATAAATCACCCGAGACTAGTTATTTCAGTATATACGAAGGTTTGATAGAGAGATATAGCGCTGTTGATTAATGTTGTATGAAACTTTATTCCGGAATCAGATTTTCTGCTCATTATCAACTAATAAATTCTCTAATTGAATTTCAATCGATTTTCAGCTTGGATATTTATATACGTTCATCTCTCCATTAATCAACGTTTACTTCCAGCTGATTCAGCAGTTCAATTTTTGTAAGTTTAGGGCTATCATGATTCGTGAATTTTCTGAAACTTTTCGAGGAGAACAAACAACGAAAACAATGGAAACTTCACTCATTGTAATACGATGTAAACAAAACTTTTATCGGAATGCTGATCATTAATAAATGGAAACATACCTACTGGGAAACTTTATATGAGACTGGAAATATTACATCAAATTCAGCATTTTTCAACTGCACACTGTGATGAATTTCTATTAACCATAGTAAGAAATCAAATGAACCCAGAAAGGAACTCTGATTCCTAGAGAATATTTTGTACCAATTATATATTTGAAATTCAATAAATCAATTGATTCACCCACGTAATAATTGACAATCTTGAAGTTTGATTCGACCAAAAAGGAGGAAATGTTGAATGTGACTTATTAATATTTCAGTCAAAATACCTTGAATAAACTCACCTTTATCATTCCATCAATCCTGGTAATAACTAAAAGCACTCAGATCTACGAAAGCACTGAAAGGACACGGAAGATTTTTCCATTTGTTCAAAAATGTTTCAACTTCATATTCGGATTCAGATTCAGATTCTGAACAATGAATTGGAATAAAGAGAGGGAGTATTCGTAACTGTCCTGTCGTCGAGATTGTCGTCCAGTAGTACATGTTTTTGCCCAATTGTTAGTGATTGAACATGTCTTCGGGAGGGAAGAAGTCTAACAAATGATCATAGAGGATGAAAAATCAGTAAAATATCGAACAACGATAAGAAGGCGCTGAAAAATCCTAAGTAGGTTCGTCAAATATTATTTTCGTGGCAGTGAGTGCAGTTTTATGCAATGAACCGTGCAGCTATAATAGGCATATAACTCACTAGTAGTAATTCAGCTGAACAATAAAAAAAATCATGCTGTCCCAGAGTATACCTACAGTATACCTACCTGTGGCAGAAAATTCACTGTCAGCAAAGTGGTTATTGTTATCTAGGATTTCAATGTGCTGCTTCTATTCGAATATTTGTAACAGTAATAGGATATCTTGTAATGGTAATGGTATAAAGCAAAACCTCTAATAGCACAATTTTTCTCAGTGCATGTTTCACTCCCTGATTGAAAGTAATCTGGGCTGAGTCTTAAATTGATAAAACCGAATCACGAATCTGCGACTGAAGGTCTATGAAAATAACAAGTTTCCATCGTTCAATAGATATATAATGCAATGGGGCATATAGCCATCAGGAAAGTAGTTGTTTTCTGTTGAATAAACCGAAAAAGAATCAATATATTTTCATCACATAGAGAATGCGAATCCTCAATGTAATTCTTTAAATATATATGTTACCGTGAAAGTCCGAAAGCCGGTGGTTGTCAGGATATACCAGTGAATGTCAACATTCACGAAGTTACTTGCCGTATGTCCGATATATTCATCAAATACAGTATTTCTAACTTCCACCGGCGATTGTCAACATTCATCATATACTCATGGTGTATGTTCGAAAGAATTTTGTATAAAAAGAAAACAAAATAAACCTCTATAGGTTATTATTTATTTTGATTAAATTCAAATGAAGATAAAGAAGTTGTGGAACTCTAGACAAACACAACAAACATAATATTGATATAAAAATAAAATGCATTTTATTTCTTGAACTGAAATGTAAAAACAAAGTAAATGTATGGCAACCTTATTTTTTGCAACAACTCGAGCTACCATGACACTTTGAATTACACAAAAGGCTCTTGTTTTTATAGCTACATTTTGACGTGGAACACTGTTTTTTGCAGTTACAGCGTGTATAGCCTTGCCCTCCGCTTTTTGAATTAGCAGAAGCTGCGTCTCTTACCGAAATTTCTTGAGCTGAAATCTCATCCATGGAAATTAACTTTTTTCTGCATATTGCAAATTGATTACGGGTGAAAAGCTACTTCAAGGTGCCATTTTTGTTTGCTATTTACTGCAGTAGCCATCGAGTAAATTATAATACCACTATCAATCAAACCTTGTGTAAGTAAGACTGGCGACAAGCCTGTTAGGACCATCGAGACTATATTAGGACCCGTCGTTTCCGACATCCACCAAAGCTTATATGTGTTTGTCGACATCTACCCGTGAAAGACCGAATTCATATCAAAACTAATAATTCTTCGGTCTTTCAACAATTTCTTCGGTGTGTGTCGACATTAACCGGTGTATGTCAACAATCACTAATTTCGGTCTTTCACGGTTACATATATATCAATTTTTTTATGTTCATAATTATATCTGAGAATAGTCCTTTTCAAATTATTTTCAGTTACAACCTTGCTGTATATTCAACATCAATGAAGCACATATATAACAAAAATGCAACAATAATAATCAGAATTGAATGAAAAATTCATTCCAAAACTGTGAAAGAATCTAAAATTCGTGTATCGAGGTGTTCATCTAGATAAGATATTGAATATAGCGCAATTTCCTGAAATGTTGTAATCAGCACACTTGAGGAGGTTGTGAATATCAACGAAAAAGCGCTGATGAAGTTAGTTGGAATTCATTCAGGTAGTACTCACTAACAGGGACAATATACAGGGTGTCCTTAAAAAATCTTTACAAAAAGCTACCACATATTCTTCAGACCAAAACAATTCGATACAAGCAAACTTACCTCAGTAAAAAGTTGCTTAGTTTGGGCGCTAGACGGCTCTGAAGTTGAAATTTTCAAATCGATTTTGCTTCATAACTTTGGAACGGCTCATGAGATTTCTTTCAAATTTGGTACGTTGGCATAGACTCATCGGGCAATGAAACTCATATCATAATCATAATGAATATCATTCCATGGGCGTAGAACTTGATTTTTTCAGGAAATAAACATCTAAAACTTCTACGCCAATGAAAAAAAATCAGTTTCAGTATGACATCTAGATAGCCCAAATCATTCACTACAAAAAAGGTACTCTTGATAAAATTCGATTACTCTGATGGTTTCGACAATATTTAAGTTTTAGTGATTTCGCGCATATTTAAATAATAAAACGATTGATAGATATTGCATGAAAGTTTTCCAAAATGTTCACTATTTTCGCGTGAACAAAGATTTATACGACGCAAAAAGTTGAAATCTTAATCATAATGAATATCATTCCATGGGCGTAGAACTTGCTTTTTTCAGTAAATAAACATCTAAAACTCCTACGCCAATGGAAAAAGTTAGTTTCAATATGAAATCTAGATTGTTCAACTCATTCACTACAAGAAAGGTACTCTTGACAAATGGTCGAATGGTTTCGACAAAATTTTAATTTCAGTGATTAAGAGCATAATCAATAATAAAACGATTAACAGATATTTCATAAAAATTGTTCAAAATGTTCACCATTTTCACGTATACAAAGATTTATACAACGCAAAAAGTTGAGATGTACTTTTTGCATAGGTTATTTCTATTGAAAATAAGTAGCACTGGTTTTTTTTTCTGAAGACTATTATTATCTGCTCGAAAACAGTGATATTCACATTCTTGGTTTCCATAGTTTCATCTGTGTTGATTTGTCGAGTTTTATTGACGTTGATTGTTGATATCGGACTTTTCTGATTTAACATGGCCGTACAATACACCAATGAAGAATACACCGATATGTTATTGGTATTCGGATATTGTCAAGGAAATGGTCGAGAGAGTGTGAGGGTGTATTCGGCAAGGTTTCCAAATCGTCGCGTACCAATCCACCCAACCTTTGCTGCAGTTGAGAGACGTCTTCGGGAGACCGGTCATTTTGCTCCTAGAACTGGTGATTATGGAAGACAGCGTTATGTAAGGATTCCCGAAGTCGAAGTAGAAATTTTAGACCGTATTGAAGAAAATCCAGAATTGAGTACTAGACGGATAAGTAATGAACTAGAAGTTTCTAGGAATGCCGTTCATGAAGTACTAAGAGAACAATTATTATACCCATACCACAAGACGCCAGTTCAAGATTTATTAATCCATGATTCACAAAGTCGTCTGATGTTTTGTAGGTTCATTAATTTGCAAAGAGAAATGAATCTGAACTTTGGAAAGAATATTTTGTTCACTGATGAAGCCTGTTTCACGAGAAGAGGAATAACTAATTTCCATAATGAACACGTTTATGCAATTGAAAATCCTCATTCCATTAAAATAAACCATTTTCAACACGAATTCAAAATCAACGTTTGGGCTGGAATAATAGGAAATTTTATAATTGGTCCTGTCATACTTCCACAAAGATTAACAGGAGACATGTATTTACAACATCTACGAAATACGTTGCCAAATTTGTTGGAAGATTCACCACTCCAACATCGGGTAGATATGTGGTTTATGCACGATGGAGCTCCACCACATTTTTCGGTGGATGTTAGGAATTTTTTAAATCAACAGTACCCAGACAGATGGATAGGTAGAGGTAATGATGCACCCGTGAATTGGCCACCACGTTCTCCAGACTTAACACCGATGGATTATTTTGTATGGGGTTATCTCAAGTCTACGGTTTACAAGACCCCTGTGAATACTGTAGAACAATTATGGCAACGTATCCAACAGGCGACGAATAATCTTACAGGCGATGAAGAAGTTATGCAAAGAGTACATTTCAACTTTTTGCGTCGTATAAATCTTTGTATACGTGAAAATGGTGAAAATTTTGAACAATTTTTATGAAATATCTGTTAATCGTTTTATTATTAATTATGCTCTAAATCACTAAAATTAAAATTTTGTCGAAACCATGAGAGGAATCGACTTTTGTCAAGAGTACCTTTTTTGTAGTGAATGAGTTGATTAATTTAGATTTCATATTGAAACAAATTTTTTTCCATTGGCGTAGGAGTTTTAGATGTTTATTTCCTGAAAAAATCAAGTTCTACGCCCATGGAATGATATTCATTATGATTATGATATGAGTTTCATTGCCCGATGAGTCTATGCCAAAGTACCAAATTTGAAAGAAATCTCATGAGCCGTTCAAAAGTTATGAAGCAAAATCGATTTGAAAATTTCAACTTCAGAGCCGTCTAGCGCCCAAACTAAGCAACTTTTTACTGAGGTAAGTTTGCTTGTATCGAATTGTTTTGGTCTGAAGAATATGTGGTAGCTTTTTGTAAAGACCTTTCAAGGACACCCTGTAGAATCAGTGACTTCTTTGATATACTAAACGAGGTGTTCAAGATATAATTAAATATATTCAGCACATCAATATGATGAACAACAGAATATGAGTAATATTTGCTTCCATACGGAAATGTGTACAGAAGTGATGTCAGAATTGTCATTGTGAAGAAGGGGTCTCACCCCAAATTTTATATCCCTCCTTAATTTTTTTTGGTGTTATTCGATAGTATACACAGGTGTCCCAAAATTTCAAAGATTTCAACCAACTAGGACCAAAAATCGTGAAAAAATTCATATAAACATGATCCCTATTAAGTACTAAACGACTGAATTGCAATATTGAACTTTATTACAAATCAATGACATAACATTTTCAAAAAAATTATTGATCAAACTCTGACATCCATTGTCTCATGTACAGAGGAAACGTGATCCAATTTAATAACAATAAAAATAACTGCAACAATCCCAGAAACGGATCCATGTAGGGAGTAGAAGCCATATAAAAGAGGGCTCGAGATGATGTTTTATTTTATGTTTTCGAAACCCTCCTTGTCGATATAAGGGAATTTTGTACATGTAAAATATTTGGAGAAAGAAATGCCCGTAGCCCCACCAATTTCCAACACCTCTGATCAAAATTCCGGAAAATTCCTAACATTTCCAAATCGGGCATGAGATATAATATACATATACAAAATTTCGTTATCTTAACACAAAGGGTTCTGGAAATATTTACAAAAAAAAAAACATCATCTCCGGGCCCTCTTTCAGATAGCTATTACTCCCCAGGGGACCATTTCTGATGGGCACATGTTTACATAAACTTTTTCACGATTCTTGTTCCTAGAATCCGGGCTCAAAATCTTTGTATGTATTCGGGACACCCTGTATACGTCGAGCTTTCTTACGATTTGAAATATTTGTATTTATATCAATGTCACCCTTTTAAATGAATGATGTTGACTCATTTTTGGAATTCAATAAAAAAACGTATAGTATACTATGCATGCAAGTCATCATACTCACTAAACCAAAAATCAACAATGTGTCTGAAATTTGGTTCTCATTGCACAAAATCTCACGGAAGCGGTTTGTATAAGAGATCCCAATGATGATGCTCGAATTTTCGACGCTCTGTACTTACCCTAGACAGTAATGAGATACATTTCGTTGCCTTGTATGTGCTGCATTAATTCATAGTTATAAACCTAGCATAGCCTCGTTCACATTCCTTTTCGAATCATGTTTTTATCGATCAAAGGATCTAGTTTATTTTCGGAATAATTGTGATTTTTCCTTCCCGAATCAATCTATATAAATAACAATATGGCGATGATTTACCCCACAAATCCATTGCGTTTGAGAATGTTGCTATTATTATTATTGATAAATATTTAAAGAAGAGGGATATGAAGATATATAAATAAAAAATAAAGTTTCAGTAACGAACCTGCTCCTCATTTGGCAAATTATCTTCGGACGGAACTTGATGACTTTTCCTAATTACATGATGTTACTGGAGATCAACTTATATCTTGATATGAGTTGTCTTATAGATGATTGTCTCTTTTGAAGAAATGTTTCATTATAGTATGTTGGAACATATAATATTCATTCAAAATCTATGAAGAATTTGAATTTCTGGAATTTTGAATATATGTTCATTGCTCATCAAAGTAACACTGAAATTTGTTTTGGATAGATTCTTCCAGAAGGAGAGTTCGTTTCACATACGAGAATCAGGTGGTGAATAAATATATAATGTTGGTTCTAGAATTGAATTCCTTCCTATATGTGTGACCATTACCAACAAAAACACGTGGGGGATTCTCATTGCGTGCCAAATATGATCAAAAAAGTAATAGGTACCTATAGATATGTATGGTGAAGACAGACAATAGACAATTAGGATTTATGAATTCCATCTGTTAATAGAGTGTGAAGTATCAAACCGTTTTCAATGAAAAAAAAACTCAATGCCAAGTTCAATTATTATTATTATTATTATTGTATGAGTTTACTGCTACACAGAATCGGGTATATATTCTCATAAAATTCTAGGTACCTACCTTCTTCAACCCGGGAAAGTAGGTATTTATATACCTACTAAATTATTTTATTAGCTTCCATTCCTATTATCTGTTGAGAATAATTCACCAACCTTATTATAAGTTTATTGTGCATAATATCCAAGGTTAGGGCACTAATAACGATATGGTCAGTTTCAAATTAAAAGCAATGGTTAAAATGATTTTATTGCTCCATAATACCAAGAAGAAGGATATAAAATAAATGTCATCCATTCATTTTTGCCACATCATTTACAGCAACCGTACCTAATTCGAAAAGAAATACTTGCTACTTCTGTTGGAAAGAAGAAAGTTATTGTTCGTTTTAAATTTAGGGACAATATGTTCCAATGTGATAATTTCTACGATATATACTTTCAGCCTTCAAATATCAAGAAAATACATTCAGAAGACTTATGAAAAAAATGTATAGATATCTTGGTCGAGCTATGATGAAGTATATTATTAATTAGCTACTGTGTTGCAATCATTTCAGATTCAGATGTATATACCGAATTAACCTGTCATTGCATAATGGCGGAAAGAGGGAAGCCGAGGTGAAGTGAACTATAGGTATCTGAAAATATATTTCTCGCATTTTGTCTGTATTGAATTATCTTTTTTCAATTCGAAGTCAATCCTCGAAGAAAGATATTTCAGAAATATCCTAACGATATTGGCTGGAATTAATCAGTAATTCAAAAAGTTCCAGCTTCCGAATAAATAGAAAGTTAATTTTGACAAGTTGGGATTTTAAATGGTCTTTCTCTGTATAAATATGATCTTGAGATAGTAATTCAACATTTTTGTGATAAATTTGATATTATGCATTATTTGTGTTTTCATCAGTTACACTTTCTGCGATTGTTATACCCAGTAAATCATTACTGATGGGAACATTAACGAAAAGTATGTGAAGAGGAGAAATTCTTGTATATCATCACCAAAATCAATACTACACGGCCACTAGTAGGATATTTCGTGCAAAGAAAATCCAAGATGACGAAGTTGTGACATCAACACATTTTGTGTCTTTGAAACTTTTGTGAAAAACTTATCAAAATCGTTGCAGGGATTCTGGAAATGATTTCAACATCGAAGTGGCTGTTATCATTCTCTCTTTGTTGCTTCCTTCTATGAACTATAATGAAGTGATTGTTGAATTGTAAAGCATTGTGGTGAAATCTCTAATATTAGGAAGATATGAAGTAAGTAGATGGTAACAATGAATGAACATTTGATCTCACAAAACTTCGTGTCAATCGTTGCCATTACTAAATTTGAAATAAAAATTCAGCGTGCGTTATGTAAAAGAAGCTGTTTCGATGCGCATTTGGGTGTTTTAATTACCACATTGAGAGACGCAAATAGAAAATACTACATTATTATAGAAGCTTTATAAAAGAAAATTTTTGGCACGCGTTGTTTGGAGTACGACGACCAAAGCGAGGAGTATTCCAGAAAAAGTAGTACGACAATATGCCGTTTTTGCATTTATTTGTACCCTCTTATTCAGGAAATTTCATCAATAAAACATCAAAATATATATAAGAAATAAATGAAGCATGTAGCTGGTATCGATGAAAAACATTTGAATGCTCATTCTCCAATGTGACAGATGGTAGGAAAATTATACGCATCTTTTTTTTATTTCTTGGAGCGCACGACAGTCGTGCCTACCTCTAGGGAAGATATAGGGAGAGGAGGTAAGTATTGAATTATTTTTCGTACTTTTGGAGGTTATATATTCTTGAGAATGCTTCCGTTGGTGTAGAATTCTAAAGCTTTGGGTGTCATAATGATTTCATCAAGGAAACAAAATGAAAAAAAATTCTCTACGGCTATAACACAAGATTGGTTTCGTTTTACTGTTTTAGATCAATCATGCAATTGGATATTTTGTATATATATATAACACGACTCCGTTGTAGGTATTATCATTTCACAATAAATGGAATTCCCCATGTTATGTTGAATTTCAAGTAATGACATTTCTGTCTGATAGAGCATCACTCAAGAGAAAATCAGATGGCTGAAAGCCGAAGAAATCAAACATTTCGCTAATATCGGTTACAGTCGTAAAAAAAGTATAGTGCATAACTTGCTCGAAATGGTGAAATCACTACCATTCCGTGCACGTTCTCAGATATATTATGAACATGAAGATAAATAGATAGGAACACTGAGAGAATTTTCTATTAGCGAGTCAAAAGAAATTGCATAGCCATGCACAGCAAAATATCTGCATTAAATACACTCAGTTCCAAAAAAAGTGACGCACTTGATATTTGACCTATCTTCTTAAAAATAAAATAGGCCGTTTTTTTTTGTAGGTAATGCATTCTTTAAAAAAGAATAAAGAGGTGAAAATTGTTTCAAAGCCTCCTTGATAGTGGTGGAATAACTCGAACCATGATTTTTTCTTAATTTGTGACTCTCCCTGTGTGTTAGTTGAGTAATGGTATACAAAGTGCTTACACCCTATACGAAAGAGGCTTCTTTTGCGAGCATTTTGTTTTTTTATTCATCGATTTATTTCTGTAATTTTCCGAATTACAGCTTTTTTGCTGATACCTTACGCTTATCCCACAAATTAAATTTATTGAAGGATAAGAGTACTCAAAATTGATTGGGTTGTACTCTGGTAGGATCACATTGTCTTTAAAAAAACAAATGCCGTTGCCATAGCAACTAATTTGTTTTATGCCTCCATATTTGACCATTTGTCGATGTGTCATTAATTAAGTGTCTTGTTTTATTGACTAAAATTACATGAAATGCCTCAAATAAATCCTGAACAAGTAGCAAGATTTGTTGCGTTAGTAAACGATGGGCGTAGTAAACGTTACGCCGCTCGTGCAGTGGGAGTTCATGGAGCAAATGCTCGTAGAGCAATCCGCAAGTACAAACAGGAAGAATCGCTCGGAGAGTCGGTTCTGGTCGCCCCCGAAAAACTTCTCCAAGAGATGATCGCTTCTTGAGATTGCGGATCTTACGAAATCAATCAAATACTAAGGTAAATGTTCAGCAAGATCTTCGCCAAATTCTTGATGTTGCAGTAAGTAAGCAGACGGTATGTAGACGTCTAAAAGAAGTTATTATGAAAGCTGGGAGACCTGCAAAAGGTCCCAAATCATTGCCCGAACATCGTGCTGCTAACAGAAATCTTGTTGAAAATTATGGACAGTGGAATATTCCTGATGAATGGTCGAATGTCTTGTTTACGGATGAGTCAAGGTTTTGCTTAACATGGTGGATGGAAGAAAAAGAGTGTGGAGAGGAACTGGTGAACGGTTTAATCAAAATTTGATAACAGAATGCGAGTTTTAATGGTGGGTCCGTTATGGTGTGAGGAGGGATTTCAATGAATGGAAAGACACCCCTTCATGTTTTTCCGGTGAGGCAGTCGATGAACGCCCGAATTTACATTGACATTTTAGAGCAGTATGTCTTACCTTAGGCAGAGTTAGTGGGCAATAATTTCATATTGATGCAGGATAATGCCCGACCACACACCGCAGCAATAGTGCGAAACTTCTTAGAAGCTACTGGTACTACCACATTACAATGGCCTGCGAGAAGCCCCGATATGAATCCTATAGAACATTTGTGGGATGAATTAGGAAGAAGGGTACGTTCTCGCGAGATGTCTCCGGAAAGTCTCGCAGAAATGGCAGATGCATTAGTGGAAGAATGGGATCGTATACCAATGGAAACGATAAGCTACTTAATTTCCAGTATGCCTCGTAGATTAGAAGTTCTCAGAGTTGCTAGAGGAGGCAATACACGGTATTAAGCAGTCATCCCAATTTATAATTTTGGGTTTGATGAAAATGTTCTTTAAAATTATTGGTATCCGTTTATTTCATTAGAAAATTGCTTCTCGATAAATTCAGAAAGTTGGTAATCTGCAAGGATTCAGCAAAAAAAGCTGTGATTCGGGAGATTCAGAGATAAATCAATGAACAATAAAAAAAAATGCTCGCAAAAGGAGCCTCTTCCGTATCGGGTGTAAGCACTTTCTATGCCATTACTCAATTAACACACAGGGTGAGTCAAAACTTTAGAATAAATCATGGTTCGAGTTATTCCACCACCATCAAGGAGGCTTTGAAAGAAATTTCACCTCTTTATTTATTTTTAAGACAAATGCATTACCTACTAACAAATTAAAAAAAAATCGGCCTACTATTCTTTGTTTTTTTTTTTGAGAAGATAGGTGAAATATCAAAATCGTCACTTTTTTTGGAACTGAGTGTAGGCGCCAAAGGAATTCATTTGCTCAACTAAAAAGATTGATTTCCCTAAAAGAAATCTATTGGTTTCAAATAGAATAATGCATTGTTTAAAACCTGCTTGTCACAATTACAAATTTGGCTGTGAGAAATAGGACGTACAGACTTTAATCAAATAGGTTGACTGATCTTCAATACTCGGGTAATTTGTAAATATGAATAGATCTTCGAATAGCTACTGGAAATTCATATCATTAGGGTCGTCTGTATTGTGTGTCGGTCCATACTTGAAGAACACCTTTGTTCGAATCAGTTGAAGTTTTACCTATTTATTAAAGAATCAATGTAGGATATTGAATATAAAATTATAATCAACAATCATGATGGAGAGAAAATGTCTGAGAAAAAATTATGAATAATTGGTACTGATTTGATTTATGTCATTATTTCTCCTTCACTGAATTTTAATTATATTATTTGAATTGCAGAGTCCCTACCCGGTAATGCTTCAATGAATAGGCTAAACGTCAACTTCAAAAACAGCCCGTTCTCTTGACTATTCTGTACAGGCTGTTTCCAATTGATTGTCCATATTGTGGTATCATGATGATATACCGGGTGGCTACGGAAGTATTGCCTACGGAATATCTCAGTTATTGTATGAAGTAGGTTTGCGAAATTTGAAGCGTCGATATAATGACATAAGAGCTAGAATTTGAGCATATTGACATGTCGAAGTTAACTTCCGGTCTGACCGGAAGTAACATCAACTTTCTTATTTTGAATGAAAACCCTATTTTTTTTTTCTTTTCGCTTTATTCAGCATTCAATTCCCTTTCTAATGACGTATCACAAGTTGGTATCTAACCAGAAACTAGATCAGAAAAAAATTATTTTTAATTTTATTGTTGCGTATGACGATCGATAATCTGTTTTGTTATGTGAAGAATAATAATTGGATTCTTTGGTAATTCATTTCAAAAAATGACTTTCTTTTATATCATTAGAAAGGAATGGTTATGCTGAATAGTACAGGCAAGACAAAGTTATGGACCTACAGAGTATTGTTTTTTTCCCAATTTTTCCAATTTTTTTTTTGGCGGCTTTTTATAACGCCGACGAATGAAAATAAAATATCACAGTAGTAGCAACTGTTATCAAGTGACGTATGGTTTCCATAGCCAACTTTCCAATTTTTGGCTTTCATTTTGCTTCCTCGGCCTACTTGGTGAATTTCAATAATAATTTTTTTCTGATCTAGTTTCTAGTTGAATACCAACTTGTGATATGTCATTAGAAAGGGAATTGAATGCTGAATGAAGCGAAAAGAAAAAAAAAATAGGGTTTCCATTTAAAATAAGAAAGTTGATGTTACTTCTGGCCAGACCGGAAGTTAACTTCGACATGTCAATATGCTCAAATTCTAGCTCTTATGTCATTATATCGACGCTGCAAATTTCACAAACCTACTTCATACAATAACTGAGATATTCCGTAGGCAATACTTCCGTAGCCACCCGGTATATATGTAGTGGAAAAAACGAAACAAACATCCCCCATATCCTCAGCAAGGTTATTGAGTGAGACATTGATGACAATCCTAGACCAAATATTCTATTCTATTTAATTCTGATAGGTGCGTTCTCAGCAAAGTCAACCTGTAACAGTAGATGAATTCCTATTTGTTTCGAAATTCATACTCTTATTGAAACCAATTTATGCAAGTGAATTTTTAGGAACATATCGATATCGTGCTAGTCTAGAAAAAACTTTCAAGATTACTATGTGTATTTGTTCGCTCATAGTTTCAGGGCAAATAATTATTCATCTGAAATAGCATTAAATCTATTGAATCCAATACATAATATGGTTTCATCAATGCACTTGATTTGGTCGATTTCTTTCAGTGTACATATTGAGAAGTACATTGATAATTCGCATTCTCTATGGTGATAAAAATATGAATTCTTTCTCGGTATATTTGACAGAAAACTAATACTTTCCTGGCTATATGCCACGACGGACATTAAATTTTATATTATCTTGAACACATACGATAAGGAATAACTTTGGGAAAGCATCCTTAATTCTGGCATAGACTTAGACATATTTTTCCGTAGTTTTTAATGTCATTGCAACGTCATCTAATGACCTTGGCGAGAGCTTCAAGTTTCCAAAAATCATTCTTACATTGTTGTAGGATACACATCTCTCACAAACAGGTTATATATTGATTTATACAATATTTATACGAATGAGCTTATTTTGTGTATCAAACGATCCTCTGGAACATGAAGGCCAGCCAGCAAAGTATTTGTTATCTGTTAAATATTCCGAATGATATTATATACCTGCATATATATTTACATCTGAAAGAGAATACAAATTCTCAACTTCAGACAATTTGAAATTCTTATTTTGTGTGTTCAAAATTCAATTCAATGTTCGTTGTGGCATCTGGCCAGGAAATCAGTTGTTTTCTGTTGAGTATACCGAAAAATATTTCATATTTTTATCAGAGAAGGCGGGTTCCATAGAGCTCTTATCACAGAATCGTGATTGGGTTTTCTCAATTCAGGATTGCTTTCACGACCTGTACGATGAATATTAAATCATCATACACGATAATTTGTGAAAACTCTGTGATAAGAGATTCCATCAAGTAACGGCCGATTCATTTCGGAATTTATTGGAGGATCTCATGCAGTGAACCATAGAGAAAATTTGATAAGATGTATTCAGAACATATAATACGGAAACAAGAATATATGAATTATTTCATCATGAGATGTATCCTGATGATAAATGTTCGCTGGATAATTTCAACGAATTTTTTTATCATTTTCGCATCAAATATCAATGAGGTATATAAAATGACTTCATGATTGTCATACGATTTCTGGAAAATTGTCATGAATCTAGAAAGGAGTAGGTTAATCAGGTTAATCCAAATTAGTAAGTATCTATAACTTATAACGATAACTCTATATTTCTTCTTCAACTTCAACAGTATCAGTATAATGTCAAGCGTTACCTACATGAATATTTTAATTTACTTTGTTAGAGTATATAGAGGATACCCATGCACAACATACTTCGTAACAATAATTTATTAGTAATCCCAGTAAAACTATGAACCGAATGTCAACCGAATTTCAGTTGATTTAGGATCACGTACCTTGCCGGGCACAATAAAATTTTATATAGATTCGGATGCCGTTACCAAATATTTGGACTGTAACTATCCTTCGTGTTTTGGGACCACCTTGATAAAACAACCTATATATTATGTTTGAACAAATCATTCACACCTTATAGGTATTTACCTTCCTTTCTTATTGAACAAACAATTAATTTCAGAAGCAGCTCGAATATTCTGTAATTTTGTGGAATCTGAATCGGAATGTGAACAAACATTTTCAGGGTTTATTACTAATTGAAAAATAGATCCGGCAATGCATTTTAACTTTTTTCATTTGCCTGAGAATAGACAAACCAGTTTTCAAGATCACTTCAGGAGTCTAACATGAGCATATAGATCAGGTCAACTTCTTATGCACACTATCGAAAATAGATTATGAAACATAAAACAAAATCTTGCCTCCTTTCTCCATTCTATATAATAAACTCACTCATTTCTCAATTCATAATGAGAAAGCTGACAACTTTCTAACTGAAATTCAAACTTCAAAATATCTGGATCGACTCAAGTGCTTGAATAATTGAGTGGACCACTCAAATGTTTGCCAAATTCAAAATTGCCATAGTTTGTTGAAAGATGAATTCAATTTTCATCAGAAAACAGTACTTGAAAGCAGCATTCTTCATGATGTTCAAGATCCATTGTTCAAAACAAATCGAGGTTTATTAGTCAAGACAAATATGTGAAGATGACGTGGCGTTTGTTTGTTATCGAATCATGAGATTATCGTGAAGATAATGATAATGTATTATGATTTTATATATCTATTTATTACTATCAAACTTTCTAATTATCGCGACAACCTTCTAATTGTTGAGCTTCTTCATTCAGTAGAAGAATGTTACCAGTTTTTCAGCGTTCCAAATGAATTAACGATAACTAATATCCGTGACATCCTAAGGACATCGAGAACAACTGAGATGAAAAGAATATTTCACACTCGAATGGAATTATCTGGAGATTGTGGTTGGCGATTAATAATTAAAAAAGATGAAAAATAAAGTGAACGAATTTAGAAACAAAGTATAATTCAATGCACCGTGAATGAAATGTTCAGAAATCAACAGTTATCAGTTTGGTCAAAGAAATGGAGTTAATTGCTTTTCTCTGTTGACTTTTTTCACTTGTTCTCACTTGATAGAAATTCATCATGCACGATAAGAGTTCCACAAATTGCTCAATAACACGACATGTTCCGCTAACATAGTAGCTCCTCCAGATGAAATACTCGTATGTACAGGGTGTCTTGTGACTCGATGGCATTTGAACAATTCCAAGTCAAAAGTGCCTCATACACTTCCATATTGAACTGAATTGTTAAGAAGTTATTTGTATTTACAGTATGCCTTGTGTTTGTGGAAAGTCTTAAACAGGTGAAATCAAGAGACCTCTTTCAGTCAGGACGAAGGAAAATAGGTACAATATAAAGAAAAGACACATCGACAAATCGAAACAAGCTGAACATATCCTTACTGAAGATTAACAACATATGGCAGAGTGAAATAATATTGAAATCATTTGAGAAAAAGATAACAACCAGAAGAGAAAAATCAAGGAATCTGCTTGCATTCTTCTGAAAGGAGACAATAGCATTGCTTCCTGTTCAATTGATATAGATAAAACATGGTATTCACTGCTGAAATCTGAGAATGAAAATGGTGAATTGAAGAGTAATTGAGGAAAACATCCTGTAACTCGTTGCCAACGTCACCAATTGTCACTGAGAACTGAGAAGTTTCAAGACAAATACGAATTTGATATTCAAATATCCATTTTTTATGTTGAAAACGGGAGCAGATTCGTTCCCGAAACGTCTAAAGCTAAGTGAAAATTCGATATTTTCTCTATATACTTACCTTTATTTCTCTTCTCCTAAGCTTTTTCAATACAAATTGTCACTGACAAGCTGGTGAAATTTTCTTTTAGGCTCTCTGATAGGAAAATTCTTCGAACGCAGTGACATTTTGGGGCACATCATCTGATCTGTCCTCACTAAACGTATATAGAGTATTTTGAATTGACTCGGCCGTTATTACTTGATGGAAATCCATGATGAATGTAAAAACTTCACAAACGATAAGATTTCCACAAAATTTATTGAACACACGACATGTTTCGCTAACACAGTTGCTTCGTCAGGTGATATACTGGTACAATGAACTAAACTTGACGTTATAGTATGCTTCAAAGGAACCATCAATAGACAATTAGACACTTTCCATCAATATATAAATACTATTCATCCAAACATTAAATTCACAATAGAAATAGAGACTGAAAATTCAATACATTCCTTAGATTTGAGAATAAGTAAAATTAACGATAAACATGATTTTTCAATTTTCCATAAACCTTCCCACACTGATATCACTATTCATAATAATTCAACACACCCTTATCAACATAAAATTGCAGCATATAATAGTATGATACACAGGCTAGTGAATGTCCCTCTTTCGGAAGTAAATTTCAATAAACAACTCAATATCATAAAATAGATTGCTGTCAACAACGGATACAACGTTAATTTGATAGACAGTATTCTTTCTAAAAAACTTCATCATAAAGCTATTCAAGAAGTTTATCCTACCATCAAGAATAATAATCAAAATTATAGAACTTTAACCTGTTTCGGATCATCAACTAAGAAATTATCTTCATTTCTACATAAACAGGACTTAAAAGTGGCATATAGAACAATTAACACTTGGGACGGTTTATCAAGAATAATAAGGACAAAATTTTCAAGTTCGAAAAATCAGGGGTATACAAACTCAAATGTGGATCTTGATGCCCTAAGGTATATATCGGTCAGACAGGTCGTACGTTTAATCAGCGCATTCATGAACATAAGATGAATTTTATGAAAAAGAAAACAAATTCAACATACGCCAACCATATATTAGAAGAAAACCATAGTTTTGATGATAATTTCGAAATTCTGCACGTAGAAAATAAAGGACTGAAACTCAATCATTTTGAATCATTAGAAACCAACAAACTCAAAAATTTTGACATTCTACTTAATGATCAATTAGACCTTGATAGTTCACCACTGTTGAATTTGTTTTCTTAATAAGTAATAATATGTATTTGATATCAACTCTTTCAAGTTAATCCGGTATACCGTAATTTAATGTAGATATTGTGCCTAATTTCCGAAAATGGAGGTTTATCGTACCTGTCCACAGGTAACTAATCCTTCAGGTTGGGAAGGTAAGATATATAAAAGTTAAGCAAGCCAACGTTAGTTTAGTTCATTGTACCAGTATATCACCTGACGAAGCTACTGTGTTAGCGAAACATGTCGTGTGTTTAATAAATTTTGTGGAAATCTTATCGTTTGTGAAGTTTTTACGTATATCGAAAAGATTTTCATATTTTTATTTTATAGAAACGAGGAGATATAATCCCAAGAAATCTGGAATAATGAATTACATCACTTCATTCAACATCCTCTTTGCGTCATTACACACTTCTGTTAGATATAATATTGCTCATTACTCCTCAATCATAGAGTTTTGGACAAATGTGTATCGAGTCACGGAACACCGTGCATAAATAATAAATTTTGAAATGCTCATACCATAATGATCGCACCAGAAGGAGCTACCTTCACTGTGTCAACAGAACATGATTGTATTATTCACATTTTTCCTTACAAATTGCGTTTATATTCTTCAGGGCCAGATAATGAGCTGTAGGAGTTCATATCTGTAGAAATACCTATAATTTTGCAATCAACAACAGTTGATCATACTATTGAGTTGGTACTTCACGGGTCTTTCATTCCGTATCAATATAATTTGATCGAACTGCAACTATCAACACGAAGCAATTGACAACTGTGAACGATTAGGCGATTATTCAGATAGAAAATAGTTTCTTTTCTCTGTGGCGTGAAAAAAATTGAATTTTCATCTCTGTTGACAGGTTATAAAATGTCACATTTTATAAAATACTCTTCTTCTACGGAAATAAGTGAGTAGGTAGTTTTTTCCTGGATAAAAAACATATATACAATACACTGTTTATGGCTTTTGTTGTGCTATAGTTCCGAATAAGCCAATAACACCCGTCTCCGAGAAAGAACTGCAAGTCCTTTTATCTTCCATTCGACTTCGCGATTACGAATATTACTGAACAACCACTTGATTCGCAATTTTTTGAAATCAAATCACAAAATTAGACTGACAGATATTTGATTACTTCGGAAGAACGACAAAGATGCCTGCAAAAAGATACCTAAAACGCAGGTGTCATTCCTGTTCGAATTTCGCGTAGATAATTTTCTGATTTTAATATAATGTATAATGTCTTCTCAATATTGATTCGTCCATTCACCTGTCACACAAGAAGTGTATTTATTATACACAGGAAAAATATTAGATTTCAGCTCACGGTTTTTTGTCTACCTCCGCTACGCGTTGGGAGACAACACAACCTGAAGCTTATATCATCTACAACTTCCATCGTATAATAAATACCTTTATTCAGATCGTTGTATTGTTGAATGAATAAGAGAATTACCTATGAACTGATCAAATCAAGAAATTTAATCCATTCCAAGTTGAATGAGCTTTTGGTTCCTCTGTCATTCACAGTATATTTTATACATAGTGAGTTAAAATAAAACCGACAAATTTCGTATTCGGATCATTTTCTCCATTCTGAGAAGATATCCTATGAACTAATGTCAGAATATAAATGTATCCTTTGTGAGATACCTAAAGAATGGGTGATTTTCTAAGTTCCTTCAACATCCAAAAATGTACAGGTGGTTAGAGAATATTTCGATATGTTAGGAGGAATAAGGAATCATTGAGAAATTATGGCATCTGGATAATCAATGATGTTCATACCAAACAGATGGGTATACAACGAATAACTATTATCTTGTGCATCAAGGTCTATTGAGTATTAGGTATTATACAAATATATAGTGTGAAAACTTATTTTGGAATGAGATCCATATCTCCATGGAAGAAATATATTTCCAAAAAATCTTCGGAAATGTCGATATTAATTTTTGAAAATATATTCTTTTCCGTGAAATTCTTCACCTGTCAACCTCTTGCCCTACAGATCAAACACTTCAAAATGTTTGAATTGCACAAGGGGTCAAGTTACACCTTGTTAGAGGGGTTTTTCTAATCTCTATAACGCATAGTGTCACTTTGGAAGTCTGCAATCGATTATCGAAGATCCAGTAACTGGTCCTTTAGTATTTATATTGAATCTATGTATTAGGCTTGGATTATTCCATAGAATTTGAATCGTCCCAACCTGCCGATACTGCTTAACTTGGTAGTTTGGCGTAATTAGCATTTTGCAACTTCTCAGAGCTGAATTGATGTTCGAGAATCTCGAATCGAATAGTATAATTATCAAGATTCCTCTCGTAGAAAGAAATGTTGAAATAGATCGATCCACAATAACACATATACATATTCATTCTCAGTCAATAAAAGAGTAAAAACATCTGGTAATTTGGTATTGATCTCGATGTTGATATAGTTCATGAATTTTTGGGAGACCTCGAGGAAACATTGTTCTAGTAAATTAGTAGTTTCTGAAATGAACCTGACAATCTCACCATATAGGCATCGACATTATCATAATTATCTCTGAGCCCATCAACAGAGCGACCCCAAATTGGATAGCAGCAGTCCACGAATCACCTCAGCATCAATTTGGATCATTCACAGTCGCACACGCTTAACACGATCATCCCCTTTTCCTTTCCTTCTCTAACTCACCTCGAGACGATTGCAATTTTTCCTCAGAGGTGCTCGGTTATTCCAAAAGCAACGAGATTGAAGTCGGCTACACCGGATTCAGGATTGCCCCTCATAAATCGCCTTATTCACTCGCATTATCTATTTATGTTCATTACAGGTCAGTTCGTGGTAGTTTGTCAATGCTCGGATTGGATCCTTCCCTCTGCGTTTTATTCGGTAGTTTTCTGTCGAATTCTAGTTGCCATAAGACCGGGTGATTTGTTGGCGATTGGGGATCTTATACGGTTAGTGCGGTCAGCTCTGCCGGAAATTGACATTGGGAGTTTCAGTTTGTGGTGCAGAATTACAGAGTGATACTTGAATTTCAGGAATTTCGAACCAATTTGCTGAGTCAAATATGGGAATTCAAGACACACGTTCATTATTACGAAAGCGCTGAACGGACATGATACTTATTTATTATAATTGCCAGTTTGAACTGTCATTTAGCTATAATTGCCAGTTTGAACTGGCAATTATCCATAATTGCCAGTTTGGACTGGCATTCAGCTATAATTGCCAGTTTGAACTGGCATTCAGCTATAATTGCCAGTTTGAACTGGCAATTAGCCATAATTGCCAGTTTGAACTGGCATTCAGCTATAATTGCCAGTTTGAACTGGCATTTAGCTATAATTGCCAGTTTGAACTGTCATTTAGCGCTTCCGTACGAATGGATCTAGTCATGTTATCGCCATCTAGTGACGTCAAAAAACTAATGCGAACGCGAACGATTATTTCGACCAACGCAAAGGGTGAGTCGTGGACTGATTATGAATTATTGACATTCAATTACTCCACTGTGTCGTTAGAGACCTATAGTATATTGTTCAACAAGAACGGAATGTTAGTGATTTTTCCCCGAGAATGAAATTTGCAGCATGAGCCGTAAGCGAATAATGCTGCAATCATTCGAGTGGAAAATCAGCATTCCCTGCGAGTTATACACCATAATTTTTCTACGGCTGTGACAGATAACAGCGACATTTTTGATTTCTTCGTCTTGTAGCCATCTGATTTCCTCTCAAGTAATGCGCATCTATTATAGACAGAGCTATCATTGCTTGAACTGTGACATTCCATTTGCGGGGTCCTTTCGTACGAAAGCGCTAAATGCCAGTTCAAACTGGCAATTATGGCTAATTGCCAGTTCAAACTGGCAATTATAGCTAAATGCCAGTTCAAACTGGCAATTATAGCTAAATGCCAGTTCAAACTGGCAATTATGGCTAATTGCCAGTTCAAACTGACAATTATAGCTAAATGCCAGTTCAAACTGGCAATTATGGCTAATTGCCAGTTCAAACTGGCAATTATAGCTAAATGCCAGTTCAAACTGGCAATTATGACTAAATGCCAGTTCAAACTGGCAATTATGGCTAATTGCCAGTTCAAACTGGCAATTATACCTAATTGTCAGATCAAACTGGCAATTATAAAAAAAAATTGCATGTCCGTTCAGCGCTTTCGTACATTATACTAATTTAGTAACACTTTTATCATTAGGAAAGTTAGCAATAACTAAATTTTTTCTAGTGGAATGTACATCTCCATACAGTAACTGATTGTTTCAATATCTATAGGATGTTCAAATTTCAAGATATCGGCTGATGATGATAATGTTGATTAATCGGGACACCTTGTATATAATTGCATTTTATGGTTTCACCTGGTGAGCCGATTTTTCATCAAAACATCATTCTTGGAGTCTAGTAAGAATGACTATACAGAGATATAGGGTGTTCAAAAACGAGATTCTTCCATTTCAGGATCTTACGGCTCACATGTCTCCTCCTCAACTCTTGATTCACTATCTACTGACATTCAATTGGTACAGGCCTCCACAACGATGTTTGCCGATGATACATTATTCCTAATCAATGGTTCAAACCCGCAAGAATCTACCCTGAATCTGAACTCGACATTGATAACAATAAATGATTGGTGCGAAATAAACAACATTAGTGTAAACTTTTTCAAAACGCACTGTGTGAATTTCTGCCAGAAGCCTTTATTAGATGTTGTTGATGTTGCCTTCAGTGTAGCCTTTGTAGATGAAAGTAAATGTCTTGGTTTCTTATTGGATTCACAATTGAACTGGAAACATCATATTCAACACCTCAATAAGAAATTAAGCAGCAGTTGTTTTGCTTTGACAACCTTGAAAGCGAATGGTCTATTCATCGAAACCTTAAAAATGGTTTATTTTGCGAATTGTTACTCTCATATGTCCTATGGAATTCTTTTCTGGGCTAAATCAATGATGTGGAAATCAGTGTTTGTGCTACAGAAAAGGGCAATTAGAATAATATTAGGACTTTCTCGAAGTACTTCGTGTCGTCAATATTTCATTCAAATGAGAATTTTAACATTACCTTTCCTCTACATTCTTGAAGCTTTATGTTTTTGTCACAAAAATCGAAATCTGTTCAATTTTAGTTCTTCCTCCACTCGACAATGCTACAAAATGATCTCACTTCCTCATCATAACACATCGTTTTTCGAGAACAGCGTTCATTACAGTAGTTAGAAACTATTCAATAAACTGCCTACCGATTATAAGTTTATGCCATTCAATAAATTCGAAAGTTCAGTGAAAAATCTTCTAATAGATAAAGCATACTACTCAGTACTTGATTTTCTCAATGATAATAATATGTGATATGTGTATACAGAAAGCGTTATGAGAAGCACTTGTATAGTTCCATTGTTTCAGATATAGGTACTCTCAACTTTTTATTTATTTTTATGTAAATGTGTAGTATGAGCGTTAAGTTATATAATCTCAGCATATCTGTGTAATGGTATACACCAACCAATTTCAATTGCTACGAAATGGATTTGTATTGTTTCAGGTACACTAAGAACTTGTTTTTTTTTGTATTCTTATATATTTTTTTGGAAAATGTTCAGATATAATGATCATTTTTATCATTTTAGGACAACTACTGTGCACTTTCCTACAAAACTTGTTTTTTCTGGAAATAAATATCTTATCTTATCTTATCTTATCTTATTCAGGGTGATCAGAATTCTGAATTTCGAACCACTCTGTATTCGTTACAATTCAATATCAGTAGATACATAGTAAATCAGAAGTTGAAATGGGGATGTGTGAGCAGTTTTGACCAATAATGAATAGTTATTTCGACACGGATAAAACCGAGGATAAAACCTGAAGTTAAAAAATACTACTGTGCACTTTCCTACAAAACTTGTTTTTTCTGGAAATAAATATCTTATCTTATCTTATCTTATCTTATTCAGGGTGATCAGAATTCTGAATTTCGAACCACTCTGTAATCGTTACAATTCAATATCAGTAGATACATAGTAAATCAGAAGTTGACATAGGGATGTGTGAGCAGTTTTGACCAATAATGAATAGTTTCGACACGGAAAAAACCTGAAGTTGAAAAATCTCGATTTTGCACTCCCTATATTTTTGTAACCGTTTCCGTTAAACTCCCAATGTGATGGATTGTTGAAATCAGCTCTTCAGGGAAGATGAAAAAATGCGAAAATAATATACGAGATGTCCCATTAAAAAACCAATCATCAGCCGATATCTTCGAATTCAAACCCCTCATAGATATTAAAATAATTTTTGGTGATAGTTGTCATGAAACCCTTTAACTGTTTCATCTTATATTTTTTCCATATATCTGACTATTGGCGTAATATCGAAGAGAAACACATCACTGAATCACCTTGTATAAACCAAAAAAACTTGAATCAGAGATGGCGATAGATTTATTATTGAAATCACATATAGGACTGAAACAAACATCAATCCAAAAGGTCGTCATTGTCCACCATGTATATAATTTTGAGCCCATAAACAATAATTATGAACCCTCTCATCACCACTACAACATATTTTCTCACTCCATGGATACAAAACTTAAATTATCAATTGATACAAGAAGGAAGGTATAACAAATATTAGTTCTCCAAATCAACTACAACATCCATCTGGGCAAAAAACAAATACAGATATAAATGCCCTCTTCCTTGAATACTAGTAAATCTATATGGCCGTTAATCACAAATACATCACCAAATATAACAAGTTCAAATCGCGAACCATCCAAACATTGTCAATGATTCAAAATACGTCGTAACTTCTTCATTGGCTGGAGCAGGACGTAGTAGGTTTAAGGGTATATTATGAGATATTTATTATAATACATGCACGGTACACCATCTCAATTACGACAATGTCGGTCTTCAGTAAAGGCAACAGCCGCCAATAAACCATGATGACTCCTTCACACATTCAGTTTAATTGCACCCTGTACTTGACTAAACATCTGAATATGAAGGTTTAAACCCTATCTCTTTCCAAAACGTGATCAACGATCCACTTTTCAACTGTGAAATTATTCTATTGAAAAAGATGACGGGAACGATATCACTTACTATAGACGGCACAACTCAACTGGTTCTTTGGTATCTCCAAAATGTCTCTATATGCCACAAATATCCATTCTACAGCATTGTCCTAGACTTACTTTTGCAAAACTCGTCTTTGCAGGTGTTTGAAACGCTTTCAGCTAAACTTTTCAACTGGGATGGCAAAGAACATCACCGATATTATGAAGAAATATACAGGGTGTCCGGAGATCAAACCGACAAAACTAAAGGGGTTATGACTGCCAATATGATTGCAAAATGCTATTCACAAATGTCTTAAACCGCTTCGTAACTGACATGCAAAGTGATTCATGGATTTTGAGATAAAATTCAATCCGTCAGATTTTATACAGCAAATTTGGTAAATGAAATGAACTCGAAAGCTCCAACAAGCAACCCTCTGAACGAAACTAATATCAGGACCGGAATATTATTTTTCTTCATGTTGAGATATTGGGACAGTAGCTCACTCTGTATAATAATTACCAAAAATCTGAGGTCATATTATGAATCTATATACGGAAAAAATACTGAAGGAACTTGTTGGGAAAGTTTCTGGCAGGATATCAGTCAGTCCGTAATTAATAATTATTTAATTTTTGCCCATTCAGCAAAAATGGGAATATAATGAATATTTACGAATCCAAAACATAAATGTTGTTATTCTCTTCGATAACTTCATGGAGATATTCTATAATTTACTCTTGTGACCTTAAAATCCTGAAGAATACATTCGTATCACGACCGGAATGACTCTTTTTCATGTTCTTGTAAGTACAAGGTATATTCCTAAAAGCCCTGGACATAATTTTTGCACATAGTCCTGAGGTCTAAATATTGCATATTGCATGACAGTCCCTATGATTCTATATAATTTGTCGGTTTTATCCGGACACCCTTTATATGATGCTAAATTTCTCTGCGGGAACATCTTTACTGCAATAGTAGGACATCTTTCCATCCAGGAAGAGAACATTCTCACGGTGGTAAAATTAGAGTAGGTACCAGTGAATTGGTTTCAGTAAAGTGAATTTTGCTGTGAGAGCTATGCCACATTACTACGTTTGTTACTATTTTGGCCACGACAGGTAGAAAAAACTTAGCTTAGAACTTTCTTCTGGGACTCTACTAAGTATATAGTCATTCTTCTTCTTGTCACCTAACATGCCCAGTGAACGATAATATCTGGAAATCAGGAGAATATAATTGGTAGAGAAAATAATTCATGACAAACACAATTATAGGAGTGGAATATTTACTTCAATAGTTTCAAGTATAGTTGAATGTGGAATAATCACTCATTCTCAGGATGGATGAAAACTGGGGTTTATGAAATTCAAATATATTGAACTGAATCAGTGTTCTAATTTTACATGAGTCGTGTGATATAGCGACAAAAATCTACCGTTGCTGTCGAAAAAGTTGAATCTGAAATTGAATGTTTTGATATAATGACATTTTTTCTTGATTTATTTGTTAATCTAATTACTTCAAATCAACGAACGCATTGTAATGGGTATGTCAACGTTCCTTTTCTATCCCCGTATCATTTTTGTATGATAATTTCTGAATCACAATGTACAAATACGAACTTGTTCGTGATATAGTCAACAAGACGATAATGATTTAATGGCATCAGATGATTGCTGTATAGACAAAAGCTAAGTAGTTTGCGGTAACGATATTCTGAGGGACAGGTGATCGTATACACAACGTTCCATTAAAGTTGTAATAAGAAAAAAGTGAACCTTCTCAGGCTCCCCAAACAAATTAAACCTGTTATGAGCATGATTTAGATGTTATCAAGCATTTTCACCGTGATTATGTTCAATATTCTCGAATAAAAACTAATATTGGGCGGATCGACGTCTAACAAAATTCCACCTCGTCATGTCTCTTGGCCCACGCGTACTTCAGAATGTGCTTATCTCGGTTAACTGATTTTGTTTGGATAGTTTCTCTGAAGGCACACATTGATGTTGAAGGCGGCTGTGATTGACGATGTTAAACATAGGCGCAGCAGAATTGATTTCTTATAGAAACACAATGGGAGATGAACCAACAAGGACCGTCAATTATGTAAGCTTAGAAATCAGTTCCGAAAATCATTCTCAGCTTAGCTGAGTATCATATAATATAATACTCTCATACATTCTTATGAATGAATCATTTTATCACAATTCCAAAATTATGTAGCAATATAAAATTCAAAATTGACTAGTGTTAACAACAGTACTGATCTCTCTCCCAATATTTATTTTAGTTTTTTTACAACTCCAAACCAATGTCGTCAATGTGTAAAATGTTCGTGTTATTTCGAGAGATCATCTTGCCTGCGGTTGTGATATGTGAAAGTTCAAACAAACTGATGCGCTATAATGATTTATAGCATGCAATCCGCAGCGGCCGAAAGGGCTCAGAATGGTTACGAAAAACTGAAGAAAATTAACGGGTACTTTCGTGTTTCCAAATTGCTGAGTTATGGCAGAATAGAATGATATTGAAATCAAAGGAAGAGAAGATAACAACCAGGAAAGAAGAAGAAGATTTCGCTTGCATTTCTTTCAAGCGGAGATGATGACATTGCCTCATGTTCAGTGTATGTAGGTAAAACATGGTATTCACTCTCATCTTACAAAACCGAAAAGATCAATCTCAAGAATCATTTTGCATTTCAATCATGAAAATCTGCTCCTGTTTTAAAGAAGCAGATTTCCTCCTGAATCGTCTGAAGATAAGTGAAAGTTAAAATTTATTCGATACACTTAATATATAATAATCACTCTGTAAATGGTTTCTGTTGAGTGGAGTATGGATAAATAAATGAATAAATGAATAATCTTTAGAAGAAGTCCATAGTAACTCAAAGTGGAGTGGTGTAGTTCATAGATGAAAACCCAAAGTCATCTCCACAACTTTTATTTAATGATCATAGATCATATAAGGGAACATGTTTCGGGCTTATATAAGCCCATCATCAGCCAAGAAAATGTAAAGTTCTAGAAATCTGTCTTTTCTCTTCTTGATCTATGATCATTAAATAAAAGTTGTGGAGATGACTTTGGGTTTTCATCTATATATGAAATAAATGAATAAAAATTCATTTAGTTCAAACATTCGGGAAAAAGTGGTTACTGACTATTGTTGAATTTCACTCTCAGATTTCTAATAGTGAAAGTTTCAGCGCAGGACATTTTGGGGCGAGTCATATGATTCGTCATTACTTCAGGTACCAATATCGAAATAATACTATTAATTTCATTCATAGAGACAAGGAGGAAATATCGCAAAAATATACAGAGAAGGATTATAAAAATGTCAGAAACATCATCAAGAAGTGGAAAAACGAGGAGAACGGAGATTAAAAGTTACTATGACTTCTGAGTAACATTTTATTCAGAATGTTCGATGTTTCATCATGTTCCTCGTAAATGGGGTACTATTGTTGGCTTTTGATAGGATGTGCGGTTCACTACTATCAATTCATTGTTATTGTACGAAATGACAATAGTATACAGCTGGTTGGAGACCTTGTTTGGAGACTGAGTGCAGCGAGAAATCGAATATTTCCTGAACGTTTTCTGAACGGTTGATGAATTATTCAGCTTTGAGTTTGGATCAGCAAATCTCAAACGTTTTTGCCATGTGGCCCATATTCAGAATATATAGTAATGTGAGGTTATGTTAATCGAAAATATATTTCAAAACTGTAAAAAAATTCCAATTGTCAGAAAATCCATGTGGAAGATTGATTGTCAAGAGAAACAATATGTTGTTCTATATCAATTTAACGCCAACATAATGTTGGTACTGTTATCATTGATTTTCTCCACTTTTACTAAATATGGAGAATTTTCAATTCAATTGGAAATTGGTAACAATGAAACTTTTGTTAGAGTAACGAGATAATTTATCGTGGATATTTTGTTCATTCAATATAAATATGATAAAAATATCACCAAATCACCAACAACCTATTCCGTTTCATTATGATTATCTATATCATGATAAAAAATTTTAGTCCATCAAATTTCATTTGACAGTAGTGAATGCATGAGTGCATAGTTAGGACAATATTTTCACATGCTTTCACAATCGGATAACGTATACCTAATATCGTTATATACGTCCCTTTAATGCATTTTCAATGATGATATAATATTTCCCGCTACACAAAAACTATTTTAGGCTAAGCATATTACTTCGATGGCATTACAGGTCGCCGTGACACCCTCTACGATAGTATAGCCCCAAAAAATAAGAGGGTTGTTACGACCCGATGTATTATATCCACCCCTTATGAATTGGATAACTTTGATTAAAGAAGCATGTAATTTTATATGGAGGGACACTACCGGTCATATTTTTGCGATCCATTTATTATAAGGCAGCACATTCGAGAGACATTTTTATTGTGGCTATAAAGTTTCTTATTTTTTCGGATTCTCTCGAAGCACTTGCGATCTGATGAAGCATTGCAAAGTACATTGAAAACCATAGAACTTACCGTACATGGCTATGAATTACTCATAGTATCGACTACCCGAATTGATTATTCAATTTTTATTTTCACAATTTCATTCATGTACACAAGAAGTCCCATAAGCCGCTGTGATTTCATCAATATGTCAGATAAAAAAACTTTGCCCTGAGTTTTCCAGCGATAAATCAACTTCTCCACATAAAACGCCATTTGAAGATGACGTGCGTCAATTTGACATCGATAAAAAGGTGCACCTTTTTTATCAACAGTGAAAACACAAGAGCTCCTTTTCATTGGATAAATTTCTCTTGGTAACGAAAAATATTTGACGATCAATAATTTCACGAGAAAATCTGACAATAAATAATTGCGTTGCGAGACCGTAGATCGAGCAATTATATATCTAACGTCAGTTTTTTAAGAGAAATAACTGATGGAAATGTTATATATATAATATAATATGAACAACAATAATGATTACCTTTATTGATGATTCCGTGTAACTGGTAGTCGGAATTAATTTTTTCATATTCTCATGACTTCTTCAGACGACATTTTCCTGAAACAACTCATCTTGCTAATTTACGCGTGAACCATACGGATCAATCAAACTTCACACGACAGAAATTGTGACATCAGGCGTCAATAGCGTCTAGATCAAAGGAGCAGGCAGTTTATCAGTGATAAGAAACGTGAATCCTTTTTAATCGATGTCAAAATGACTCACGACGTCGTCAAATAGCGTTTTCCGGGTAGGAGTTGATTTATTTCCTCAAAACCATACTTCATTTGGTAGGTATGCGCACTCTAATTTCTGTCGTGTCAAGTTTGATTGTTGAAAATTGTTTACGCGTAAATTAGCAGAATGAGAAGTTTCAGAAATATCTCGTCTGAAGAAAACACAAAGAATTGAAAACAAGATCAAAAACGCATACTATAAGAAACACGAACTCATCAAATAAAGGTAATTATTATTGTTGTTGATTTATTTTATATCGTCATTGATTCATCTTGCCAAATAGAACTCGATTATTTTCCAATTTGATAAGTTTCCTAGCTAACTCAAGAATATTCCAACAGTAGTTTCACTTGGCTGCATATAATTCGTCAGAACGTATTCTATCAACACCGTATTATATCAAAATATATTCGATCAAAATGGTAATTCAACAGAACCGTAATTTAACGGAGCAGTAATTCATCGGCATGCAAAACATCATAATGTAATCTATCATGTTGTAAAATGAAGGAATGTACTTCATAAGAACGTAAAACATCATACCGTACTTTATAGAAATGGTAATTTATCATAACCGTATTCCATCAGAATGGTATTTTATCAGAATCGTATTCTGACAGCACGGTGAATCAACAAAACCGTATTAAATTAAAAAGGCAATTCATCAGCACCGTATTTCGTCGCTTCAGTAATTTGTCAGAATCGTATTCTGTCGCAATGGTGATATATCATAATGGTAAATCGTCATGATGGTGAATTATCAGAACTGTAATCCGTCGGAATATTATTTTGTCAGCAGTGTATGGTATCGGTACTGTAAAACATCATAACCGTATTTTAACAGAACTGTAAATCATCAGAACTGTGTTTCATAAGAACCGTAATTCATCGCTTCCGTATTTCATCAACATATCAATGTATCATAATCGTATTCTATCAGGACGCTAATCCATCATAACCGTATTTCATCAAAACCGTATTCCATCAAAACCGTATTGTATCAGCACGGTATTTCGTCAGAATGGTAATCCTTCGTAGGTACAGTGCCCTATCGGGAACGGAGTATCGATTTTCTGTCCGCTTTTCAGGTATGCTATGCGATGGCGCTGGTGAATGCATGTAAGATAAAAGGAGCATCAGATCAGAATAACTATTCTAACATGAAATATGTTATTCTGAATGAGATCTCGATAGAATTGCACCTCAAGAATCTTTGTAAGCTTCTCAATATAGCTTCTCAATGTGAGATCGTATATTTTTTATATTCTTATTGTCAGTGTTTGATAAGTGTATAGAGAGGCAGTTAGTTCCAACTGCCTGCGTGCGGTATCAATTATCAGGAATTCAGTTGTACCTACGTAAATTAGATTGAAAAAAACCTTATTCAATTTAGAATTTCCTTACACTCTGTAGATATGCATCTTATCGGAATGTTATATCTATACAAGAATATATAGAGAAACAAGGTGCTTTCAGAGTCAGAATGAGATGAACTGATGAAAAATTTCATGCGTATACAGGGTGAGTCACAATAATTTGAGCCCGTGACGAATTTCAAGATCATCAGATAAATTACCAAATTATGAAGTTTAAAGTTCGTATACCGTATATCCTGAACTCAATCCGTTCTGTAATAAGGTGTCAGGAATTGGATTACGATTTGAAATTTCAATAGGCTATCTACTGCTGAATTAGTTATAGGTAATCATTTCTCCAGATTTTTTTGACCCATGGAGTACTTACGGTCGCATATGACCACATTATTCTTCATATCACCATTTTTAGACATCAGAATTATTCAACATTAGTTAGGCTGTTTACATCACACATATTTCATGAAACTGAACTCTCAAGTTACCGAGATGAATGCGGAAAACTAAATATTTCACATCCCCCCAGATAGCACAAATTCCTTTTGAGGCCCTTCTGAGGCGTTCACAATCATGTCCTCAGGACGTCGAGAGCGAGCCTGAGGACATTCTCAAGACGTCCTCCTGTTACCATTCTCTACATACTAATAACGTCTCAGAACATCCCTATAAAATCTTTTGAGACAACCTCAGGACATCATGGTAACAACTTGAGGCGGTTTTTGATGATTTTTCAAGGAGGTTCAAGATTTATGGAAGAATATTATTCCTATACAGAATGAGTCACTATAGTGTGTTCTCCTCCGATATTAGCCAAACCGTCAGATATATAAAATGAAAATTCAAGTACAACAGTAATAGGGTTTCATAAGAACAATCACCTAAAGTTGTTTTCATATATATAGGGTGTTCGAATTCCAAGATATCGGTTGATGATTGGTTTTTTTCAAAGGAACACCTTGTATATTATTGCATTTTTGAGTTTTCCCTGAAGAGTTGATTCCATCAATGCATCACACTTGGTGTCTAGTGGGAATTATTACAGAGATATAGGGTGTTGGCAATTGAGATTCTTCAAATGTAGGATTTTTTGTGTCGAAACTATTCATTAATGGTCAAAACGTCTCACATGTTCCTGTCATAACTTTTGATTAGCTATCTACTGATATTTATTTGGAACAGATACAATAAGCTGATCAGTATTCTGAATGTTAACTCACCCTCTATTTGTTCCGATTGAATGTCAGTAGATAGAAAATCGAAAGTTAATAAGGATATGTGAGCCGTTTTGACCAATATTGAATAGTTTCCACACAAAAAAATCCTAAAATTGAAAAATCTTGTTTTTGACCACCCTATATCTCTGTAATCATTCCCGCTAGACCCCAAGTGTGATACATTGATGGAATCAGCTCTTCAGGAAGAACCTGAAAATGCAATAGTTTACAGGGTGTCCCATTTGGAAAATAACAATCATCAGTCAATATATCTTGGAATTCGAACACCCTACAGATATATATGAAAACAATTTAATGTGAAAGTTCTCATGAAACCCTATCACTGTTGTACTTGAATTTTCTCTATTTATCTGATGGTTTGGCTTATATACAAGGATAACACACTATTGACTCACCTTGTATTATGCAAATGATAATTTCTTCAAAATAATATGGATCTCATGATATTTGCAAAATTTCCCTCTATTTATAATAGGTTCAAATGAAAAACCAAATGAGAAACTTACATTCTATTATTTATAACTTATTCTGAAAAATTTCAATTTCCTTTTCAAAGAAATGTATTTCAGCTTCTTGTTGAGCACTACTCTAGAAGTTATTGCCTATTGATAGTTATATTTCTCCATGTTGTTTTTGATTTCTGAACTCTGGACATTCCTGATGCAGAATAATCAACTGGAAGTTGAAGCCTTCATGCAATATTTTATAGATCGATCCTGAAGAAGCAAAACTATCTTGGAATGAAAATATCATCAGGTTTGTGTTTTGCATAACCTTCTGAAACAAACAATGTATTACTATTTCATGTCCAGTACTTACTATCAATGATATATGATTTATGTAGTTATAGGTACCAACCATTATTGAATCTACTGAAAGTTCAAGTCTGCATATGTACAATCTTTCATAATTTCCAAAGAAGCCAAAACATCTTGGAATAAAATATCTCTGCTCTGATGATATCATCATTTTGTGTTATCAATAACCTCCTGAAACAAATAATGTACCTAATAATATTTCATGTTCCAGTCCCTACTATATCAATGATTTGATTTAGGTACCTACCTTTATTGAATATACTGAAAGTGCAAACATGCATACGCAATCTCACATAGATTTCGAAGAAGCCAAAATATCTTGGAATGAAACATCTCTGCTCTGACATCATCAATCTTGTGTTCTCAATAACTTCATCTGAAACGAATAATTAACCTATTAACATTTCATGTCCAGTACCTACTATATCAATGATTTGATTCAGGTACCTACCTTTATTGAATTCATACTGAAAGTTCAAGCTCAAGCTTCCATACAATATTTTATAGATTCTGAAGAAGCAAAGCCATCTTGGAATAAAACATGTTTGCTATGATGATATCATCAAGTTTGTGTTCTCAATAACCTCCTGAAACAATAAATAATGTATATGAATGTATCAATATTATTACATGTCCAGTACTATCAATGATTCTATTTAGTATTTACTCACGATTGTTTCTTGCTACCTGAGAGAAATGTCATCAACAGAGATTATCATCCTTTTGTTATTGTAATCTTTTAATTCTGTGCAATAAGTTCTTCTCGCAATCATTTTGTGAAATAGAAATTTGATGAAGGTATTCAATGAATACTCTAATAATTTTGATATAATCATTAATATATTATGATGTATCTTGAACAAATCATGACTATCATGAGACATAACCTCAATTCTAGTTCTTCTTTTTCTTCCTTTTGTCTTCGATGACACGTTATTTCATGTAATGTCATCTGAAGACGTCCGTAGGCACGAAATTCTTTACATCCTCAGGCTGTCACTGAAAGAACTCATTTAGGACAATTACAGCGCTAAATTTACGCCTGATGATGTTCTTAGGTTGTAGAAAATAGGACGTCCTCTCCAGGCGTTTGGCGACACATTGAGGATGACCTTAGGCGAGTGTGTGCTATCTGGGCCCATTCAGCATAATGAATGTATGTCAGTTGTCACTTTGCCCGCAGTGAGATATAAAAAATGGAATCACTTTTTTTAATTAGGTTCGGATGGAATGTTTTATGTTTCTACCTGATTCTTTGTTCATCGTTCGATGACTATTTTCATATTGTATCCACACTTCCCAAATTATTTGTTCTTCAACACTCTTCAACTGTCGAAGTCACACAAGCCTTTTGAGTTCTCATGAGCTTGGACAACACCATGCACATATTCGTTGCATACGTCAACAATTCAATGTATTTGCCCACATCTTGCAAGCAATATCAAGGATATATTTCTTCAGGGGTAGCTGGAACCACACTCAACATGTTGTTTTCAAATGCAACTCTATGGCATGTGACCACTCATTGGAAATCAGGTGGAAAGAGGAATCTAGCAAACGGGTAAAAGTTTAGGTTTTTGTACGTCTCCGAACATTTTTTCAAAAATGATTTTTCAAATTTTTGACGGATTTTTAGTTACTTCGAGAGAACACAGAATTCAACGAACGCACTGTATACAAATTCTATGTATGATATATATTTGAATCCAGCTTCCCATGGATATTTCAGCAATTGAATAATATTTGGGTGTATTTGAAAAAATCATCGAGGACGTCATGAATCAGACGTGAATCACCCTGTATATTTGATGTCTGCCTACAAATGTGACCTTCTTCAATAGATTCCTCAAAAATGAATAGTTTGGCCTAACATGAATGTATCCACTACTACTATACGAGAATCCTGCTCGATGTGACGTATTTGCTGCATAACAACCCTCTATCATATATGTTTGAATTCAGTTTTCCATAAAGATTTCAAAAATTGAATAATATATAGAAAAAATTCACGCGGACATAATAATTCCTACTTGAATCTCCCTCTATATTTAATTTTTCTGTATGAATCTGGCGAATTCAAATTGAAAGTTGAATTATTCCAAGAATTTGAAGAAAAGTTATCGAAAAAATAAACGAAATATAGATTGACCGACAATAACGCCCCAAGCCAAACAAGCACCGTTAGTTATTTTTTCTACAAGCGTGCGTGATTCACCCTATACTCGCACGCAATTTAGTTTGGGAAGTGTCATTTTCCCGCAACAGTGCGGGAAAATTTTCCCACACTAGTGCGGGAAAACAAAGATATGATAAAATCGCTAGTGATATAAGTGGTTGGTGATGGAATATAAAAGTAAAAGAATTAAGTTTGTTTAGTAGCAGTATTAAGTATGTATGTTCAGAATCATCCATCAAATTGCACTATCTATTGTAAAAATTGAGAAATATTGAGACATAAAAATTGATTATTATAAAAATCCCCCTATAGATTTGGATTGATCTGACGGGAAACGTCAATTTGTCATGCCAATCAAACCTCAAATAAGTTTGAAATTGTCGAAGTGACAGACACAGCGTTACTGTCATTTTCGATTCAGTGGAAATGCCACAATGTGATCAAAAACTTCTAGCTATAGGGATTTGATACAGATGCGTTATCACCAACGAAGTCTTAAGGAAGGTATGAGAAGCTATACACGCGTTTTATTGAATGGTGCAACAATAAAGAAATGAAAAAACCGAATGAAGAATAGGTATTTTTGGCTCATTTCATAGAAGTGTCTGGAACCTAGAGACCAAACTCCTAATGCGTCAAACTGTAAGTTCACAATAGCTATTACTAATAATCAATAGATAGAGAATATATATATCTCTTGTAAGTTGTTCCTATTTGCTTGAATAATTAATCGAACGATTCAATCAATTTCCTACGCTTGTAGAAAAAATATTGTTCCTAACTCATGCGGAAAGTTTCCTTCCCGCACTCGACTGCTTGCCCGAACTCCGCGTCGCGTCGTTCGTGTCAACGGCAGTCACGTGCGGGAAAGAATCACTTTCCGCACTTGTTAGGAAAATTATTAATTCGACTTCTATGAACAAAAAATAGTAGGAAATGCGACGAAATGGCTCATCAGATACTAGGAGGAACATATTTTTATAATTCAAACTCCCCTAACAACACAGGGATGTCCTAGGTACGTCCCATCTGTTGTTATTCTATAGTTTCCCTATATTATAGTGGAGATGAAATCAGAATGACTGTTCACTGACATGGACTTGACAATCTATCTATTTTTCTTGTGGCACATATCTACATGGCGTTCATATCTAGATAATTAGGCTAATATAACCAAATATAATAAATAGTCCAACACCGTCTTTGTCCCGCGGTATACAGGGACATGATTGGGGCATCCAGGGGATGTCCCGCAGTGGTTGTCCAGTTGGCATCCCGCCCGGTACATCCCTAGGTTATCCTATTCGTGTCCCTGGAATATCTGATATCGATTCTCAGTCATTGAATTTCATCAAACTATCGAGTTACATTTTTTTGAAAATGTCTGTTTTTCTTCTGGAAAATAATTGAAATGAATATAAAGAATAAAGTATCAGAACTTCTTAAGAAATGACCATTTTTCGCAAACAGAAATCGTAAATGCATAATGTCCCTCATTTTTAAACAAAAATGTATTTATTCAGGTTTCTGTAGTTTGGTCCTGTTCATAAATTTGTTCAGTAGAAAGCATATTAGCTAATGGAGTAAGGTGCGTGCATTATAAGCTGAAGGTCCCGGGTTCAATCCCTACTCGACCTACATTTTTTTCCTTTTGTCGAAGGGATGTCCCTGGAATATCCTTGGGACGTCCTAGGGATATCCTTCCTCCGTACTTGGTACATCCTAGGGACGTACTAGAAGGACATCCCTTGGATGCCTTCTTTGGCGGCCAGCGGATGTCCCTTGGACATCCCTAGTATCAAATCAGGGACGTCCCTGCGAATGTACTAGTATCAGCGATAGTAATTTCTTTTTAAATAGTATCAACCTTTTTTTCATTGATTCTAACTTTTACGTAAAATTATTCGACGATAAACCTTGACAAGGGCCTAAAAGAAAAAATTCACTAGGCTCTCTGATAGGAAAATTCTTTAAACGCAGTGACATGTTGGGGCAAATCATCTAATTTGTCCTTACTACACGTATATTGGAATAATATTCATATTTTCATTCAATAGAAACGAGGAGAGAAAATCCCAAAAAATTTGGAATAATGAATGTACCACCTCCTCGATTAACCTACAGGCAGTATTTCACAAAATATCAATTTATAAATATGAAAAATATACAGTGTTTTACTTGAAGAAATATGAATTCAGTTATATCTGAATAATGAATAACAGGAGCCAAAATTAATATTTTTTGACATAACCCGTATAAGACTGAAAAACTTTGGAATCCAATATTTGGGTCAACGATTTCAAGCCTGGCAAAGCTTTTCACGACGAATAACATGTTTTCCTGAAATCAATAAAAAAAAGTTTCGAATTTGTTGCCAACTGTTCCAGACTATATATATATGGTTACGTTTCTTATATGATTATCAAATATACACAGAAGTGCACGAAAAACGGACACAACTGTAACTTCTGAATCATTTGATTTCGGAATTTGAAAATTCGTCGGTAGCAAGTATATATACTGAATTTCTCATCAATTGACAAGACAATTTTAGTTTGATCACTTCCTGTTTCGACAGAAACGAACCCAACTTTGTATCTTCAAATTGGACACACTGCGTTATATTCCATAATAGTTCAGGTATTATTATGACGAATTCAGTGATACCAGGTTTGGGTTATTTCAAATGATCACGAAGGTATTTGATTTAGATTTTTCCATAAATGCTCAATGGGTGTTACTTCGCAATATCTGTACTTCTCTGTCACACTCATTGGGCATATGGAAGCTAAGAACGCCATTATCTTCTTATTAGTTTGAAATAACCCTGTCAAACCCGCTATCCTAGAACTCGTTATGATAATCCTTATTGCCAAATCATGGAATAATAAACATTAAAAAATCAGCAGTTGGGACAATTTCCGGTAAAACTGGAAGTGACAGAACTGATATTTGGTCAATTGATCAGGATCTGATCCCGAATGAATCAGAAATTACGACAGCACTGGCCGTCTGTTGTGCACATCTCTGTACATATTAAAAGTATTCTGATATTTCCAATTATATGGAGGTAGAATTCTCAAATTCCATGGAAATAGAAAGCTTTCAAAGATACATTCCATGATCGAATGCGAATATTATCAGTGGAATACACTGCTCACCGGTAGCAATGGATTCACTGATATTTCCCAAAGGTGTTTCAATTCTGAAAAATGTATTCCTTGCCTTACTCCTCATGAAGGCAATCTTGTACATTCGATAATCAGGACGATAAAATTTGCTGAAGCGATAAATTGAAGCTATGGAAGGTAAAATCATTTTCCCAGATTTTTTTATATCTTTCTCTCTTCATTTCTATAGATAAAAATCATCAGCAACATGCCTTCTCACTATGACACTTATTCTCAAGACAATTTGAGAGAATTACTTTTTCCATTTTTTATGGGATCAGATTCGTTACCGAAATATCAAAGTATAAATTTTCAAGTAATGTGATTCCATATTTTTTCAATATTACTCTTCTTAAACCATTTTCAAAAGTGAGTGGCACTGACAACCGAATGAATTTTTCTCTTAGGCTCTCTGATAGAAAATTCTTTGAACGCAGTGATATTATGGGACGAGTCCTGACTACATGAAATGGCTCATATTTTAATTTTGCCTTTGTTTCGCTTGAATATTTTGTTCTTTGACAAAATTCGTTGAGAATGCAATTAAATGTACTCACTAGAATTGAAATCACGAGTCCAATCTGGATCAGTAACGGGAATACGGAGGGAAGAAAGTCAAGTTTTTTTTCAGTTCTCTAAAGTTGCCGTAAAAAAATTCTATTTTGAAAGTTTTCAAAACCGTATGTTCCTGAAGTTAGGTAAACTATCAATACAAATATCTGTTTTTTATTTAATTTATAAATTCACTTTATGATTTCCATCTTAAACATTATAGTTATTTATTATACAAGGGAAAAAAGTAGTAGATTTTAGTTCCAGGTTGTGTTGTCTCCCGACGCGTAGCGGAGGGAGACAAAAAACCGTGAGCTAAAATCTAATATTTTTCCCGTGTATAATACACTATTTTTTTCTGTGACAGAAGGAAGGACGAATCAATATTGGGAAGATATTACATTATTTCGAAATCTGAAAATTATCGACGTGAAATTTCAAGTTTTTAACAGTAGGGACACCTGCGTTTTATATACATCTTTATCATTCTTTTGAAGTAATCAAATATCTGATGTCACTTCTGTCAGTTAAATTCTGTGATTTGATTTTAAAAAATTGCGAATTCAGTAGTTGTTTAGTAATATACGAAACCGCGAAGTCGATTGGAAGATAAAAGGACTTGCAGTTCTTACTTGGAGACGGTATTATTGACTTATTTTTCGGAACTATAGCACAACAAAAGCCATTAACAGAGTATATATATGTGATATATATCCGGGAACGAAGTACTCACTTTTTTCCCACGGGAAAAAAGTAATTTATGAAAAGTGACATTTTATAACCTGCCAACAGAGATGAAATGCCAAACTTTTTTCCCGTCACAGAAAAAACATAATAAAGCATTGTACTAACATGTTTTAGAACGTATGCATATTTATCTCAAAAACGGTTCGTTTATCGAAAAAAATGAATGAGCAAAGGAAGCCTCTAAATTGAACGATCTACACAATTTGATCACTGAAAGATGCCAGCGGCGTACTATGAAGAAGTTTGGAGGGGATAAAGAAGCCTCTACCTCCAAAAACGCATCACCCTGTAGATTCTGGAAATCTTCAAAATGCTTGAAATGATGATCTTTTAGAAAGTATCGACTACATAAAATTCCAAAATGACATCTTGAAAAGTGAGCGAGATATTTCAATTGATAAAAAAAAATAATTAAACTTTGACCCCCTGTAGCTCCGTTACTGAACAAGATCGGACTAATGTTTGTATGAACTTTTGTGATTAATATGATGAGATCTATCTCCCATTTCAGTTTGTGCCCCAAAACCTGAATCACCCTGTATATTCTTTAGCGTTATAGGAATATGACTGGAAAACTTCCCAAACATTTTTCGTCAAATGGGAAGCATGGGGAATTCTTCGATATTTTCTAGATTTATAATAGTGCAATATTCATTTTCAGAATGAAAACACGGCAGCAGAATATGTTGAATTATCGAGAAGATATTCAATGTTCCATTTAGTAAAAAATGTGCTTGTTGCGTTTGTTCCAATCAGTATTTTGATTCATCAAACAATCGGAAATCATCCCAAACAAACCCTGAACAGCATCTATATGCATTCGGCGGTACTAACACATTTTGTGCATCTAACTGTGATGAAGTTATCTGTAATAATGGGATATTTAGTGTATTTACAGAATGCTGTACTGATGAAATACGATTCTGATAGAATACGGTTTTGACGAAATACGGTGTTGACGAAATACGGTTCTGACAAAATACGGTTCTGACGAAATACGGTGATGATGAAATACGGTTCTGATGAAATACAGTTTTGATGAAATATGTTTCTGATAGAATACAGTTCCGATGGAATACGGTTCCGATGAATTACTGAAACTATAAAATGCAGTGTCGATGAATTGATGTGACGATGGAATACAGTTCCTATACGATACGATTTTGATGAATTACGATTCTGATGTTTTACTGAAGCGACGAATTACGGTACTGATAATTTACTGAAGCTATGGAATACGGTGTTGTTGGATTAGCATTCCTATGTAGTACGGTTCTGATAGAATACCCTATCGATAGAATAAGATTATGATAAATTACCGTGATGATGAAATACTGTTCTGATGAATTACTGTTATGAGCAAATACGGTTCTTATCGAATACCATTCTGATGAATTACATTCTGACGAATCACGTTCTGTTATAATACATACCTACAAATTACGGAGCTATATTTTACAAAGCGATGAAAAACGTGCTTGCAGAATACATTAGCTATCAATTACGGTACCTACGAATTACCATTCTGATGAAATATATTCTTATAAATTATATTTTGATACATTATATTCTGACGTTTTGGGTGTTCCCGTTTCACTCACAGAACTGACATTAGACAAAATTGCTCGACGTATAAGGTCTCGTAATTTTTTCATGTCAGTTTGTCTCGTAAAATTACTGATTGGCAAATTTGTTCACAAGAAAGAAACATATATTCCATAAAGAAAGCTCTTGTGTGTAAACTATTGAAAATTGAAATCATGTATTGAAAATCCCTTAAGCCGCTGATGTGGTCTTGTCATCATGGCAGTAGCGTTAAGACTTTGCCATAATAGCCCAGGCAACGAAAAGGTATAGAGGGAAATGCTTGGAACACAACTTTCGACTTCTGGACTTTGTTTGGGCTAGTTAGAAGGTGAACATATCAAAAGGCCTCGCCCGTAGTCCTTGAGCCGGATGGGTGGAGGGGGTTTGAAGGGCTCATTTTCCGGTCTTTTGCTTATATTTAAAAAACTATGCGTCCTATCGATATGACCATGCTATACAAAATGGAAGCACATTAAAGTTTTGTTTTGTCAAATTATTTGATATCTTGTATCGTTTTCGATATATCCACTCTTCTAAGTCTGTAATTTCAAAGAAGAAAATTTTTGCTTCACTCTTCTGCTCGTTTTGACCGGATAACTCTTCAACGATGCACCTAAAAAGTATATGCTGGCCATAGGGTTGTAGAACAATGAATTCTCTTCAATAATACATATTGTTTCACTCTTTTATCTATTTTCCTTCGAATGTTGAATCAGTTTCAATGTTTAGCATGAAATTTGAAGCTTTGCGACATCTCTCGACTAATTAGTAATTTATCAATTTCTCACCATTGCCGGTCAACGTATTGATCGATATATGCACCATTATGTGAACATATTCAGTACTGAACGTCTAAATAGTACATAAACTTATTCTGAAATATGAATGCTTATAGGCCCGCTCACCAGATTCCTCACACTCAATCAAACTAGACCATTTTAATGGGAAAATTTATTGCAATGACCATGTTTGTGCATATATGAGTATCTATAAGTAAAGGACTTGTGATTGTTTTACACAACCATCAAGTTAAAACCAAGTTTATTGACTCTGAAGAGTAACTCAACATGAAACATCACAACAGTAGGTATCAGTCAGTCTCTTGATGGGAAAAAATCTTGATCCTCGTCTTCGTTCTCATCTTCTTGTAGGAACACGGTCAGAGGACTATCCTGTTCTTCCCCATCTTCAGAGTCCACTTGAGGCAATACAGGCAGTTCCCCTGGCAATTTTGGCATGCCAGAGAACATTTGAGGCTTGGTTTTTTTCAGCCAAACTTTGTGCTGGCATGGCAGAAACTCATTTTCAGAATATCGTCCGGTGCAGCTGCTAACTCACTATCCACTGGGACACTGGGAATCGTCCTCAATCTTCCACCCATGCATCTGAGGAGGCAGGTCATTTCCCAGCTACACCTGAAGGTGGTGGAATGCTGTTATGGTGCTCCCTTGCTGGGAGGAAGAGGTATCACCTGCCTCTTGTACTTGGGCGGTGGTGGAGGAAGGGACTGAAAAGACCGCTGCTGCTTTCTGGACCTCTCGAGACTTCAGATACAACTTCGCAAATGCGACCTTGCTTTTTCGAAAAGCGGAAGCTGTTGTGTCGTATCCAGTAAATGCGTGCACGTCCTTGAAACCTTGTCGCTGAAGCTCTTGGGACGAGAAAAAGGAATCCCTTGTCTCCCTTCGTCCAGGCTTAATAAAAATAATGCCATTATGCGCATCAGCTTCAGCCATCAAGAGGACTATGAGGTCGACATCTTCACCCACAATGCCGACAGCTGTTGTTTATAATATTTTCACAGCCGTATCCACAATCAGAACGTCCGCATCACTTTCTGCTTGATGGGCCCTAATCCCATTTTCCTCAAGCTCCACCTTGAGCATTTTGATGAACCTGCTTTCGTTGAAATTTGATCGACAAAAAATCTCTTTGTTTGACGTTTATCTCCATGTCTTCGGTGAAATGGATGTCAGCAGACTTCGTGAGTCTATAGCGCATCTACTTCAAAATCACAGACTTTCAAGAATGGATATCTTGAAAACTATACAAGATATCGGAAAATTTTACAGAATAAAACTTGTTGCAAATTCAATCTGCTTCCATTTTATATAGAATGGTCATATCGATAGGACGCAAAGTTTTCGAAATACCATCAAAAACCGAAAAATGAGCCTTTCAAATCCCCCCTACCCATCTGGCTCAAGGGCTACGGGCGGGGACTTTTGATATGTTCACCTTCTTACTAGTCAAAACAAAGTTACTAAGTTAAAAATTGTGTTCCAAGACTTTCCCTCTATACCTTTTTTTGAGCGTTCGTTACTTGAACTATAAGTTTTCCAGCGATGACACGGAACCTAACATTTTAAAACCATGTCAACCAGCATTGTGAACGGTTCCTGATGACTGTTATGCAAATATTTCTCAATTTTGCGTTGTTATAAAGGTAGGAATCTAATATTTGGAGAGTCTGATTCGAGTTTTGTTGCCATTATTAGAAATTCAACTCAATACCTGCCAGAAAGAATGACTTCTCTCGTAATACTCGTAATAATTTCTATGAAGACAATTCTTTTTTTTCACTTCTCCCAGACAACAAAATTCTCATCGAAATGTCAAGTTCACTTCAACACAAAAAGCTCTCGTGGAGTGATGAAATGAAAGATTTTTGAAATCACAAAAATATCAAATAGTTCGTTTGAATAAAGGTCGAAAGAATGACTACAAACACAATGAGTTCAATAATTCTCATATTATCTACTGAATAGCTGACTATTCCATCAATGAATACAGAGGTAATTTCTTTCGAAAAAATAAACTTGTGGTCGCTCTGCTTTCTTTGGATATGTTATTATAGCTTTGTTCATTTTCAGTGAAGGAGTATCAGCTATATTCTTTCTTGATGGATCATAATTTATTATGATTCATATAAGACGGACCTCGGTCGGACCGGAACCAATCTTGGGAATACCAAATAGCCTGGCAATGTCCTCTATAGAGGAACAGCTGCAAAAGCAATTCCTCAAAATATGGCAGGACACACCAGGAATGAGACAATCGAAGCTCCACATAAAGGAACCTTCGAAGAGGCTCGCAAAAGAGGTTTTATTCCTAAACAGGCGAAACCTTAAAATGGTAGTGGGGCTCCTAACGGGGCACAACCACCTCAATAGGCACCTAGAGCTTATTGGGATCAAGGATGACCCCCTTTGCAGATGGTGCCTGGAAGATGACGAAACGTCATCACATGTCCTCACTGAGTGTCTAGCACTGACGCATCAGAGGAGGGCTGTCCTTGGCAACATAATTTTGTGGCCAGAGGACGTAAAAGAGATTCAGCTGAGGAAGCTGCTGAACTTCTCCAAGGCAGTCGGCATACCCAGCTGAATGTCGTAACATGTGGGCGCACAATGGGCCCGAATAAGGAGGCCCACGTGCAGGGGGTTCACCCGCCCACCAGTGCTTCGAAGAAGAAGAAGATTCATATAGTCCAGGGTGGACGTTTTTTCAATTAGAAAATATTTCGTATTGATAAAGCAATTGCTTTAAAGTAGAGATGAATGGTGAATTTCATAATCAGGAATAATCAACTTCGTTGTCCACTAGTCATAGAATATGGATATACTATTACTCAGAATCATCAAAAAGATTATCACATCTTCTTGATGAAGCCCTCTATCAATATTATAATAGATGCAAACAGGTGTCCCTACGCTTCCACTTGCGGATTCAACAAAACGCTTTGTATTCTTAAGAATTGGTTTTCGAATTCAAATGTGTTCACTTCAATTTGTTGAATATACGTGAGAGTGTTAAATAATATTTTAAGAGAAATCAAGATGATTAACTCCACACAGCAGTAATTTGTAGCTGGAGCAGCAAATAATGTTGCTTGCTCTTTTGTATTGCCGTGTATAGCTCAAACAGGTTATTTCAGAGTGATAATATGTGTGACTGCTAGACTGCTTCAAGGGAGGATGGGTGATGTTACTTTGGGGAATTTAAAAGGAATTAATCACTTGCATTTTCAACAATCATATTTTATATCGCAAAAGCTGCTTCACAAAAACTTGGTTCCTGGTTCCGTGGGGAAATCTACTTTACACCTCAACAGCGTATCATAATCTACAAAGCGCAGATACGGCTAGTTTTAGCATACTCTTCTCATGTATTGGGTTCAGCACCCAGACATATACGCAGATGCTCTTAGATTTCATCTAGTGAAGAGTAAATTCAATTCGACAAGCCCAGTCAGCACGTCCCTTCGTCGTTGACCTTGAATATTGTCGAACAACAATCCACCGAAACTCGTTCATCTATGAAACGGTAAAGCATTGAAAATATTTGCCGATAGAAGTATTCACAAGAACTCATAACTTCCAGAAGTTGAAAAAAATCCAACACCTTCCTCGCCTCCTTATCCTTCCTAGGTACGTGCGATGTTCCACGAACATTATAATAATTTTCTTTCGTGTGCTCCAAGAGATTGATTAAAATCATGTCTTAGGAATGATAAGAAAAGAAAAGTCCTACGCTACGTTGCAATGAATAATATGGAGAACTGAAAATCGCAGAATTCTAGAAATTCATAAGGAAACTAAGATTATTTCGTTATCATGAAGCTTCCGGTTTTTCCAAAAGGGACGTCATCTTTGTTATTTTCAATGAGACATAATATTCCAAGTCCTTCCGTCTGATACAAATCCACACTCATTACCTGAAATTAACCGTTTTTCGACTTATACGAGTTTTCCTAAAATGAGTGACAACATACATCATTCTTGAGTGAATTGCAATCATGGATATTTAAGGTTGAATGGATCACTCACCATCATAACACACCATTTTTAAGTGAATTGCAATGTTAAGTGACATGGAGTTATCAAATCATGGATATTCAAGGTTAAACGGATCACTCATCATAATCACAACCACTGAATAATTCACAGGGTGAGCTTAAGAGTGGGAAAGAAAATGTGAAACAATGAAAATTTCATGTTTCTCATATAGAAATCACAAATTTTCTTTCCATAAATTAATTGTATTATGAAAGTCTGATTAACTTATCCATACCCAAAACTCATGATTTGAAAGATATTCCATAAATAGCAGGTCGACCCAGCTTATCAACGGACAACTTGCCAATTTCCATTTGATCAACGGTCAACTCATCAAGGACCTAATTTATCAACGACCTAAACCATCTACGCGCCCGCCTCATCAACAACCAACTTAGCAACAATCCGAATAATCAAGAACCCACCTCATCAACACCCCAATTCCGTCAGCACCTAACTTGTCAACCAACCAACTCATCAACAACCTAAGTCATCAACCTATCCATTTCATCAATACCTAAATCATCGACGACCTAATTCATCAACCAACCAACATATCGACGTATAGTCATAACACCGACACCCAATTAACCAACCACCCAAACCATCACCGACCCATATCATCATCGCACCCATGCCATCAACACCCAACTCACCAAAAACCCAAATCATGAAAAGCCGGATTCATCAACAACCCGATTCACCAACGTATCAACCTCATCAACAGCCAATTCATCAACAACACGATTCATCAACGCACTCCTTTCATCAACATCCAACTCATCAACGACCCAACTCATCAACGACCCAACTCATCAACGACTCAACTCATCAACGACTCAACTTATCGGCCCAACGACCCATTTCACCAACGACTCAACTAACCAAGGGTCCAACTCACCAACGACCCAACTCACCAACGACCCAACTCACCAGCAACCCACTCATCAACGATCCAACTCATAAACGCCCCAACTCAACAACGTATCTCATCAACGACTCAACTCATCAATGACCCAATTATATGGCCTAATTGGCAGAATTGATTCAGAGGTTGAATTAGACAACCCTAAAAGCACAACCATGTCCTTCGAACATTGTTCTTGAAACTTTCGACAAAATTTGTAGGTAATACATTATACTACGTCCTATCTTATGGGAATAATTTGATAAGTGGTATTATCTCTATTTCAGAAATGAAACCTTCATTCAATTTTTGATTTCTGTCTTTTCATAGAGGTTACGTAATGGCATAATGCTACAAAACACGAAATGAGATGAAAAGCTCTAAGTTAAAATATCGCACGTGATACCATGTGATACCCCCCAAGTTAACTCTTGAATGGCAGGGATTCTCATCATTCCCTAATGACCGAATGGTATTACACTTGAGTATTGAGTGCTTTATTTTCATTCCAACAGAAAATATGTAACTTTTGATGTTCTCCTTCAATGGAATGAGGAATCGAGTGATAGCTCGTTACTTCAATCGAAGTCTCTTTCAATATTCTATAAGATACCGGAATTTCAAAAAAGATTATTCATCCAAGATTCAGTCCGTAACACAGAAAGTTCAACAATGAACACAATTAACAAGATGAAATAGTTAGAATCGAGGTTAGAATACAATGTATGCAAATCTCAGGAAATAAGTGAGTGCAGATTATCACGAGGATTATCAGTTTAGTAGTAATAAAGTCTGTAGGTAGTTGATGAGTAGGTAAGTTGATGAGTTGGGTTGTTGACGTGATTAGCCGTTGACGGGTTGAGCCGTTGATGAGTTGTGTCGATGATGAGTTGGGTCGTTGGTGAGTTGGGTCGTTGATGAGTTGTTTCGTTGATAATTTTGGTCGTTGGTGAGTAGGGTAGTTGATGATCTGGGTCGTTGATGAATCAGGTCGTTGATGAGTTGGGTCATTGATGAGTTGACTTTTGATTAAATAGGTACGTTGATAAGTTGTGTCGTTGATGAGTTGGGCCTTTGACCAGTTGGGTCGTTGACGAATCTGGTGTTGATGAAATGAATACGTTGAAGAATTCCAAATGCGTGCGTTAATGAGTTGGGCATTGATGGATTTGGTTATTGAGTTGGGTCGTAGATCACTTGGGTCGTTGGTGAGTTGTTTCGTTTTTCGTTGGTTAGTTGATGGATGTTGCTGAAATTGTTGAGTCGATGAGTTGGGTCGTTAATGAATATATACAGTATGCAAATGTATGGAATAAATTCATTATTTCAGAAATGGGCGACATTTGAAGAAATTCCAAAAACACGTGAGTTTTAATTTTTGAAACCTCATCTCATGACGTTCATATTAGAGATGTTACGTCACCGGTGTTGGAGTAATGACGTAATGGACGGTTTTTTAAATACAAACAGGGGTCATGTGACACCTCGTTTGAAAGGTCTACTGATCGCCTATCCAATAGTCAAAATTTTGCAAAAGAAGATTGAAATTAAAATGGATTATCATTTGGTTAACTGAATCTGGCAGAGATCTTCTACTGAGAATTGAACATCGAAGGGTCGTCTAGTTGAAGAAATACATCGATAAAAAAGTTCTGAACTCTACTTTTTGGATTTTTTTCGGAAGTCGTCTTGTTTTGAAATGAATTTATTCCATACATTTGCATCATACTATATATCGTAACTCATGATGATACACCGAATCCAATGAAATCAGTTGATTTGTGGACAACTGATTGAACGCAACCAATCAAATCAACATTATAATATCATGATGACTATATTATTTTGCTATGGATACATTATGTTTGATTTCGGTTTTGACATTCCATATAATTATTCTAATATCAATTCAATTATCGAATCAAATATACCGAAGCATACCGTTAACAGAGGAAGAGTTGAATTCAAAGCGTTCATGGACTTTTGCAATGTAAAAAAAATCGGACGGTGACAGAATTGGCGTAGATTTTAACGGATTGCATAAGGGCTGTGAACATAAAGAGGACGGTACAGAGTTTGAAGAAGTAACTCCCAAACATTAATATGGAATATAACAAGTGAGATTCTCCAAGAAGAATATTATATATAAATGAAAGTTATTATCGACCCATTCAGAAGTTTTATATTTCATCAAGCGCGTACTGCTTGCGATTCTATACGACGAAAACAACAATCGGATCCCTGTGAAACAAAACATATTTCAGCGGTATCGAGTGTAGTAAAAATAAATAAAATAATGATTTTGCGGGATGAAAACATCCCTAAAGGGCTGCAATGTGAATTAATTCACATAGTCGCCGTAGAATTAGCTTGCCGAGGTGGGGAAGCTGCTGCTCGTTTGACTGACTTCTTTCATATCAAATAAACAGGTAATGATGGTTCTGTATAATGAATCGAGTTGAATATAACTCTGTACTCAGCAAGACTAGCCAAGGGGTTCAAGAATGTGTACTGACAGCAAATTTTTTTTAGCAAACAACGACAGCAACGGATGTCCCGTCAGGTTTTTCATAACATCGATATCAAAAAAATATTAAAACGAGTTGATTATTCCTATGAAACAAATCGTTACTGTGAAGCTGAGAGTGGTATGGTATGATTTAATACGCCCATTCGTAACAATATGATTCAAAATTGGACAAAAACGTCTGTTGGGGCAATTGGCTTGAAAACAAGAGCAAAAATTACTACACACTACAATACATTTTCCGCGGTCAGTTGATTGGCTTAACGTGGTGTACAAGAGCAAGAGCTTATTTCAATTACAGATTATAGCAATCCCAACTCAATGAAACCCTACTTGAATATTGACAATGAACATCACTCAATCACCCAATGAAATTATCAACAGCATGCATGTAGTGGAAATATATCAGTTATAGGTACTAACAGGTCTTATTCTTCAGTAAAATTTTCCTAAATTTCCTTTTGCTAGATGCATGATCAAATAAATTGTAACATGAGTCCTTGGGTTGATACTACTGATAATGACATTTCCAGTTATTGTCTTGGAGGGTATGAAATTTGACTCAATATTTGATCAGCAACTTGAATCGAGCTTTGATGCAGTCTTACAAAAAAAAACACTCAATATCTGCATGCTTTCCATACATATATCTCATACATCAATATACTAACTACTTTGTGCTTATCATACACATTATGTTATATTCATGAGATTTATACACAAAAGAGTTGGTGGATGCCCCACAAATAATTCCTACAGACCGTTGAACTATCCGCCACTGATCGCTTCCATCGTTAGTTAACATTTTGATGTAATGCATCTGAATCAATCAAGGCTGAATAATTCAGCGAGCGGTAATTGAATGCAGATGGTTGTCTTCTCTCAAATAGGGGATCAAAAAATGAATGAATGGTCAAGTCAGTTGTCGATGTCTACAAAAACGTTAGGTATTTGCCATCCGATGTATGAATCATGCATTTCCAGTATTATAATAATATGTGTACATATTTTTTTGAAAGTAACAAGCTGAAGCGAATGGTACGGGATGTTAATTTACTGGAGGATATATAGAGTTTTTTGGAGGAAGTGCGGATGTGAAGTTTTTATGTTCACGCTTCCTTCATTATGACTTGAATAATAGTTCTATGAACTCTAACGTTCACTCTCAGCTATTGTACCGGTTGCGATAAATTGATTCACTTATTTTGCGAAGACCTATAACATTCAACGTTCATTACCTATCACTCTTCACTCCACTTCTGGTCAAGATCCTCGTCACCTTTGTTAAGGTTCAGATAGTAATTGTACCTAGATTAATCACTTCGCTAGCTATAATTCGATTCCTTCTACTCGAGACTGTTGATTTCCTTATCTGCGACTATCTCATCCGAATTGAAGATCACCAGAAGCTATATTAGGTAGTAATTCGGAATTAGAAAACTCACAGTAAGGTATACATATCATGTGAATATTGTACATACTTATTCCATTTCAAACATATCTACTAGGAAAATTAGTTATGAAATCATTTGTTTGTTTTGTCTAGCCTATACTAGGTTAGCTACTAGTGGAATCAGTATACACAGATAAAGAGGATTGAAGGAATTTGACTTTGCCTCAATGGTGCCCAGCATTTGAATAGTGCGAAATGCTTGGATATTTTGTAGCAACGTACTAAAAACTTGTAGGCAAATGTTCAACTTCGGTGTGGTCTTGGTGGAAATGGTGGTACCAGACATTAATATATAAGGCATACGGAGTTCCGCCTTTCTAGAGAAATTAAGGCTTGGGTTTTTGCGGCGTTGAATTCAAATAGGTAGTTTGTTCTCCGGAAATTGATTTCCGCAAGATCTTCACTGACAGCATTGATCTGCCTTCGCCGTAGGCTCTGATGTTACTGGAAAGAAATGATTATTCTGGAAGTAAACGCAGTACGGAGACTACTACCTTCTGCAAAGCTGTGGATATAGGGCAAGTAATTGCTTCCAATAGATCGTTGATATGAAGTAGAGAGATACATCTCTTTATTTTGAAGTTTCCTATATATCAACCCGTGCCCTAAAATGCTTTCCATCTCCATCAGGGTGATGGTCTCATTTTTTTCAGTACATAAACATATTATGTAAGTGGAAAAAATATTTTGATATAATGCAAGAAATTAGAAATATGATATTGTGAAACCTTGAATGTCTGATACTCCTGTCTCTACTCAATAGGGCCTACCATCAGAGAAAACATTCTTTATTGTTAACAAACCGATTTATTTAGGCCTCGTTATATATAGTTTAGATCAACAATATTCATTTGATGTCACGAAATATCATCAGGAATAGCCAAAGCCTTCTCAAAAACAGTACTCAACAATGAACTATTTTTTTTTGTAATTGATAATCCTGTTTGATATTAAAATAATTCGTTGATTAATAACTAATGGCAATTGTGCATTTTCACCAGCTTTGATTATCCTACATTATCCAATATTTCTGAGCAATAAATGCATTAGTTGAATGTTAATGGATCGAAGGTATTGCGCCAATTTGCGCCAATCAAATTTCGCGAATCTGTAGAGTGTAGACCAAGCTTTAAATGCTCGCGAGATCGAGTTCATCTGAGGACATTTTAGTTGATTCGTTGTGGTAAGCGGATATTATATACCAATAATATGAATATCAATACTTAGTTTTTCGTCATTATTCCAGAAACCTGTACATTTAGGTATGTGGAATCTTGTTACTTCCAGGTTGACCATGGATAAGCCTAACTGATGATGTGGCAAAATGATTTGTCACCTGTCTGTGTGATCATTCGATCAGGTATGAAAAGTAGCCTACTCGTTATAACAGACATTGTAACTGAGGACTCCAAATTAGTTAATTGATTAGCCTGATGGTCTAGTGAACCAAGTAGGGGTACTATTTTCTTGTCTTCCAGGCATCTTCTATAGAAAACTATTCGATTCATCTTCATTTTCGTACTTCTATCGAATGGTATTTCAAAACAGATGCAGTTTAGGATAAACCTTGAAAGAAACCTTTGACTCCAGAAGGAAGTGAAGACTGGAATTGACGTTTGTTTGCTATATTTTGAATCACCCTGTATAAAAGGAGATTATCATATTTTGATCTATTGACGATAGTGATTAATCAGCCAAATAATTGAACCAAAAAAAAATCTTTATACATTCAAGAGTCAATTGAAAAACATCAAATAACTGCTAACTGTTACAAATGAGCATCGTAAAAAGTTGACATTCTCAAGGTGAAACAGGTTCTTCATTCGAAACAGAATCTTTATTCAAGAAAAGTTTTTTTTTTTTTTTATCGCTTGGAGCGCACGAAAGGGAATCCCTATAATGTTCAAAGAACATCGTGCAGGAAAAATAGCATGTTTCATTCGGATCAGAAGTGACTTTGCTTGACTCGCGAATTTTGCTTTCGCTCGGCATCGCTATAGACGCCTTACCTCGCAAATGTAAAATGAGATTGTCAAACTGATTGTCACTTTTGATCCTTATAATACAATCTACTATTTTGAAGTAAACAAGTCACGTAATAATTCAAATTTTTATATTCAAACCCATTTTTATCTATTGGCGTAGAAGTTTCAAACGTATATTTACGGAAAAAAACTAGGCCGACGCCCATTAAATGATATTTATCATTATCATGATATGGGTTTCATTTCTTAATGAAGATATGCCAATGTACCCAATCGAAGTGAAATCTCATGACGATTTGAAATTCGTAACTTCAGAGCCGTCTAGTGCCCAAACTGAGAACTTTTGTACCGAGGTAAGTTTGCTTGCATCGGATTGTTTTAGTCTGAGGAATAAATATTTCTCTTAACTCCTCTACGAATTATAGTTTTGGAACTATGAACTTGAGTTTCATATATGTTTGCCATTATCATAGATCTAATTACACAAATTATTCTCGAAGATCTAAAACACTTTTCTCTTTTTTTATAATATTATCACCCCTATACCAAAATGCAAATCAAATAACTATTGACTTGATAGCAAGTAATATTGCTATGAGTTTCTTTCCATCTTTATGATATCTTCATCTGATATTGAATTGCCAATCATTCAATCACTATATGAGAATTCCTTTATTTTCTTATGAGTGCTTTTTCATAGTTATATAATCGAACAAACAATAGGATACCTAGGTGAATGAACTTTTTTGAAATTCAGGAATATTTCAGAGGTGAAACAATTCCGTGTAACAGGGGTATCAATGATACCCCCGGACTACAGGGGCCCCGACTATTGTAAGTAATAAAAAATTCGTAAAATGTTATAAAAAATCTCACTCAGACACAATTAGACCATACAGTTGTTGACATTAATGCCAGGACTGGTCCAGGATTTGCATGGAACCGTCTCCGGCATTGATGTTGCCAACTGTATGCTATATAAACTTGAGCGGGCTCCCAAAAGTAGACAACCCTAGGTGTCTTCGATTTATAACGATGCACGTCCGCAGACATCAGTATCACACGAGCTTGTTCCGTATCGATCACATATGTGTCATTTTCTAGTGAAATCGATTCAAAAAGAATGTTACATCTCACATATTATGCATATACCATAGCAATTAATCGTAATGGATATAAAAAAATAATCACACAATTTTAAGTAGCTCCATTCTCATATTTTTGCGCCTCTATGAAATTCTTAGGTGACAACAAAGTGATAGATTCTTCTTATAGCCCCCTAAATAGTTGAAAATTGACAATGTTATGCATATGATGCAAGTGGACCAATATTTTCGTATCGATTTCACTCGAAAATTTAACATCTTATCGATACGAAACAACAGCACCTTGTTTTCTGTTAAAGTGGTGTGCATTTCCATAATCCGAGATTGAATTGTCGAAAAATATGCATACAAAAATATTTGAGCACTATCTAATATAGTTATTCCACCCTGTATTATCCCTTCCTGAATGAAATTTTGGAATGACTTTATTTTCACTGCAATGGGCATGACAATAAGTTATCACATGCATTAAGTTTCGGAAATATTCGAGAAATATCATCTTCAGGGGCGCCCTCCTATAGGGGCATGATATAATTGTTTCATTTTAAAGGCGATGGAACATTTAAAATCGTCAGTAATTCAAATATCATATTTTCCTATCAATTGAATTCGAATGTCTGATGATAATTTTAAAACGATTTAATATATCTGTTTATGATTTCAGTTCTTCGCTGCGTTCACCAAAATATTTCCGCAACTACTTCCAAACTAAGACCGCCCTACCTCTGATGTAGATAGTTGATGTAGTCGTATAGGTTCTTCAAATTACCACTTGATGCCATCGACGAATTAAAATCAACAATCATATTGATTCAGCGATTTTAAATTATAACAAACAATTCAAATTATGTATCATTGAAATTGTAGTAATTATTTTGATAACATGAAATGAAATCTTGGGTATACATACTATAATGATGGCTCACAAACAATCCCAAAAGTGTTGGATTGGTAAACCCGCATCAGTTGAAATCATATTGTAACATTTAGAAGCATATATAATTTTGAATAGAATTCGATTTCCAAACGAACCTATATTATATTGTATCTTCAATTTCATGAAACACATTAAATGTCAACTGACATGCAAATACACTTGTGTACCATATAAGATGTGCAATACAAAGTGAAACAGAATCCCATATGAATATGAAATATCTTATTTGGATCGAATATATATAAGCTAACATTTGTTGCCTTTGTGTTGATTGAAATATAAAATATGGAATATGGATATGTTTACATTGATCGTAATATTATATTATGTGGGTATTTGAATTTACCACGGAATCTACTCTCAGACGAGATATAAGTTATTGCCATAACATATGCGATTGGTATAACGTTTTTTATTTGAAGAAATATACAGTACAATGAAAATGGTATCAAATGGATTAATCATTTCAGAAATGAATAGGCGGCTTCTGGAAAAGTTCAAAAACACAAAATTCAAATTTTTGAAGCCCCATGTCATTTGCATCGTACTATATCTAACTACATTATGTCTATATATGTGTTGGGCTGTATCATCTTCGTCCGAGCTGGAATTAGTTATATTCAATTTAGAAGTGATAAAATTTTGAGTGGATCTTATATATAATTTGATAACAATAACATAAGTAAGTTCAAAAAAATTGTATTCAGAACACAGTCGGCAATTATACCATGCATGGCATAAAGAAAACAAATACTTACGAAAACTAAGGCATATAATGTTTTCTAGAATTCACTTATCATTAGGTGAACGACTCATATGAAAAAAAATTCGTGATATTTCCAGAATATATTAACAAACGAGCTCGCAAATAGATGAACCGATTTAATTTAGATAATTTTCGTTTCGTTTGAAGACACTGAAAATGCATTATGTTGGTCATCACACACTTTTTTTTTTTTCAATTAACCTGAAAAAAATCACCTGCTTTACCCGTGCCCACCTGAATTTTGCCGTTAAATTTCATATTATCGACAAATTGCCTCTTCTTTTGTATTCCTCAACTTCATTCAATTTCGAAAGATTGAAAAATGATTCATCAGTCAATATATCTCTTTATTTTGACCGCAGTCAGGTAATCCCTCTATAATTTTTTGTATGGGTGTAAGATATTCTATTATGTATAATATATGTAGAGGAACACCACACAAGTCGGGGCTACCTGGTATTTAATAAATGAATGGAATGGTGAGAATTCTCTATGAATTTTGGTCAACACAAACCAATTTATCGTTTCGGAATCGATTGTCCTGTTATCCTGTATCATAAAGGTAGGTAAGTGGTGACAAAAAATGTTCAGTATCAAGGGTCTATCGGAAAGTCAGAATCTGAGAGAGCAGATTTCGATGTGGGGTTTGGTTTTTGTTCATGAATCTTACACTGTAGAAAATGTATTTGACTGACTGCATATGTGATTGTGAATGAATTTATTGATTTAACATTTTGAGTGATTTCTCAACTCAAACTAGATATTTCATCAAGTTTTTCCTGCATCAATGAGAATGTTCACAACAAATTTAATTGAATCAGCATATGAATTACATACCATTTCACACATTCAAGTAGGGACCAAAATTGACACATTGTTGCGTGGAACTTGAGTGAAATTTCACTGATTTTTTTCCAGTATAAGTATATGTCAGCAAATGTTTATGATCCCCAACTCGAATTTATGCATCGATTATCGATAAAAAAAAACATTTTCATTATTTTTCAGTGCATGCAAATATCGTGCGGAAAAGTTATTTTACCGCACTAGTGCTGAAAATTTACTTTTCCGTACGATATTTGTATTGTTGAAAATAAGGAAATTCAAGACGAACTAGATTATCCATGTAACTATTCTGTCTCATGTGTAATTTTTTAGCATCATTATAAAATATTGTTTATTGAAAACGTTTTTTTTTTTTATAAATAATATGGAGAAAAACACTCGTGGCAAAAACTTTGTACCTGACTCTTTCGGAGTTGCACAAACGACGCGTCGTTTGTGCAACAGCCGTCGCGTGCGAAAATGTACTACTTTCCGCACTTGTTATAAGCAAATAACTATTCATGATCATTGTTTGCTTCATTCTATTGCAGATTTTCCTGGAAACTCATCGAATGTATATAATTTATCATTGTGATATTATTCTTTCTTCCTGGTATTCGATTCCATTCCCAAATACATTTGATTTGCTAATTGTTCATATGCTTGAAATAAAACAGAACGATGTTGATTATGAGAATTGTAAATATGTCTGAAATTTCATAAAAATAGAAATAATATTTGAAAAATGAAACGGTAACACTCTTTCTTGATGCCTCCCCTGTTTGACATTGACATGGAAATTCGAAATGTTTCTTGTCTCTGTATCGTGTACAAGAAGATTTGTTTGGAGTACGGAAGTTCCATTGAGTTTCATGTAACCTAAATGAAAATTCCATTTCCTACATTATTTCGGTTTCCAAATGAGAGGATTGGTCGAAAAATGTCACTGCACTTGAAATGTCCAGAAACTTGAGAGAAAAATTCAATCTTAGTATGAGTGACAAAAAGTGACAGTGAAAAATATTTGGATATAAAGATCATACGTGTATTGAAGAAATATAGACCAGTTCCAACATAATGGGAAATAATCATCGACATTGATGTATGTTTTTGTGTTGTGACACTCTTGATTACGAGAAGTTGTCAAACAAATCTGTGAGTTACAGGGTATTTTTCAGAAAGAAACTCCATGTTCTGCGTGGCATATAGCCAGGAAAGTATAGTTTTCTCATTCTCTCGTTATCTACCAGTTTCGTTCATTCATGATCATTTGTGGAAATGACTGAGGATATATTCAAAAACATTTGCATTTAATCAAATTAATATTTATGACTTGTAAGTGATCAGTTACAAATAATGTTCCTATTGTGAGCTAATTTTTTTATGTTCTTGTTCCCACGAAAAGGAATATCCTGTAATGTCCAGAGAACATCGTGAGAACCAAGGGAGATAAGGTAGGAATTGGTGTTCTTCTTAAATTTCTGGAGGCTATACCAAACAATTCGAATATATATTATTCTCACCTTATTTTCGGCAAAAATATCTATTGCATCTTCCATAGCTGAAAACGATTATAGTTTTTCGAGACTTTCTGCCTCTATACTCAGACATTACTGACAAATCTGATAGCCGTTCTTACCACATTTGATGTTCAGATATTTTTTTATCAGTTTTGATTACGAAAAGTGTTAACCAAAAAGGTTATGAATAGGAAGCATGCTGTTAACATCCAGATATCTTGATGCAAGAATATTGAATATCCTGAATTCAGATTTCAAGTATGATTGCAAAACGGTTAATTCATACAGATCAACTAACATATGTTCACTGTATTCAGCAGACAGTTTTCTGGCTTTCTTCCTTATTTTTTCCTTCGGAATTGATTATATAGAGTTTCTCCGGTTGGAACAGTTTGAACGTATTATACGCAGGTCACAAAGAGGCTCTGAAATCTGCCTGTAACTACGTATTTACTTAGAAGTAAGTACGATCATGTAATACCGAGAGTTTGGCAGACAATTTCGGGACACCCTGTATCAACAATAGTAGGTGTACATCATTGGGAGTGTGTGAAGAGTGAATTTTCGAAATGTCCGTTTCTCACACTGTTTCAATATGATCGTTGGAAAATTCATTCATTGAAAGAACACATCTCGAAACACATCAAATGATTATACGTGATGAAATATATAAGTGCCATTGAATTCTTCACAGAAAGATGACTCTTTCTCAAAGAAGAATCATTCTGCCATGATGAATTTGGATATTCCAGATCTGTCAATATGTTTCAAGAGGTATTATGATTCGAAACTTTGGTTCATGAAAATCGATCGAGGGTGTCAAATTTCAAGAGTTTCAAACGGTTTCAAATCGCACAGACTTTACATACATGGGTCGTTGTAGTCATATAAAATAATTTACGTGTACATTATGTATATTGACTTTCTCATTTTGTATATTTCGTCAAAATTCAGGACTTTCGAGTAAATGATGATTGATTTCTCAATAGGTATATGAATATCAATAGGAAATAGTAGAAAGGTCAGTATCATCACTAATTCTCATTTTTTAGTAGGAAGCTATCTCAGATTGTTCAAAATATGTTGAAAATGACACTTCTGAGAAATGTTTTACTTCAATTATTCGAGGCATATTATTGAAATTCAAAAAAGTTTAAATTATATTCACCTGATGGACAGAAGTGCTCATTCTTTCATCCAATGTTTGGATATTCATCTCTTCATTTCTATAAATAATGATAAGAGTATAATTTTGATATGCTTCTAGTGGGGACAAATCAGGTCATTTGCCTCAAATGATATACTGATCTATATCCATCAATAGAGTTGAGAAGAGGAAATCGCAAAAAAAAAGAATATTCAAGTTCTGTGACTGATGATGATCGGATGAACCAAAAGACAAAAGGTATTTGAAACTATCGAGATTTTCAATGTTCAAGAATAATCCAATGAGATGATCTCCACTGTTTCTGCTCGAGATGTAGCCTTATGATAATCACGCCTGATTTTTTTTTTCGAATTCATAATATTGTAATTTTGGTTTTAATTTTTTCCTGACGTTATTCAAAGAGATACTGGAAAACAAAAACCCCTTTCTCATAGCCACTCCTTGTGCTCCATAGCACAGCGGTGAAAGTTTTTCAGTAAAAATTCATAACCTCCATGAGTAAAAAAAATCCCGAGAAAAATCCAATACCTACCCAATCTTTCCTGGGTTTGCACAATGTTCTATGACCATTATAAGAATTTTCTCTCGTAAGAAAACCATTCACGAGATCCACACATGATAGACGTCCTCATGTTGGACACACTGTATACTTACCTTATTTTTTCTCAGATGCAATTTCATACACTCACAACCAACTAGAATAGAAATTGGAACAGCTGGACCAAGAGCTGAATAGACTTGTTATATAATTTGAATCAACTCAAGTTTATAATATTGATCGTTATTCATAGAGAAATTATTCTTTTTTTGTGAAAATAAATATTTCTCTGATCAATCAAAATTTATTTCATTGCCAAGAAGATGTATTTCTACAAATGAACCTTTCTTATAATCGAACAACTCTTCTCCCCGTTTACCCATTCTGAAGAAATATATATAATTATATATATCAAATTATATTCTAATTCAAGCATTTGGTCCTTTGAAATTTGATATATCATTTTAATTCATTTTAGATACCACATCCATTAATATAAAAGAAATATCCATATCAAGAGTGAATGCAGGTAAAGAGAAACTAGAAAGTTTTTCAGTATAATCTGAGGAATCAAATTTACAGTCTACTATTTTGCAAACAGAAATGTCTCGAATTAATAATAACTCACTTCATAATTAGTGGATTATCTACACTTGCATAGTGATAAGAGAAGAAGTGAATTTCATTTAATGTTATTTCATCAAGATATATTTTTTCTTATCTTGAATAATTTCAGATATCACCTCTGACTCTCTCTCTCATCATGAAATACACGAATAATTGTGTATATGGATTGATTGACTGAAAATGAAGGAGAAATCAGCTTAGAAACACTTGAATTTATGAAAAAAATTGTTTTATTATCGGTAAATATGATTTAATTCGCATATTCAACAGTCTTTAATCAAAACCTTGATAGAGATAAGAATTGAGTATTTACAATATTCCTAAAAATAATGACTAATAAGCGTTCGGTAATTAGTACAATACAAATAAATAATCTTGATAAAATATTTACAGAATGTATATCAATCAACTATCATATTACATAGTAATAATAAGTAAGTATGTATCGAATGACATTCAAGAATGCAATTTAAAATTCACACGAGATAAATTAAGTAAAAACAGCCTTTTGAGTTTGAGAATTACCTCAGCAATGACTAAACGAAATAAGTCCTCGTTTGCGGTGTTGCATCAGGAATAGTAGAATATACATGATGAGCAATCTCATTCCTACAGGAAGGAAATTGAGGCGGATATTGAGTATACTGGGGAGGCCTACCATCAATTGATACATAACTATGATTCATTTGCTCAGAACCATAGTGTTGGCTACTGGAACTTGATCCAGCCTCGTCCTCTGTAGTCCTCGCAGATTCACCCCCCGAAACATACGTGCTCTGCGTTGGAGTTGGGGTGATTGCAGCGGCTTGAACTCCTGGCATTGGCTGATATTTATACCAGGAATCGTGAGTAGACGGCGCCGGAGTATATCTAGAATTCGTCTTACACCGGATCTCCGCTGGTTTCTTATTCCGTCTAGCGGTATTTATAACGTCCGGCATGGCGTATCGCAACTTCTCCCAGAAACGCCTCTCCCCCCATCTCGTCACGGTGCAGGCACGCAGTAAAGCTCTGAGTTCCGGATCCATCGGCTCCAGAGGGTCGCCGCTAAGTATACATACGAGCTTATGTCGATAGGCCGTTCGCAAGGCTGCCTGGAGCGCTGCCCTGAACTCTGGACGCGACCACTCCGTGCATATCAGCATAGGAGAGACTACGAAGACCACTCGTCTAGAAGCATCAGCTGCGCCCACCATAGCGTCAGCCAAGTATGACGCGCCGCCCATGAGGTGCAAGTCGCGATAATGCAGACACATGGTATGGCCGGAGTGCTCCAGTTCGGGGGCGATCACCCTGGACGCCAGATCTTCATCTTTGTGGCTGTAAACCATGTAGCAGTCGTACAATCTGTCCCTGTCGTCGTCTTCATGAACGGCGGCTCCGTCCTGGAAAATACGTACTCCGTACTTGGAATGCGCCCACACACGAACTTCTTGTCGGAAGATGAACAAGACGGCTACCAACAAACTAACCACGATGACCGCTACGAGGGTGGCGGCAAGCAGCGGCACATAGCTGCCTCCCAACAGCTGATGGCTCAATTCGCGCTGGACGACCGAGGTCGCGACCGCATTGTCTATATCCTCGCACCTACGTATGACGTCAGCTACGGTTTCGAAGCCCTCGTGACCCGCACAATTCATTTTCGAGGGATCGCCACCCGTTTCGCGGATCCAGGTTACGAGACGAGCTATAAAATTACAATCGCACGACCACTTGTTGCCGTCTAAAGTCACGCGCGGGTGGGAGTTCGAATCTCCGCTCTCCAGCTGCCACGGGGTAAAGTCTACAATTTCGTTCTCGTCGAGTTTAAGCACTTCCAATTTCGGCATGTTTTTGAACGTATTATTGTCCACGTATTCAATTTTGTTATGGTCCAGGTAGAGTTCATTGATATTTTCAAGTTGATCGAATTCAAACCCGCGCAATTCTTCCAACTCATTATTCTCCATGTGTAACACTTTTAGCGAATTGACACCGTTGAATGTCCTATTGTGTAGAGCCTTGACGTTGCTGTTATTTAAAAACAGAACTTCAAGTTTTTTCTTGCCGATAAAAACATGACTCCCAAGCTCACCCAAGTCATTACCGTCCAGGTAGATTTCAGTGGCATCCATCGGAATTTTCTCAGGTACCGTTGTGTATCCAGCGTTGCTACAGTCGACTACGTTAGAAGACCACGTGTGGTCGTGATAGCACGTACACTTGTCAGGACAAGTCATCTCGCAGTCACAAGCATCGAATTCACAGCAATGACATAAAGCGAAACAGTGGGTTTCGTACGGGCACAAAAAATTCGACGGCTTCAAGTTCAATAGTGGTTGTGGCGGCGCGCCCCTGGAATGTGCAAGCTCGCAGGTAACCGCGTCCAAATCCAATACTTGCGGGTACTGTCTCAAATTACTGAGATGATTGATTCTGAGAAGCCACTCCATGTTACAATCGCAGTAAAAAGGATTGCCTCCGATGAAGAACTGAGGAAGGTCTCTATCATTCATGACTGGACTGAGACTTAACGAATTCATGTCTAGATATCGAATCTCGTTGCCGTATAGGACGACTTCTTTCAGATCTTTCTTGTTGTGAAATGTGTTTGGGTGAACGACTGAAATTTTATTGTTATTCAACAAAAGAGTATCAACACTGTCTGGCACGGAATTTTCTTTTATCTCTGTTATCAAGTTGTAACTTACGTCCAGCATTTTTATCTTCAACGTATTTCTAACGTCATAGTAATTTGCAAGTTCAGTAACCTGGTTATCGTGCATATCAAGCCACTCCAAACTGACAGGCAAATGACTGTAGTCGAACCATAATAATTTATTCGAGGAAACGTTCAGCCATATTAAAGTTTTCAGGTTGGTAAATACACCACTTATATCTGTTAGTTCATTAGCATCGAGACGTATGGCCTTGAGTGTGGGATTACTCGAGAAAGCACTTTGTTCCACATATTTGATTTTATTTGATGCCAAATTCAATACTTGTAATGAAGGTAGCGTTGAAAAAGCATCTCTTGATATATTTACGATATGGTTGTCCACTAATCGTAGGCCATAAAGCAGGTCTAAACCCTCGAATGATGAGTTCGTAACTGATTCGATATGGTTCTTTCCTAAATCGAGGGTTTTAAGGAATCTCAATTGACCGATGCCTGGAGGGACCGTACCGAGCATATTTCCGTTCAGACCCAAATCTTGCAAATTCGTCACGTTTTCGAACGCTTTCGGATGAATGTATTCAATGTCATTAGAATCTAACAAAAGCTGGTTCAAAGCGTACATACCGGTGAAGTGATGGGATTCAATGCGAGCCATGTTATTGTGAGACAGAGTTAAAGCGTGGAGATTTTTCAGTTCGGCAAATGCCCCTTCGGCAATCGCGTTTATTCTATTGTTCTCCAAATTGAGTATTTGCAGAGTGTACAGATCGTGAAACAAATTGGCATCGATTCGAGTAAGTTCGTTATTGGCTAAGTTCAGGACGACTAGCCTGACGAGGCCTGAAAATGTATCTCTGTTTACCCAATGGCTGGTTAACTCGTTGAGGGACAAATCCAATACTTGAAGTTGGTCAAGACCCTCCAAAAGCCCTGGAGCTAACACGCTCAGGGAATTGTTTCGTAAATATAGATGTTGAAGTTCTCTGCATGATTGGAAAAGCTCAGGAGGTAGAGCTACCATGAAGTTACTAGACATGTTCAAAGTCTTCAATGATGTCAGCCCAACTAAAGCTCTGTCACCTAACGTAGAAATAGCGTTACCTTCTAGATGAAGTTCTTCCAATGTTCGCAGTGCAGAAAGTCGATTATCAGTTAAAGTTATGATCTCGTTGTATGATAAATCGAGGAGTTCCAAACCACTCACGCAGGCACGGCCAGGAGCTAGAGGCCCATTACCCCAATCAGAAAATCCGAGCGACGAAACGTTTTGAAGTTTGTTTCGAGTTAGATTCAAATGAGTCAGACTGTAAAGGGGACAGAATAACTCCTCCGGCGTACTCCATATATTGTTGTCAGCTAAATCCAGTTTACGAAGCTCTCCCAAACCACGAAAACTTTCAGGGTGCAAGTCTAGAGTCATTGCAGACCATTCCGAGTTGTGGGAACGAAGCGAAAGACGCCTGAGGTGACGTAGTTGAGAAAATGATGTTGCAGGAACGTTACGGATTTTACAGTTCTCGATACGGAGGTCTTTGAGATGTCGAAGACCTGACAGGAAGTTTCTTTGTCTCGTTGACTCTAAGGAGCTTTCGAAGAACAATACATCGCTGCATTCTAAAATAAGCACAGACACGCGTTCAGCTTCATTTTGAGACATATTCCGTATCAAAGATTCCGCGCTGTTGATGGTCCTTATTTGACAGAACAATACTGGCTCCTCGGCTTCGTCATTGATATCTAACATCTGCATCTGCCAATCACATCCTTTCGGTGCTGATTCAAAAGTCGAAAGACTTTTTGAAGAAACTATCACAAAAACTGCACTTAACATTATCCAGATCATGTTGCTCGATAGGGCTTCAATCAGTCCACGTAAAAAAGTCTTTAAAGTTAACTCATCACAGACTGAGAATAAAACTACTTGGTTTACATTCGCGATATACCGGACAGAGTTTTAGCACGTCTGCTCTAAACACGGTTTACTTTGCAACTGATGTTTAGGAGTCTGTTGCGTACGGCTGTACGGTGTGAGGGTTTGGCTCCGCCTTTTTCTCCCCACTGCTCGTGTTTATCGTGAATCCAGCTGGTTTACCGCGCTCTGAATGGACAATGTCACGTGTAGTTCACGAAAATCAACAACGTGCAAATTGCAAACGTTCCCCACCATATAATTATTGTTTTTAATAGTGGGTTTCCATGTACGTTTAAAGGCATGGAAGGCTGGACGGTGGAATATCATGTTTGTTAATGTCTTCGTTTTTCATGGTTTTTCTAACGAAATTTGTTAAATAATTCCAATTATTAGGAATTGAGAAATGTACAGATATGCCATTTTCCAAATTCCATTTTATTTTCAAAAATCAAGTATAGCTGCCGAACTTGAAGAGTGGCACAAAAATACCTTTACCAAAAATTATTATTCCTATATCTTCTCTTTTTATTCACATGCATGCACTATAGAATGGTTCAATATTGAGATACAGGGGGTTGAAGTTTATATTGTTAAAAAAATGACTTTTACTATTGTTGATCGATACAGTTCAGGATCAGTTTAAATTCATACCATGTTGAAATATTTCGATCGGCATATTATATAGGGTGGTATACGATTCATTCAGATACTCTGTTATTCACAAAATCTATAAAACATTTTGCAGTTCACTTCTTATCGAATTTCAATACCGACATTTAGGAATAAGGATCTGATCTGCCATCAGATTTGAATAATTCCAATTACATTAAATGAACATAAAATTTCGTCCAACCTTATTTTATATCTTGCGATCAACAAAATATCAAGAAGACCAAAATACTTATGAGCATTGAATGGTGACAAAAAGAAAAGATTGCTCTAAAATCTGGTCAATGATGCTTTACTGCATTTAATTCTATATCTAACATGTTACTATTATATAGTAATCCAAATATGTACCAATCATGCACAATGTTTTGACATGCTAATAATGCAAACTTATCATCAAAGAATATCTTGAAAATTTCAAAGTTATTTTTATAGCTGTGGAATTAATATCTACGATTTCGTTATACAGGGTGTTTCGAAATTCGAACGACAATGCTTGACATATAAGGTAGGAACATACGGTCGTCAATTGTTCAGTTTTCGAGATACAGGGTGTTGAAGTAAAGGGAAAAAAATAGTTTCCTCACAATAACTCAAAAATGATTGAATATTTCACATTCAAATCCAGTGCATGGTTCCATCTTTGCGTGTATACCTATATATGTCATGTTTTGACCAGAGAGTCATTCCACACATTTTATCCAGTGGTGCGCCACAGGGAGTTGAGGTAACTTCTCCCCAAATATTTTTACGACACTGATGAGTTTCAGATTATTCCAATTTCTTGAATTCATTGTTCAGTTTTGTTCAATAAATTCATCACTCCCAACGAGATAAAATTATCAGATATAGAGATATTCGAGAAGATATTCTACCCAGAGCGAAAGTATACTTATTGGTAATAATTCTTCATCATTTCTAGTAGTAGAAAATTGAAAAACATGAGTTTCCTGCTGCATGAAAGAAATATTCTTGTTTAGCTAGAACATGAGATCTGAGAATTATCCAATCAACCCACCACCAGAAAAATATTTTCCTAATTTCCAATTATACTTATTGAGAAGTGAGTGAAGTGATGTTGATAATGAGGTATTCCTACTTCAACTTGGCAACATTGTGTAAGGGCCAATTATTGCTTCATCTCTTGCCCTTGTAAACATCATAGTTGCCACATCAGCAATTACATTTTCCGGGATTGAGTACCTAATCTAGATATAGTAACAGTGTTCAATTTTTTGATTATACCATTGAAGTCAACAAAATCATTGCATCATGAATAAAACTAAACCATATGAATAGCGCCCTACTGTTAGATGACTGCATCACATTATATCCTCGCTGATCTTGAAACTGATGGAATATTGTTGAGTTCAGAGTAAATTGAATGTTATCAGCACTGAATTACCAATCAACTAATCAACTAGCTACTACATAGTTATTCAGAATCAGAACATTCCTTTGCACCATCTTGCACCTAAGATCAATTCAAGGATTTCATAGAGACCTGGCAACAGGGGCGTGCTTCCCAGCCGTCACAAACTCCAAACAATCAAATTGCAAGTAACTGACATCACAGATCACAGCTCAGTAGCGTTTGAACTCACAGGTATAGTGTTTGAAATAGCATTTTTAATATGACATAATCCATTTGATGTTCGATTTTCTCAATGAATATATGTATGTGGTCACAATAACGTTTTCGACTTCCCTTCATAACATTATAGCGAAAAAGGGTCAAATTGTACGATTCTGGAAAGGCCCATTCATGTCTGCTATACCATACCCGGCGCGTTCACCAATTCCTCTGAATAGTCTGTAAGCACGGTGTTAGATCATTGATTTCTGATTCAATGTTTTTTGAATATAATACGATATCACTGAATCCATATATCTCATGGATATTGATCTATCAATAGTTCTACGTCATACTGTCATCGATTATTCGATGGTCAATGTTATTTTTCAACACCTAATATGAAAGATACCTCAACGAGTAGGTATTTGAATCAACACCTAATGTTCTCCTCATTGATGTCATAGGTATGATAATCATTACTTCTAACTTCTCATTACTTAGGGGTATAGGAATTTATTATACTACCAATATTACATTGGACAGTTGTTTGGTCAAATAGTCACAAAACCTATACCACAACCTATTGAAGGTCAACTAACGATTACAGAGTTTGTTTATCGTTTCTATATTGTGGCTAATCGTTGTCTTCTGAGAGTTCACATCATATTCTATTCAATGTTAGAATAACATTTTTGGAATTGAATTATCGCACATTTCTGCAAATGAAAGATTCAAAATATTCATTGATATAATCATATTGAATTATCCAAAGAAAGGAAGAAATAATCGAAGTCATCTCCAAAAATTTCAATGGTGTTGTTACACAATCTAATGGGCCACATGTTTCGGTCTTATGAAATACCATCTTTAGTCTAATTGAAAGTTCTACAATACAAAAAGGTTGATGTTAAAGAATTACCTAATTTGTGCTTGTTGTGAAATGTGTTCTCAATGTATAAAGGGCCCTTGAGACCCGTTTCTTCATTCATTATTTGATTTTTCGACTATGGACATTGACAACAATTCTACAACTAGTGGCACCAAAAATTTTTCAACACCAAGTAAGTCAAGCACAAATTAGGTAATTATTTCACATATCAACCTTTTTGTATTGTAGAACTTTCAATTAGGCTATAGAAGGTTTTTTATAAGACCGAAACATGTCCCTTATGATTATGTAACAACACCATTAAAATTTGTGCAACTTTGAGCAATTTTGAGCAATATAGACTCTTACCTGAGATTATATTATATTATATTATATTATATTATATTATATTATATTATATTATATTATATTATATTATATTATATTATATTATATTATATTATATTATATTATATTATATTATATTATATTATATTATATTATATTATATTATATTATATTATATTATATTATATTATATTATATTATATTATATTATATTATATTATATTATATTATATTATATTATATTATATTATATTATATTATATTATATTATATTATATTATATTATATTATATTATATTATATTATATTATATTATATTATATTATATTATATTATATTATATTATATTATATTATATTATATTATATTATATTATATTATATTATATTATATTATATTATATTATATTATATTATATTATATTATATTATATTATATTATATTATATTATATTATATTATATTATATTATATTATATTATATTATATTATATTATATTATATTATATTATATTATATTATATTATATTATATTATATTATATTATATTATATTATATTATATTATATTATATTATATTATATTATATTATATTATATAGTAGGTTTTTCCACCATCAAATGATTGGGAGCGAAATCCCAAATGTGGAAACGACTCGGATCTGGTATGCTTACTCGAGAAAAATGGGTTAGAACGGCAGTCCTTCAGAGGTGTATCATGCATGTAATCCGTGTAAAATTCATGCATCTTACGCAGATCATACTGAGGTGAATAATTGTGCTATTAGCTGTATTTGCTGATACATTTCTTCCTAACTCAACAACAAATTTTATTCCGTTACACATTTTCGAATGGAAGCTGCACATTGGAACCTTTGATATATCAATAACTTTACTATACTCTGCTGAAACTAAATTTTCTACCACCGGAAGGTATAGGTATATATATACTGCTATATCGCTATTCGGTAGCCAATCTGGGAGAGCATGATTCTTTCAATAGTTAACTATCTTCAGCTGAATTACTTATATATTGTGAGTTCTATACCTGTGGCTGCGAAGTTCATTGCATAGAACTGCACTTATTTGGTTTGTTCGCGGTCGAAAAATAAACAGTCCGAGACCATCAGAAGCATGCGCAGTTCCACAGATTTTGAAAAATTCGTACTGTTCTGTGAAATCGTGAATGTTCCTGATGGTTTCGGATTGTTTTTATAATGAACGTGAAAAGCCTATTATCAATAATACAACCGTCAGGTTGCCACGTGAATGATGTTTCAAGAACGGGATCATTCAGTTCCTACTTATTCGTACTCAAGTATTTTGTCAGACACCTTGCATCATTGTATATGAATTGTCACTTTCAACAACTTCCTTTATGGCTGAACAGATTTTCATGAATTCATCAACATTTTTACGATATTTCTACTACTAAAACTTCCGATCATGTTGTCAATGGTATATTAGTTGTCAATTTGCTAAAGCAATTTGAAATTCAGCATATAATGATCGCAGAATGTTCTCAATGATGCATTCGCCCAATAGTTTGAATTAATATTTTTCACACCATTCACTCTATATGGTTTGATAATCATCCAATATTAGTGTTCTGTCTTGGATAGTGCCTTTTTGTGGCTTGTTTATATGAATGAGCAGACATTCCATAATATTTTCACAGCAACATATCTGTTCGAATAATCAAGTCATAAGCAATGTAACTTATATTATTATATTCGATGTTATTGCTGTACATCCCCTGTTTTATGCTTATATTACCTACCTATATCTCTGAAGCCTGCTACCGAAGCTGTTATTATTGTAGCGAGTTCCCAACAAGTCGATGGCGTGGAAAATAAACACACATTAAATAATGTTGGTTTCATTTGAACCTACTCAACTCCTGGAATAAGTTGAAAAGTATAATGTTTATTTGCAGTTGATGTAGAACAGTTTGATGCTTTATTATTCTTCCTACGACCACTAAATAGAAAATAGGCAAAAACATCCAATGGATATATAGCTACGTTAGGTAAACAAACGCACAGTTTGAATATGTTATTCCACATAATAGATTCATCCTCAACAAACGAAGATATAACTACGAGACCTCATATCCCTCGGCTGGCGCCTCGGAATATAATCTTGGTCCCTGGGTAATAACGATATTCTTCACTACCTTGGTTCAAAAATAACTATCTCGCCATATTACCCGAAAACTGAGAAAGATGTTCAAACAAGTGAATGATGGAAAGTCAGTGGCGTATAGTTAAGGAGTCAAAACCCTTCAGATCTGTCAGAAACAAGAAAAGATTCTGATCCAAACGAGGATGAATAAGGCACATACAGACTAGTACCTACATACTAGAAAAAAAGAGCTGAGGATACCTGCATAACAAGAAAAAATCATGATGGAAATCATTGGATATATGATCGAAATAAGACCAAAATATTGTAAAAGTTGAAAATTCAGGAAATATGAACTAAAAAATAGGTAAATTTTATTAAAGATCCTGAAATTTCACATATAGTTTATGTTATTTCTCCTAATATTATGAATATTTCTTGTGAACACTTATAACCGATCATAAATTTGCCTATAACTGCATACAAATTCCTGCATGAATATCGGTTAATTCCCTGAATTTGGGAAAATAATGTTGGCCATATCACTATGTTGTTCACTCAACCCACTATCTTCCATCAGTGTGTATGTTGTCGCTAGTGAAGTATTCCAATAAATTGAGCTAAATGCAGGATATCTTAGTAGGTATACTTTTAGTACCTATATAGGTATACGTAGGTCTGATGTAACCCACTGGTTGAATGTGATTTTCAAATACCTACTCAACAAAACAAAATTATCAAAATCCATAAAAATTTAGATTTTAATGGGGTCGTTAGTCCTTATAACGATTAAATTTACCCTTTTTTTCCCAAATATATTTTTTAAATATTTGATTATGAAATGTAGTACAAAATCAATACCTATTATGATATTTGAGGAAAGTTGATGATAAAACATTTGATATGATATTTTTCATTCAGACGTCATTTGGTTTCGATGGGTAAAAACGGAAACTGAATATAGAATATACAAATTTTTCAAAATATGTGGGAATTTCATTACTTACTATAATAAGGTGAACATGAAATTATCAAAATATGATATGTTATGAGTACTATATGCTTTATGGAATTGTATAAAATAATTCTTGTTGAAACTCGGTAGTTATATATTTTTTCCAAACCAATTTCACTTTCATTTCCTCTCTGGTACTGTTTATAGATATTTTTGATTCTATATTTCATGTATAATCCTCTTGACCAGATGATACGTATGACTCATTTCATAGCTCAACCACATGTGTATTTCCTACAATGTCTTCTTCTTTTGATGTATTTATATCAACATCGATTTCAGACATATATATCTCCCTCCATAATTATCAGAAGACATTCTTTTTCATCATCGGTGTGACGTATGCACTAGTCATCTGAAATATAAATATGAATTGAATACGGCTGTTACGGCAATATTGATAAATTTCCTTAATGTCGTTATTCTCTAAAATTTTTTCGAAATTCATTCAAGGCTAAAGTAATTGGTCCCAAATGAGTGAGAAAGCAAAATGAAAGTTGTTTAGAAGAAATAGAACTCACCTAAATTCTGCCCCACTCGAAAACAGAAGAAAAAACTAACTGACAATCAAAATAGTTACATTGGAACCACACAAAATATTCGTTTTTCTGACTAGATGCTGCCATCTGTAGGGTAAACTGAATAGCTTACCCAATTGAGGAATCATTGATGCAGGTTCCTAAAAGTTGTACGGTTGGGAATCTGAATATGCCATGATGCATTGCCATCGTATTATTGGTGGACGATGGCTTCGCTGGGAAAGAAGAGGTAGAAATGATGTTATAATATGCTCGGTATACCCAGAGATTATACACACATAATCTCTGGTATACTAAAACTTCAATTTGAAGTACCAAAGCATAGATGAAACACACCCAAAGGAATACTTCTGAACACACCATATCCGATGTGTCCTTATATCAAATATTTAGTTTCATGAAAGCTCAGTATGTTGTTAAAATACCTGTGTATGTATATATATATTGTGCTCATCAGAATGTCTTGTTCATGGTAGCTGTTCAAACATATATTATAAACCACAAGGTGAATTCCGTGCTAATATATATGATGTATACCTGTTGACTTATCGCAACAAACTTTTACAATTTTTTCCGAATTTTCAATTGAATTTTCCTGATAAATAATATCTTTTGGTAAATTATCAATGATTTTGAATGTATTTTGAAGTGGAAATAAACTTCAATACCAGATCTTTAGATAAATATTCAAGTAATGAAGTGAATTATTCAAGATTATCCATGACTCATATAAGATATTTGCCAAGGAGAATTACCAATCAACTGGAATACTCATGTGAAAATTTTCCCAAAGAGAAGTAATTACCCTAGTGAAATTCTGGAGGGTTGGTGAAAGTGCTACAGAAGTATAATTCCTGTCTGAATTGGGGTCATAGAATTGCACCCAATCCAAACAGGAATTTTACCAAAATTATTTTCAGTGCGTAATATATTGTTGATTTCACGAAAAAAATATTTCTTGAATTGTAAGGACCTTTGTAAATCTGACAGATATCAGCTCTATTTATTCATGAGGAGGGTCTAGAGAGTTTCTGAATATATGTCCTATATAGTGAGGTGTGTAGGAGTTGGTTCGGGGAACAGTCAATTGTTTGTGTTTGAATTATTAGATTTTCTGGAACTCTCAAATTTCACTGATTTCAATTTGTCAGTAGGTACATCAGAAAAAAAATGAAAACTCGTCTCCACATATTCAGCAGAAATTATTTCCTATTGATACAATGGATTGCATTCTAGCAGTTTGATTTGATTTCTTATTAAACAATAGTGATCTGTTGTGAGTACAATCAGACTATCATAATAGATGACCTCGTAATGTTACCAACGGACAACCATATTACAATTTCAATATAGATATTTAGGTATACATAATCTCATAACAAGTTGATTGACATTGAATAATTCAGAATATCACCTTGTGGCGTATTTCACTGTGTCTCCCATATAACCAAGTGATACGACAGGTGTTCCCCAATTGCACAGGGTCCAGCATCTCACTTCCCGTCATATATAGCTCAGTTATCAGTTGAGTCAGGATCAGTGATTCACACGAGACCAACGAGACGAGACTTTCATAAAATCTCGTCACGTCTCGCCGATGAAATATGAAGTCTTGTCTTGAGTCTCGTCTCGCATCCTCGAGTCTCGTCTTGTCTCGCGTCTCCTACGAGAGTCTCGCAAATGTATCGCAATTTCGTCATGCATAATCTTGTTCCAGTCTAGTACGGGATATTTACCTTCACCTACTTCTTAGGTATAATGTAGAAGTAGGAAGAGAAAATAACGAAAACAATAACATTTTTTATTGAAAACTAATAAGTACCTAATAGGTACATACTTACATCATACATCTGAACAAAAAGAAAAACATAGCATCATATATTCGAAAGTTATAAAAATAAAATGAAAAGTAACACGTATATTCTAAACAAATAAACAAAACAAAAACTTTAATCCAACATTATTCCGCCGTAAGAGAGAGAATAGTCCGTTTTCGTTTCACGCATTACGTCGTTTTACAACAATCATGGATTGTGTTTTCAAAAACAAAAATGTTGTATTATGAATTAAATTCTCAAGTCTGCAGTCGGCACGCAGAAATATTTACCTGCGAGACTCTCGCACGAGACACGAGAAGTCTTGCACGAGACTTGTGACGAGACCAATGAAAGTCTCGTCTCGTCCCGAGTCTTGTTTCGGAAACGAGACGAGACCATGCATATGCGAGACTCTCGCGAAAACGAAACTCTCGCGGGCACCACTAGTCAGGATTCTGATTTTGCAGACTTCAATTGTCTCATAGGGCGCATACCAGGAAAATAATTTCGATTATACATGACATATATTTTGTTGCACATTTTGAGTTCTTCCAGTGGTTACTTACATACTCCAGGGATTCAATTGAAATAGTTTCAGTGATATTCACGTAAAAAACAATATAACAAAAAAAAATATTTCGTGTCACTGGTCAAAAACATTACTTACAAAAATGAGAGGGCCTGGTCGATAGAATCATTATAGAAGAACATATCAAATTAGGCCTAAGAGGATCGCTAACCGACTTTGATTGACACGAATCATCACAGGGTCAAAATTCAGTGGCAAACTTTTCAAATTTCAAAGCACTATATTCTCCTCATTTCGAATTGGAGCTCCTGTATATTATATTTTTATGACATTCGATGCGTGAATGAGAAAACAACTTTTTTTCTCATTACAACCCCATCGAAATTTCCATCATATTATCAAAAGTTATTTGCCGAAAACTCGTTTCATCAACTATTCTAACAGTCATTTGAAAAAAATAAAAAACGAAGGAAGCTTTGAAACAATTTTTTGATACAACATTTTAACAGTTCAACAGAACTATTACGCATTATGAAAGTATCCCAAATAACATTATCAGTTTTATTGTTAGCTTCAAGATGTTGTTACAGCCTGTTTTAAAATGCTTTTTCAAAACTATTATACTTTGGAAATATCATTGAAACAATAAAACAATTTTCTCAAAACATAAAGGGCCCACCTCTATAAAAGCTGTCACAGCTTCTCTCAGAGCTTGTCATAAAACTGAAAGAAATTTATTGTAGTATGTCTCAAAGCAATAATAAAACCTATCGAAACAGCGTTTTAGCACCAGTTCAAACCTATAATATATATGCTAGCGACAGTTCCTATTCCAACATTAAAACACATATTGGCTCGAATTAAAACCTTGATCTAAAGTTGCAGTAAGCATTTGTTAAGATATTATAGTCCGTAACGTGTTATATGGGAGTCTTTTTTCAGAACAAATTATAATACGAACTTGTCAAGGCGGTATAATATGATAATTCCCTACTGTATCGAATAGTCTTTTTTGTGAAGTTTGAGGCTGTGAAATGAAAACGATGACGACTTTTTTGACGAAAACATATACCACATATGCTTCAGAAATTATGTGTTTTCACCAGTTAGAATTGGATATGAATTTTAATACCTTTTCAAAAAAGTTGACAATACTGTATGAATGTTTGCTGAATATGGATGAGTCGATCGTTTGAAGAATGTGGAAGAACAACATTTTCGACAGCATTATCAATGAATCTCTTTTATTTTCCGCTTGAAATTGTCATTTCCATTAATGGTCGACATCTGTTTGTAGTAAATATGGCGCAAAATATACTTAAAACAAATTTTCTTTCTCTAATGCTCAACTAAAACCTCTAGGTAATGATAATGCATTTTATAAGACGATTTTCTCCTGTTGAACTGCTCATTGCATTCACTCTTTCAAATCCAATCCTATGACTATTTGTTCCTGATGGGTATGACAACAGAGCTTCGAAAATGATAAGATTGATTGACTTGAACTCCATTTAGTCCTTACTGTATCGCGGCTATAGCAAATCGATAAAGAATATATTGAAACCCGTATCGTCGCTGTACCAAAAGAATAAAGATTATCTTCATCGAGTAAATATATGAGGCTGTTTCATCAATAAGAATAAAAAGCTGAACACATGTTACATGGTAAACACCTCCTCCACACCCCCTTCGCCAAAAATCCTAACTATGCCGCTATCAGTTTCAATTCACCAGCTGCGCCCTCATGAAAAATTAAGAAGTTGACAATAACTAACAGACGACTAAAACCATTACACTCTGTATAAATAGTTTCCACGAATCTATCAATATGAAACATTCATGCTGTTGAAATAATGTGCTCTCGGAAATTCGAATTGATAGGTAGCTCTTGTTTCATCAGAGTTAGGAATTCAAAATCGAAGATTTAAAGCCAACATCATCACTCCTTATATAAAAACTTCATTTCTCCTTGACATAACGAAAAAGTAGGTACTCCATTTTATTGTATATTTTTCTATAAATTTTCATTGTTACACAAGTTGAACATGAGAAATCCTGTGAAGTCAATATATTATGGTCAACAACAGACAAAAAAAAAGTTGTTATAGGAACTGCATTCTTCAGATTCTATGACTCTATCAGTATTCGTACCGTTTTTCACAAATTCATGGAGGTTCCTTTACTTATACTAGGGAACAAATCTCCTCTATGACGAAGTATTTCAGCTTCCTCAATTAATCAATGGCTTCCTCTATGAACACCCTGTCAATTGTTGACCCTAAATTGAGTAAATGTGGGGTTTCATTTCCTCTATTATCCTTGAAACATAAATCATAACATAATTCACCCTGTTGTGCTTCTTTAAAAATCGAAATAACAATAACCAGTTCAGAGCCATCTATCGCTCTGACTTTACAATGTGATCAATACCTATTCCTCCATACAGAAAGATGTTTCCTTTATGCCAGCATTGAAACAGAAATCTGTAATGCCCTGCTCAACAACCAGTGAAATCTGAGAATTAGTTTACTAAATCCAGTCAGTAGAGGGCGCAACAAAATAAAAATCCAGGTCACTGTATCAGTCGTTTATGTGTTCATTTCTCAATTAGTTGAAAAAGGTGAAAAACCTATAGCCTGTATTCCTGTAACCAGATGAAACTTCTTCAAAATTTAGGAGATAGAGGGCGTTACAAAAGAGAGTACAAGCCGATCATTTGTGGTCTTTTCACTCCGCACGAATATAAAACGTGAGATTTCATGAATATGCTTCATTTCCTCATTCCGCCGCACTCAGTACCTTCCTAAAATGACGACTTCAGTACGAATCGAGTATTACCGATGTGCAAAATTGCTTCGTTTTCGAATTTTATAGCGTAGTGCGGAGTCGTACTCCGCAGCGACCTTGGACGTCTTTGTTATATTGCATATTGCAGTTACACTTTGCAGCTGTTTCGGGCGATTTAGGCGAATATGTTGTCTCATTTGATGAATAATATTCCATAAAATACCGTTTTGTAACCACACATGATCGATGCCACTGTGATATGGAAGAATACACACCCAATTTTATTATAGTACATGTGAAGAATTCATGTGCTTATTAGAACCAGCTTTATTCATTTGCAGAGATTGCCGATGAATCATTGGTGGTTTTAGATTGAAATATTTTCAGGTTGTCCTCAAATTATAGTGTTTTTGTTCGAATTCTTTTTATTATATCTGCGATAGTTGTCCTATGGTAATCTTGGGTTTTGTTATTGAACAAATATATTTTTATTGCAATTTTGACATTTCACTTCGTAGAGATATTCATGCCCAAAGGCATACTGATGAAATCTTTGGAAAAATTCCAGTCATCATGTTCAAACCACCCGAATTCTCCATTGCGGAGTCAGACTCCGCAGCGATAGCCTATGTCCTTTTTAAGGCGCGACTACTGGAAGGTTAAACTTTTATATATCGAACGTGCAAGAGTTGATTCCTTAGGTACCCACTATTATCACAGTTCTTTGTCGATCTCGATCACCCTCTGCTTGAACAAAATCTGCTCTCTAGGTGAATCGCTTGGCCAAAGCACCGAACTAACGAACATGTTTATGTTCGGGGGCCAAAGGGACCAGACTATGCATTGAAATATAAATATACAGGGGGATAGTATCAGCACAGCTGTTGGTGAGTATAGCTCCATGCTGACTATGGACAAAAAGCTCCTGATTCACAAGCAAATAATTATACCAATCCTAACATACCTACCTACGCCTGTCCAATGTTCTGTAGTGTTTCACCTACTCATATAGGTAGGTAATTAATACCACAGACTAAGGTACTCCGTATAGCGTATAATTACTATAATGATATTAGATACTATCGAGGGGCGGATATGCACACACAGTGCCATGATATTATGACATATCTGCCCCTCATTAGGGATTATTTTCTGAAACTATCGAAAAAATTGTATGGATATCATTAACGCAATAGCCCACTAACTGACAATATAATTTCTATCAGGGCAGATCATGGCCTACGCAGAAAGCAACTAGTGTCTAACTTTCTAACGGAGGAGCCACCGAAACTACCCGAACGTACACCAAAAGACGGCAGTGATGCCAAATAAATCAATAATTCGTGGAATCAAGTCTACGCGAAATTTTCTGAATAAAAAACAGCACTGAAATCGAATATGTGGAAGGAAAATATATTTCCTGCATAACCATTAAAAAGGAGACTATACCTTTCCCAAACACCTAACCTAACTTGTCGGCCTAAACTAGAATAACTTTCTTTCTATAGAAAGTATGATTTTCGGAAAAATTATTTGTGAAAACAAATTGGAAATTCAAAAATGAGACTGTTCATCCTAAACGCACTAATCTATTCGACTTCAAATATTTTCTGAGGAAGGATAACCAGAATGGAGTGAAAAAGCATCGGTGCAAAAAAAGTTGTGAAAACAAAGTACAGGTTCACAAGGACTTGAACCATGGGCATTCAAACTGAGAGTTGACAGCGCTAACCACTAGACCGTTTGGGTTATGAATTCACTGCATACGCGACAATCTCGCAACAGGCGCGTCCGAAAGAAATATTCCATCTGCATATGAAAGGAGGAACGAGGCCACTTCGGAGGTCAAAACATAAAAGACATCGAGAATAAAAGTACCACTAACAATAATCAACAATAACAAACGTGCATCACTTGGCATCACTGCTGTCGTTCGGTTTTATTTCGGCGGCTCCTTCATTAACAAATTAAACTAAAGCCTTGACTAGTGTGAATACTCAATGACTATAGTCAGAAAGCATGGGCTATACCATATACCGAGCCCGCTAAATTTTCAGAGGACATCTGGATAAAACATCCACCCTCCTACCAGAGTAAATGCACCTCTTGTTCCTCAATAAACGGGCTAAATTCCGACTCGGCGCAAACTGACTTGAAAACTTCGGAGTTGATCGGCCCAAGGCGGGCCTGTATGCGCTGGCACCCTAACTGCACATGCAGGGACCACAGGGTTGTCCTAGGTACGCCCCTTTTTTGTCCCGCGGTACAATGACATGATTGGGGCATCCAGGGGATGTCCCGCAGTGGTTGTTTAGTGGACATCCGCTTGGTACATCCCTCGGTTACCCCAATTCGTGTCCCTGGAATATCTGATATCCATTCAAATCAGAGTCATTGAATTTCATCAAAATATTGAGTTGAATTTTTTTGAAAATGTTTGTTTTTCTTCCGGAGAATAATTGTAATGAAAATAAAGAATATATAGTCTCAGAACTTTTTATGAAATAACCATTTTCCGCAAGCAGAAATCGTAAGTACATAATGCCCTTCATTTTTAAACACTCAAGAATGACAATAATTATATCAAAATATTAACAAAGTTTTATTTATCCAGGGTTCTGTAGTTTAGTCCTGTTTATGAATCTGTTCGGTACATAAATCTTCAGAAGGCCTATATTAGCCAATGGAGTAAGGTGCGTGCCTGATAAGTTGAAGGTCCCGGGTTCAATCCCGACTCGACCTACATTTCTTCTCTTTTATCGAAGGGATGTCCCTGGATTATCCTTGGGACGTCCTAGGGATATCCTTTCTTCGTACTTGGTACATCCCAGGGACGTACCAGAAGGACATCCCTTGGACGTCACTAGTATGTACTTTGTCCCGAAAAAGGATATCCCTGAGATGTCCTTTTATAAAATAAGGGACGTCCCCGGGAAGTCCCTAGGATGTACTTTTGTTGTTAGGGTATTGGCTGGGCCTTCAGACTTAGTGGACTTAGTGTCGTAAACTCGATAGTGCACAAAATTTGGCCTGTTGCTCCCTGCATCCTACTTATCCTCCGACACCCATCCTAAACCTCATTTGCCTCTCCTTCCCTTCAACTATGCAATATGCTTGTTGATTTATTGAGATTGTGGTTCTCATATTCATTATCCACAATCACCAGAACGTTAAATTATAGAAAACTCTTAAGCTGCAATCCAAACATTTGGATTTTTGCTCGCCCTGCGCAATTCGTCAGATCAGCTATGGAAAGGACTCTGTTCTAGGACATAGCTCGAGCATCGACTCCATCACACTTGTTGAATGAAGTCCGTCTTTCCTGTGCCAATCGTGACTATAACCTCTGGACACCACAAGGTCTACTTTGCGAGTTTCTACTATTTAATTTTCATATGTGATGTCGTGTTGGTTCATCTATTGATACATATAATTGGGATTTCATTCATACCAGTGTTGGTATATGAATGTTTTTATTGTGTGAATGAATAGATTTCAATCGACTTAGAGATCTTCGCGTCAGGAAGATTGATTCTTCTGAAAATATTTTTTTCATTGTGTTTTCCCAAGTAATTTATCGAAGAATATACTTTATAGACAGCATGTTCATCCAGGCCGTATCAGGTTGAATTTTATGGAGACAAGTGCGTAAAATAGTACTTTTCCGCATGCGACGGCAGTTGCACGAACGACGCGGTGCGGAGTTTGAGTAAGTCGTCAAGGGCGTAAAAGACATGTTCCGCAAGAGTTAGGTACAAAGTTTCTCCTACGAGTGTTTTCGTCCATGAAATTTATGATAAAAAAAGGTTTCAATTAAACAATAGTAAGTCCTGAATATGCTGCTCATTTTCAACAATACAAAAATCATGCGAAAAAGTGAATTTTCCGCACGATATTTCCATGCACTCAAAAATAATGAAATAGATTTTTTTATCGATATTATAGGGAACTTATTTGAAGAACATTCAAATAACGATAACTTGAACATTAACGATGGTAAATATTGAAATTGAAAGTGCAATTTGTGTTAGTTGCATGCTGTAATATAGCAAATGCCGCAACATCTTGAAGAACGTCGTCTCTTATTTGAATTTGATTGGTTAGTGTTTGCATCAATTATCTCCGTGGGGAGATCTTGAAACTTTCCTGAGTTGTTCATTTTCAATTGAAATTACGTACAACGGAAAGATGACGCTTAACCACTCACGCTCACCACATGTGTCATGGTATTCCCTTCGAAATCGTGCGTAAAAGTAAAAATAATGCGGAAAAGTAAAATCGTACGGAGAAGTTCAACTCTCAAAACAAAAAATATTATACACAGGTAACTCTTCTGAGAAAATTCTTATCAGGAAAAAAATCATTAAGGCTGAGAGAGGTAAAGTAGTTTGTCACCTGATTATTTAGTCTTCTCTTGATGATCCATCAGAACTATTATTTTCTTCTATAATCCTCAATCAATAACATCATATTATTGCTTTGTGCATAGAATGAACGGAATGCTTGGAAAGATGGAATGATCATTCATAAATAAGCATACTTCGTCAGCTATATATCGGTTTTTCATGATAGAGACGTATTAACCTTAATTTGTAATGGAACAACCGGTGGCGAGCCGACTTGATACTTATATCAATCGAAATCTGATTAATCAGTTGAATCGCATGGAAACTGATAAAACAAGATACCAACACCAATCACCACAAGTGTGCGAGCTACTTTGATAGGAAGCGTATTCGAATCCGAATTGAGAAAAAAACAATAGCAATCCGAGAACCGGCCTTTTTACTCTGATGCCCTTCCGTTTAGCACTGACTAAAGTATGTATTCCATATCCCACCCCGGTTATGATCTTCTCAAGTGATATTCCTCAAAATATCGAATGCGTTTCTCCCAATAACTAAGACCGAACCATCATATACCTGGCATTCAACAGCAACAAGATCATCGCATTTACAGTTTACGTTTACACAAAATAAAAAAACTGTAAAACTAGCAGTTTCTTCCTAATAAAATCTGACTGCGCCGACATATATATCCAGGTACGTCCACACCTCAGAGAATTCTCTGACAGGAATAGTATACATATTATCAATCGATTGCAGAGATGGTGGAATTCGAATTTTCAGATTATAAGCATCATGAATAATGGTGTGTCCTGGAGCTACAGTGGTGGAAGAAAGTTGATACTAGCGGTATTTGGAGCCTGGGCTGGTTCAACAGGAATTTTTTTCCATGTAATTTCAACGTATTATATCCACGTATTCGTGACCAAGTGACCAGTATTAGCCAAGTCGAGTCACCATAGTGATGACATAGTTGGAGGTTAACTCAATCAAATTTTCAGAATGTCAGTCACTTCGAGTAGATATGGAAATATGGAAAATGAGTCGATTCCAATTCTACAAATGTGAATTTTTAACTGAATATTCATCGACTATTGATAAATTATATACTTTGCTTCATTATATACTAAAGAATGATGAAAATATTGATATTGAAGAAACCGTTAGATACGGAGGACAGCCAGGTAACAATCTCTCGAGTCATCCCCGCCTGCACTCAGAAGAGAAATAGAAAGGTTGGATACGCATGTGGTTCTTTGAATATATTCTCATATCAGAAGGCATCTATTTAGTAAAGAATGTTTCATTCATTTATATCAATCCGCCGTCAAAATCAATAATCAAGTGGCATCAGGCAAATCGATTCGTTTGCTATTTGGATATTACATTCCCAAGTAACATTTTAAATGCCTAATAGCTTCGATGAGACTTTAAAGAGGTTATGTGAGCGCAAATGATAGGTCTAATTTGTTCTACCGTTTTATGAATGCCCTGGAAAAAGCATATTGGTCTCCATGCCCATATAATCCTATTAAAAGGCTTCGAGATACTATGATAGAACTATCGCATAAAACAATTTGGCATTCAGCTCACTTCGGTTTTAAGAGAGGTCTGTGAGAGTCATTGAAATGCTTTATCAAAACTATTTACTCTTAACAACGCTCTCAAAACTCTCAAGTTTTATTAGTGTCTCGAATTTGACTAGGAGGCTCTGAACTAATCCTATGAAAATACGTCAAATTCATACTAGGCCAATTAGGATTTGACTGAGGCAATAATGAAACCTATTGGCATTATTCTAGCTATGTAAAAGTAATTATTTAAACCTGTAAGCCACAATGAATTCATCGGAGTCAATCATAAAATCTATAGGATTTATGAAGTTTTATTCAGAACCGTGTTAAACCCAAATCCCATAATATAAATGTTCGTATTTTTTTTGCATACAAACGACTCACGTCGAAATGAACTCACAAGAAGATAAATAGTGTGGAATCAAGAGAAATGGCAACTTCAAGCGAAAAAATAAAGAGAATTACTTAAGAATCAAAAATCGAGTCGTGAGAGCAACAGTGAATCAGAATTCTCAAGCCCAAGCAATCCCAAACACCACCTGAAACCACCAAATAGCAAGAATTCATTCGGACCTGATGTTCATGAAGTACCATCAACGAGTCACAACGTAATAAAAAATACTTCTAATCATCGTGCTTCTGATTGGGAACTATAGGATGCGAGGAAGTTGACAACAGTTTTGCACAAATTATGTCAGATGGCGAGTAGAGCATGAATTTGAGAGAATGGAGCAATCAACACAATATCAGGCGAACTGCACTGAGTGTAGTTTGTCTATGTTTCCTACTCGGTTTCCTACTTTAAACCAATCACAAAATTCACAAAGTGAACACTGTAAACAACAAAAGTAGGGTTATGTTAATCATGTTGATGACGTTCTTCTACACTTTGCAACACTGCCAATGAGCACTAGCCAGGATATTCTTGAAGCTTCATAGTTTTATGAAGGCATTATCTTATAACCTTCTAAAATCAATCTTATTATTTTCGAAGCTTTGTTGTCATACCCAGGAGCAAATAGTCATAAGAATGGATTTGAATATGCAATAAGTACTTCAACAGGAGGAAATCGTCTCATGAAATACCTTATCATTACCTAAAGGTTTTAATCAGGCATTAGAGAAAGAAAATTGGTTTTAAGTATATTTTGCGCCATATTTACTACAAACAGAGGTCGGCCATTGTTGGAAATGAAAATGTCAAGCAGAAAATAGAAGAGATGCATTGATACTGCCGTCGGAAATGTTGTTTTTCCACATTATTCAAACGACTCACCCATATTCAGCAAACATTTACACAGTTTTGTCAACTTTTTTGAAAAGTTATTGAAATTCACATCCAATTTTAACTGATGAAAACACATTATTTCTAGGGCGCTGCTTTTTTTGGAGCATATTTGGTCAGTTTTCGTCAAAAAAGTCGTCATCGTTTTCATTTTACAGCCTCAATCATCACAAAAAGGACTATTTGAAACAGTATGGAATTGTCATATCATACCGCCATGTTTAATTTCTTTTATAACTATCTATCATTTTCTCTCCATTTCGACATGTTTGTATTATAATAAGTTCTGAAAAAAGACTATCATAAATCACGTTACGGACTATATTATCTCAACAAATGCTTACTGCAACTGATAAGGTTTTAATTCCAGCCAATTAGTTCTAATGTTGGCATAAGAACTTTACTGTCGTTTTAAAACTTATAGGTTTGAACTCGTGCTTAAAGGCTCTTCTGATTTTGATAGGTTTTATTATTGCTTTGAGGCATACTACAATAAATTCCTATCAGCTTTATGAAAAGCTTTAAGAGAAGCTGTGACAGCATTTATAAAGGTGAGCCCTTTATGTTTTGAGAAGGTTGTTTAATTGTTTTAATGATATTATTGAAGTATAATAGTTTTGAAAAGGCATTTTAAAATAGGCTGTAACAACCTCCTGTAGCTAACAATAAAACTGATAATGTTATTTGAGTTCTTCATTATAGACATAGTATACACAGAGCTTTGAGATCATTCATCTGTCGGCAAACCGAGTGCATCTGAAGACGACCGATGCAACTCAATACAGTGGTGTATTCTGAGATCAGAGTGCTATACAAAATGGTGTGTGGTATAAAGTTACATAAATCAAAAATGATTTGAGATTATCGAGAATATTCAGTACAACTTGATCAAAGGATATAGAATTGGCTTGTGATGTTATTGAAAGAACAAGAATATTATCAAAATATTACATATGTTATATGGTCAGCTTAGGATCAAAAGAATTTGATTCGTTTCGAATGCAAACACAGAAAATATTGATTTCAAATTGATTTTGTGAATGAACGTGAAGCTGGAATATGGTGTCCTTCGACACAGGACAAGTCAACACAGTTTTCTATTACCTAATTTATTTATGACTTTTATCCTGAATGAAAATCAATCATTTTGAATTGACGCAAGGTATAACATGTAGTTCTAGTCATGATGAAGTCATCTAGTGGCAAAGCTCTAAGGTAGGATCAATAGATCGCGACACACACTGTATGGCGCTGCCATCTATAGTCACACGTACAGACCCTCACGTCTTTACGCTACAGAGAGGTTCTACATGTAATCCACTCTGCTGACAGATGTCACTACCTGACATATACTAGAGTTTCCCACCAGAGTTCTCCACCAACCTATTTACTCATTTATTTTGAATTGATTTTGTGAAGGAACCTCAAATCGGAATAGTTTCATTGGACTCAGAACAAGTTATCACAGTTTTCTACTAATCAAATCAATCAAGACTTCAATTCAGGAAACACCCTGTTTGTTCATTCTGTTGGATGATTGATGCAAGAACATCATTTCGAATTGATATCGTGAATAAACGTATAAAGCTGAAAGAGGGTTTCCTTCGACGGACAAAATATCACCCAGTTTTTCATAACTCAATTCATTAGTGACATTTATTTGGGAAACACTCTGCTTATTCATCCTAATTGCTGATTATGAAAGTAAAAAGTTATCAATACCTGTTATAGAGTCTGTGGTATTTTGAAAATATATAATATATATCTATCGCTCTGTATATGAATGAGGTTGCCTTGGGTAAGGAACAATTGTGATGTTGTTAGGAGTTGTCAAATAGATTTTTGAGGAACGATTTGTGTGGTTTTTGTTCCTAGTTGAATTACTAGGATTCTCGGAGTATAGTCATCCGAAATACTACAAGTGGCGACGAGAAGTGCGGAAGTTTGAAATTTAAGTTTTCGCAAGAGATACCACGCGTTGATTGAGTTTAAATAGTCAAATTCGAAAAATGTCATTTTACATTGGTCATTTACGAGAATTCGATCCGTCAGTGTCAGACTGGTCAATTTTCAAAAAACGGATTGTTAATTATTTTGTGGCGAATGACATTAAGGACGATTCGCGAAAAGGGGCGATATTGTTGAATGTGCTCAATGAAGAAGCATATGAACTGGTACACAATCTATGCTTGCCTGCTGAACCAGAGACGAAGAAGTATTCTGAACTCATTGCTTCTTTGACGGAAAATTACAAACCAAGTTTGAGTGTATTCGCTGCACGATATAAATTTCATATGTCGCGCAAAACTATCAATGAATCAGCACGAGAGTGGTCGGCACGATTGAAGAATTTGGCTGAGTTATGCGACTTTGAGCACGATCAATTGGAAGTAGCATTGCGTGATCATTTTATCATTGGTTATGATAAAGGAACAGTACAAGAACGTCTTTTCGGAGAAAAGAAGACAGCAACTTTCAAAAGTGTTGTAGAAGTTGCTACGATGAAATCTGCAGCTAAGCCATCTTCCATGTCTGCAAATTCAGAAATAGTTGTGAAAAAGGAAACAGAAGTACACTATGTCAAATCCCAACAGGACAGAGGTAGGCTGAAGAAACCGTCCGGAGTACAACAGTCATCATCGTCAAGAGGACAGCCAGCTTCGTCTTCATCGGGAAATACCAAGTGTACAGTATATGGAGGGAAGAACCATCTAGCAGATGAGTGTTCTTTTCGAGAATGTTTTTGTCACGTGTGTAACAAAAAGTGTCATTTAGCTCCAATGTGTACCCAGAAACGAAATGAAACTAGAAGGAATTTCAACAACTCTCACCATCAAAACTATTCAGAGTCTGATTTTTCAATTTACTATATGGAATCGATATTGGGTCAAGTTTCACAGTTTTATCGAGAAGATTCTTTGCGGAGTATTTCAGTGGTTAATTTCTACATGTAACGGATACAAATTTCCATCTATATAATGAAGACCAAATTATTCCCAAAGGATATATTATTTGCAATGTGAATTTTCAAGAAAAAACTATTTCCATAGATATTTATGTTATACAGGGTGCTTCAGGTCCACCTTTGTTGGGTCGTCATTTATTTCAATCTCTTTCAACTGAACATTGCAAATAATTTTCATATCGATTCACCTGACGATCTGAGAGAGTTATTCAGAGAATTTGAATCGGTATTTGAACCAAGACTTGGTACTTTAACTTAAGGTGTAGAGAAAAACAGTTTTTAATTCCCAACTTTGACACCCTGTATATCGACTATGAAGGGCTAAAATGAAAAATGGTATTTAAAAACTCATATTATTTTTGTTCACGGAATATATGGTTAATGGATTGACCTCCTTTTAGCGGACACCCTGTATATCTATCGCTCTGTATATGAATAAGGTTGCCTTGGGTGAGGAACAATTGTGATGTTGTTAGGAGTTGTCAAATAGATTTTTGAAGAACGATTCGTGTAGTTTTTGTTCCTAGTTGAATTACTAGGATTCTCGGAGTATATTCTTCCGAAACACTACAGAGTCATGTCTCTGAGCTAGTTAATCATATTGTTTCTTCTCCATAGTCATATTATACCATGATGCCGTTATTGAGAAAAAATATCCAATAGATAGTGCTGTGCACATTGTATAACTTCGAATGTTCCTCTATTTTTGCTTTCACGAGCTATATGCTATGTCGAAGTTGAAATCACCTATACGAACTTTTCCGTACTCAAGTCATGTTTACTAATACGCCTCTTATGGCCAGAAAATGCTCATTCATTCTGGTAATGTACCCTCCGACCAACACAAAGCGAACACTAACATCAATTTTGTTTTGTTGGGAAATACAAAGCAGTATTTTTGAAGGTAAATTCAGCACCACTTTGAAATATATTTTCCACAATCCGTACGTCGAAGAGATAGACGTGGTCGGAATGCGAAATGAGGTGTTTCGGAAAAATAGATGTACCGCTGAAGTTTCACTGTCCTGGGAATATGATGGAAGGATGGAGTCATCGGAAATTTCGAGCTAAAGCGAAAAGTTATGCTGTGTTTGAGTATGTAGGAGGTAGCAAATATGTTTCGAACGACGAAGTGATGACCAGGGAATATGAATTTTTCCTGTTTTTTCACATGATGTCTACGATCAACTAGAGAGCATTGACATATTTTAATGTACTGTAGCATTTGGAATTGCTACAAGATAATTCAAGGTCATTGTTTTGATGGAAATTCTCAACTGACAGTAGAGTAGCACTGTGTTTTGCTAAGATTTGTCTTCAGTTTTCTTTGGTGAGTAAACCAAGTTTTCAAAATTCTTACCTTATGAATTTGAGAAGAACAGTGAACATTCAGTCTGACACATATTGAATAATCCTTGAGAAGAAGAATATTTAATCAAGCAACCATATCACACATTGCTCCAAATTAGATCTCTTCACAAGTGAATTCCAATAGTAGAGTACCCATTTCTTCTGATATTATATGTGCTAATAGGATGTGATGATGTAAGCTGCAGGAGTCTTTGATTTCTGGCGTTCTGATCTCGAGGCCATAGAATCGAAGAAATTATTTGATATTGTAATCCATTCGGGAAGTAGACAAGACAACTTACCGTTGGTGTTCTCTAGTGTGATGAATCCTTCATCGCTAAAATATCTCAGGATATATGGAGATGTCGGTTCATTTTGAATTGGTTTCCATTTGGATATAAATTTCTTTATTCGTTTTTGGGATTATATTTCGAGGTTATATTTCCATATTAGTGTCATCCAGGATGTCACTATACCACTGTCTGTCATTATGGAAAGAACTGTCATTGATCTTCTGTCAAGGATTGTGAGGTCCTTCCTATGAATGCAAAAGTAGGAGAACAATTCTTCTTAGTAGTTGAGACAATAGCATTTCATCGACCGATGAGATCCATGGAATTCATATTTGGCGCTGATTTATGATTATAGCAGGAAGTTAGTGTTTTGACTTATTGATACGAAGGTACGAGAATTTCTGGTATCTACCTCACTTCTTCTCGGTAGGTCATGGTGGCGTTCAGTTGACATGAGAATGAAGTGAATTTATTTTCTTGGTGAAAACCGTAGCAACCCTTCGGGCAATTTGTTTTTGAAAGCCGTTGCTCACCACCAGTGAATGGAATCTCCATTTCTGTGATGTTTTGATGTCACCCAATTTGTTTATTTCAGGAAACTTAAACAATGGACCACACAGGGTATGAGACAATGAATATCTGAAATTAGTATCTCTGAATAAATTCCATCGTGTTCTGGAGCCTTTCCAGATTACAAGTTTCATGGAATGATTTCTGTCATTTCAATTCCGTTGTATAAATGAATACTCTTTTATTTACAACCTTATATGTAATGTTGTCATTACTAACGTCATTGAAGGCTGGGAAGAGTGTCACATTACACACCTCTACTTTTTGACCTCATTTCCCGCCCCTCACTACTTCCCGCCCTCACTTGCCGCCCTCACATATGTGATAATTCAGGTATGTTCAGAACGAAACATAGATTTATTGATTTTGATCGAAATATGGAGATTGTAAATAAAATAGTATACAAATGTCGGTAGGGAGTTTCATTCCTGTCTCGAGATTATAGCAAACCTCGACGCTTTGCGTCTCGGTTAACTAACTAATCTCACGGCAGGCATGAATCACTTTCCACCTTGGTGTGTAATATACTATTCCAATTTTCGCCATGTAAGTTTCATTATATTTGACTACTCCATCACTAGTTTCAATCTCATTGAGAAATTTCTTATTGATCCCGTCGATGAACAATTCCTTTTTTTTGTTCTTGTTTTGCAATGATCAATTCTTGTATTCATGAGCAATCGAAATTTCAAAGAAAATTCATGATTGAACTCGTTTTATTCCCTTGTTCGCGCTGTCACTCTTTTGTTGTGTACTTCTACACTGTTATAAGAATCAAATTATCCAATATACAATGACCCACTTCTAATGGAAACACGCCTGTATCTTACGTGATCGTTGGGTAAGAATCCTGACATTTGCTGGAGCGAGAGATTCACCAAAAATGCACTCTATGACCAAGTGGGGTCATCTTCAGTGATATACACTGCTCGCAAACAGCCATGGAACCACCCCAATTTCTGGAAAATGATGTAAGGAATCAAAATAGGTTGCAAATCACTTCGGGTTCGGAATCAGGACCCCATGTTCGGCCGTTATCCTCTGATGTGAGGTGATCCTCGGAAGATGCTGAGTGATTTGAAATTTCAATAGGTTCCTTCCAGAATAATCATGCATCGACAAGAATTCTGTCTTTCATTTTGTTTCGTTTTTTCTTTTTTCTATTAGCGTGCAACAAATTGCACGTTTATTATTAATATTATTATTAATTAATTCGCGAATTATGTATTCGATTATAAATGGTTCTTCATGTTCACACTTGAGTTTTTTCCGCACACTTGTAGAAAAAATAGTGTACCTAACACGTGCGTAAAGTGACTTTTCCGCACGCGATTGCAGATGGCCGAACGAAGCATTAGCGGAGTCACTTTCCGCACTTGTTAGGTAAACTGCTATTTTCATCACTCGTTTCATTCATTGCTCTGATTTCCGAAACACCCTGTTGAAATGAACAGAGATATTAGAACAATTCATATACAGGGCACGACGAGCTTTCACTATCTCCATATCGAGAATCAGTCGGCAGAAATCCATGAAAATATGCATGCCCATATTTTAGAATATGCTCTCTTCATGCTGATTTCATCGATACATCACACTTGGGATCTATCGGAAATGATCACAAATATATAGGTTGTTCAAAATCGAGATTCTTCAACTTTAGGATTTTTTTGTGTCGAAACTATTCATTATCGGCCAAAACGGCTCACATGTCCCTATGTCAACTCTAGATTTTCTATTCACTGATATTTAATCGATACAGGGTGATCACAATTCTGAATCTTGAACCACCATGTATCTGTTCCGATTAAATATCATCAAATAGTGAATCACAAGTTGAGATAGGGACATGTGAGCCGTTTTGGCCGATACTGAGTAGTTTCGACACAAAAAAATCCTCAGGTTGTAAAATCTAGATTTTGAACACCCTATATCTCTGTTATCATTTTCGATAGACCCCAAGTGTGATAAATCGATAAAATCAGCTCTCCAGGGAAAATCTAAAAATGCATTCAAATACAGGGTATTTCATTTGAAATATCAATGTTGCTACTACTTAAGTCGACCATAAGATCGATCTCTTCAGGTTGTTTATCTTGAAGATCAGTGAGATTGCCCCAGAATAAATAAGCTTACAATGGAGTCGTTCAATGTATCAGATCAGTAGACCACCCTGCCAAAAATGTTGCTGGGACCACATTCTCGGATTCTGAGAGGTTGTGTAGAGTAAATTAACTAATGCCGTAATGGCAGCAATCTGTGAATGGGAGGAACAAGAATCACTGTCCTGGGAGAATACTTCAGGTTTGAAACACTTGGAAATATTCATAAACTGATCTTCCTACAGAGTTTTTGAGTTTCTGCAAGCCATATGTGGAGCCATATATGGACACTGATGCTGTCTACTATCAAATTCAGAATATAGTCATGAATCTAGCAGATGCCGCTGCTACACCCTAGCGACTGAAACAGCTGGACAACCCAGCAAACAAAATTATGTAAAATTCACATTAATGTTACATTACTCATAATACGTGTTATGTAACTATGTTATGTGAATCTCATATCACTGTTATAGCGCAATGTCTCCACAAATCAACCACATTTTCACCTTACCTATGTTATATTTTCAATAGCTAACTACAGAGATAGCTGTAGACATCTCTTTGTACAACAGAGGATTCTAACTGTAGTGAGCATTTTCATTCTGGAAGTGGTGTGCCTGATTCACAAGAGGTGCGCTACTGATACACGTGAAGATAGATCTTACAATACCAGACAGAGTAGGAATCATAATATTCATTTGCCAATACCTAAACTGAATTTAACAAAACACTCTATTATGTATGAAGGGAAGAAAATATTCAATTACCTACCACAGCTAACCAAGATTATAGTGGATCATAAAATTTTCCGAAAATCGGTTAAAAATCTGCTTCTTGGGAAAGCATACTATAGCCTGCAGGAATATTATGTTGACATGCTTCAAAGGCCGTAAAATGATGTTGCATATTATTATTCTTATTGTTATTATTAGTTTCTTCAGTGCACTTGCATGTTGTTATGTGCTTGCTGAGATGTTTATATATATATATATATATATATTGTGATTCAATTGCATCTATATTATGCAATGATATTATGTTTCTTTTTTTTTATTATTGTTAATATTTCCTGTCTTTCATTCATTTCATTCTTTATTTTCACTGTATGTATTGTATTTACACCTATCTGTTTTATATTTAATATTATATGACCAAATTTATATTTATATTTTATAACTTACTTTGTCAATAAGAATCTTCTTGGTCACTGAAGTATATATCTATTTATCTATCTATCTATTTTACATATATTTCATATGATTTCATTGCTAGAAATATTATGATACGAGTATAACAAACTGACATAAATATTACATAACATTTTCTAGATTTTATTTGAAATTTGCATCCCTATCATATAGAAATGTCATCTACAAATATAAAAAAGGGCTTTCACGCTGGGTTGATAGTTGCGCAACACTTGGTAACAATGTCGTACCAAAACTGCACATCGAAAAATACTAGTAACTTTCGAAATGGGCGAACCGCGTTATCGATTTAAGTTGGCAAAACTGTGCACCGATGCCAGATTTATTTGACATTTCTAGAAGCGATTTGTTGTGATCAGCTGATCTCTGCGAATTATTCATTACTGACAATTTGTACTTTCAAGGAATTGTTTGTGATTTATTTGTGGATCATAGATGAAATTCGATTTATTCAAAATGCCTAAACCATTGAGTGCGTAGGCGCAGAAGATGGTCCATTACTTCCAATGACTGCTGTGAGAGATGTAAGTTGAATGATGGTATTAATAATGATATTTTGTGTTGTCCGAATGATCCAAATATGATTTGTGTTAGTTTATTGTAATGACATAGTGGTTTCATGAGTTTTTGTGCGGGTTTCCTCATGAATTATATTGAGAATATTGAAGTAAGAACAACTCTTGTTGTCTATTTCAGTTAACAGTCGAAAGCGCTCTGCTACGAATATTGAATAAATTATCTTGCACGAAATTCAACTCTCCCCTTCTTTGGTATTTTATAATTTCCAATATAAGTAGATGCACCACTATTTATTTTCCCACGAAATAAAATCAATTGATCGAATTTCTATTTCATTTCACCAATTCATAGTAATTGAGAAACATTCAAAACGATTAGATAACCTCAAAATTGAATTCGAAGTTTTTATTTTTTTTACTCAGTAAATGTGAATACTGACCAGTTTTATAAAAAAATATAATTCAAGACTTAACTGTGTTTTGGTAGAAAAATAAGTTATTTTTAATGTCAATATCTGTGATTATTAATATATCATTCTTCAAGTTATTATTCTTTATGAGAATTTCATTATCATTAAATTTCATATTCAGTATATTCTTAAGGTGCATGGTTCATTAAATACAAATATTGAAGTTCATTTATCAACTTCGAGTGCTGATTTTGAAACATAAATGGACGGCTTATGAGTTGGTTCCAAAAAACATTATAACATCCGACGATCGTAACACTAGACATATCCATATTCAAGCGGTTGCTCATTCAGTCATTTCCTTTCAACTGGAAACACTGTATGTGTTGACGTGGTGTTGACATATTGACGTCACTATCAACCCATCGTGAAAGCCCTTCACGTTTTTATATAATATTCATGAAACCACTTGAATTATATTCGAATAAATACATATCAGAAATTAACAAACTTTCTCACCACACTATCTCACTTCACAGGTATATGCACATATTGAAAACCAATTTATTACAATTTCAGTAGGTATGATCTACACTCTACATACTATAATATCTATACTAATAATATTATTGATGATGATATATATAGTTATAGTGCATATGCGTTGGAAGTAGGCTAGTGTGGGGAAGGGTTTATTTGACAATTCTTGATTGTGTGGAAAAATGTAGCAGGGACAAATTAGTAATAAAATGCTTGATGATTTATCATATTGACTATTTCATTTACTTTTTACTGTAATAATTCTCTTCTCATGGTACAGAAGAACTTCAATTAATTTTTGAGATTTCCTCTTCCAAACATTTTTCGATCAATTATAATTGATCAGTTGCCCGCAGACTTGTAGTGAGCGGACCCTGTATACAGTGATTTTGATTGATTTTGAACTTTCATCACGATTGCGGGAGGTGTCAAAGTGGAGAACTGTCAAGAGATTTTTCGAGATGACGGCAGAGATTGTCGCTATTATTCAATATCGCTGAATTGGGTACGTTTCGCCAATTCAGATAATATTCATCGTCTGCGATGGTATTCGAATGTTCCTGAGGATAGAATTCCGCAAGTGAATGGAGTATTGCTGTTTGATGTGGCGATTATAACTATTTACCACCAGAGCTGTTAGTGAGTCGTAAGTGGATACTCCAAGTACACCATCATACATTACTGAAATCATCAGTTATACTTCGTGTTTACGGGGTGTTGACTCAGTATTTACTAGACATTATTTTGGGACTTTGGGGTAGTTTAGTTATCTATAGATGTTAGATAGACTGTGTTCTTTAGATTATACATATAAAATTACATTCGTCAGTAGTGATTTCACCATTTGAAACCCACACCCCTTTAATTCGTCCTGCTTTCTGCAATTCTTGATAAACAAGACATAATTCAGAACCAGTACATCACATTTGGCGCCCAACCTGAGGGCAGTGAAATCTATAGTTTGTAGCTATTTCCAAATATTGAGTAATTCATTGTCCGTGGTCAAGTGGTGAATTCATTATAGAGTGTTCATATAGATATAGATTGAAAAAAAAATGCCTAGACCTAAGAAATCAGCCAGTCAACCAGATTTTAAGGAACCACTAGAGGTTCTCAATGAAACATTAGCTAGTTTAACTGGACTTATGAAAGAAATCAATTTGAATTTATTAGAAAATAAATCATTGATGGGAAAAATTGATGGTAAATTAGATAAGAATGCACATGAGGTGATACAGGGCGATCGAAAGTCGGTAGAAACTTTAGATAGGAGTAATGTCGTGGAAGATATATCAGTCCCAATGAATTTCCAAGGGGTCACAACTGAGAGGGGATATATTTCGGCATGGAAAGATTTAGGCGGTAATAACATTCATTTTACACCTGGGGGGCCGATGCATCCACTACAGTTCATCAGAAAACTGGAGAATGTTTTTGAAGATGCAGGGGTAGCTAAAGATAAACAAGTTAATTTAGCTGTGAATGCTATGAGAGGATCAGCACAAAATTGGGCTCAATTGAAAACAGAATCCTTTGATTCCTTCGATACTCTCAGAAGTATGTTTTTGAATCGTTATTGGGGGGTTATTCAGGAGAGAGAGCTTTATCAGAAAATAAAATTTGGAGTTTATGAGCAGGGTTCCAAATCTGAATATTTTCTTAAAACGGTGAGCGAGGCAAAATTTCTTTCTCTGTCTCTCTCAGAATCTGAACTGGTTAAGATGGTTATTCAGCATTTTTCACCAGAAATTCGACGTGGAATTATAATTTCTGGTCTTTCGAAGGTGGATGACGTGGAACAGCATCTTCGGGAAATTGACAGCACCGAGGGGGTTTGCTGCAGCATGACAAATAGAGGGAATAACACTGCAAATAATATAACTGCAAATAATATAACTTCAAATAACAGTAATTCGAATACTTCAAATAGGAATTGGAGAGCTGAAGGAAGAAATACCAATAGCATGTCGTCGAGTACAGACCGGGTTATCCGTAGAGGGGACACAAACCATCAGGGAAATAATGCATCTTCTCGTAGTCATACTACGACTAATCATAGGTATCAGGGCGAGGCAGAGGGTGATTCACCCATCTCAGCTATTTTTGAGTTAAAAGGTGACTCATCTTTGCCGAATATTTTTGACAGTCACGAGACTATATTGGAAGAAGAAAAGCAGGAACTGAGGCGATCACCTGTAGTTCCGGTTATCAACGTAGTAGTAGGGGCAGTTTCAGTTAAGGCACTGGTAGACTCTGGTAGTCAATTGACTTGTGTGTCTCAAATGTTCTTCGATGAAATAATCGCCAACAATCCGGATATTCCGAGATTGCCAGCGAACTGTGCTACGTTGTTGGGAGCGCTTGGCGATAAAAGCCAAAAAGTTCGTGAGCAAGCTTATCTGCAGTTCACAATTGGTTCGTTCAATTTTGACCAAGTATGTGTGATTGTTCCGAAATTAGTCAGAGAGATTATTTTAGGTTGTGATTGGATGCTGGAGTATTCAGTAAATATCGACTTCCAGAGTAAACAAATCGGGGGCATTTTTCATGGTAGACATCAATTTGTAGATTTCACAGGTGAAATGGATATTTCATCTCATATTGCTGTGAGTGAATTGTCGATAGAAGAGGATCCAAATCATTCGAAGTTAGATCTGAAGGATTTGTATACAGACGAGCAAATTTGGCAGGTCATTGATCAGGCTGAAGCTTTCGATGATAACTTCAAAAATAAGTTATTTGAGTTGGTTAAGCATTATCGTCACGTTTTCTCGAATAAACCTGGTAGAACAGATGTCTACAGCCATCAAATAATTCTACATGATTATACACCTTTTTTCCTCAAATCGTATCCCATAGCTAGAATACATAGGGAGGAGGTTAAAAGACAAATAAGAGAAATGATCGAATGGAAGGTAATTGAACAAGCAAGCACAGAGTACGTGAGTCCTCTTGTTGTGGTAGGTAAAAAAGATGGTTCAATTCGTATATGTATCGATGCCAGATACCTCAACAGCCGGATGGTGAAAGACCATGTGACCCCTCCTAACCCAGGTGAACTTCTTCATGAGTTCACTAAGAACCAAGTTTTGAGTGTCATGGATTTGACTGCCAGCTATTGGCAAATACCCATTCAGAAATCTCATCAGAAATATACAGGTTTTTCCTTTGAAGGAAAGACATATGTATTCACAGTTCTACCTTTTGGTTTTGCTACGTCTGTTGGCAGCTTCATCGTAGGTTTGTCAAAGATTTTGGGACCAGAGGTGGAAAGTTTCGTGATACCTTATGTAGATGATTTGGTCATCCATTCGGAAAATGCTGAGATTCATTTGGAGCAGTTAGCAACAATTTTTTCAAAGTTCAGTGCCGCGAACATAACTGTTAAATTGAAGAAATCTCGGTTTGCATGTAGGAATATTCATTTTTTGGGTCATTTGATAACCCCAGAGGGCATTAAAATGGATCCATCCCGGATAGAAGCTATCAAGCGGTTCCCAACGCCTAAGAATATTAAGCAACTCCGTTCATTTCTAGGTCTTGTGAATTATGACAGGCGATTCTGTCATCGATTTTCTGAACTCACTGTTCCTCTCCTGCGTCTCCTGAAAAAGGGACAAATATGGCGATGGGGGGTAGAGGAAAATGCTACGTTCTGTAAAATAATAGACGCATTTTTGGATGTCACTCTTTTACATCATCCAGATCCCGAAAAAAAATACTATATACAAACGGACTCGTCCGGATACGGCCTAGGAGCAGTTTTATTTCAAAGAGATGAGCAAGGCAACAAAAACGTAATTGCGTATGCAAGTCGGACTTTACAACAAGCGGAGGTACGTTATAGCGTTACAGAGAGAGAAGCCTTAGCAATATTATACGCCTTGCGTCAATGGCGAATATTCATCTTAGGTCGACCTCTTACAGTTATCAGTGATCATAAGGCATTAGCATTCATAAAGAATTGTAGGTTATTGAATGCTAGGCTCACGCGGTGGATTCTATATCTACAAGAGTACGATTTTGATGTTGAGTACTGTAAGGGTTCCGAGAATTTAGTAGCCGATTGTTTGTCTCGTTTTCCGAAGAAAGATATCACATCAGCAGCTTCCGTACCTAGTGGTAATGAAGTTAGTGTATGTGCTATAAATACAGAATTGAATCAAGCGATAAAATCTGATTTGAATAAGATTGCAGAGTCTCAAGAAAATGACGAATTCTGTAATAAAATAAAGAGAGAATTGAAGAGTTCTGAAGGAACAGTCCGGTGCAAGAAATGGTACGTAATCCATGATGGAAAAATATTCCGTCGTGGATGTGACCTGAATCCGGGATTCAAACTTTGCTTGCCGAAAATCAGTATATTGAACATTGTGAAGCAGGAACATACCGAAAATGGGCATTTCGGGGCTAAGAAGTGTTGGTTATATTTACGTAAATATTACTATTTTCCAAAAATGAGGGAAATAGTAAGAAAAGTAGTGGCCGGTTGCGATCTTTGCCAGAAGGCGAAAATTTCAAAACGAACGCTCGGTGAAGTGCACGCTGTCATAACTGACAGGTGTAATCAGTTGGCTTGTTTGGATCTAATGGGCCCACTACCACAATCGCGTGGGGGTGTTACACAACTTCTCGTTATTGTTGATGCATTTAGTAAGTATGTGGCGTTGTTTCCATTGAGGAGAGCTATAACACAATCGATTTTACATGTGATAAAAGATAAGTATATTCCGGTAGTGGGAAAACCAGAAGCCATACTGACAGATAATGGTACTCAGTTCCATAGTCAAATTTGGTTCGATAGTCTAGAGGAACTGAATATCCGCGTGTTGCACACTTCAGTCTATTTTCCCCAAGGAAATATGACTGAGCGGGTTAACCGTGAGATAGGTAGATTAATCCGAACTTTCTGTTTTGCAAGGCACACAAAATGGTGTATGTATTTGAAAGATATTGAAAAATACCTAAATGGGGCAATTCACGAAAGCACAGGTTTCTCTCCTAACGAAATTCACTATGGGCGTCCACGATTAAACCCGTTCTACGCTATTGTTGATTACCCGATGGGTGGGCATGACAGAGACAGAGAGGGAATAATTTTATTAGCCCAGAAAAATTTGATATTGAATGCAAATAAACGCCGTGACAAGGGTAATCGGGAGAGGAATCCTGTAATTTTTGAAGTTGGTCAGGAAGTTTTAGTAAGATCACATAAATTGTCTTCGGCTGAAAATAAAGAGATCAAGAAGTTTTTTTTACTTTATGAAGGTCCGCATTCAATTAAAACACAAAGGGGTCCCAATTCCTACGAAGTTGAAGATTCATTGGGAAATTCATTGGGAGTGCACAATGCAGTGAATCTCAAAAAGTATGAGCATCCAGTTGAATATCTGTAGATTATTGATGTTTTCAATGTCTTTAGTATTTAGGTCTTTGGTATTGTTTTGAAGATTATGTCAATTATGTATTAAGTGATCCATTGATTGTTCATCAATTGTTTAACTTAATAGGGGGGTATATGTAGTGAGCGGACCCTGTATACAGTGATTTTGATTGATTTTGAACTTTCATCACGATTGCGGGAGGTGTCAAAGTGGAGAACTGTCAAGAGATTTTTCGAGATGACGGCAGAGATTGTCGCTATTATTCAATATCGCTGAATTGGGTACGTTTCGCCAATTCAGATAATATTCATCGTCTGCGATGGTATTCGAATGTTCCTGAGGATAGAATTCCGCAAGTGAATGGAGTATTGCTGTTTGATGTGGCGATTATAACTATTTACCACCAGAGCTGTTAGTGAGTCGTAAGTGGATACTCCAAGTACACCATCATACATTACTGAAATCATCAGTTATACTTCGTGTTTACGGGGTGTTGACTCAGTATTTACTAGACATTATTTTGGGACTTTGGGGTAGTTTAGTTATCTATAGATGTTAGATAGACTGTGTTCTTTAGATTATACATATAAAATTACATTCGTCAGTAGTGATTTCACCATTTGAAACCCACACCCCTTTAATTCGTCCTGCTTTCTGCAATTCTTGATAAACAAGACATAATTCAGAACCAGTACATCACAGACTGAAACGAAACAATACAAAATTGTGAGAAATTCATAGGCTGAATAATATTCAAATCAAAGATAATGAAATGTCCTAACAGAAGATGATGAGAATACATCAAATAATCAATAGAAACCATGACCTACTACTGTGTTTTTGAATGGTGAGAGATATTATGTATTCTTCAGAACTTCACAAAATCAAAATTGTGTGTGATCAAACTATATATAACGCTCTCATTCATCTCCCTATTCAGCCTCTGGTGACTTGATCGGAATCACTCTCCTACTAGTTCCTTTATATCAGAGTGAGATATCGAAGCGTAACGCGTGATCATGATGGATTCTGAAAAATATAGAGTCTGTTTAAATTTTTCAAATAAAAATCAAAAATATATATCACCAGATGATGATATATTGACTGTTTTCAATTCCCCAACTTCGATGTTTCCCCTCTGTCCATACCAGGAACATTGTGTGGTAAACAATAGGACCAGGGCCATGTATAGATAGTCTCTTCTATCTCTACCACCTTGGGTTTAGAAAAGAAGTATACCTACCTAGAAATCCAGACAGTTTTCCTATTGAATTTCTCCATTCAATTATTTATGAAATAAATAAGGAACACTGACAAAATGTTCACATTTTCATAACCAATATATTTATTCATTTATCTATTGACCAATATGGTTACAAACAGATTGAAAAATCCGAAAACATAACCCTCTACTCAATAAATCAGTTAGTGGGTTGTGAACAAGAAGAGAAAAAAAAAACATGAACAAACGGAAAGTAAATTATGGAATAAGAAATAGTAAATTCTGTTATACAATAAGTGTGAAATCTGTATACTTACATATGATCAGAGGAGTAATACTTCTTAATTTGAAATTTGAAACAATTCAACTTGAGTTCAAAATATTTAATGTCATTACAAGTGCTGTTGAATGTTTTAAGCAGCCTGCATAATGGTGAATTTTGAGCAGCGTTAGTTTTTTTGAAAGGTATTTTGAAGAATTCTGGGTTTCTCAGCTGTCTAATTTGAACACTGAGTTCAATCTTCGAGAATGAATGCGGGCACTGTGTTAATCCTTTCATCAGTTTGGAAATCATTATCAAGTCTGTTACATTTGGCCTATCTTTAAGATGTAAAATATTGTGTTCACGCATCAGTGGAGTGTAGTCACTATTAATGATTTGTACATTCGTTTCATGAGCAATATATCTGAGAAATTTTTTCTGCACTCTCTCAACTCTATCTATGTCAACCTGATACTGGAGATTCTAAACAACTGTCGCGAAACAAAGTTTACTGTGAATATATGCATTATAAATACCAAGAAGACTCTTTTTGAAGAATCCCATCATTTGATTGCATTCGTAGATCGTTTTTCCTAAGTGCATAAAGTAGAAGTGAGCAATTTTTAATAGCCCTAATGTATCCATTCAGTGCTACCATCTGAGTTCTGCCATGAAGGTAGGACCATATCCATTTCAGGAGAGAGTCGCCGACACCAACCTTAGCAAGCCTAGTTATTAAAATTTTGTGACTGATTTTATCAAAGGCCTTGCTGAAATCAGTGTGAACGACATCAACCTGAACTTGATCATCTATTAAGTTCAATAAAAAATCTGTGAATGTCATCAGATTTGCTTATATTGATCTGTGGGGGAAGAATCCGTATTGTTCTGGAATTATTACATCTTTACATTTATTGAAAATTTCATTGTAGATCATCTTTTCGAATAGTTTGCCAAATATGCATAATTCACTGATAGGTCTATAGTTTCTAATGTTATGTCTATCACCTTTTTTGTGAATTGGAATGATGTGAGAATTTTTCCATTTGGAAGAAAAAATGCCTTGCCGAAGAGATAGGCTATGAATATGTATAAAAAGAGGTATCAGATTGTTTTTGCATTGTTTTATGAATGACACTGGGATTCCATCGGGGCCAGCACATATTTTAGGGTCTAGGAAATTCATGGTCACTGCTAGGCTGTTAGGAGTTATTCCGATTTCTTCAGGCGACAGATTTGTGAATGATGGGTTTTTCCCCGTGGTTGATTAATTATAAGTACTTTTGAAAAAATTAGCAAAGAGATTGCAAATAGTGCCACCAGTATCAGCTGTTTCATCATCAAGGTACAGTGAGCCAAGGATAGCAACATTACTGTTTTTTTTTGTTTTTGATAAATTTCCAGAACAGTTTTGAATTTGAGTATATTTTATTCTCCATATTACGAGTATACTCAGAAAAGTCACGCATCAATTGTTTGGAACGCCGACGTAGGTCCATGAACTCCAAGTAATAGTTCTGATCTTTATATATTTCAAATTGCTTGTGCTCCTTATTCTTCATCAGAATTGTACGAATTGTTTCTTATTTAAAATGAATTGTAAAGCCACTTTTGGTTTTCATGACAGGGACGTGATCTTTTATGATTCTGTTGATATTATCGTAAAAAAGTTCAATTGACGTAGCTACGTCCTTGTCACGAAACACTATTGGCCAATCAATTTTTGAAAGGGCATCATTATTCGTGTCATAATTAGCCTTTGAAATATTTAAATATTCTTCGTTTTTATAATGCAATTTTCTGAAGTTTGTTTTCTTTAAACTTACCACTAACGCTTGATGATGAACGTCTTCTTTCAATATAACATCAATAAATTTTCTTACATGTTCGATACAACTGTGGTTCGAGAAAACGAAATCCAATATTCTTCTATTACCATTAAGAACACTATTGAATTGCAAACATTCAAATGAAAATAACATGTCGATTATTTCAGATTATTTGTCATCTACATTTCTAGGTTCTAAAAAAGTCTCATTATGGATAGGCTACCATGATATTGTGTTTTTGTTTATCACAAGTTCGTTCTTCTGTAGTCTTGTTGAAAAAGAAGTATATGCTAGATTATCACCTGGTGATGAGTATACACAACATATGAGAAGGTTTTCTCCGTTGTCCTCTTGGATTGATATCCACAGGTCTTCAGCGCCTGACTGGATATATATATATCTTTATTCCAGAATGTGAGGTACTTCGAGGTTTACACAAAGAGGAAAATCCCATTGCATCTTTTATTTTTGATAAATACCTACTCACTAATCTAACCTTCACTTATTCTCAATAACATTTTAGAGGTTATCAAACACAACAGAAAAATGGTGTGAACAAGAAAAAACACTCGGAATACGGATAGAGCCTCTTCAAGTCTTCACTTGTAACTTATCACCTCAGAGTCAACCTACACCAAGCCAGTCAACCAACACCAACATCACGAAACATCATCGGTACTGCCAACCTAATACAATACGTAGCGTAGTCATGCAACATTCATGTGAAATAGCAGCTATTATATTGATAGCACAATTTCACATGTCGGTTACATCATATTTACGTGAAATATTCATATAAATATGAGGTTCACATATTTTCGAATCGTTATGGAATATTCACTTGAACATTTTATATGAATAAGTTCTCTTGATGTTATATCACAGCTATGTAAATATAACGAATGTGTTTGCTGGGAATTCTCTTGCATGTATGTACATACGATTTAATATCCATAGGCTGACGAATCATCTTTAGTTCAGGTGCAAATCAATCTCCTTTTTTCTGATACATTTTGAGGAATGAGTCTGCAATTATAGATGTCTCTGATCATTATTGTTGCAACACGATATTCATCAAAGTCGCTACAAATTCTAGCCAAAAACCAGTTTTATGAGGGAATTCACAAAAGGTGAAGAATGTCATGGGAATTGATTCTCATAGTTGCCGACTTTTGTTATGGCTATTTTTGCCGAACCTTCATATTGGAAATACATTTCAATTCCATTCGTGTATCAAACTGCAGGTATTTCCTTATATTTATTTTCAGTTATATCCTCTCCATTGTTCTCGATCTACCAATTTTCCAAATTCATTTTGATTTTCGAAGGTATATAGTTACCGGAAACATTCATCAATGAGTGCCCAGTCGCAAATCCCTCCTCTCTATTATAGTTGTAGGGTGAAATATCGACTACAATATTGGAGCAGCTAACGGAACAAAATGAAAATATCGTATTCCTCCATATTTTCATCTCAATTTTCTGAAATGATTTGAATTTATTCACAATTCGATGAAAACTACGAACACTTTGCATCACACATTTCAAGAATATTCCACATTTATTTCCGAGAGGGAGTTTAGCTGCACCGCATTCTCTGAATGGTTATCTTCATTAACCTTCGGGAATGCCAGTATCGATAAGCCAAAAATCGAAAATCAAATGCAAATTGGAAAATTCCCTGTGCATCCCGCTTATCAGTTCCGTTGCCGCCATTATGTAATTATGAGCGGTTCCACAAATTGGATGAAGTAGTTTGTTCCAATCACACGTAGCTTTACTCCGCTTATAACTAAATGTTCGTCTCAATATACCTATAACTCCTAAATGATTCTTTTTACCTACTACATAAGTGGTCCATATCGAACAACTTATAAATTGAAATAGGTGATGGGAAAAAGGATGATGTTCATAGTTCACAATCGATAGGTTATGGTGAATGAGAAACTCTGATATGAGCCCATAACACATTGTGAACTAGATAGGTTTCAACACATGAGAATTGATATTGAAGTTTCGAAGGATACAATTGGAAGATGGATGATACTGACATGATCGGCAACTTGAGATTCGATTTTGTCATATTATGCCACGTGATCACAATCACAGTGAGTATGACGGAAAATACCTACATATTACTTCCTTTTACTATAGTATAGGGATATCTTTTGATGAGGTCCAAGATAGAAAGTACAATCCATTTGAATATATCCATATCCAGTTGCTGAAAATTTTGAACAAATAATTTCGCACGAAATACTAAACTTTGTAAAATTATTGTATTGATTCAAGTACACAGAGCAAAGTCTATAGTAGTCAAAGCTTTGAAATACAAGAAATTTTCATGGAGTGACCTAATGACTTATTATTGCTACAAATATTGCTACAAACATTGCATACTGCAGAAATAAAGGAAGTTTGTGGAATAACTATGTAGATACGTGAACACAGACAACTAATGTTCACTTGAATCACCACAGTATGATAAAATAATGTGAAATTCAGAAGATATTCGAATGAATTAGATTTAACAGAATGAGGAACTTTTCATGATTATTATAGTGAGGATACGTATACACACAGTCAACAGAACCCCACATCCACTCTTTCCTAAAGCAAACGAAAGGAAATTACTCTTATCTTTGGACCTACAGGGTGGATAGGGAGAGATAGATGTTATTAGGTATTGGAATTTTTGAAAAAATTCGTGGAAGTTGAGACTATTTCAATTAACAAAAAATTCATATCATTATCGTTTCATTGACGAGTTTTGGTGAACAGTTTTTCGACATATTTCGAGGTTCACCACTGATGGATTGGCTAGTCGAATACGTCAGACTGGTATTGCTAGTTACTGGAAACTGGAGACTCTCCTACGGTATTATAATGGTGTCGACCAATGGGTGAGTGACTACAGCATGCAAGGCATTGCTGAAAAACGCACAACCATCCAATTCTCAATGGAAGTGTACACCTTAGTGAAACTTTTAACTCAAACCATGTTCATAATGATCCTTTTATATTAACTGGAATGTTATATTTTTGACATAAATATTATTACCTTCTGAAAACGGACCCTCTCATGACGTAGAAACCTCATCTCGCCATAGTTGAAAGAAAATACCAAGCGCCAGACGGAGACTGAGGCAACTGATATAATAATTCATTCAACTGTGATCTAATATTATTTGATGTTTCATTACTTTTTCCAAGTGTGACTATACCAACAACTTTGAAATATTTAGGGGAATTACTCGAATATAACAAACTTGATCCGGATAATATCAAAGAGTTGGTCAATCTCACAAACCTCTGCATGAGCCAAAATATTTATCAAAACAGACAAGACCTTGTTTGAAATTCTCACTCCCCAAAAAAACGACTTTCAAAGTCATGAGCCCCATGTGGACTTTTAGTATATGAGGACCGTTGCTCTGCAACGAGGGAGGTAGAAGGCGGTTATGGATGTTCCTAGTCACCCTCAGTGATTATTAATGTCCCGTACCAGGGTCTCATAGCGATTGGGCTATTGCAGAAATAAAAGTTGTGTATCTCAAAAGCAGTTGGTCCATGTGGAAATCCTAATAACGTCAATAAAAACGCATAAAGAAATCCATGTCATAGTATAACCGATTAACAATTGCGGAATGCTGATGCCCCGTCCTATCTACCGCACTGATATCACAATGAGTATTATTCGTAATCAGAGGGAGTGGTCTAGCTCAAGTAAATTTATTCAGAGAATGATTCAGACAATGGTATCGATCTAATGGTTGGGAGACAAAAGGATTTTCCTGAAAGCACACAGGATGTTCGAAGATGGGTAGGATTATGCAAATTCTTCAACGGGGAGAATAAGATTTGTCTTCTAAGACGCCGACATTATGAGGCGCCATTTGGGATAGTGGATAAGTTTCATATGGAATGATGACTAAAAGGTATAATAAAAATATATTAATCCGAACTGAGTATCACTAGCTATACAGGTCTGGGATAGAATATGGAACAAAGTGAATTTCATCAAATCAAAATGAACGATAAATATTAAACCTTGATGCATATAAGTGCACTGACGCAAAGCATGATTTTGGTGCTACTGTACTTCCGAGTCAACCAGAAATATTTTTTTTTATTCAAACGGGACACCGTTCATATTCCTACGAATCTCCATAGATTTTGTTGATTATTTATCATTTCAAATTCAGTGGGAAATAATTGACAATAACGGGAAACTGGAGCAACCACTTGGTAGATTTCACGCATTAGAGAAAGGATACTAAGTATTTACAATTTTTCTCACCACTAGCTATAAAATCTACCATTATTCACTTCCTTCTGAGAAGAAAAGTGTGTTTTTACTACCAAGGTAGTTTTAGTCATTTTATGAACCGCTACAAAGTCAATACTTTAACAACACAGGAGTGTCCTCGGTACGTCCCTTTTTTGTCCCGCGGTACAAGGACATGATTGGGACATCCAGGGGATATCCTGCAGTGGTTGTCCAGTCGACATCCAGCCCTGTACATCCCTAGGTTATCCTATTCGTGTCCCTGGAGTATCTGATATCCATTCACATCAGAGTCATTGAATTTCATCAAACTATTGAGTTGAATTTTTTTGAAAATGTTTGTTTTCCTTCCGGAAAATGATTCTGATGAAAATAAAGAATACATTCTCAGAACTTCTCAAGAAATCACCATTTTTCGCAGACAGAAATCGTACATGCAGAATGCCCCTCATTTTTAAACACCCAAGAATGATGATAATTATCCCCAATTCCTAACAAAGTTGTTTTTATTCAGGTTTCTGTAGTTGAGTCCTGTTTATAAATCTGTTCAGTACATAAATCTTCAGGAGCCAATGAAACAAGGTGCGTGCATGATAAGCCGAAGGTCCCGGGTTCAATCCCTACTCGACATACAACTTCCCTGGGATGTCCTAGTGTAAAATCAGGAAAGTCCCTGGGAAATCGAATGATTCAACCAGGACTCATGGCTAAAAATATTTGATTTTTCATTGAACATCCATTGAAATGAGTTAACTTACACCTGATGCCTTTCCGTGTTTCATTTCACTGTTTTGTGTTCATTCTATTTTGATTACTATGTGGTTGTTACGATTGTTTCATATCTATTATCTATTCTCTTGTTAGCATCTCGATTGGCCTTGTGATAAACAAAATGGTAGTTAGAATTTCAATTATAAAGATCACATCAGTTCAAGTTACTTAGATGATCTGGTTACAACGTTCGTTTCAATCAATGATCTCTGTTGTTATCAGAAATAAAAACAACATTCAATCTATCAATCAATTCACTGACAGATTTTCTTTCAGAATATATGAGAATGTATAGAGTGTGACATTTGAATTGATGAACTTGACCATAATTTCGGAAAAACTAAAGACGTTGCAACATTGACAATATCCTTTCGAATTAACTCGGCCGTTACTTGATATAAATCCATGGCAAATGTGAAATCTTCACAAACGATGATATTTCCACAAAATTCTCAAACACCCGACATGTTTCGCTAACACAGGCTTGCGTATACCGGGAGGTGCATTCAAGACTATCCACCCTCGATATCTCCAAGAATTAATAACTTACAAAAAAATGACAAAACAGGTCGATTTCCATATGGAGGTGGACACCTTTTGACGCAAAATGTATAATCCATACTTCAACCCTTTACTCCCCAGAGCAACCCCCTCAATAATTTGAATTGGGTATAAGGGTCGTGTTATACATCATTGCAAAGGTATTTCATTTCTGAAACTAGCAGTGTGAAGTTTATTGAATTTCAAAAGGTCGTTCTCGAGATATTAGAGTTCAAATGGTATGTTTTCCAATTGCGAGTAATTGAATGTACGGAATGAATTATTGAATGGTTATCCACAACAAATGTTCAAAATCACCTTCAGTGACTTACAGATAGTGGTAGAATCTATTTGAAAATTTCTTTCACAAATTTGAAATGTTCCTCTAGTTATATACTGCCTGGCATTCAAACCTAATTCTTCTCAACCTATCGTCCAGATCATAGTGGATTTCGTTTTATGAATAACGGATTTCGGATGACCCCAAAGAAAAAAATCATCGGGTGCCATGTCCGGCGAGCGTGCTGGTCATTTTAATGGTCCTTTGCGACCTATCTATTTGTTTGGGAGATTTTGGGATAGCCATTCTCTCACCTGTGATACGGAATGAGGTGACATATTTTCTTGTTGAAGACAAATATTATCTGTCGATAGATTTTGATTACCATCATCATAGAGGTCCGTAGAGGACCAATAGAATGGACAGCCCGTCTGCCGGACTTGGCACCCAATGATTTCTTTTTACGGAGTAATTTGAAATTCCTCATCTATACAACGAAACCCACTGACCTGAACGATGTCAGAAGAAAAATAAGTATTGAATGCCAGATGAATATCTTCAAATGTTCAAGTGAATGTAGCCTAAAGTATTTACTGATTGATATCTAGCAATTTTATTAGCCAAATTATTTGCTCACCGAGTACACGTGTTTGGTTCTTCTTGCCGACCTGAGGGAAATGAATGTAAATATAACGACAATGATACAAACGTACCACGAATTTATCAGGCATATTTGCTTCAGTGCTTGAACGGTTTAGTCAACAGACACAACAGTCGGTATTGAAGTCAGACTAACACGGATTTCGATGATGATGGTTATCCAAATCTACTGGTAGAACATTTTTTTTTCAACAAGATGATGCTTCACCTCATTTCGTATAACAGGTGAGAAAATGGCTATCCATAAATTTCCCAGACGAATGTGTAGGTCGTAGAGGACCAATAGAATGGCCAGCACGCTCGCTGGACTTGGCGTCTAATGAGTTTTTCCTATTGGGTCATTTAAAATCGATTATTCATAAAACGGAACCTACTGCCCTCGACAATTTGAAGATAAGCATAAGAACTGAATGGCAGGCAATATCAAGAGAAACATTCTCAAACGTACAAGAGGAATTTTCAAATAGACTCTACCACTTTCTGGGAGTCAAGATATGTAATTTTGAACATCTTTTGTGAATACCTGTTTGATAATCTAAAATTTACATTCATTTACTCACAATTAAAAAACATACCATTCAAACTCGAATATCTCGAGATCGAGTAGTTAGAATTCAAATAACTTTCCACTGCTAGTTTCAGTATCAAATTATCTTCGCAATGATGTATAAAACGACCCTCAGTCCCTATTCAAATTCTTGAGGGGGTTTTTCTGGGAAGTAGAGGGTTGACGTATGGATTATTTATCTCGCGTCGAAAAGTGTATGCCTCCATATGAAAATCGACTTGTTTTGTGATTTTATTGTGAAATAATAATTCTCGGAGATATCGAGGGTAAGTAGTCTTGAATGGGCCACCCGGTATATCCTACTTTCCCAACCTGAAGGATTAGTTACCTGTGAACAGGTTGGATGAACCTTCATTTTCGGAATCATTAAAATTACGGTGTACCGGATTAACTTGAAAGGGTTGATAGCAAATACATAATTATTATTACCTACTATAAGAAAACAAATTCAACCGTGGTGAACTATTGAGGTCTAATTGATCGTTAAGAAAAATGTCAGAATTGTGGAGTTTGTTGATTTTCTAATACAATACAATACAATACAATACAATACAATACAATACAATACAATACAATACAATACAATACAAAATTATCGTTTCATTTCTTTATTTTCCACGTGTAGAATCTCGAAATTATCATCAAAACTATGATTTTACATGGTTGGCGTTTGTAGAATTTGTTTTCTTTTTCAAAGAATTCATATTATGTTCATGCATGGATTTTTGAATTTATGAGTTTTGTATTTATTATTCCTGATATAAACCTTCCCAACATGTTATTTGTTCTCAATGCAACTTTTAAGTCCTGTTTATGTAGAAATGAAGCTAATTTTTCAGTTGATGATCCGGAATTGGTAAAAGTTCTATAATTTTGATTATTATTCTTGATGGTAGGATGAACTTCTTGAATAGCTTTATCATGAAGTTTTTCAGAAAGAATACTGTCTATCAAATTAACGTTGTATCCGTTGTTGACTGCAATCTGTTTTATGATAATTAAATGATTCTATATGTCCACTTCTTGTTCCTGTTGAGTTGTTTAATTTTCTAAACCCATGCTATGGATATCATAGTAACTACCACTGATGACAGTTCATCCGGATTTTGTATTCTCGTGATGGATGCTGAACCTAATGAGTAACTTATAACTGTTTGTTTTTTTGGTAAAAGCTACGCTACACTGATAGGGATGACCTATTGTAAGTAGAATTTTGACATAATTTTTGCCACCAACCTGATGAGAAGGAGAAGATGGACTTCAACTCTTGATTATATTCAGTACTATATATTTCACTGTCTACCATTATATACCTTCTCCATTGTGAGAAAAGGAGTATCAGTGCTGATAGTCCAATTCATAGGACTTGGTTATATTTTCCAAAGTTTATATCACACCTTGCGGACCAATATATTCACCTTGTATTTCATTTTGAAGCCATAGTGAGGCTGAATTCAAGAATTGAGTAGCACTTATCTAAGTATCTAATAGTACTAACGAATTCTGACTAATACAGTTTTGTGAACTGTTGAATCCGAAGAGATCACGAAACTGTTGTGACTATTCATAAGATTATGTACTAACAGATTTCCCTGAAGTAATTACTTGAGATTATCATCATCTAGAGAATTTCTACTTCAGGTGTTGGGTCAGATTTGAATTTGAATTTGGATATAGGTCTATATTATGATAATTGTAATTGTCATATAGTTCAGTGATTATAGCATGGTTTTAGGAAAACTCCTGTACTATTGATATTTTTGTTTTGCTTCCATCCTACCCCTTCTCAGTTCATACTGGGTGGCGCCCATACAATTCACCTAATTTTCATGAAGTTCAATTGCGAACAACAAGATCCCACTTTTCTTGAATCCACGACCATCTTTACCACTAATGAGTAACCGTGTAGTGAGGCCATAATTTCATTCCTGTTGAAATCACGTTGAAACTGTGTTAGCGAAATATATCGTGTGTTTGAGAATTTTGTGAAAATAATCGTTTGTGAAGTTTTTCAATAGACAATATCATTCTCGAATCAGCCACGTTTTTAAATCACCCCGTACAACAATTCAAAAATATATAGCAATCGGTTCTCGAGATATTCACTTAGTTCCACAATTTTACCAATCACTGTATTGTAGATTCAGAAGAGGATCGTATCAAATGAGCCTCGCCTCTAAAAGATACAGTTTAGTAATGGCGCTGAATTTGAGTAATTTGGGATGCTATTTCGGTAAAGACCGGAACTAGACCATCTTCCCACATTTAATAAACTATAATGACTCTAAAATGTTTTCCAATACGCTGATTCCACAAAATTAAGTGCTGAAGCATCTCCGCCTTTCCGAAAATGTGGTGAAACTAGGTTAACTCATTTCCATGAGAAAAATTGGATCTCATTCTCTCGAGAAGAATTTGCACCCTCTTTGAAGTAGGTAGGAAAATAGGGGCACTTGGTGCTGAAACTCGTTACCTCGCTGGAATTCAATCTCGAAGTGCAGTCTGGAGAAGTTAATAATTCTTCAGTCTCCGAGATTGAAATTATTTTCTTATTTTGATTTAGACAAAGGTAGCTTATATAGAAAAAGTGAAAAGAATCTACTCGCTCGTTGATCAATATCCTTCAGAATGAATTGGTGAATGTAACGAGTTGATATACAGTACCTCCTGAAGTTCATCTGTGGGTACAATCAAATTCAAAGTTCGTGTAGAAAAAATAATAATGATAATCGTAATGGAAAGTAATGATGATTTTGAGGATAATACTCATTTGCACTACCGACTCAAAATCACAGAAATTATAAAATCTGATATCATAATAATTATAATTATTATTATATTATGAACGAGACGTAAGTATAATAGTTGTAGGTAAATAATCAACTCAATATGTTACTGACCATGCGTGATGAAGAGCAGTTATTGATATAATAATTATTTTGAACTAGTTTGAAGTAATTATGAGCTCACATATACAGTGTGTGCAAAAAGTATGTGAAAGAACAACAATTCCCTAATAACACAGGCCATCCAATGGGTGTCCATTTTAGGTCCAAAAAAGTTTCGGATGTCCATAGACAACAAATGTTTATCCATTGGATGTAGCAAAATGCCTATCCAATGGAATACCACCGACACTATTCCAAAGGATATCCAAAAAAGTTCCGGATATTGATGGACATGAATTGTACATCCATTGCATAAACATAAATTCTCATCCAATGGATTACTAGTGACACCTTTTCAATGGATATCCATAATGTATCTATTGGCCTGCAAGAATGTAAATGCCATCGCCATCTTTGTTTCGTGTTTTCTATTGTCTGTTCGTCATGTATTCCGTCCATTGAGTCGTTCGTGTTTACTGTTATTGTATGCAGAAGTTTGTATCGTTCGAGGCAGATTCATGCAGCAATATATCGGTGAACTAATTATTCGAGGTCAATTTGAGGTTATGTGTATATTGATTACTTTTACAATTTGTTCACATATTATTTTATGAAAAGTGTGTGTGTGTGTGATCTCTCATTTATTATTTTTTAGAGAAATCATCCATCATTATATTTCAAATATTCTATAGTGATTTATTTCTCTCAATAATTAACCCAATTAAGTGAAATGATGAACGTTGTATGAATCAACCATTCGAGCTGTACAAGTGCGAATACTATAGGTGAATGTATCATAGCAGGGCTAAAACAGCTTTACTTCAGACTCTTGGGACATTATAGAAGAAAAAATATATTCAAAATTAATTCATATTGCCCAAAAATAATACATAAAAGTATAATTCATGTACAATATTTGAACAATAGGTGTACTGTAGCTGTCCAATTCATTTCCAGTAGTTGCACAATTCGTGTCCAATTTTTGTACAATTAATGTTCATTAGGTGTACAATTCATGTTCAATAGGTGTTCAATTCATGCCAATAGTTATTCGATTCATGTCCAATAGTTATACAATTCATGTACAGTAGATGTACATGATGCACATCCAATGGACATCCAAACTTGTGGCCTCTGGATTTACAATGGATGTCCATTGGATAGAAGCTGCAATGTACATCCAGCATGTCCATGTACGTCTATTTAATGGACATCCATTGGATAGCTTTGTATTATTAGTCAATACATCCAGAATATCCACAATCATATGAGCTGATTTCAACAATTCACTTTGTATATAATGTGATATTGAATATATAATGAATATCCATATTGTTCTCACAGTTCTGACGGTATGATATACAAACTTAGCAGGGGTGTTGGATTCAATAATTTTTTTTTGGCAGCCGTCCGAGAAGTGCTCACTTTCCGGACGCTTTTTCTTCGAGAAAGTAGCATTTTTCCGACCTAGTCCGGGAAGTACGTACTTCCCGGACTAGTCCAGGAAGTATCACATCGTTGTGGTCACTGTAACTATGAAAATCTTGGTAGATATGGTTCTGATGAATGCAGATGATGATCACCATAGCAGCGAAATATTGGCTGACAGCTATTTGACATGAAATTAGTTGACATTTTGATTTTTGAAAGTTTGGTTGCAGGTATCGCAATAAACTATCGGAAGCAGCTGCGATAGTGAGTTTGCAAATGTCCATACGAAATTTCCAATGTAACAGTTAGTATGTATAGATATTCTCTTCAAATTTCAGTATCTGATACGAATGAATTTTAATAAAGAAAAAATCATTTTCTACAAAGAAATATAATATGGAAATGTGTTTCATTGATTTGTTATCCTACATGGTTGCCGGAGAAATAGTGTACGCAGGGCCGGCTCTACAGATTTATCTGCTAGTGTGCAAATTCCAGAGTAGCGCCCCTATAGGAGTTTATTGAATTAACAAACTGAAAGCTGATGGAATAAAATATAAAATCAAACTATTTGGTGTTATCAACAGTTTCCAAAAGAGAATACGTAGGTATATGTATAATGAAAATTCAATTTAACAAATCATCAACATAACTAAAAATAAAAATAAATTCTGAAATGAACCAGAGCCGAGAGCGAACTCTAGAAATAAATTCATATTTCATCTACAGAGAGTATTCAAGTGAGTTATAGGTAATATAATGAACATGCACACAAGGAAAAATATTGCAATTCACAAAAATGGCACTTTACGGGCTTTCTGAGTAGCAAAATCTCTAATTAAATCGCTTATATCCAAAGTATCTAATACTGGTACTGGTACTGGTACTGGTGGGGGACGTTTCCACGTCAGCAACTAGTCCCCAATGGGACCTTTTTGCCAACCCCAAGTGTTTTCAATGACTGATGTGGTTCGCTCAAGAGAGCTGGCTAACATCCTTTTCAGGCACCGCCCATCAGCTCTCTTTCAGAGTTTTTCGGCTGTGTTTTGTAGGCTAGTAATGTACTCACTACCATATGCGCAGTGGCAGGCCTGCTAACTATCATCGTTAACCCCCGAGACCGAGGTCTACTTAAGCAGCTGGCCCGCTCTCACGCTCAGCTGGTAGTTTTTCCACACTCACCTACATACACCGTCCTACTTCTTCTCTGATGCTCACAACCACATCATCATATTTTTCTGCGTGTTCTGTGTAGGCTTTGTTACTAACTCCATGCGCCACTTTAGGAGCAGCACTGTTAATTGGAACGCAACAGCGAATCGTGCAGGACTATCCCCAGCCGATGCTCCGAAACTTTACAATATTTAATTCGTAAATAAAATATTGAAAAAAGTTCCGTGTCCGTGCTGGAAATCGAACCCACGACCTTGCGGTCGTGAGACGGACGCTCTTCCAAGTATCTAATAAGTTTGATTCTATTGATGTAATTGCTGAACTAGACAATCTTTCTTGGGACATTGTCGACCTCAAATAATTTTTTATTATTTTCAATTTCGAAAAAGATATTTCTCCTGTTGCAACAGATACCGGCAGTGTTAGCAAAATTCTCAAAGCTACCGTGAAATTTGGAAACAAATAAACTAAATTATTTGTGAAGATATATTCTAACATAGTGTGAGGTTCATTATTTGTGATATTTTCTTTGAAATAATTTTGTAGAGTGACAATTTCTTCGTAAAGTTCTAGACCGTCAATATCTTGATATTTTCTCGTGATATTTTAGAGAGTTCAAATGAAAAACCAAATATATCATTATAGTTTCTCAGATTTTCGAATCTTTCTTCGAGGGACGTTATGGTTTGATATATTACTTGCAAATAAAAGTTAATTTCAAATAGTTCTTCAGGATCAACCGCGGTGTCTCATCTTCATGTTCGTAACTGAATAGTTTTTTTTTCTACGGCGGATTGTTTGTATTTCTGGAAATTTTGTTGTTATATAGTTATATGAAAGTAGGAATTTTTCTATCGTTTTCCCTCACGTTTGGCGCCCTTTCTGGCCTGATGGTGTGCTGTGCACACCTCGCACACCCGCTAGAGACGGCCCTGAGTGTACGCAACACATCCTAAAACAGTATTTTTGAACACGCAGACTTCCAGGACTCGCCTACGGTTCGGCCTAGAATTTTGTCTACTCATCAAAAAAAAAAACAGTTAAATACTGAACATGAAAATGGTGAATTCAAGATTAACTAATGAAAACATCCTGTAACTCATTGGATTGCCAACGTCACCAACCCTAATAACACACAACGTCCTAGGGACGTCCCTATTTGGTACAATTCACGTCCGAATGTCTCGCACCAAAAATAAGTGTCCTTGGGACGTCCCATCCCGTACATCTCATGCAATGTCCGAGTAAGGACGTCCACGGGATGTCCCAGTTGGTACATCATTTCAAATGTCCTAGGAATAGCATCCCTTAGACGTCCCACGTGGTACATATAGTAGAATGTCCATGCAAGGACGTCCTTGGCATGTTCCTGATGGGATTTGATTTTGAACGTTCCTTTAGGGACATCCATCGGATGTCCCGAGTAGTATATATTCTGGCATGACTTCAGAACTTATATGATGTCCCTTCTAGACAACCATGAAATGTCCCTGATGGTACATTCCTTCAAATATCTCTGCACATACGCCCTTAATATTTTCAAGATCGTATAACAATCGAAATGTATCCCTAAGGGACATCCGTCGGATGTCCCAATTGGTACATGAATTGTACTCTTTCAATGTCCTAGAAATAACGTCCTATGGACGTCCCAGTCGGTACTTTCAATATGTTGTCCCTGCGAGGACGTTGACTTACACCTCGCCAACGAATGATTGCTCGTAGACTATAAGTACTCCTCGTCAATGTCCTTCACGTAAGTCCATTGGACATCCTTGGGAAACTTTTTGGGGACCTTCTACGGACCATCAACTCAACTGGATGTCCTAATCAGAATCTGGTTCTAGAGGGACCCAGAAAAATTCAAATTCAAGAATAATTCATACGTCCCTGGGACATCCATGGACATCCAATTGATATCCCTCAGAGTTGCTGATAGGTTGTCCTATGGATGTCGTGAGGATGTCCTGAGGATGTCCTCTGTAGTGCTTGATGATGAATGCTGTAGGATTTAGGTATTCGATAGTCGTCCCAGGGACATCCCTCAAGTACGTCCCTAGTTGGTCCTCAAGTGGGACATTCGTGCGTCCCACAGACGTCCAATGGACGTCCACGATACCAAATTCGAACGTCCTATGGACGTCCAGAATGTCCCGACAGGACGTCCTAAGGATATCCATGGGACATGAGGGTGTTATAAGGGAATTGTCAATGAAAACTGGAAAGCTTCAAGACAGATTCGACTTTGCTATTGAAATAATCATTTTTCATGTTGAAAACGGAATCGGTCCCGAAACGTCCAAAGATAAGTGAAAATTTTATATTTCTTCTATATACCATCATTTCTCTCCTCCCAACTATTTTCAATACAAATTGTCACTGACAAGCTGGTGAATTTATCTTTTAGGCTCTCTGATAGGAACATTCTTTGAACGCAGTGAAATTCTGGAACAAATCATCTGATTTGTCTCTACTACACGTTTATTGATATAATATTCATATTTTTATTTTATAGAAACGAGAGGAGAAAATCCCAAAAAATTTGGAATAACAAAAAAACAGTATTTTCCGGACTTATTACATATATTACTATTACAGGAAACGTCTTCAATTTTTCATTTCCAGGTGAAACAGCCTGTATTTGATTCCATGATCAGTTATATAAATAACGTAACAAATTCAACGTTTGATTAGATGCATTTTAAACGATTACCAAGATATTTGCGTTCGAAGTTTCCATATGCTCAATGGGTCTGACGGCGCAATATCAAGAAGTATTTCTCTGTTAGATTCAATGAGCATATATTTGAACTAAGAACACGAATATCTTTCATTTGAAAATCAAGAGATGTGGTCGTTTCCGTTGAGGCCGGAGGTGAAGAATGAGCATGAAATATTGCAAAATTTTCAGATCATCGAATCCCATACCTCTGCTTAGTTTGAATTTCATAGCTCCAGGATTGTGGAAACTATAACTTGTCTATAATTCGTTGGCACCCGGCATATTCAAATAAAATCATCATATTATTATTTCTTCTCATGAACGAGGAGAGGAAATTTCAAACAGGCGATGTATATATTTCAGTTCAGTTTATTTTATGATTCCAGTTCATCATACTGAATGAGATAGGTATTTTCAGCGATTAACAATACATTTGTGGAAAATCTCATTACATCATCATGAAGTTGATCAACAAAGTTGTGATGAACAAAATGGAATATTCAGCATTTGACAGTAAAACCAATGCTGAACAGTGGTAATCAATCACTGGAATCAATGATTTGATTGATATCCGTTGCCTTTGCCATCGAACTGTTTTATCGAATCCCACCAATTATCAATTGATCAGTCACACAAAGTCCGAAAAATCAAACGCAAACATCACGGATCGAATGGAATGAACGGCAGAGAAAGTGAACAGATAATAATCACATTACCGACACAACATGATGAATTACCAGAAAGGGCAGTTGTAATTCTTCGGTCTCGAATATAAATCCGAAATACCAAATTCGTTTCCCGTTTCAACACGCGGAGTGGATCGTATCGTGTTTTGTTGATGTTGGGAGACACACGTGCAAACACGTAATAACGGATTTGTTTTCAGAACTGAATCAGAAGGGGCGATTTCACCCGTGAGAAGATGAATGCATTGAGTCCATGACATATACAGGCTGATTCACGGGGGATAGTATATTAAACCTTTCCCAATCAGCACAAATACGTCCTATGGACGTTTCAAAAACGTCTACTCTGGACATTCAGCACGTTATGAGACGTCCATTTCTGGACGACGTTCATTGTTAATAATCAGGATGGTTTAGGGACGTCTATTTCAGGTCGAGATTAGGACCTTTTTGGATCCAAAATGGACGTATAGAGGACATTCAGATATAATCATTGTTTATTTTCTGACCCATCTTGAGAGTGGAATTCTTGAATATGATTATTCGTACAAAATAATATAACAAGATGATCAGGTTGTTATTTAAAGAGAAATGTCAGTCAGACACTTCAACAACGACAGTTCAAAAAGACTCACCTGTTCTGGAGAAATACATTATGTTTATGTAATACAGCATAATTCGAAACATTTTTACAAATACATAGTTGAAGAATCGAAATAGAGGGACCGCAATTATTGGGGATCACCTATGTTAGGAAAATGGTTTGTTAAACTTCATGGTGCAATATCCAATAAGAATCAAATTGAAAATTGAATGACCATTTCATAACTCTTGTTGATCACACCGAAGGTTTATGACAGACAAGAAAAGAGAGAATAATGAGATGTCAAACTTCTAATGAATGGCATGACTTTGACATGAAGTGACAAGGGTGACATAGAACATCAAATAGGAATAGAGATGGGGGAAAATAAGAATCGAGATGGAAGCAATAACAAACTCATGGTTCTTGAAACCTAAAGTATTGAATCAGTTTCATATTTTTATGTTTGGGTGAATGTGAGAGAGTTGAATAGCTCAAAACAGTCAAAGTGGGTCTCTTCATTGACACATGTCATTTCAGGATTCTTCAAGGCCTTGCTTGCTATTTTGACAAAAATGTGAGAATTTAATGATAGAACGTACAAGCAGTTGTCCTGCTGGAAGCGCTTCCAGAAGTACTTTTGTACGTCCTACTGGCAGGACGCGCGCTCATCCTTCCAGAAGTTCAAAGTGTCCTTCTAGCAGGACGTATTGAACGTACAAGCGGTTATCCTGCTGGAAGCGCTTCCAGAAGTACTTTTGTACGTCCTACTGGCAGGACGCGCGCTTGTCCTTCTAGAAGTTCAAAGTGTCCTTCTAGCAAAACGTATTGAAAAATCAGTGGCAACAAGTGAGCTAGAGCGTTTGAAAGTCTGAGGATACATTCATTTCTATATGAAACTCAGTGGTGGCACAGACAATGAGATAAACGTATGCAGAAAGAAATATATTAGGAAGTAATACAGGGTTTCGTTGATTTTTTTTCCTATTTGTAGCTCCCTACCAATTGAATGAAAGTTCTGATAGTCAGTTTGGATTGCTGTTTTTTTTTTTCAAGCGGTAAGGATCCCAAGAAATTCTATAACGATCTCAAACTGGTGATATTTCCAGAGTCCAGGGTACAAGAAAAAGAGTAATACTGTTCAAGGAAAGAGTTTTGCATTTTCATTTTTGAATGGATAAAAATAAAAAACTCACCTTCCTGGGTTTCGTTAGAAAATATTTTTATCTGTAATAGATTTGGGTCAATTTTTGTTATATTCCCATCAATGTCCCACTTCACTGTGACGGTATTACTGGATTTTATTATATTTTTTACAATCCCATAACACCTGGCGGACTGCCACTGGTCACCGAATTGGGAATAACTCCACGAATGATCATTTTTCCCATCGAAAGTGGTGGCGAGAACCGAAACGTGGTCACCCACAGAGATCATTTTCTCGACTGGAATATCTTTCTTTTTAACTCGTCATATCTTGCTACTGGGTGGGGTTACAGTTTCGAATAAAAAATGCGCTGAAAGCTCATAATCTGCACATTATTCCAGACGCACTAAAAATCCTACCAGAATCACAGAAAGTACTATAATTAATAGAAATCGAGCGTCCTCAAATGGGCTGATTCCGTCCTGCTGGAAGGACGCTGTACATTCTATCATTAAGGTTCAAATTTGGATCAAACGAATATTTTTCATCAACTATATGATTGGGCAATACAGAAATGGTATTGATCAAATCTTTTTCTGAATTATTATCCATGATACGAACATTTTCTGTGATTCTAGTTCTGGGTTTGCGATCCGTCTGCCCAATATAACACACATTCAACCTAGGTTCAGAGCATTTTGATGAGTAGATGCCAGATTTATCAAAATCAGGTATCTATAGGGTCTTTAGCATTGACTTATGAACTCCTGAGGTTGTTGGAAGTTTTGAAGGAGGAAGTAAAATGGGCGGAATTGTTGTTGTTATCGAGTTTCTTACTGAAAAAATTATTAATTCCGAGTGAGACAGGGCCAAAAGGAGTTGATGAGAAGAATCAAGTTGTGGGCGGTTCATGATTGATAAGGAAATTGTTTGAGAATTTGTTCAAATATCTGAGATGAAGTTTATTGATCACAGGAATTGGAAATTTATTGTTCAAGGCAAGGCAGTTCAATTCAGTCAAAATGTTGAGTGTTGAGTGGGATAGTGAATAATATGTGTAAAAGAGCATGGAATGAGACAAATTTATGAGTGTACCGATGAAAAAAATGGTATGATATTGTCAGTTGAAGAAGGGATATACAGGCTGCTCCACGGTGGATGGCCTATTAGAAGTATCTGTAGAACGAAAAGACAGAACATTCTGAAAATTGAGATGCTTAGATAATTGAACATTCTCTATCTGTCTGAGATATTTTCATCGATACAGTGTTGTCACTTCTATCAGAAACAACTAGCAACTTCGTTATTTTAAGAGAGCACCCTGTATTTTATTGAATTTTTAGATTCTCCTTGAAAAGCTTATTTCATCAATGAATCACACTTTGGGTCTAGCAGGAATGATTACAGAGATATAGGGTGTTCAAAATCGAGATTTTTCAATTCCAGGATTTTTTTGTGTCGAGTGTATTCATTATTGATCAAAACGACTTACATCTCCCTATCTTGACTATCGATTCATTATCTACTGACAATTAATTGGAACAGATACAGGGTGATCAGAATTCTGAATCATGAAGCACCCTGTATTTTTTCCAATCAAATTCCAATAGATAGTCAATCAAAAGTTGAGATAGGGACATGTAAGCCGTTTCGATCGATAATGAATAGTTTCGACACAAAAAAATCCTAAAATTGAAAAATCTCGATTTTGAACACCTTATATCTCTGTAATCATTCCTGCTAGACCTCAAGTAAGATACATTGATGAAATCAGCTCTCCAGGAAGAATATAAAAATGCAATAAAATAAAGGGTGTTCCATTTGAAATAACAAAGTTGCTAGTTGTTTCTGATAGAAGTGGCAACACTGTATCGATGAAAATATTTCAGACGGATAGAGAATGTTCAATTATCGGAAAAACTCAATTTTCAGGATGTTCTGTCTTTTCGTTCTCCAGATACATCTAATAGGCCATCCACCGTGGATCACCCTGTATAGATAATTCAAATTTCTCAGATTAATGAATTAGGGAATATAAAAATGGTATTTGATTTTGTGATTCAATTTCCATTGTGAGCTTGATTCTATGATGGATAGAATTGAGTAAAATCAAAAAAAGTTTTTCAGGAGTTCGTTTGAACAAGGCTGTTTTTCAATTCAGATTTGGACAGGAATATTTCAGCTGAGAAAGGACTAAGGTTTGAACCGATAGCTATGCCAGAGCGTTGAATGTGAAAAGAATTGTTGAATTGGAAAATATTCCGTTTGACAATAAGGTCTACTAAGGAAATGATATTGAAAATATGATAGGTGGACAAACTAGAGTTATTGAACAGCAATTGGAGGAGAATAGAAGAATACATAAACAGAGTCTCCAGGACCAATGCTCGGAAGACGATTGGAAACGTCGAATGAAACCAAAATTGGATCATGAGGGATTGAAATTTTGGAGATTTTATTGGTGTTCAAGAGAATTTTTAACAGAAAGAGGGTTTGAAGAATCAATGATCATTGAAACTAGCTAGTTCAGAAGTAGGAGAATTAATGTGAGATACCACAGGTATAATAGCTCCACAAAAGCTCCACGAATTGTTGATGTCAGGAATGATGAAAATATTCGAGCAAATTCAGATTCGAAAATCAGCTTCTCAAATATGAAGAATGAGGACTGGGGGTAGAACAAATATCATGATATGGATCCGCAGCAATGGTCCATATTACCCCTATTCAAAGTCCAAGATTGTGTGTTGATGGACAGCTCAGGTCACTGCAAGTAAAGACGAAACAAAAAAGGGAGACGGAACCTCCACGGTCAGCAGGAGTTCTAGTTGTTGTTTATGCTCGATCAGTCTCTACCAGCTGCAACTTGGTTCCATATGGTATCTTCATAGTCGACCCAAGCCAAGATCCGGAGAACCATACAGGAGAACTCAGATCCTCTGGATGGATCTTTACAGGCGTGAAGCGAGTTTCCTGAGGGCCGGTCACCACCAAGAGTCATAAAAAATACTGGAGGAATAGATAGATCCTCAAGGGATTCACTGACTGCCATTGATCTGGCTGTCACTTACCTTCTGGCTGCATGGCGTCCTAAAACATTATAGCAGTCTCTATAGGTACAAATCCCAGAAGGGTTTTCTGTAGAAGATTAACCATATAATCGTGGTGAACAGGAGCTCATGAAATACAAAATTTCAGTAGGATTCTTACCGTTCTCACCTAGGAAAAAAAATCACTCACTCTCCGGTCAAATGCACTTCACCATGGAGAACCGAGGAGAAGACAAGAGGTTGATACCAGGTATTCTCTCTCACCTTCTTTTCACCGAGTCAAAGTACCAACTTTCTACTGAAATCATGAATCAACACAAATTAGAAATTCCCATGATCTCATTGGTCGAGGAAATGTCTGAGTTCCAACTGACAGAAGAAAATACTATAGTTGGTGACAGAACTAAAAGGAATGGTGTTTCTCCTTCAATATTGATGGGCATGATAAATGGCAATCCGAAGCATCTCGACAGACGACCGATGACAGTTCAACAATGGTAGTGTCATCCTGGATGACACCGATACAAAATATTTCGGAAATTAACATTCCAAACCAGAACTGATTTAGAATCAACAGACATATTTATTAACCCTGAGTTGCCTGTCTAATTTCTGAATGGATTGAAATGTTGAGTATTACTCTTTAATTCATGGCTCTAGGAGCAGATCGTCAGAAATGGAAGACCCTTGCAGCTTACATTATCACCTCTTATTAGTATATAGAATATCAGAAGAAATAAATACTTTATTGTGAGAATCATATTATTTGGGAACTGTCAATATTCGAAACTATGATTGTTATGATTAGTATATTGAAATTCCTACTATTCAAGGGTAATTTAATATGTGTCAGACTGGATGTTCACTGTGAGTATAACTTCTTCCCAAATATACTGAGTAGGAATTAACAAAACTTGGCTCATCACACTGAGAAAAACTGAGAATGCATATCAGCAGACCTAATTGTGCTCTTTATTGTAGCTCTATAAACTTTTATCGAGATAAAAATGTAATATTATCTCATAGCAATTATGAAAATTGCTACAACACAAAAACACATGTCATAATACATATACATATATAATGATTGAGGAGGAATATTCTCAGATAAAATGCTGAATCTAAAAAAATGTATATGTATATAAATATAATGAAAAGAATATTGAAGGAAATGTTATAGACAACGGAGAAGGAAATAGTGGACAAAACCCTCATAAAAATATAACCGTAGACACGTGTTTCGGGCTTTCAACCCTCATCAGTACGGTGAAAAAAGTGCGAAAGATAAGCTACACCTTGTCCACGGTTATATTTATATATATTTCGAGGGTTTTGTCCACTATTTCCTTTTCCGTTGTTTACAACATTTTCCTCAATATTCTCTTCATCATGTTTGTGATCCGGGACTTGGTTGTCACGCAGGTAGCTATAGCTGCCTCCGTGGTGACGTTAGTTGTTTCCCTGAATACTCGGGGTCTTCTGACCGAAACCACAATTGTGCGGCTGGCTTCTGTTTGTTGACTCAATTATATACTCATGGAATTTTACTCGTCAAACCTAACGAGTAATCTCCTTCACCCCTCAATTTCAAATGCAAAGTCTATAATTATTTCCAAAATCAGTTACTCACTCACAAGAATGTACTAATGGTAATTGTATAATTTAGAGCGCACTTCTACATATTTCAATTGTGTTATATCTCAAGTCATCAATAATGATTGATCACCGATTTCAATCGAACAAAAAATTAAACCTCGAATAGTATTACTTCTTAAAGTACCACTCACCCTCACTACGTTTTCTAATCGGGACAATCTCCTCTATAAACATTATCAGTTATTCTGATCAGAATTGACTACTTCAACATATTTCTGATTGAGGTTAGAGAAATAATTACCAAAATACAATTCTGATTGGCATGGCATTTGATCAATTTTGTAACTCAATATACCTAACCGCGGCTGCCTATACATTTCCAATGGTTATACCACGATACTCACACTACATTTCTTATGGTTCCACGACCATACTCACATTTAGAGCCGGTTGGTAGGTCCATGTTGAAATCCAATGATCAATTAAAAACTGGTTTGAATTCAAATCCTAGATTATAATTTCCTGTATTGTTGAGCGAAAAATGTACCATCGATAATGAAAAAAGTATTGGCAGGTATCATGAAAGGGCAAGATATTATGCTTCATTATGTCATTTCATTGTGTTTCAAATTCCTGGAAGGCACTATTGCGAATAAATATGGCATTCAGGCAAGAAAGTGAAGAAATTCCATTGATTGTCATTACCGATTGCCTCTAGTACTTGAGGATATATGAGTACCACAAAAAGTACAACTTTCAAATCGTCCGATTCTTCAGAGCACTGAAATAATAATTGAGAAGACTGGTCTGACCATGAACCGCCGAAGAATCAAATAATGGGGCAGAATAGATCTCATTTGGTTTCAGCACATCTGTCACCATGCTCAAAAATAATATCAATGATACTTATCGTCGTAATCATCTAAATTTAATCCTCAATTGTGGTTTCACTTTTGTATACATTACTAAAGTAGGATTGAAGATCGAAATTGTGTTGGGTTAGCAGAGCGGACTCTCCCAAATGTATTATCTGATCATTTTCCCAAATAATTGCCACGAAATCTCTAGGTAAACAGGGCATTGTTTCGGGAGTTCTAGTGTGTCCCATTCAGCAAATATAGGCGGTGATTTGGTCACTATAATTAAGTTCAATGGAGGATGGATATCCTCAGCTGTTGCACAAGGTTATAAAGAAGCTTCTGTGTAGAGAAAAATTCTGGTTGTTCAATTGTTCTCTTCTCTACCTTCAACTTCTACAGCACATTCTGATGCCTTCACCTCATAGTCGCATTCCATCAACAATGACCTGAATAATCAGGCCCAACAAAACTGACCAGCAAATTTGATTATAAATGCTCAAGAAACGTGTAATGTTATATTTGATGTATACATATTATAATCGCACCATTCAAAGCAACAATAATTGATTACATGATTATTATAGATTATTTGGTTCATAAATATTATACCTGCAATGTGAAACATTCATTAAAACATCGTTCTACAGCATAAATTATTTGTTTCGTCCTGTCTCTAGGTAGACGCTAGGGCGCTTGACAGTTTGACGTCATTATAATCAACTTTGAAAATAGAAATGCAGCATGTCATGATAGGTAGAGTCTCTGGATATGATCGGAGGTGTTTCGATACGCATTTGGGTGTCATAATAATATCATCAAAGACGCAAAATAGAAAAGAATTGTTTGAAAACCTAAGTGGCAGAAGCAGTTGTGTGGAGCTTTTATATGTAGATACTGACTCTTCTATGGTGATTTGAGAAAGAAGATATATCCAATTCAAAATTTCTAAAGGAATCCTGATTGGCGGTTTGTCAAAATTCTCGCATTTTCTTCATCAGAAATTCACCAAATCGCTTTGTTCTTTTGCTATTCCATGAGGTTGCTTACCAAAAACTTGATCGATAACATAACAGTTTTGTTATATCCATTTCAGAAAGAATGTTTCCTGCGTCGCCATTTTGAGGTCGAATTTTCACTTGTGATATGTCATTGAGAAGTAAGTTTTTTGCTTTATCGAATGGCATGAAAGTATATGCATCAGGATTATCCACCGAGGTTCATCTCTGGTGAAACCTTAAGTGATATTCGATAGAATTTTCAGAGAAAATATAAGTTTTGATGAAGTGAAACGATGATTCAAATGTCGAAAATCCAACATGAAAAACATTCCAATGACGCCCTGCCCATTGATTTCGTTGACCCCCAGTAGAAATGACAGGGGCTCTAAACAAATATTTTTTCCAGTATCAGCCTATTCCTCATTTATGAAAGTTTTCCATGAAGGTGTTGAGCTTTTATCTCAAATATTCCATAGCACTTCACCCAAGCCGAAACATCTTTCGAATCAAACCGGGGACCACAGAGAGATATGAGTTTGAACTATGAACTTTGCAACAAAACAATCCAGGATTCACATACATTTGCGAACTATTCGTGACTGACCAACACATTTGTTTTGTCATAAGATTACAAAGAAATCACTTCCCAAATTCAAATTGACTGCTTGAAACGGAACAGTTCGTGTGGAGTTAGAAACGACATTTATCAACCATCGTGCACTTGAACCTAATGCACATGCTCGTCGTAGATGTCGCTTTCCATAAAATAATCTCGGATCCAAATTCTCTTGCACTCAGCAATAACACCTCTAGATGCACATACAAAGTTTGGTTGCGAATATTATAATAGAGTTGATAGCAGTTCAAAATTCCACCCAATCAACATTGAAATGAGCGTTTTGCATCAGCCAAAATGGTCTGATGATAGTAAATTCCTTCGAGCTCGATTGCGACCCGTCCCGTAGCCGTAGTCGTTATGAATATTCACTAGTTGGTAACAAAGTTTGAAGTTTCCGAGAATTTGATACTCTCTGGTTGAGACTTGCTAGAATTGATACTTCACATCAAGGAATCTCTTAATTGATAAGTCCGAAACATCCATGCTATGAGTGAAACCAATGCAATTGAATGGGTTATATGCTCGACAAAGTTCACGGAATTCTTTCAATCGGAGATGATCGTAGCATAACGTATACCGGGTGGTCCATTACAGATGATACACCCTCGATATCTCTCAGCATTATTATTTTACAAAAAAATGACGGAACAGGTCGATTTTCATATGGAGGGGGACACCTTATGACCCAAAATAAATAATCCATACTTGAACCCTCTACTCCCCAGAGCAACCCACTCAATAATTTGAATAGGGAATAAGGGTCGTATTATACACCATTGCGAAGTAGTCGGGGCTAAATTCCAAAAAAAGCCCTCCGTTAGAATCCTAGAAGCATTTCATGAAACAATTGGTTAAATGACGTTAACCCCCTATTTCGACCCTGCTGAATCCGAAAATACCGTTTATCAACTCAAAATTCCAACTGGAAGTGAGATATTCAAGATGGTTTCCAAAATACCCCTGAAATCAAATTATTTTCTACTTTTGGTCAGGTATACGACTGAGAGGTGCCGATGTCTATGTTTTCGGGGGTGTAGAACACGATGAAACACTCAAAAAATGTTTCGGGGCATTAAAAGTTCATCAAATGATCAAATTTTTACGAAATGGTCCAAAATTTCAAAAAACTTGTAAAAACGTGTTTTATATGCTTGCATACGTTTTCGAGGGCGCTTAATACGTTTATGAGCTCAAAAAAAGCAATTGAACATTGTCCACCCCTTTATTTCTTACATTTTGAAAGAAAATAATTCACTATTAGTAGTCTTCTTCATCTTTTTCTACTACATTCATGCACTTTGCCTTGCACTTGCACATCTTGGTGCACGACACCTTCCGCGGCTCCCTGCAGCCCTGGTAAATCAGGATACTGATCATGGGCGTTAATCAACACTAGTACCTAAAAAGAAAACAGAATAAAATTAAAATCTTTCGATTTTTTCTATTTTCTTGTTTTTTTCTGGTTAATTTTACCTGGTAGTGACACCGAAGAATGTGTTAACGGAGGGCATCAGTGGTAGGTGGCAAAAACTGTAGCATTCCCACTGTCCCAAAAATTGCTGGGTTTTGCTCCTATACGAAGAGAAATCAAGAACGAGGGAGTTCTCTTACTTAAGAATTGAAGCAGCTTCCTCGCGAGGCCAACCTCGCGCGCTTCCTGAGCGAAGAAGCCATGAAGTATGACTTCGGCAGGTGGTTTTGTGGATGAGACGCATGCCGAGTCAAACAAAGAGAGAGACCTCACACACTTATTTTCAAACTATGAAGAGGCTGATACCAGGATGGTGCTCCATGCGGTAAAAACCGGAAGAGAGGCTGTTGTTGTTTCTGTCAAAGACACCGATGTGATTTTATTATTCATTCATCACTTTGTAAAAATGAAATGCAAGGAATGCTGGGTGATGTGTGGTACTACTCGAGACAGAAAGTATATTCCAATTCACTATGTTAGAAGCTCACACCACAACAGATCAAAAACCTGATGGCTTTTCCCGCAGTCACCAGATGTGATACTACATCTAAGTTAAAGTCAGTCACGGAAACAGGACGGTGAAAGCAGTTCATAGATAAACACTACTGTAAACTCCCCAGTCAGCTTGGAAAGACTCCTGATGTAGCCCCCTAGGATCTCCGTTTGGTTGAACAGCTTGTGGTGCAAGCTTATTTATGTAAGGTTCGTTGCGTCCCTTTCCTAAGACAAATGGTTTTGTAACAAATACCATTTTTATTTTAGGTTGTCCCGGACATTAGAACGGCAGACGCAGCCCGTGTTGCAATTTTTGGGACAGTGCGACTGCTACATCAGTTTTTGCCACCTACCACTGATGCCCTCCATCAACACATTCTTCGATCGGTGTCACTTCCAAGTGAAATTAACAAGAAAAAATCAAGAAAATAGAGAAAATCGAGGAACTTTAATTTCATTCTGTTTTCTTTTTAGGTACTAGTGTGGATTGACGTCCATGATCACTACCCTGATTTACCAGACCCGACTAATTGCGGCTGGAGAATTGTTGATGGACGGTATGTGCCAATCTTGATGACTATGCCAACTATTCCCAAGTCATGCCCCGAATTTGGAGCTTGTGGCGGCGGCACGAAGCAGTGTGGATGCAGGGAGCCGCCGAGGGTACCGTGCACCAAGATATGCAAGTGCAAGGCAAAGTGCATTAATGGAGTAGAAAAAGATGAAGACTACTAATAGTGAATTATTTCCTTTCAAAATGTAAGAAAAAAAGGCTTGGACAATCTTTGAATGCTTTTGTGAGCTCATTAACGTATTGAGCGCCGTCGGAAACGCATACAAGCATATACAACAAGTTTTCACAAGTTTTTTGAGATTTTGGCCCATTTCGTCGAGACTTGATCATTTGATGAACTTTCAATGCAAAACATAGACATCGGCACCTCAGTCGTATACCTCACCAAAACTAGGAAATAATTTGATTTTCGGGGTATTTTGGACGCCATCTTGAATATCTCACTTCCGGTTGGAATTTCGACTTGATAAACGGTATTTTCGGATTCAGCGGGGTCGAAATAGGGGGTTATCGTCATTTATCCAATTGTTACATGAAATGCTTCTAGGATTTAGCTTCTAGCAAAACAAGACCCGACTAAAGGGAATTCAATTCTGAAACTAGCAGTGTTTTGAATTCCAATAAGTCGTTCTTGAGATATTCGAGTTCAAATTTTTTTTTCCTTTCAATTGTGAGTAAATGAATGTAAATAACAGATTATTGAACAGGTTATCACAAAGATGTTCAAAATTACCTCCATTGACTCCCAGACAATGGTAGAGTCTATTTGAAAATTCCTCTTGTACGTTTGAGAATGTTTCTCTTGATATTGCCTGGCAATCAGTTCTTATTCTCCTCGCCAAATCATCGAGGTCAGTTGGTTCCGTTCTATAAATTACCGATATTGAATGACTCCATAGAAAGAAATCATTGGGTGCCAAGTCCAGCCATTCTATTGGTCCTCTACGGACCTCTATATGATGATGGTAATCGAAATCTATTGGTAGATGATATTTATTTTCAACAAGATAATGTGTCACCTCATTCCGTATCACAAGTGAGAGAATGGCTACCCCAAAATTTCCCAAACAAATGGAGAGGACGTGAAGGACCATTTAAATGGCCAACACGATCGCCGGACATGACACCCAATGATTTTTTTCTTTGGGGTCATCCGAAATCCGTTATTTATAAAACGAAATTAACTTTGATCTGGACGATAAGTTGAAATGGATTAGGGTTGAATGCCAGAAAATAATTAGACAAACATTTCAAATGTGCAAAAGGAATTTATGAATAGATTCTACCACTGTCTGGAAGTCGATGATGGTGATTTCGAGCATTTGTTGAGTATAACCATTCAATAATTCATTCCGTACATTCAATCACTCGTAATTGGAAAACATATCATTTGAACTCGAATATATCGAGAACGACTTGATCGAATTCAAGAATCTTTACACTGATAGTTTCAAAATGGAATATCCATCTGCAATGATGTATAACACGCCCCTCATTCCCTATTCAAAATATTGAGGAGGTTGGTCTGGGGAGTAGAGGGTTGAAGTATGGATTATTTATTTCGCGTCAAAAGATGTCCCCCTCCATATAAATATCGGCCTGTTTCGTAATTTTTTTGTGAAACGACGCGATTACTGTTCGTATTCATGATTAATATGATGCTATCGCACTCTGCCCTTCCTCATCGGGAACTGAACGCTCCATAAATTCTGAGGAATGTTACTCAAAAGATTGATAGACGATTGAGCATTGAATTGACTTATTGCTTATAACAGTGTATACCTCAGCTGATGAGAAATAAGAGTTAAAACCTCAATTCAATTCAATTAACTTTATTGCTTTCGAAAACAGACAGTTTTACAGTAAGGATTTGGTTTTCAAGTATGTTTGGCACTAATCCACTAATGTTTATATATATCAAGAGAGCATTACAACTATACCTAACATATTATCATCTAATTTATAGCGACTAAGAAAAACAAACAAAATTATAATATTGACCTGTACTTGATAATAGAGCATTATTCATTCAAAATGAAGGATCGTAGCTTGAGGACATTCCAAATATGGCGAGCAATCGTTTTAGCTGATTCAATCGACGAGTTTTCAAGTGCGTAGAACAGAGAATCAGGGCTAGATGAACAATCTGAATTCAAGGGTTTCATTGAACAATAGATTGGGCAATCAAACATGATGTGGTTGATTGATTCAAGTTGGTTTTGGTTGCATACTGTGCATTTTTCAGTTTGATTAATTATGTAAGTGGATCCGTTGTAAGTGAATTTCATTGACATATTATTACAGAGTCGAAGCTGGGCTATGGTTCGTGTTATCTTAATAGGCATGTTGAGAAGTAGATACTTTTTTGGGGAGTCGTTTGGAGTAAAGTCGGTGTAAATGCAGGGAAACGTAGAGCGTTGACTTAAAGATAGGTCTGTCTCGAAAAGTTTCTGACGGAGTTTATTAAGAAGTAATTTCATGTTACTCAACAAGCTGTTGTAGTTATCTCGTGAATCAGCGAGTTCAAAGATATTCTTCAGCTGGAGAAGCCAATTGAATCTATCGTCGCCACCCGACAACTGTATTTGTCTAGGCAGATTTTGGGGAGTCGATTATCGTCCATGGCCAGGATTTTGATGTACCAATTCAAGGTCCATTTGAAAATGTTATATAAAAGACGGACTCTGCCAGTTTCTTTTCGAATGATATAGTCGGGGATGTTAATAGGGAGGAGGAGAAGCCTTTTCAGAAACTGAGTTTGCACTTTTTCCAAAATCTCAGCATAGCAATAAGCAGCAATAAGAGTTAAAACCTCGATAACGTGACTTAAATGTGAAGAACTCAGAGTGAATGAAAAAATTGCAGCTGTCATGAAACAATGGGATATTCCATGAACACCACCTGTTATCAAGCAATTTTAAAAATAGGATCTTCATGAGGATGCTCTGTTCTGTTGAGTTCTTCATCTCTCTCAAGGGCAATTCAACAAGCCCCAGTAGCATATTTTGTCATCAGTAGGAAAGTTGGGGAGGAAGTATTTCCAAGGAATCATTACCCCCAGAAGTTCGGAATGAAATTCTGTGTCAAAACCTTCCTGACTTCCATGAGTACACATGATCTTCCTCGTAGATGGATGGACGACTTCCATCCCGTGGGAAACAAAGTATGAAAGAGTACTGAAATTGCACTCTGTTCAACTGACTTTTTTATGTTCTGATTCTCACAAAAAGGGATATCCTGTTATGTTCAGAGAACATCGTGAGAAATAAGGAAAGTTAGGAAGGAATTGGTGTTCTTCTTAAATTTCTGGAGGATATATTGAAGTCACTGAATTGGGTATCACGATTGAAGGCATTATCACTTTCAATTCGAAAATGTTATCATTTCTCTCTTATGAAACTGGAATGTTAAGAAATATGGGGAGGTCATTATTTTCCGTTCTCAAATATGACCCTATCATGAGGTATCCACACTCTTTCAGGAACGAAAGATGTTTCAGCACCCTGAAATCATGACAGGAAGTACCTAATTCTCGGCCTGGTATGACATACTTTATGAAACTTGAAGGGCTCATGGCTCTAGTTCTTCGATGGCCAACACTATATGAATTCTCACCAGTAATGGTATAGTGGAGGCAGAACCTAGAAAAGCGTGGTGGAGTCTTCTTGAGCGCTGACGGGCTTGAATGATCATCAAATTCCACGTACTGAATAACTGCCCCTATAGACGAGGAACATAGATGTTCAGACCTCCTTGCCATAGCATTCGAATCAGTTACGGAGTTTGAGGTAAGGGTATTTCCAGAATCAGAAAACTACTCAGAATGAGAAATATCCTCGGAATCGAATACATTGGAAGTGGCCTCATGAAGACCGTGGTATGCTTTGAAGAAGCGATAGAAGGAGGTCCACAGATCTATGGAAAAGAATCTGTAGTAGCCATGTACTTCTGAATAATATATCCTGAAACACCAAGTATTCCGCAAAAACATCAGATTGACTCATATCACTACCAAAATACCTCAATTCTACCAAAAAAATGTTCATGACTCGCCTTCATCGAGTCCTTGATGAACAGCGAAGGTAAAATGAAGGAAGTATTCTGGCGCATACTAGGAGAGATGCTTTACTGAATATTGAGAAAAAAATCTAAATGGGCGTTGAACGTCCTCTACGTGATCTGTAGGTATTATCAGCTGATTGGCCCGAGTCAAAGAACCATTGGCAAAATCTACAACAAAACCTTACTCAATTCGATTTGTCATCAATCCTAGATATCACAGCATATAATTCATCATGTCTATAATGCGAATGTGTATCACGTGCTAGTAGCAATTATGCACTGAGAAAATAATGAAGGAGACACACAATCATGTGGTCATTCCGATCGACTGATTGAGTAAAAATCACTCATCAAGTGGTCATCAGTTTTCATTCCGTAGTTCATCTACTGATTGAGTAGAAATCACTCAGCTCTGGTATTTTAGTAGATATGTTTATTCGATATCTCAAGTTGATTGAATCAATGTTGCTATAAATATCTGAATTATTGGAAAAACTGGTTCCAACAATCAATTCAAATTCACTTAATATCTCTCAGTTGATCACTCACTCAAATAATGTAGATAGTCATTCGGAGGACTTTTTTCCAGTGTGAGGAATGGGCGTGTACACCTTGGTAGAACTTTCAACTCAAACCATGTTTATAATGCTCCTTTCATACATAAATAATGATTGCCGACATAATTCGATCGAAAAATTTACTGGAATGTTCAATTTTTGGACATAAATAATAGTACCATCTGAAAACGGACCCTCTTATGACGTAGAAACCTCATCTCGCCATAGTTAAAAGAAAATTCCAAATGCCGGACGGAGACTGAGGCAACTGTTATATTAATTCTTTCAACTGTGATCTCGCGCTAATTCACTCTGCCGGAAATCATGTATCATTCATCTCTGTCTGGAATAGTCCTGTTTCAGTATTAGGGTTTTGACGTCACATCATCGCCTCGTTTTCAGAGGTCCGAAAAATCGGGGATTTCAATAATTTTTTTATAAAACGTAGGGAGCTCACAGCGATAAACGGTTTGCGGTGGTGAGCTAGTTTGGGTGAGTTCTATCGAATTATGGAATAATTTTTTTTTGTGATATAAGCCCATTACTTCATTGTCTGTGTTCTGAATGTACCAAGAAAAATGCCAAACTTTTTGGAAAGAGATAATTTCACCTGTTTGTCATCTGCAGGATATGGAAAATTAAGATGACGAAAAATACAAATAACTTTACGATATGATGTAAATTCATATTTAGAACAAGGAATGATGAGCTGACTTCATGAAATCACTAGTTTTCATTTAATAATAGCAGCCAGCCAACAATAAGACATCATCATTCTGAAAGAATACAAGTACTGGAGAAGTCTTGTGAAGCTGCTCAACGTACTGCACAGAGCGTATGAAGGACAGGTGGGATCCTTCTAATTCATTCTGAATTCTAATCATTAGGCATGGAAAACGAGCTGTCAGGTCCGATTCAGTGAATGTGAGTAACCATGATATAGAAGTAGTATGAATCAATATACAGAGCTAGTGTCCTAAACACCCCTGATATCTTTCACTCCAATCGATACTAAAAACTCTACAAAAGTATAGTTTCATGGTACAAATTCCAAAACCGTTCATCATCATGAAGTCAGAAATATTGAGCACAGTGACAATCGCTAACATTTCCATAATCGGAGCACACCTACATACGTGATTACAAGCAATTTCATCCAACCTGCCTCGGCATTCTCAACATTTGAATTATAGAAAATTCAACCGATCCAAATTATTGTGTGATTCAGTACAGTCACCTTTCATCATGTTCAGAATGTCGAAGTCACATTAGCTAGACACAGGGTAATGTAGGAAAATTGAACTAATATTTGGAGAAGTGAATATTATTCAAAGAGCTTTCCATATTCTATTACAAACTCACGAGTGAAATAGTCCATTTGTCATAACCAACAATTAGCACACTGTACTTCAGGGTGAATTTTAATACACGCATAACCCTTACGTACTATTAAGGAACTGGTCTCCAAATGAGTGGAACGACTGGAACTTGAAGTTTGGTCCCCACACACTTTTGTGGTAACTTTATTATCGGCGAGTCTGACAATTTGCTGATGGAGAGGACGATAGCTGATTATAAACTTTTTATCTACTGTTTACGATATCCCTGCCATTTTAGTTTGAAGAAATGGATTATAACATATGTATATAATATTTCTTCTACCACTCAGCTGAGAAAGTATCTCTATTCAAGGATGGGGAGCAACACTTTTTTCACCTAGGTGGATGGTAATGAAAAAATCTCGCCAACGTGAATAATGAAAAACTGTCGATAGTTTCGACGATATGCAGTATACGCAATTGTAAAGGTGTCAATACAAATAATGAACTATGAAACATTCATTATTCACCCGAACATGAACCGGATATAGTGAAGACTGCAAAAATCTACAGCTGAAAGCAATTTTTGAAATAACTATTATTAATTTAAAATCTTCATTTCCTTCTTCAAGGATGAAACGATATATTGTATATAATAGTTATTTCTGTATCTAGAGCGCGAAATGCTACTTTGGTGATCGAGATCTGATTTTTTTAACGAGGCGTAGCCGAGTCAAAAAAAAAGTCGAGATGACCAAAGTATTTCGCGCTCGAGTTGCAAACAACATTTTTTCTACAAACGTCAAAAAATATAGTTCTAAAGTAAAAATATGCCCAGCTTGATATAAAAAATGGTGTTGAACTGGCTTAGAAGGCCTCCCCTATCCTCCCTAGGTAGGCACGATGTTCCACGAACATGATAGAAATTTCCTTTCGTACGCTCCAACAGATAAAACTAAGTTATTGTTGAACATTCAGAAATAAATGATTTTTTGGATTTTTTCTCGATAAAGGACCATTTAGTTGAAATAAAAATATCTCATATATTTTCCATAACAAATTGCGCGAAGTAGGTACTTCGCGCACTGTTTTACTTCGCACATTGTTTGGTGCAAGATATCATGGTAACATAGGAAACTGAATAAAAGTGTCACTTCGCAATTTGCTATCAATGCGCGAACCTTGTAATTTTTTGACATTTGTAGAAAAAACATTTTGTTACAATTCAATTCAACAGAAACAAGAACTTACATGCAATGTGAGTCAAAAGGTATGAATTGGAATAATAATAAGTTTTAAAAATATAGATGATGTTGGCATGAAAATTGATAGGATAGTGACAAAAGTCATATAATTTATATACCGGAAGCAATGAAATTAGATTGTTGTTGAATATCTTATAAGGTAGAATAATTAATAATATCATCATGAACAATAGATGATGAATAAGAATATATCTGACTAATAAATAAATAAGAATATATTTGATTGAGATTATCGATATCTGTTTTCTTATTATATTATCAATTCCACCCATCTCCAAAAACAGTCTTTTCGTTTGAGTTTTTTCTGGATACACGATTTTTGTTCCTTCGAATTTCATATGATGATCATTGGTGATAATATGCGATATCCTAGATTTGCGACTTCTCAAAAGTAATTGTGAACTCGCTTAACATGTCATCACCAATGATCATCATATATACTGTGTGATTGTTTGTAGTTTGTAAATGAATGATGAATTCGCGAAGTTTTCTTCATCGCAGGAGTAAAATAGTTGACTAAAACAATTTTCAACCAACTTGTACTGCGATTTATGGCCTCGAATATCAATGCGCTAGATTTGATCGCACGTTGACATATCTTCATCATTAATCGCCCTCATTTTCACACTAGTCGGTTGAAGTTTGGTACTCGATTCTTTTTCGTTTCCTGTTCGATTTCCAGAATTGAAATAATTCTTTATGAGAATAATTAGAAAACATTTGATATTATGGAAATATTCGTCTGACTGTATTATATTGATGTGCTGAATTTATGTACCAATTTCAGAAACACCTTATATACAGTGTGGTCATTTAAGTTTGCAACATATGGGAATCTTTTTAATGAATTGCACAATCAAAATTCAGATAGTGCCGAAAGTTGGTGCATGTTCGGTAATCATTTTAGATGCACTTAGAATGGTTGCAAGTCAAACAGCATACACGGTAGGTCAAAAAATATATAGATTGCTCAGGAGTAAAGTACCCTTATTTGAGAAAATTCAGCAATATGTTATTCGAGAATGTTATTTACAATTAAAAATTATGCCTGGATACCAAAACATGGCCACCTAAGATATTTTTCAATTTTCCAATTATAATCGTCAATAATTTCCCGATTTGTAATGTTTTAAATACAAAAAGTTCACATTGAATGGAAGTTTTTGAATATGCATATTGAGATTAATGATGTTTTACCTTGTTAAAAAAATGGTTTGCGGAATTTTGAAGTTAAGCTGAATAGCGTTGCAACAAACATAACGTTTGTGATTCCCTAAAAAAATTAAAATCTGAGTTAATTACACAAATAAGATTGGATTTGAACAAAAGTATGCTCAACTGATTTTGTTATGATTAACTTATGGAAGTATTTGGGGTGAATATGAAAAAAAATTACAAATTGGGAAATTATTCACGAACAAAGTTGAAAAACTGAAAAATGTCTTAGGAGGCCATGTTTTGGTATTTAGGCATAACTTCCAAACAACTTTCCTTGATAACATTTCGCTGAATTTTCTGAAGCAAGGGTACTTTACTTCTGAGCAATTTTTATATTTTTTGACCCACCCTGTATGCTGTGTGACTTGCAACCATTCTGAGTGCACCTAAACTGGTTACCGAACATGCACAAACATCGTGCACTATCTGTATTTTGGTTGTGCAATTCATTGAAAAGATTCCCATTTGTTGCACACTTAAATGACCACACTGTATATCATACGATTCATTTGGAAAGATCACTCTTGGCAGATATGCGATGAAATATAATTCATTTCAAAAAATTTCAGATTTTCACAAATTCGTGAAGAGATAATATATGCAAGACACCTGATTCGGGATTCCTTTCAGAAGTTTTCAAGATATCGATAAGGTTTCAGGATATGAAGTGTTGGAAGTATAAAAACTATATAGACAATTACCTGTTCGAGCTGACCTCCAACATGTCTCGTTTTGTTGCTAGAAACTCGAACATGCCCTAATAATTCAACAAGTATAAGTCAACAGGGATCAACGGGTTATGCTGAAATTTGATAGACAAACCCCACTGCAGGCATTATCCTAGTTCGAGTTCAGTTCAGAGTATTTATGCATCAACTTTGATAGCGGGCTCACATAGAACTACTAGAACTACTGAGGGACTGAAATTCTTGAGGATGATATTCTGATATTGAGGTTATTATGGCTATCATGGGATTACTCAAATGAATCGATCGAAGAAGAGATGTGGTACAGGGTGATTCACCCCCCCCCCCTCTGGTTCAGATATTTTTGAACCGATTGCAAAATTTTAAATATCATTTGAAATGATTTTCGATGATGATTCTTTCTGCTACTTCAGAGAATACAAGGTGTTCGGAACAAACAATCTACAGGGCACTATTTGATTTTTTTCAATGGAACACCCCATTTTTCATTGTATTTCAAGATTCTCCCTGAAGAGCTGATTTCATCAATGCATCACACTTGGGGTTTAGCGAGAATGATTACAGAGATATAGGGTGTTCAAAATCGAGATTTTTCAACTTAATTTTTTTTTGTGACGAAACCATTCATTCTCGGTCAAAACGGCTGCCATGTCCGAATCCAAACTTTTGATCAACTATCTACTGACATTTAATAATCGTAACAGATACAGGGTGATCAGAAATCCTATATGTATATGTATATGTTCCAATTGAATGTCAGTAGATAGTGAATCAAAAGTTGAGATAGGAATATCAAAGCCGTTTTGACCAATAATGAATAATTTCGACACACAAAAATTCTCAAGTTGAAATATCTCGATTTTGAACACCCTTTACCTCTGAGGTCATTCCCGCTAGACCCCAAGTGTGATGTATTAATGAAATCAGCTCTTCAGGGAGAATTTAGAAATACAATGAAATACAGGGTGTTCCATTCGAGAAAATCAAGTAGTACTCTGTAGTTCGTTTGTTCCGAGCACCCTGTATTTTCTGATGCAACGGATAAAAATTTCAGAAGAATCATCTCACATGATTCTTCAAATTTTTGAATAGGTTCAAGAATGAGTGAGCTAGAGGGAGGGATGACTATGGTGAATCACCCTGTACACGTATTTCATTGTTATGAATTCATGGGGAGTATCTTCCTACAATTGAACCATTAGAGTCTTTGACAATGGATGAACGACAAATAATAAGGAAGAAGTTCGTCTCAACATAGAATCTGTTATTTCTATACCAGAGAGCTACAGACACCTCAAGAGGCTCTGCTATCTATGATTCTCCAATTATTCTTAGAACAATTTCGAAATGGGAATGACTGATAATTGAATAACTATAGTTCCCTATATTGATGAATTCAAAATCCTGAACGGAATTTGAAATTTCCATCAACATTATTTTATTGCACAGGATTGGCATATTGTGCTTCCAGCCCTCAATTTTCAATTGATAAGTATTCCTCAAGTTTGTCCAATAGAGATGAGAATTCGAGGGTATTTCCCATGAAATTTGTATGGTGAGCTGAAGTCGAATGAAGAACAATTACTATCAGTACGTAGGACATTCTCAGAGCATATCACGAACAAATATCACCTGGAATTGTTCGAAATTTGAATACGACATTTCTTTGAATAAAATGAACTGTTGAACTGAGTTCTTCCCTTCAGTAATATTTCCAAATATGCATGTTCCTGATTTCGTCCTGAAGAGGCAGAATCTTTGGATAGGAACCTGAAATTACGCATAATAACTCTTTGAGAGACGATGCAGAACTAGATAATATTTCGAACATACCTCTCGGTATTTGAGTTGGTTATTGTTTTTTTTTTTGTGAGAGAACTCGAGCCTGGCCCGCTTGGTGATCCAACAGAGATGGGGAACCTGCGAATGTAGCTGAATATCTCCCATTATTAAACCAGGTATCAACAAATATACAAGACAAATTGCGACTCTTAGACAATTAGGTATATCAAAATGAGATATGGTATACTGAAAAATTGAGTCGGTTGTAAATACTAAAGGTTTATTAAAATAGGCGCCAGTCACTACATTCATCTAATAATACGACTACAGAATTATATAACACATCTTGCTGGAGTGTTGTGCTGTACATAGCAGAAGATCAAATGTACTGGAAGCATTTCAGCTGATTGTGGGTGGAATGCCAAGGACAGATCCTTTCAAAATCCATATATTCCTGAAATACTTGAAGCTTGAGGGGCTGCTTCAAAAAAGAGCTTGAGATAGGAAAAGATGGGGCACAATAAATTCAATCAAGTTCCAGTGCATCTGTCACCATCCACCCTACATAATACCAATATTCGAACTCAGTGCAAAGAGAACAACATTCTATCTATACATCAGTCTGGATTCAGAGTGGAATATGACTGTGCTTCAGCACAAACTGCTATGATCGATGACATTCTGTGCCTATGATAATAATAAAATCAGTGTACTCATACTCATCGACTTTTCTGAGGCATTTGATGCGCTAAACCACTCAATCTCATTGGCAATATTGCATTTTGTAGGTTTCAGTATGACTGCTAAGGAACTGATAGCCTCTTACCTCAGCCACCGTTCATAGCAAGTCAAATTATATAACAAAATTTCCAAAGCTGCTGAACTTGAACAAGGAGTTCCTCATGGTAGTATATTGGGACCTTTATTATACACGTTATACAACTCCAATTTCCATACATATCTATCGCATTGCAATAACCATTTTCATTACTCTTTTGAACCATCTGATATCCAACACATAAATCACAGAGTCAACGAAGATTTGAAAGCTCTTCTTACTGCTTCATTGGACCATAAAGTGAAAAACCAATTCAAGTATAAACAGATATCAAGCAACCATTGTCACTACATTAAGGATATGACGTCCTTTTTTTCACTGATCATTGCAAAAATTTGGGCTTGATGCTTGATTCGAACTTGAGATTCAAGGATCGCGCCTGGCTTACGGCTCCCTCGAACTCATTTTCAATCATCGTGGATATTTGAACGTGACTTTAGAAAAAATGAATCGTGATTCTCTCGTGTTGTCCGATTTCAACCATTGTGATATAGTTTATCCTTCCTGTTTAGATGCTCAATATGCCCGAAGAATTCAAAAGGTGCAGAACTTCTTCTTATAAATGGTGTAAAAAAAAAGGATTTCTTGTGAGTTGAAGGATACAGGCTGAACATGTCTAATAGACGAAAATTGCATACCAATTGTTTTTATTATAAATTATTGAAGACCAAGATCTCACAAAATATCCATAGCAGAATTACTTTCAGGTCGGGTATACATAATTTAAACTTGAGACGAAAAAATAATATTAGTATACTTTTCCATAACAAGCAAAATTTCAAACGTTTTTTTTCCCATAAAATTTCTCAATATGGACCTATTTTGGATATACCTCATCATGCATCGTCGGTGAATATCTCCAAATACGAACTCAAAAAACGATAATTACTTGAGCAACAATGATTGATAACTATGATTACTTCCATTCTTCGTTTTTTCTTTATTTCTTTCTTTCCTTTTATTGTTGTGTATTCTACAATAGGTAGGCAGGCACATTGGTTTTCTTAGATAGTATAAACAGTAGTCAGTTTGACATATTTCATATTGTATCACTATCAATTTCTCTGAAAGTCTTTGCGGCATATTGATCTCATGCACTTTATTTCTTTTAGTTTATCGGGCAGTGTGGAAGAATCGGCTTTTGGCCTAACATTGCACCATTTATTTACCATATTATTATTATTGAATTAGTATTTCAACCTAAACACATGGGAATCCTATTTTTGTTGATGTAAATGATTATTATTATTGAGTACCATTTTTCTATTCAGCACAGTAAACAGGATACGTGACATCATTGATCAGATACTAGAGAACAGTCGTGGAATTCAATCATTCAAACAAATTTCAATGCCTCACTTCATTATGTATCCACCCTTTCAAGATACCGACGATGTTTACCGAACATAAAAGGGTTTTTCTTGCGTGCGATCCAGAAGAAAACAATTAAAAGATGATAATCATCATCTTAGTGCAAAATGGAACCATAACGAGCATTCACCAAAATATCAATTTTGTCTCTCGTCCTCCAAATAATGAATCTGAATATGTGCATGCACCAAAAATCAAAATAGCTCTTTCACCAAAAATTGAAATTCAACATCAACCCGGCGGTAAGGTGACCGAATTGATCTACATTGGTAGAAATAATGGGGTGTACCTAGTATATAATATCGTTAATTTGAAAATGAAACATTCTTCAGGAAAACACACAAATATAACATTCTTCAGGAAATTCACGAATGAATCTGCAAGAATATCATCTAAAACATAAATATCACAGAAAAAACCAAGTTATTAAATGTCACTTTCCATAAATTACTTTTCTCGAAAGACAAGATAATGTCAGAATTTCTTATTATGATTGTTTACTCACGATATAGTGCAGTATTCCCATATTCATTGAGCAATCAGATGTAACGAAAGTGAGGTGAGGTGGGGTGTTATAAACCCCAGAGCACTTCACGCAACTGTCATTCGCGTCCGATTTGAACAAATACTGAAACAATCAGATATCAGACGATGGATGAAGGTCTGAAATTCAGCTATTAGGATGCGCATGCAGATAATATCTCGTCAGCTCTCAAAATTGTTGCTTTACAAACTTGGTTTGGGTTTCTCACACCCCACATTACTGTCACTGCCTTCAACGAATTCTTCTATCAGGGAGCTCTGAAAAATAGTAGATTGTTTTATCAGAATCAAAAGTGACACTTTGTTTGACAAGCGAATTTTGCTTTTGCGCGGCGGAGCGTCTAGCGAAGTCGGACAAAGTAACTTTTGATCCGAATGAAACATGCTATTTTTTCTGCAACCGAAACAATTAAGTCAAATGTATATGTGAAGTAATTACCAATGCCGTGCCATATGTATGCAATGCAACAAATATTGACAAATAATCCGTGTGGTGAGAATATTCTACCTGCATTAACAGCAGGTTCATTCAATTCTCAAGAATTGTAGTTTCAATATAAATACAACCACAGAGTAACATATTTGTGTATGGACCAGGTGCTCTAATGGCAAATACCGCGCCAGTGCCAGCTATAGGGATAAGACGTGAAAAATGTTAGGTTAGTGAGGATATCAACAATAATAATAGCGATTATTTATTCCTCTCCATACTACACTGTGTTTGACTTGATAATCAAATGTAGGCAAACAATATCATTGTTTGAGACAAAAAAAACTATTGCTTGCCGGGATTATTCAGAAACAAGTTATCCATCCCGAGAATAAGAAAGCAAATACAGATCAAGCAAGTATTTGAATCTTGAAGGCTTCTCTGATCAAAATAAAAATACTCAACTGAGATGTTTATAATTCCAATACTGAACTATAATAAGGTGTATTTATACCTCCAGCATGGGTATGAAACTCAAAAAACCAATCATAACAAAGTTGTTTATTCTTGATGACGTCCAGTACATCCTTTTTAGTTCCTAGGAACTAAAGTTCAACTCTAGCTCCTAGGAACTAAATATGTTGCCTAGCAACATACCTATTTTTGTGTCAGTAATAGAAACGTCAATTTAAGAGCTAATTCTGGTATAAAAATGGACAACTTTTGTGTCGGTTGCAGAAAAACACTTTGTTTGGAAACATGTTCGAAGAGAAGAAATATAGACATATTGAAAAAACATCAAATTTTTACTAATCTTTGGACCTTTCGGGAAGGAATCTGCTAACATTCTCAACAAAAAAATGCAAGATATTCTTCTCCAAAAATGTTTTGCTCATAGTTTGACATATCTCAGTGAAAAAACTGATGTTGGCATATGGATGAGTGATGATGTTAGTGAACAAATGAGTTTCAGGATGTTTTTATCAATTGATCTTGAATCTACCATTTTCATGTTCAGTTTTCAGTAGTGAATACCATGTTCTATTTATATCAACTGAACCGGAAGCAATGTTATTCTCTCTGTTCGGAAGAATACAAGCAGCCTCCTTGATTTTTCTCTTTTGGTTGTTATCACTCTGCCATATTCAGTCCATTTTCAGTGAGGTTATGTTCAGTTAGCTTAATGGGTGGAGATTTCATGAATTTGATATCCGACAGAATTCAGAGTGATTGATTGAAATACGTCAGATGATAAGAGATTCAGAGACCACGATTGGAGAGCCTACTGAAAACAATATTACTCGAAGCGCTTGAACCGGCGTCGAATAAAAAAATGATCAGAGAATCAGAGACCCCGATCAGGGAGACTTAGGACGATATAACAAGGAGCTGACGAATAGACGCTGAATAATCATATACCCCGCCAATTTGGGAGTCAATTGGAAACAATCATATATATACAGTGCGCTCGGACAGGCGTCGAATGAAAATTATATAATCAGATAACCCGATCATGAGGCCAAATAATAATTGGAATTGAATAATCCAAAATATGAATATTCTTGAAATACGATTGATCGGATGCAGTGTAACGAAGTTACTAGATTTCAGGTTTATATCTCAGTATAAAGGTTTCCGAATTATTTTGGGGTAAATAGCAAGCTAGCGACGCCGTTCTTTTTCGTATAAATTTCAAATAGTATCGCGAACGTGTTTTGATATTATTCAGGAGTCCGGACTTTTGTTTAATAATTTGATTTATCTACGATTAAATAATAACTGCAACGTGATGGCCGAACTACAGCGAGAGCACCGCGCTGAGGCAATCGGTCACGCGACGACCGAACGCGTACCCCACTATTGGTATGAGAGGGGATCAGGCTATACACTCGCGAGCAGCGCATGAAAACGCCAGTTGTTGAGACCGCAACAGCTACCGAACCTGACAGTGACCTGACCTGAAAGCTATTGCCGAGCTGAAAAACCAGTTGTATCGATAGGTGAGCCGACTTATAACGATACTAATCAACCTGTTTTTCTGTTTCAGCCGGACTCAGTAACTAGAGACTGAAAGTGAACGAACTGCTGTCCCGACAAAGAGGGGCTCTCTCAATTTTCTGGACAACAATTCAGGGAACACTGACTCTGTGAAGGCGGGGTTTCTCGGTTCACATTGTCACCGCTCCTGAGAGAAAGACGAGTTCCTGTCTTGGAAAAGAGGGGTTTTCTCAATTTTCTGGACAATAACTCGGAGAATACTGACTCTGTGAAGGCGGGGTTTCTCGGTTCACATTGTCACCGTTCCTGAGAGAAAGACGAGTTCCTGTCCTGGAAAAGAGGGGTTTTCTCAATTTTCTGGACAATAACTCGGGGAATACTGGCTCTGTGAAGGCGGGGTTTCTCGGTTCACATTGTCACCGTTCCTGAGAGAAAGACGAGTTCCTGTCCTGGAAAAGAGGGGTTTTCTCAATTTTCTGGACAATAACTCGGAGAATAACGGCTTTGGAAAAGTGGGGTTCCTCGGTTTCTAAAGCCAACGTTCTGTTGAAAGGGGCTGAGTCTGAAATACTGCAAATGCTATACTATTGCTACTTTGCTTGAATTCGTGTATCACGCCTGCTGCTCGTGCTTCTGTTTGCTTTGATTAGGAAAATAATCGTGTAGCTCCCTTTGCATGTTAACCATTAATTTTCGCTTGTATATTGAGCTTGATTCTTAGTAAATCGGATTTTCCAGATCGGACGAGTGATCATAAAGTTTGATTGCACTTTTGCCTCCGGGCTTATTTTACTTTTGCCTCCTGCGGCGATTTCACTTTTAACTACGGCTCTCCCTTTACTTTCACCTTCAGTTATCTATGTTGGCCCGCTATTATAAGACATTCATTAGCAAATTGTAAATAGTTGATTTGTACATATTATAGTTATAGATTTCGAATTAGGAATTGATTGGCGAGATAGATAGGAATAAAGTTTAATTTTACTTTTGCCTCCGCTGGCAGTTTCACATTAAAGTCCGGCTTTGATTTCACTTTTGCCTCCGGCGGCAGTTTTACTTTTACCTCCGGGTATTCCGTGCTAGCTCGCTATTGTGGGAATTTAGTTAAGGGAAAGTAAATAATTCAAATGTAGATATTATTGTTCTTAGATTGAGAATTTATCTTTGGATATGATTATTAATTAGAACTGAATAAAATGATAGATGTATTATAATTACTAGTATTATTTCTCCAATGAGAACAACCAGACATCCAGGGAAGTAGATCTAAGCATTCAGTCATTTTGACATCTCAATATTGTGAACCCTGGAATAAACTTTCTTCGCTGATAGTTGCCTGGTGCAAGTGGACCTACCACTATAAAATAGGTGGCGCCCGAGAAATAAAATAATTGTACATAATTGTCGAACCCGATCCGAGGCGCCAAAGAACTGCTTGTAGGGTAAATATCCTTACAAAATTTGGCGCCCGAGCAGGGACCGTTAAAACCGATATATTCGATGTAATCTGAAGTTATTTCATGCCGGAATCCGAAGAGAACAGATCCTGTCAAATTTGACAGATGGTCCGATTTCCACAACATAGACAGGTTACGGTATTAGGGTTTGAATATTAGGTTTCAAGGATAGGGAAATAGATTTTTCTCAATGGGAAAATTTTTATGATCACTCTGTTCCGAGTTGGAAGATCCTTGATGAATTTAGAGCATCCTAACCAGTAAGGGCCTATTCCTAGTGAATTTCCATACAGTTTCAACCTCGAATCAGAATCTGTCACTTTGACAGTTGCTTCAATATATCAGTCATATATACGTGTCGCACCTTGTTGAGTAGGTTCTTAGGAGTGAGAAATTGAATAAGACTGATCGAAATTTGATAACACCCCTCTAACACTGAGTAGGCACTCCAGGAAACGAAATAAAAATGGTGAACGAAGACACTACGAAGACTCCAGAGTCCGCAGAAGGACATACTTCTCCGTCGAAGTCTAAAGACCCCGTAGATGTGCGAGTAAGCTGGGTATATCAGCTGAAGAAGGTTGATATTGACGTGGAGTTGTCTAAGTTCGGCCTTGAAGCCACTGGAACAGTCGAGGACAAGAGGAAGCGACTGATCAGGTTCCTAAGGGAAGGTCGAGTGGGTACCGCCCCACCGACACCGACTCCAGGGACTGTCCCACTGACTTCGACCTGGACATTTCCGAATCTGAACACCGCAACAGTCAATGTAACTTCAACAGGGACCGTTCCGACTATTACCACCCCTGGTGGAATAACAGGCATGCCTCCTTCCATGGTCACTTTGAGTCAGGAACCAATACGCACCAGAGATTGGAACTTGTCATTTGATGGGTTAGGAGATCCAGTCGCGTTCTTGGAGAGACTGGAAGAGATTAGAATTTCTCAGAATATACCAGCCTATAGACTGATCGCGGTATTGCCAGACTTATTCCAAGGGGAAACCGCCCTTTGGTACCGAAATAACCGCTCCGCCTGTACGACGTGGGAGGCATTCACCGAACTATTCAGAATTTTCTACTTCCCAGCTAACTACCAAATAGACCTAGAAGCTGCTATTGGTAGGCGTCTACAAGGACCTGATGAGCCTGTACAAGTGTACATTACCGATATTCAGACACTTGTACGAAGGCATGGAAATATGACATCAGACCAGGAGCTGATGTGGCTGTACAGGAATCTACTGTCGGAATACCGACAGCACATAAAAAGGAGTGACTTTGCCGATATTGTCACTTTCTCTCGTGTTGTTAAAAATTTTGAATTACTTCGAGGAGAGCTACAGGAGAGGTACCAAACCTATGCAATGACTGCAAGGTATCCTGTCGTGTCGAGAGCCCCACCGACGTCCCCAGCGACAATACCTCCGAAAGCTCTAGAAAATCCCAGACCAAATATGGCTAGATCGTCCAATCCGGCAAGAACAGGAACAAGGACAAATGGTCAAGCAGTAGGTCATCCCAGCGCCGACTCGAACTCTCCATTAGCAGTCATATGTTGGAGATGTGGGCAAACAGGGCACTTCAGAAGTCAGTGCCGATCTGCTCCTAAGATATTCTGTTCCAGATGTGGAAAAGAAGGAGTGATGTCACGTGACTGTCCCTGCCCTAGGTCGGAAAACTAGGAAGGCATTGCCCTGCACCGAGACCCGAGCAGTGCCACTCCACCAATGTCTCGGAAACGATCCGACCTGTCCGACCTGAAGACGCCCGTCCATTTGTTTCTGTGCATACCCTTGGTGACCGTTTTGAGGCACTGTTAGATACCGGAGCATCCAGAACGTACATGGGCGATCATGTGGCTAGGAAATGTCAAGAGATGGGAGCCCCAAAGGAGTCACCTGATGCTTCCATGGCCAGAATGGCTAACGGCCTTCCAGCTCAAGTTCCCAGCAAGTATCACTTGAAATTAGTAATTGGGGACACCACTATTTCCGCCATAGTTGGACATCTTCCTGGTCTATCTTCTGATTTCGTCATAGGCATGGATATTCTGAAACCGCAGAAATTCCAGTTAGACCTTGCAGAAGGTAGTATTAGAATGGATGGGAAACCAATCAGAGAGTTGTTATTGTCACCGATTCACCCGATCAATACAGTAGACCGTGCCGATAAACTAGGTCTCACTCCGACTGAGGATAGAAAACTCCAAGCGTTCCTGGACCAAGAGCTGGCTCAATTCGAGAGCATAAAGGGAGTAACGCCAATACTCAAACATGAGATCCGTTTGATTAACCCGGAACCGATCAAACAGCGTTACCGACCTCAGAATCCTAGGATGCAAGAAGTGATCAATACCGAAGTTGATAAGATGCTAGACGAAGGCATCATAGAACCGTCGAATAGCCCGTGGAGCTCACCAGTTGTCATAGTCCGGAAGGAGGATGGCAAACCGAGGTTCTGTATTGACTTCCAGGAAGTCAACGCTGTGACACATAAAGATGCGTACCCACTGCCCTTCATTAATACAATTTTGGATAAGTTGCGCAGAGCTCGATATATTTCGAGCATTGACCTGAAGCAGGGGTATTGGCAAGTGGCCTTGACCGATTCAAGCAAACCAGTCACAGCCTTCACAGTACCTGGCCGAGGGCTGTTTCAGTTCAGAGTAATGCTGTTTGGGCTACATGCAGCACCAGCTACTTTCCAGCGTTTAATGGACCGTATCATAGGACCTGAGCTGGACCCATACTGCTTTGCGTACCTGGATGACATCATAGTACTCGGAGAAACGTTTGATCAACATCTCAGTATTCTGCAAGAAGTATTCCGCCGCCTCCGTGCCGCCAACCTCCGACTGAACCCCGACAAATGTCAATTTGGCAGAAGATCACTGAAATATCTAGGTCATGTGGTTACTGGTGAGGGAATCTCAACCGATCCCGAAAAGGTGAAATCAATTCTGGAGTTTCCACCACCGAACACCGTGCGACAGCTACGACGATTCCTGGGAGTGACATCGTGGTACAGACGCTTTGTACCTGGATTCTCAAATGTGGCTGCCCCATTGAACCGCCTTCTGAAAAAAGGATTCCGTTGGCAGTGGAATAGCGAACAAGAAGAAGCATTCGACCACCTCAAGAAATGTCTAACTGAATCACCCGTTTTGGCCTGTCCAGATTTTGAGAAGCCGTTCGTTTTGCAAACAGATGCAAGTGATCAAGGTTTAGGAGCAGTACTTATCCAGAATAAAGAAGATGGAGATCACATAATTGCTTATGCCAGTCGAACATTGACTACTCCTGAGAAAGCATATTCTGTGACCGAAAAGGAATGTCTGGCTATCGTTTGGGGCATAGAGAAAATGCGCCCTTACCTTGAGGGATATCGATTCACAGTCCTGTCCGATCACCAGTCATTGAAGTGGCTCCATAACATTCAGAGCCCGAGTGGCAGATTAGCCCGCTGGAGTATGTATCTTCAGCAGTTTGATTTCGAGATTGAATACCGAAAAGGAGTTCTGAATCGAGTGGCTGATGCTTTATCCAGGCACCCGTCTCCAGCCGAGGAGAGTATTGCTGCCGTTGAGGGAATACAAGACTGTTCCTGGTATTCCCGAAAGAAGGCCGAAATCCTCAATGATGCCGCCGCCAATCCTGACTATTGTATTAAAGATGACCGACTTTATCGTCATTTTTGGGATTCTACTGATTTCTCCGAACCAGAGCTATCCGACCCCTGGAAGCTGTGTATCCCGAAACCAGCTCGTTCATCCGTCATGAAGGAGAATCACGATGCTCCCACTGCTGGACATCTCGGGATAGCAAAGACCACTGCCCGGATAGCTAGTCGGTACTATTGGCCTGGCATGTTCAGGGACATAGCCAAGTACGTTCGAAGCTGTCAGTCTTGTCAGCAGTACAAGTCGTCGCAGCAGAAGACTCCAGGGAAAATGCAACCGTCCGTCAATAGACAGCCCTGGGAAACTGTCAGCTCTGACTTAGTTGGACCACTGCCACGCTCGAGCAAAGGGAATAACTACTTGGTAGTATTCCAAGATAGATTCACGAAATGGGTCCAGTGCCGTCCTATACGGAAGGCAACAGCAAAAGCAGTTAGTCAAGCCCTGTACGAGGAGATAATCACCAGGTTTGGCTGTCCGAAGACCCTCATCACCGATAATGGGACTCAGTATACTGGTTCATCTTTCCGAGATCTACTGAGAGATCTGAAGATTGGACATCGTTTAACTCCACCGTACACACCGCAGTCTAATCCTGTAGAACGGACCAACAAAACGATGAAAACCATGATTTCCCAGTTTTGTGACAATGATCATCGAACATGGGACCAGCACCTACCCGAACTAATGTTTGCATATAACACTGCTCGTCATGACTCCACTGGATATACTCCGGCATTTCTTAACTATGGAAGAGAGTTGGAGATACCAGGGGCTGTGTACCGTCCCGACGATGTTATAATCGATGATGTGGAGAATAAACCAGAGGAATTCGGAAACCGGGCTAATAGACTAGGCAAACTCCGAGAAGTATTTGAAGTCGTACGAATCAACCTTTCTCGAGCATTCACTACTCAGAGTCACCACTATAACCTGCGCCGTAGGGAGTGGAGATGCCATGTGGGCGACCAGGTGATGAAGAAGGAACATCATCTGTCTTCTGCTACCTAAGGATTCGCTGCGAAATTGGCACCCAAGTATTCCGGTCCGTATACCGTTACCAAAGTCATATCACCCGTAGTATACAACCTGACGGGCGCGAGTGGCAGGAAGGTTACCCGAGTTCACGTTAAGGATCTGAAACCGGTTCATGACATGCAAGGAGATAACTGATACGATTTTGTCCCTTACAGAGCTGTAATATGCCGAAACCCCGAAAACCGGAGACTGCACCACCCCCGGTAAACGTGCAGAGTCCACGAAATGATGCGCGCCGGACGGCAGAAAAGTTGGACAAAAGGGTGCGGGCGATCAAAATATTAGCACGGGAATTGACAGCGCGCCGTCACGTCCCGAAAACTCCAGTCACCGATCCACCGGAGCGTCATCGATGTAGGCCAGTTCCGATGTCGAGGCAAGCTCCTGTGAGGACCGATCTCGTACCCAGATCGGCCACAGTCAGCAAACCGGTGGCCACCAATACTGATGCTGTCGTTCCCACTCTCGATGCGGTGGTTCCAAGAGACGAAGCAGTGGTCCCCAATAGAGAAGTGAGGAGTCAATTGGGCCAGAATGCTGGGAAAGTGAACATCCTCTCAGTGCATACCCTTGGCATCGCCCCAGAGCCACTGCTTCAGGCAGACACCAGTCGTCCGGTCATGAAGCGCAAGGGGACAACAGAGGGGGAGGACACTATTCCGACCGAAATGGGAGCCAACCCTAGCCCCTCTGTGACGTGTTCGCAAGCCTCAGAAACCCCGAGAGGAAACCCAGCCCTCATCAAGGAAAAGCAAGAGCTGGCCGAAATCTTGCTCAAATTGGGCCCGAACGCAACGTGGCCCCCGGAGATACGTGCAAGACTACGCGCCCTACGTGCTCCGGGAGCAACCCCAGACCGCCGCATTAGAGTCCGTCTGAATACTGCCGATGGTCGTGTGGTCCGAGTACAACTACCAAGTTAGTTGGTTTCCGCAGTACTCTACGAAGAATTCAGAGTTTATTTTCACATTTAGAAATGTCCGTTTGAGTTCGGGTATTATGTGAAGAAATAAAATATAAGTTACATGTTTAAGTGTTCACCTGTTTCTTGATCACAGATCCCTACGCCATAATTTTCTTTTCTTTGTTGCGAATTGGAACTGATAATCCGTGTTTTGTATCGATAGATATGGATAGTCCGGTTCTAGAGGTGAATGTAACCCAGGAGATGGAAGACATCACCCGGGAGTTGGAGGAAGCGATTGGAGAACTCGAGTCTCCAAAGGAAAATGATTCCGAAACGGCGCCTCCAGTCGAAAGGAACCCAGAACCTGCTCTTTCAGCAGCCGAGGAGGAACGATCCTTGAGCCCGTCGGATTTTCTTGGCCCGCAGCATCTGGACGTACCTGCAGAAGAGGATCCTAGGAGGGACGAGTACTGGACAAAAGAGGCTCACCTGAAGCGAACCCTGGAAGCCAGGAAGGCGGTTAATCCAGGACCAAGAACACCAAGCCCACCGATAGCAGGAAGTAGCGGAGAATGCCGTTACGTAAAAATGTCCCCGAATACCTGCTGGCGCTGTGGCCAACATGGACACCGACGCACCGAGTGTCGGAAGCCCGCCATGGTCTTCTGTTCCCGATGCGGACTAATTGGAGTGATGTCCAGGCATTGTCGATGCACCAAGACGTTGAGGAAAGTGAAGGGTGTTGAGGTCGTCCACCGACGGTCTCCTCAGCACAGCCTCGAGTCACGAGACAGAAGGAGGACATGCCCAACCTGTGGGTGTCCCTATGCACGTATTCACCCCCGACACTAGGAATGTCCAGGAGAAGAGGGAAACGGACTAGGAGTACCACTCAAGCCAGAAGAGGTTTATTTAATTTGTTTATTTTTTTTAGAGATAGGGAAAACATACTATGTTCTGTAGAAGTTGATTTGAATATATAGGGATTAATAAAAAAAAATATATACATATTTTTTTTTGTAAGTAAGGAGGGGATGTAACGAAGTTACTAGATTTCAGGTTTATATCTCAGTATAAAGGTTTCTGAATTATTTTGGGGTAAATAGCAAGCTAGCGACGCCGTTCTTTTTCGTATAAAATTCAAATAGTATCGCGAACGTGTTTTGATATCATTCAGGAGTCCGGACTTTTGTTTAATAATTTGATTCATCTACGATTAAATAATAACTGCAACGTGATGGCCGAACTACAGCGAGAGCACCGCGCTGAGGCAATCGGTCACGCGACGACCGAACGCGTACCCCACTATTGGTATGAGAGGGGATCAGGCTATACACTCGCGAGCAGCGCATGAAAACGCCAGTTGTTGAGACCGCAACAGCTACCGAACCTGACAGTGACCTGACCTGAAAGCTATTGCCGAGCTGAAAAACCAGTTGTATCGATAGGTGAGCCGACTTATAACGATACTAATCAACCTGTTTTTCTGTTTCAGCCAGACTCAGTGACTAGAGACTGAAAGTGAACGAACTGCTGTCCCGACAAAGAGGGGCTTTCTCAATTTTCGGGACAACAGTTCAGGGAACACTGACTCTGTGAAGGCGGGGTTTCTCGGTTCATATTGTCACCGCTCCTGAGAGAAAGACGAGTTCCTGTCTTGGAAAAGAGGGGTTTTCTCAATTTTCTGGACAATAACTCGGAGAATACTGACTCTGTGAAGGCGGGGTTTCTCGGTTCACATTGTCACCGTTCCTGAGAGAAAGACGAGTTCCTGTCCTGGAAAAGAGGGGTTTTCTCAATTTTCTGGACAATAACTCGGGGAAAACTGGCTCTGTGAAGGCGGGGTTTCTCGGTTCACATTGTCACCGTTCCTGAGAGAAAGACGAGTTCCTGTCCTGGAAAAGAGGGGTTTTCTCAATTTTCTGGACAATAACTCGGAGAATAACGGCTTTGGAAAAGTGGGGTTTCTCGGTTTCTAAAGCCAACGTTCTGTTGAAAGGGGCTGAGTCTGAAATACTGCAAATGCTATACTATTGCTACTTTGCTTGAATTCGTGTATCACGCCTGCTGCTCGTGCTTCTGTTTGCTTTGATTAGGAAAATAATCGTGTAGCTCCCTTTGCATGTTAACCATTAATTTTCGCTTGTATATTGAGCTTGATTCTTAGTAAATCGGACTTTCCAGATCGGACGAGTGATCATAAAGTTTGATTGCACTATTGCCTCCGGTGGCAGTTTCACTTTTACCTCCGGTGCTTATTTTACTTTTGCCTCCTGCGGCGATTTCACTTTTAACTACGGCTCTCCCTTTACTTTCACCTTCAGTTATCTATGTTGGCCCGCTATTATAAGACATTCATTAGCAAATTGTAAATAGTTGATTTGTACATATTATAGTTATAGATTTCGAATTAGGAATTGATTGGCGAGATAGATAGGAATAAAGTTTAATTTTACTTTTGCCTCCGCTGGCAGTTTCACATTGAAGTCCGGCTTTGATTTCACTTTTGCCTCCGGCGGCAGTTTTACTTTTACCTCCGGGTATTCCGTGCTAGCTCGCTATTGTGGGAATTTAGTTAAGGGATAGTAAATAATTCAAATGTAGATATTATTGTTCTTAGATTGAGAATTTATCTTTGGATATGATTATTAATTAGAACTGAATAAAATAATAGATGTATTATAATTGCTAGTATTATTTCTCCAATAAGAACAACCAGACATCCAGGGAAGTAGATCTAAGCATTCAGTCATTTTGACATCTCAATATTGTGAACCCTGGAATAAACTTTCTTCGCTGATAGTTGCCTGGTGCAAGTGGACCTACCACTATAAAATAGGTGGCGCCCGAGAAATAAAATAATTGTACATAATTGTCGAACCCGATCCGAGGCGCCAAAGAACTGCTTGTAGGGTAAATATCATTACAGCAGAGTACCGTGGTGTTCTCAGCTCGAAGGTTCGAATAAGAATCCTCATACTAGATGTCATTTACTTTATACAATCAACCATTTTATACCTGGAACGAATGATTGAATTTATGCTGGAATATTCAGTGCTGGTATATTTATATCGTATTGGTAGAGGATGCGATACATAGAAATCTCTATGCAGGAGAAAACAGATCATAAGCGAACCACCCATTTTGCGCAAAGAAACCAATCCCAAGATATGTTAAGTGTTGCTTTCTCTTTCTACGCGGGGACAGATTGTTGCTCTATGATCATTTTCATCTCGTGTATTTGCCTTTTGGCTTGAGAACTGAAAAAAAATCAGATGTTGCTTCATGATATTTTATGCGTTTTCACCATTGTTCGTTTTCACCATTTTGAAGTCACCATCTTGAATTTCCCAATCTCAATCACACTTTCCGACCCAGGAAAACCCCTGATAACAATTTTGGATGAAATCGTATGAAAATTACTGAACTTGTGCGCCATATAGGATCCGCCATCTTGAATTTTCCAATTTTGACAAATTGATCATAGTGTTTGACTTCAAAAATCCTAGACATGAATTTTGAAACGAATCTGACCATAATTATTGATATCGTCCGTCATATTGGAGCCATCATCTAGAATTTCTAATTTTTTTCCGAATAATCATATTTGACGATCTCAAGAGCCCCTTCTCAGCAATTTCGAATATATTCGGACCACAATCACAATACTCATCCGCCTTTCTGAAGTCACCATCCTGAATAATATCTCAATTCTGATGGAAGAATCATAATCTCCGACCCAGAAAATCCCTGAATACTAATTTTGAATAAAATCGGATCATGATTACGAAACTCGTTTGCCATATTGGATCCGCCATCTTCAACTTCCCACGAAATAATCATAATCTCTGACCCCAAAAACTTCTAGATGACTCTGCCTATAATCTATACATCCCAATTTTTTTTTTTAAATACTAGCACTTTAGCCGGCGCATTATATATTGAATGTTCTGCAACAGTGACACTCTTTGAGTTGTGCCATTATTGATATGAATTTCACGTAACTTCCAGATTGAATCGCGGTGACAGTTTCAGTGTGTCACTATTCGTTATAATTTATATATTCGTTTGCAATGTAGTTCGGATTCTTCAGGAATAGTGAATCTTCAGGAATATGCCAGTGGAATATCAAATAAATTGCAAGAACGTTAATTGGGTGTCAGAAAATTACATCTTTCCATCAGGAGTGCTGTTATTGAGATATTCCTCTCATTATTTCTATGAGTGATCATAGCTTCATGACTATGATAGCAGGATGGATACCAGCAGGGGAGAGAAGATGTTGATGAAGCTTGGAATGATGTTTATAACTATCAATTGGAGTTCAACATTTTTTCAACAGTCAGAGGTAGAAACATGAATGGAAATAGTTGTGCTATTCCAGAAAAATTATGATTTCTTGTAACATTATAACATTCTGGGAAGAAAAACGAATGACTCTCGACTTGATACAACTAGTTCAGTAGATGAAGTGAACCATCAGATTCCAAAAGACATGTTCAACGACGAAAATATCGAAACTATTGCAGGTCAACAAACGAATATTCAACGTTCATGTGACACTGTTGAATATTAGTATTTCTCAGTTAGAGCATCTGTGTCATCTGAGTAACTTAGAAAACTGTATGATGATCAAATGATACAACCAAAAATTCAGGGATATCAAGAGTATGGATAATATTGAGCCAGAAATTGTTTCAGCTCTTCAAATTTTGATGAATTTCAATTAGAATAATGGTTGAAACTTCATATCCAGCAATGTTGTGGCGTTGAAAGTGAAGTACAAATTTGACACATCAATGTCTCATAGTTTCGATAATAATCATTTGAGAAAATGCCCCAAGTCAAAATTCCTACTAGGATAGACTGGGAACAGAATGGGCACTGCATAATACCCACCAAGGGCATCATCTGGTATATGGGCAGTCCCCAAGGGCAAATCATCAATATACCCTTGGGAAACATGCCACGATTCTTTAGGCTGAAGTACCTGCAATACTTGCATGTGTTCGAGAGAATATCGAGAGCTATCACAGCCAGCAAATCACTATATGCATTGACAGCCAGGCGGCGATCGAGGCGCTCACCTCGTATAGGGTGACCTCCGCCTTGGTGTCAGAGTGCATAGATAGCCTACGAAGGCTGTCAGCAATGAACAAAGTATGTATTTTGTGGGTCCTTGGACACTCAGGGGTACCAGGTAACGAAATGGCCGATGGTCTGGCCAGAAAGGGGGCGAAGGGTTCAGTGATTGGCCCAGAGCCAATCTAAGGGGTCACTCGGTCCTGGAGCAACTTCAAGATGAAGAAAATCCTGACGGAGAGGTTTCAGGACAGCTGGAGAAAGGCTCCTGGAATGAGGCAGTCCAAACTCTATATAGGAAACCCGTCACGAAGACAGACCCATGCCCTCTTGAATTTGAACAGGAAGGAGCTGAAACTGGTGGTGGGCCTTCTGACAGGGCACTGCCACCTGAACAAACATCTCAGCACGATCAGGATTGTGGAGGATCCTGAATGCAGATGGTGCCTAGAGGAGGAAGATACATCTACTCACATCCTCACTGAATGCCCGGCAGTAGTGGCAGCAAGGAATATCCATTTTGGGAGCAGTATCCTGGACCAAGAGGATGTTAAAAAGATTTGGCCTAGAAAGTTGGTCCTTTTTGCTCGCGAGATCGGCCTTCTCCATGGCTGACTTGGGATCCCAGGAATGTGGGTGCACAATGGGCTCGAAAAGGCCTGAGTGCGTCAGGTCCCGGACCGCCCACACACACACATACATACATACATACATACAATCATTTGAGTTTCTTCAAGAATCACACAAGTCGGAAATTTGGAAATTTTCTGAAAATCATAGGTTTGTTCTTCGAAGTTGTAGCAAATCGATTTGAGATACAGAAATCATCATTTTATAAAGAAATTGCCATACACTCTCAAGTCGAAATATTCATATGACTCTAACCAGAACCTTGATCATCGATTTTCTCAAAACACTGTTTCTTGAGTTGTGTCACTATTGCTTTCGGTGAGCGCCATCTCAGAGTCAATGAAAAGTTTGATCAAGATTGACAAGCCTGACTCACCATAGCATATCAATATACAGGGTGGCATTCAAATAAGTGCAAATATTCGAAACACTGGGAAAGCTCGACGTGTACTATCGAATGGCACTAACGAAAGAAAAATTGGGCTCAAATGAAATTGTAGGTTAGATCCCTTCTTCCACCCAAAATTCAACCCTGTAGCAAATCTGACGTCACCTCTGTTCAAATTTCCATGTGGTAGGAACAATCACGTGTAGTTCAATCATTCAAATTTTTTGTGGCGTACTTGATTTTTTACTCGTATTTTGTTCAGTTCTTGGGATAAAATTCCTTGTTTATTAGAAAAATCAGAGAAAATTTGATTTCATTGGAATATTCCGTAGATTATATCATATAAATGTGCTGAATATGTGCACATATTTCAAAAACACCTTGTAAATATATATATATATATATTCATCTTTATTCATCTGAAAAACTAATTCATTCACAATAGTAGATACATTGTCACATTGGAAATGAACTTAGATGAACATAAAAAAATACAAACAGTCTGATTGAGAAATATATATGTGTGAATTCAAAACTACATGAAAAAGTCATAAATATATACTTGGTTTCCATTAAATATTCCTTCGAGTGTTTTTTGAATGTATTCATCGAACCATACTCTTTAATTTCTTGTGGGAGGTCATCGGAACAATCTCGTCCCATATAGAATCTATATTTTTCAACTTTTTTATTGTTTTTGTTTCTTGTATAATACTCATGTATTTCAGCCTAATATGTGAATTTATTTTGTGGATATACACGTGAATGTCCAATATTGATTTTGAGAATAAAAAATATTGATTGGTCCCCGAATAGTATCTGCACTAGTAGCCATTGTAGGGTTTGCAAAATATTTGCTATCGGTGTTATCCTCGAACATTGTAAGATTATCCGCATAGCACGATTCTGCATCTCTTGTAGTCTGTTTATTTCATTCTGTTCGAGAAAAAAAAAAATAAAATAATTATTGGAGTGTGGAAGGATTATGGAGTTTTATATTCATAGTTTAGAGTAGTTTAGACAACTGGCTCAGATATGGGGAGCATCTACATAAGACTGCTGTATGGCTTGTTTATGCACAACATTGTTCAGGTTGTTGTCTGGAGAAATTACGTTGAAATATGCTCTGGAAGAATATTTTCACAAACTGCACTTTGACCTATTTTTTGCAGTCCTGTTCGAATGATTTCGATATCTCCAACAATGTAGGTGCAATCAAGCATTTCCATATCAATGAAGCAGTCTGTATACATGCTGCGGGGTCATAAGGAGTACTTTATCGAATTTTTTATATAAAAAGTCAGAAATTGTCACGAATGAGGAAATATTTTGAGGTGAATTCCAAAATTCTCATGAAATCATATTGGTTTGCAGTCATTGAATGGTCACGTCTTTGTTTATAAATTGAAATTTTTTTGAATCACGTACTTCCGATTAGAAGTTGAACATTGATACAGGCGTGGCATTGATTTCATCGAACGTTTTCAAAGATATAGATAAATCATATTAAAAGGTGTGAGGAAGCCAGCGCAGGTATTATTTAATCCTTAGATTCAGTCATTTCTTTTCGATCATTTATAAATCAATATTTGATTTGATAATTCACGTACTACTGTGTGAAAACCGTCGGGACCGAAAAATACAGAAGATGTCCCTTCTCAAGGTCAGCTTTTTCAACTCTATGAAGTACATATATGGTAAGTTCAGTCTCTAATAATTATTATTTATTCAGAGAACGAATATGTGAAAATAATTTGTCGAAATCGTTATCTCCTTATTTTATTATTCTCATTTTTGAAGTTCTCTAATGGATCAGGAGCACAATTTAGGTAACCCAACTGCGGAAGTATATATCCTAGATTTCCGGATACTTTTAGGTCCCTCATAATACTCGTACCTGATTTCCGAATGAATTATCCTCGCGCAACTTTTATTATGTCTTTCTTAAAGATGGTAGCATTAGGCCGTATTTATGGGTATCTATTCGTAAATGGAAATACTTTGGATGCGATGGGTGAAGTTGAAAGTAAACGCAATAAAGAGAATGAACCCGAAAGAAACCCACAAGACTTCTGATGGAGTTGTAATCCATGATAGGATACAATATATGTGAACTTACAAATCACATGCAAGCTTCATGAATAAATGGCGGCGGATAGTAATTTCATTGGATGCTTCTGAGTTCCCAAATGATGATTCGCCTGGATTTTCTCATGAAATTATTTATTTTGACAACAAATGGCAGACCTTATGTGATTTATATACGATAGTTATCACTCTGCCTGGAATAGGCATTAGTATACAGTTTTGAATTTCGAATATCAATGACTGTTCGTTCCGGTGGGATTCAAACAGTCATTTTCAACAGTAACTGAAAACCCACTAAACACCTCGATCGCCATGGCGTATAAAGAATCATTCATTGAATAATTTTATGTAGTCAATTTTTGATTCATCGTTTCGTTCATCTCAAGAAACTTCAGCCTATATCACGGTGATATCTTTTTCCACTGAAGTATGTCCTGGTAAATTCATTCCTCTGATAATAAAATACATCGAAAAACAAAATACATGTGGAAATCATTGAGGCTACCATGATGAATTCTCTGCATACACAGGAGCAGTCTCACACGCAATAACGATCTTCGAGACAACTTTTTTCTCAAGGTAACCAACTTCCTATTGATCACTCTATTCCAAAATCACTCCCATGGTCACAGAAAAAAGCATTTCTCTATTAATAAGACGTGCACAAGTCTACTGGATGATGATACTATAAGTGTATAGAGAGTTGAGGCATAACATATAGACGGAGGAACTTCATGTTATTTGCTATGAAATATGAAGACAAATTTTCAGTTATGATGAATTTGCTTTGACCTAATAGGAAGAAAGTTACTGAATGTTCATTCACGAACCAACTGAACTCGTCATCGATAATATTCTCACAAGTATCATCAGTATACCATTATCATATTGCTGATGATTCATCATATTATAGGTTCTCACTATCTGTTGAAACTGAATCTGGAAACACATATTCTATTACAAACGATATGATTTGTTTTGCATAGTTTCAATGCCACACAATATTTTTTGAAGGAATAATCTGATGAATTTTTTATATGTTCTGGTTCCCATCATATAATGTTCAGAAAATATTATGAGAACCAAGGGAAATGAGGTAGGAATTGGTGTTCTTCTTGAATTTCTGAAAGTTATATGCCTCAAGTAACACCTCCCTTGGCAATGTGTTCCAGAGCCTCGCAGGTCTCCAAAGTGACCACGAAGGGGTGCGAAGCCTCAACTCGACGGGTTGATCTCGCAGGGACTGCCAAGGGAGGAACAATTGTTGATATTCCAGAAAAGCATGGTCCATGGAAATATCTATAAAATAGAGCCAGATCGACAACTCTTCTTCGATGTTCCAGAGAAGTTAGTGAGTTTGTGAGCGAGGCATCACCCACGAGACGAATTGCCCTTTTTTGGACAGAATCCAACAGTTTCAGGGAATGTTTGGGTGCTGCACTCCAAATATGGAAACAGTATTTCAGAACTGGTCGGATCTGTGCCTTATATGTATATCATAAGCAGCTGACCGGAAGTGAAATAGCTCCTGGCCCGAAACAAAAAACCAAGTTTCCGGGATGCACTTTTAGCAATTGATCTCACGCGATTTTCCCTAGAAAGGTTATTGCTGATAGTAATACGAAGCATCGAAATGGATGTCTTCAAAGGTATCGTTACTCCTAACAAGCTTATGTTGGGCACAGTGAGATCGGCTTTTCTAGAGAAAAGGCATGCTCGTGTTTTGTTTGCATTGAAATCTACCAAGTAATTGGATCCCCATTCGAGTAGTCCATATTTATGTTGTCAAAATTTCTTCCTTGTTTGTTTCTGATTTGCCTGACTGGTATTAGAGGCTTGGAAGAGAAGACGGTATGGCGGGTACTATCATCCGCGAAGCTGTGTACTGGACATAAAGTTGCTTTTCTCTCAGTATTCTCAGTAACATATTCTCCTTTGGATATGTATTTCTTCTGACGTGCATGAAGAATGGAAATTCACATATTTCATACCTCCACGTTATGAAATCTTTCAACTCATTCCGTGATATCGATTGTTTCCATTGGAAACCACAGTTTGCTTAAAATTCAACCCTGCACGTCGAGTTGGCGAGAATGACCCGTTTATTGTTTTGTCCGTTGGCACTACTCGTATTACGTCTCCACGATTTATTTTATAGCCAATAGGGTGATAGTGCGCTAGTTGACAGCAAAATACGGTAGTAAATTGGGGAGTTTCATTGTTATTTTTAATTCAGGCTGCTTTTATGGGTGGTAATTGTCGAAATGTTTGTGACGATGTTGCTTCATTCGCTTTTATTTTCAGCACTAAATTCTTCAGCATATATCCTATCATTCGTTTCAGTGATAAAATATAAGATTGTTTGATGTGAATGATAAATTGTATGTAGATTATTAGGCTGCAGTAGACTCTCAATGACTGAGGAGTATCCTCATGAGGAACCCAATCTATTATTTGTATTTCAATGGAGTCTAAGATTTTGTCATCAGTTTCTTTTACGTCCACAGGTATATTCAAACCCTTAACAACTATATAATGATATGATTATGTTCATCTGTACTTCCTTCAAGGGACTTTCTTTCATTCAGGTACATATCTGAGGAGATAATTTCAAGAAAGGGTGAAATATTCATCAACACAAACTTATGCTTATATCTCTAGATATCTTTATCTGGGTTCATTTGTGGATACATCGTTCTGCATCATCACAGAATCAGACCTAGATCTCAAGGGCTCCGTATGACCATGTGTAATGAAGTGTTGTTGATTTGATCAATATCTAAGTACCTGAAGCATATTTGAATAACATTCCATTTGTTGGATATCTCGAAACCCGAAAACCTGATAGATTTGGGTAGTTCATTGATATATAACTTCTAAAAGTTTTTTCTGATAGTGGACTCCTATTAACATCATGATAACCCTGAAGACTTCAATGGTTTTCAACCCTTCGCTGATGATATGAAATTTGGAAGAACTATTTATGATGCATGTTCACATGGTCATAACTCTTTTGTTATCAGATATATTTGAGTCAAATTCATTCCGTAGCATGAGCAAGAGGAATAGATTATGTTCCTGTGCCCATTTAGGGTTGAAGATAATTTTTTCGCAGATCAAACTTTTCACATTTTTTCATACAGCACGCCGTTTAGGTTGTACTCTTCAAATCACGCTTCCCACATAGCACATGACATCCATTGGACGTACATTCAAGGTCCATTTCAATTCCAAACATTCATGGACATTGGATGTACATCCAATGTACGTACAAACATGGATTATCATTGGATGTTTCAACTTGTATGTACAGTGGGCGTCCACTAAATGTCCAACCACGCATGTACGTAAAATGTACATTCATTGTACTCATAAAGATGGATTAACAATGTAAATTCCAAAATTACCGTCCGTTTGACATCCATTTTATGTCAACTCGAGGACTAAAAATCGCATGGACGTTTGTTCAACATTCATTGTACGTACAGGGACGGACGTACATTTGATGATACAAATTGAACTTACATTGGATGTCCATCTAACGGCCATTCTAAGTTCGAGCATTCATGGATGAAGAATGAACATTATTATTTATAAGTATATAAAGAATTGTTCAAAGTGAATATTTATATGAAATCATTTTAAATCTGAAGGTTTATGGACGTTAAATGAACGTACATCGTACGTTCAGAGATGGACGTACGACTATTGATTTTTCAGCCACGTGGAGGGGAGGCAGAAGGTCAGAATTGTGGAATGCATAATATTCAAGACCAGATCATTTAAAGTAGGTATGAAAGCATGCATGTTCGAATGTGACTTAATATATTATCTTATATAGTTTTCAGTTATAATCTCATGCCTTATCATCCTACAGGTTGTTATTCATTTTCAATGGGCGGTTTGAAGGAAGAAGTACCTTAGTAAGAGTATATATAGCAACGTATTATCGTTTCAAATAAGGCTTCATTCACAAGTCAGAGTTGGGCTGATTAGGATTTGAAGTAGGTATAGACAATCGATTTCTACCTATATAGCAATTTATAATATTTCTCTTTTTTCACAGAAACAAGAATTCAAAGTGGACTGAAGAAGACATGAATCAACGATATATTTATATTTGCAATCGACACCAAATATATATATATCTGAATAGAAGAAGCTATATTTGCTACCTACTGATTTTTCATCATTTGATTTCCAAAGGTCCATTATACACTAACATATAAACATCCCTTGTACGTCAAAAGTGATGTTCTCAAGACATCCAATGAACGTCCATTGGACGTTTAACGTCCAATTTGGTACAGTCGTCTTCAGAAAACATGTCGCCCATGGACGATGATATAATTCTTAATAACTCCTGCAATAAGAGCGCCGACACCGTCCAACCGCGACATGATCTCTGAAGACGACTGTACGTCCAATGGATGCTCAGACATCGACATCCATTGTGAGTTCAAATATGAACATCCATTGTACATCCATTTGAAGACATCCACCATACGTCCAAAGTGGTTTCCTCAGGACATTCAGTGGACGTCCATTGAACGTTAAACGTCTACTCGAGTACTTAAATTGGACGTCCCCACGATTCAAAGTGGACGTACATTGTACGTAAATTGGACATACCTGTGCTGTGTGGGTTTATTCACACTCATTGTGCATTTCTGCCTTTTCATCAGATTATTTTTGACTTGTTGATCATTACGAAAAGACCTTCTTTCCTTGGTCTACAACATTTTCATTTCACATTATATCCGTATTCCACGTCTCGTTCCCAGATGCCGATGCGTTCGAAGTTTTGGAGTGATTGGCCTTGTCTTTCTCCATAGTTCTCCAAAGAACATCTTCAAAGATATAATATGTTTTCAAACTTATTTCGATAATGTCCTTTCAATATTCAATTTCGTTGTCTTCATAGATATAGCCACTTCCACGTGAGTAGAACCTCCTTATTTCACACTTGATCGCCATTTTAATTCTCAAGGATAATTAGTTGAGAGATATTTGTTTCTTGAATTCTATTATATTTTTTCATAGTTGAATTCCCAATCAATCCAACTCTCGACCATAGTCCTAATAATCTCATTTCATAGGCTTTTCGATTTTTCATTCATATTGCCATTCTCCACTCATCAGTGTAATCATTTCCGCTATATGTTGAGAAAGAACAATTTCTCTTTGTAGACCAAGTTCATTAGTACTTTGACTGATGATGACTATTGGAATGGTCGAAACATATGTCTCAATCAAAAGTAATGAAAAAGAATCAACTGCTCATTTGGCCAGTAGACTTGTAGAGACGACTTTGAGTTTTTTCTTGTTAATGATATATAAATAAAATTGTTTTGTGAGTGTCTCATCAGTCATCAAAATATTTGATATATTATTACAGCTCTCATTGACCACATTGCAACCATCAAATTCCCACACCAAATATTTCACCCCTGTTGACAGTTCGAATCGAAATTAGGGCAGAAAATCCATCTAAAGAACAAAATGGAAAAATCAACTCCAACTTCATATTGTTCAAACGAGAAATTTATTGAGAAAATCTTAACAACCTGTATACCTCATAATTTGGGATTGAGAAGCTTCTCTCTAAAGCCTCTGTATAACTTTCAAATCCAGACAATCGATACATCCTGTATTTACCATCTACTATTACAGAGACAGTCCGGAATGAAAATGAAATTATATTCCTCGACATCTACATTCAAAAAAGGCTTCGATAATAAGAGTTTTTGCGTTTTTTCAGAACATAGGATTGATCTACTTATTGAGCTATTCAATAACGCTCTTTTTTGGAAAACGTTCGCTCAAAGGACTCGTCGCCAAACGCGAGAAAATTTCACGTAATGTAAGAGGGATATAGCTGGACACATGAAATGTATAATCGAACCATCGACAAAATGATTGAGCATATTTGACTGTTTATTATTTTGGAAAAATCGATACGATATGACATATAGAAAATGAGAAACTCATCAATTTCATTGAAAAACAGCTACATTCACAAGTGAACGAGTAATTGCATGCAGCGAAGGATCTGATGTTCGAATTTTGATTTCCATACACATATACCTTCACAAACAAGTTTTTTGGCATTCCCAATGCACTGAATCACATAAAAACTCAACAAATTGGACTCCCGGAATGATTCTGATGAAAATATCGTTATTTAGTTGAAATGCAAATTACAAAGACAATAACCTACGAGACTTTTTTACAGGAAACCGTGATCTACTATCGGTTGTTCTAGCTACCGCATGAATAATATATTGAATGCCTCTTGTTTCAATCTTCTCTACGCTGAGAGTTCCACTGTTGAGCAGGTTGGCTTACCAATGAGAGCCGTTACCCTGTTTTGGCAGATAATGTTCGGCTGATTATCGAGAGCTGCAGAAAATTACATGTGACACAACATGACAGATGTCTTGATCAAGCAATGGTACCATGCTGAATATTATTTATGTTGTACGAGATTCAGTCCTTATTCAGTTGATTCTTTGTCATTGATATGATGTGTGAAACTCTCGAAAGAAGTTGTATAATTTGTCTAGTATTGGTATTATTGCTCGCGGTTCTTCGTAATCATCGGAAGTTTCAACCGGTATATCACCGTTTATCGAAATATGTCATTAATATTTCGTGAATTGCAATGTGCGCATTGATCTCTAGGATCATTCGATCGTTGCGATCATTCCATCCTGTTTGAATAGCATCATTATGGCAATAACAGCAATTGAAATATCGAGGAACCGAATTAATTATTGTCCAACGTCTATCATGTGTGAATACCATCATCAATTTATATGGGTAAAATCACAGCACACGCTGCCGAAGGTTCAATTCTCCATCAGTTCGTTTTGTCGATGATGATGTCGTGACGTCACACATTCGCATTTCGTCAGGTTCAAAAGTGGGCGTGGTCACAAATAAACTAGCCGAGTCAAGTGATTTGGAAAAAGTGGAGGGGTGGGGATGGTTTTGAGATCGGGATCTCCTACCGAAAGTATTATGAGATATATGATAATTTGAAAGTTGATATATGTTAGATGGATATATTAATTTTAAAATAGTATAATAAATATAATTCATCTAATTATAAATGTTGCACTATATTTTTTTCAAGGAAGTGAATAGAAATAAATGAAATAAATCGTCGAAAATTTCAAATGAAAATATAAAGAAACCAACAATAAATAAATTCATTCTGTTTAGTGATATACTTTTTTCATACTACACTATGTATAAATGAAAGAGAACTTTCGATTTTTATGTATTACCATGTCTGATACATCTGAAGAACAAATTTGCTGATTGATTTTGGTAGATTGATTATCATCCTCCATCATTTCGATAATGTCTCGAACCCACAAACCTCCTCTGAGGGGCACTGTTTTTGCCATTCGGAGAATCATGACAATAACGTTCCCCTGCAACCAGCAGGCTTCCGGAAGTCCCTCTTTCCGGGGAATCGAGTGAATAAGGTGAATGAATATTTGAATTCAGCGTACCCCAGAACCCACTATTACCAATTCTTGCATCATTTCGTTAAGTTTGGCAGGTTTGCCGGATTAGATGCACTTTCGAATGCACTTCACAGACCCGCGATGCATTTATTCTACATAACAGGAATACATAAAGCGGGACACTTTTGTACCGATTTTTCTAAACAAAAATGCAAGAAATCGCATGAACATCAAACCTATAAGGAAAAATTGTCTGTTTGATTATCCTCTAGATTGCTTTGCTACTAACATACGCACTCTTTGAATTCCTGCGGTCACGCTGCGTGCAACTTCAGCTCTGCCATTGTCTATCGAATGGGATATTTGTATCGGACCTCTTTGTCGCACGATCACAGTGACTCCAATTTTTTTTTTCAATTCGACAACCGTCCTTCACGATAGACTTTTTGCGGGCAACCATATATGACTGTGTTCGCAATGTTCAATTTACAGATAGAACGAGTAGGACTAGAATACCTGTATATACGTAGCTACCTAATGAGTATACCTTGAAACCATAGGCAACCTCACGTTTGCATATTCTATAGGCTGTTGACTCTCGGTTGGTTTTTAATTTTGTCATCAAATTTGATAACTCACCAGTGAAGATGAAAAAGAATTATTCCTGGATTTTTATCGATTGAAGCCTGGCCAGAAGTTTTGCAGGCAACCTCTTTTCAATAATTTTCAACATACTGAATTACTTATTGAATAATTTTTTCATCTATTAACCAGATGGCTGGAGGTCGATTCAAAATTGGATCCTCTACTATAGGTATCGGACCTATTTTCGAACTGTTGGAGATCATTAGTTCTTGGGAGTACTTTTCTTGGCGAAGAATCTCAAGAGATATTCTACCCAGTTTCAGACTATAACATGCAATCAGCTCTTCTCAATCATAACCGAAATAGAAAAAACACTAGGTCGCATAATCAGGTACACACTCGGAAGAAAACCAGATATATCGAATGAATTATTATAAAAGGAAATTTCTAAGAACAAACTCGATAATGATATTAATACTGATAAATGTCTTTCTCTCTCACATCTTACCCTGCACATTGATTATACATATAATAAACTCAACATACTCAATCACTAAATGCAGATAACTAGATATATTGTGAATGAATAAATGTTTTGATAGCATTGTGTTCAAGCAATTAATGAATCTGAAGACGTTTCTTGAAATAATAAGTCACATAAATTCTTGATAAAGGGATCAAGTGAATTGTACCAATCCACAGCATAATTGGAAAGAGATCACTGGTATAACTGTCGAATGGTGCGGTAAATGCAATGAACTGTACACTTTCACCTTCCTATTGTATTGTTGGTTACTGAATATTAATTCGTTTCTCAGATGGATTGGAATTGATGAGTGATAAACAAAAATTTGACAATGATATTTCCACAAAAGAATCAATGTTTATTCATCTGAGTGCACGAAACCAGTGACTGATATAATCAAATTTCATGAGACTATAGATGAAGCGACAACAAATATTTCGTATTCTCTCCAATCTTGTCTTCTTTTCGAATGCTGTGATGAATAGCAGTTTGAAAGACTGAAGGAACATGTTCTCATAGATTGTCAAACTGGAAAGGAGTAGAAAATAAAATAATGAACTTTTCTTGATAAGTATACATCACTTCCGTAATCAGTATAATATTCTATGTTGTATATTTCATCAACACACTATTATTACCTATTTTATTATCTCATAATTCTTTTCATCTTGTATTGGAAACACCACATGTTTCGAACGCTTGTGGCGAATTCAACCCCTTATTGAGTTCGAAACAATATCGGTTTCCTTCCCGAGTACAGATATTTCATTATCTAAATGTCATGGAAAAAATATTTCGGAATTTGAAACCTGATAATTCCTATATGACAGGTGGGGGAATTATGATTTTTTTATCGCTTGGAGCGCACGGAAGAAAATCTCTATAATGTTCAAAGAACATCGTGCGTTCCTAGGGAGGATAGGGACATGAGGTAGGTATTGGATTTTTTTTGAACTTCTTGAGATAATATGTTGTTGGGAATACTTCCTCAGGCGATGAATTCCAGAGCCTAGCCGTTCTATTAATGAAGGAGTTTTGATAAAGTGCTGTTCGACCTCTTCCGAGGTTGACAACGAAAGGATGTGCTGACTGGGCTTGTCTAGTTCGTCTGGTATTGCTAGTGAAGGGATGATAGCAGAGATTTGCGAAGAACATTTCCCGTGGACGTATTGATAGAAAAGTGAAAGGTTGCCGACCTCTCTACTGTGTTCCAATGATGTCAAAGAGTGAGTGAGTGTGGCGTCACCCACTAGGCGAATGGCTCTTCTCTGGATGGAATCTAAGAGCATCAGCGTATGTTTTGGTGCTGAACCCCATATGTGGAAACAGTATTCTAGAACAGGCCGTATCTGCGCTTTGCAGATCATGAGAAGCTATTCAGGTGTAAAGTAACTTTTCGCACGGAACAAGAATCCGAGTTTTTGTGAAGCAGCTTTTGCGATGGATCTGACATGATTATCCCATGAAAGAGTGTTGCTGATGGAAGGAAATTCAAGAATCTCTAGACGTTCTTTCCCAGCTGTCTTCGGTACTTGACTAGTATTTTATACTTACATACCAAGTGTGAAAACTTTTTGGTGTTGTCTGTTCTTGCTATAGAAGTGAAGTTCATTCATTCTGGCCTGGCTGAATCCCTGTAACATGCATGTTTTTGTTATTTATACATATGAACTTGACGTGCCACATTCACATATAATTTTCTATTCTATTGTTTTGTATTTTGATAACTGAAATGGACAACACATGATACATATTTTCAATTCAATATATTGATATTGTCATATAGTCGAACTCGTTCAGCTGTATAAATAATAAAGCATTGTTTTAATTTATTTTGATTTATTGAACCATGAATTCAACTTACTGAAAGGGATTGGAATATCAACTATTCTGAAATTAATATACATATAGGATAAATTTGATTACGAAATAGTCGTTTCTCGTGTTGTGCCAGCATCTATGAATATGTATTTATATATGATCAGAAAATGTCTTATGAAGAAATTCGATCCAATATCACCTTTCAAAACCATGACAGAAATCGATATGCGGTTTCCACCATTGGGTTTGTCTCAGCAATTGAACTGACAATGGTTTTCTCCAATGAAGTGAAGATCTAGGTGACCTTTTTTTCCATTCCATAAAATAGTCACAAGACTGGGATGTTACAAGATAGCAGAACTATATCTAGTGTGTTGCAATTCCTCGTATATTTTATATGCAATGCTACTCAAAGTTTGAATCTAGAACATAACTGTAAACTTCCGATGAAATCATTATATTGCTTGATATAATAGTCCATGCGTTGAGATAATTTTCTCGATATAAAATTGAAACTTATTCTTGTAATCCAATCAAATACTTCATTCAAGTTGGAAGTATTGAATATTAGATAAACTTAGGGTGGTTTTGAAAAAAAAACTATTCTCAGATATAATGTGAACTTGGATACATATAGAGAAAAATATTTAGAATTCGCATTATTTATCTAACAAAAATATGAATTCCTTTTCGGACTATCGAACAGAAAACAACTAGTTTCCTGGCTATATGCCACGACCAACATCGAATTACATCGACTGAACACGAACAATTAGAATTTGAGAATACAAATTTTTGTTTGGATCATCCTTAAGATGAGAATTGAATATAATCTCGTTCGGAATATTAAACCTAAAACACAGCTATTGTTCATTCGAATCAAGAAGAGGAGGATGCTAAAGAAGATGTCAAGATATGTTGGGAGTTCCATTTGCAGGAATCATTTCATTTTATATTTCACTTGATCTATGAAACAAAGAATTTCATTTCACTATCTATATCATTCATCAGGAATATGGCTAGATGAAACAAGGAAACATTTTACTTTTGAGAATTGTGTATTAACTGATCAACAAAATGGATGTCTTGGTCTAAAATATGGGCTGATCTCAAAATCGCCGGATCCCATAACTTATTCTTTTTCGATTCACACAGCTGGTTAGCCCAATCTCTCAGTTATTCGTCAGAGTAACATGACATTACGAATAATATTCCAGATGAACGATCTACATCATATTGATATTGCAGGTTTTCGGAATGTTCGTTGTTTTCGTAACATTTTACATTGTGGGAAAAGTTCTGGATAGCTTGTAAGTGTTCGAATACAAAAACTCTGTATGGAGTACATACGTAATGATATAAATAATATTGTGAGATTCGATGGAAAACATCTCTCGTCAGATGAAACATGGTTTTCTCTATTCTATAGATGGAGTTATAAAGTTATATACCATGAACATGAAATTCGTTGTCTGGTCTGGAATTGGTTTCGGAAATCTCCATATCTGAATCCACATTATGGAGATATCTTTCATGCACAATGAAGCATTACGGTGATGTTTCGAAAAATCGGGGAGAATAAGTCATCGAACTCACCTCAGCAATGTACACTGAAAGCAACAGATACTTTTGAGGACATTGATGCAAGGTGCAACAAAAACATGGATATAATTTTGCAAATAAAATTATTTTGTTGTAGGTGTTGAGTCATTTAGTGTTTATATAGGGACCGACCCTGTCCAAGGTTTTTAAAATTATGTTTTTACTTCCCCACCACCACTTGGGTGGCAGGTAGAAAGAACGTTCTCGAGGGTTGTTTCCTCGATAACAAGAATATATAGATTTTAGCGTTCGAGTGAGTTCGTCGCATTTTTACTTGTTCCTAAGTTAATATATATAGGAATGAAAGAATAAAGTTGAGATTTAAAAGTATATACAGTCCACTTTCATTAAATAATATCACCCCATTAGTGAACATTTGGTCCAGCGAGCCGAATTATTGAGCTCAGTTTTTGTGCAACAATATGCAGAATTGAAAGAAATTGAATCTTTTCGCCGGTCACTGAAAAGTAAAAGGTGGCTCAGTGCATGCAGTTCAATCAGTGAGGAGAACATTCGAAGTACATTTCCTGATTTCCTGTGAGTTATCCATTTTTAATATAATTACCTTTTTATCCTGAATTTAGGAGAATTTGATTTGTGTCTTCAATATGGCAGATAATCTCCGAGTTAAACGTGGGAAAATAAAGGCAAAACTTACACGTTTTCAGACGTATATAGAGAGTTTAGATCTTCAAAATTTAGATGATCATGCAATTGCTCAGTTAACTGTACGTCATGATAAATTTGTATCGATTTGGGATGAATTTGATGAAGTTCAATCAGAATTAGAACTTTCAGAACCTTCTGAAAATGACGCGTTAGAGCGTGAATCTTTTGAAAATAATTATTTTAAGCTTGCCGCAATATGTAAAACAGCGTCAAATGTTCCAAAACATTCGGGCTCTGATGCAAGTTCTGTTCATACTGCCACTAGCTCAAGACATTCCATGAATGTTGGAGTAAATTCGAGGGTTAAATTACCTATAATCAAATTACCGACTTTTGATGGTAAATACCACAATTGGTTAGAATTCAAGGATGCTTTTAAGGCATTGGTAGACAGTGATGATTCATTGTCAGACATCCAGAAGTTTTATTATTTACGCTCCTCGTTGGAAAAAGACGTTATTCAAGTGATTAAATCAATCGATGTCACTGCTGCAAATTATAAGGATGCGTGGCAATTATTAAAAGATAGATATGAAAATAAAAGCTTGATGGTTCATAACCATATCAAAGCTATATTCGATCATCAGGCTATTGCACGAGAATCTCATACAGATTTGAGAAATCTTTACGAATCAGTAACAAAACATTTACGTTCTTTAAATAATTTGGGAGAAAAAACTGATTCTTGGGACCGTCTAATTATTTATATTATGTCAGTAAAATTCGATCATTTCACTAGGCGGGACTGGGAATCCTATAAATACGAAGATGAATTGCCTAATATGACAGATATGAATAAATTCCTAAAGAGTAAATGTGAAGTACTTGAGAAACTAGAAATAGCAAGAAATGAAAGACATAATCCAAATCAGCGGTTTTCTAAGAAAACCACTTCCAGTAGCTTTGTATCTAGTAATTCAAATAATAAGTCAAATTTGAACTGTTATTTCTGCAAAGAAGCACATGCCATTTATCAATGTAAAAAGTTTCTTGATTTGCCTGTAGAACAAAGAATTACGGAAATTAAAAATAGAAAACTTTGTCTTAACTGCCTGAAAGCGACCCATTCTTCTTGGAATTGTAGGACACAAAAATGTTTTAAATGTAATAAGCCGCACAATACAATATTGCACATAAATTATTTCAAAGAAGGCGAAAATGAGATAAGGCCCACTATAGAGGCGCCATCAGGGATTCAACCAGCTGAGGGTAGTGAAATAATTCCTCAAACTATTTCGAATACGCATTGCTTTCTTGATGAAAAAAGGTTCAATAACGAGGGAGATTGTAGCAGGTCAGATTGTAAAGTAACCGTACCAGTAGCGGCACAGGTATTATTATCGACAGCCATCATCAAAATCAAATGTGGAGATGAATTTGTTGAATGTAAGGCCCTCTTAGACAGTGGTTCTCAGAGTCATTTTATTTCTGAAAGACTTTGTAATAAATTGAAGTTGAAAAAGGTAAAGATAAATCATGTTGTTAATGGCGTTGGGAAAACATTCGAAAGAATCAATAATCAAGTTGATATTTCTATAATGTCATGTAATGATGATTTTGAAATGAACATTATTTGTCTAGTCCTACCAAAAATTATTGACAATTTGCCAAAAATCACATTCAACAATCTGGCTCTCAATATTCCAAAATCATTTAAATTAGCAGACCCTACATTTAACATCTCCAGTGAGATTGACATTTTATTAGGTTCACATGTATTCTGGTCGGTCATATGCTCAGGTCAACAAAAATTAGGGGACAACAAACCAATATTACAGAATTCACGGTTAGGTTGGATTGTAGCCGGAAATTTATATTTAAATCTTCCGGGCAATAATAAATCGATAAGTCTTCCCACCACAAATATTAATGATGATATCAATGAACAAATTTCGAAATTTTGGATAATTGAAGAAAGTAATAAGAAATGTACGAATAATTTATCTGAATCAGAGCAATTTTGCGAATCATATTTTTCCAAAACTAGCAAGAGGGACGCCACTGGAAGATTTATAGTTAGTATACCATTCAAGGATACATTATCAGATTTGGGAAATTCACGTGCAATGGCATTGAAAAGATTTTATTCAATAGAGAGAAAATTAGCCAAGAATTCTGAGTTGAAGAGAGATTACGTCGAATTTATGCAGGAATATGAATCACTGAAACATATGTCCGAGGTTACCGATGATAATATTGATTCGAAAGGGTATTTTCTGCCACACCATGCAGTCATAAAAAATTCTAGCATTACTACTAAATGTCGAGTAGTTTTCGATGCATCGGCAAAAACTGATAATGGTATCTCGCTAAATGACGTCCAATTTAGTGGGCCAGCCTTGCAAAATGATATATTTTCTATTTTAATTAGATTTAGAAAATATAAATATGTTATTACTGCAGACATTTCTAAGATGTTCAGACAAATTTTAGTAGAAAAAGAACAACGAAAGTTTCAAAAAATATTTTGGAGATCAGACTCTGAACAGGAACTGAAAGTATACGAATTAAATACCGTCAGTTACGGTACTGCATCTGCTCCATATTTAGCAGTTAGATGCATAATACAATTAGCTTTAGATAGTGCAAAGGAATATCCAGTAACCAGCAAAATAATTAAAAATGATTTTTATATAGACGACTTGTTAACAGGTGCAAATTCATTGACAGATATCTTAAAAATACAAAATGAAGTTTCAAAAATATTAGCAAGCGCACAGTTTGAGTTACGTAAATGGCTATGTAACAAAAAGGACATATTAGATAGTTTCCACATCAATGATGAATTAGAAAATAATTTTTTGACAATAGGTGATAACGAAAATAATAAGACTCTGGGTATTTATTGGAATGCCAGTGCAGATGTCATTCAGTATTCGATTCGAGGATTCGAAGAACGTTATACCGTGAGTAAAAGAACAATTTTATCTACTGTTTGTCAAATTTTTGACCCTTTAGGACTGTTGGGTCCAATTGTTATTGTGGCAAAACTTATTAGTCAGGATTTGTGGAGGTTAAAAATATCTTGGGATGAACACGTTCCTCAAGATTTCATTAATAAATGGATTAACTTCCGAAATGAATTAGCTGAAATCAATCAAATTCAAATACCGCGTCATTCAGTTCTCTCAGACTACGTAATGATTGAATTACATGGGTTTTCAGACGCATCAGAGCGTGCATACGGAGCAGCTCTGTATATACGGTGTGTAAATTCGATAGGAGAGTACTTTTCTAATTTGCTTTGCGCCAAGTCTCGGGTCGCACCATTGAAGAAAATAAGCTTACCGCGATTAGAATTATGTGGGGCGCTACTGCTCGCAAATTTATCTCAAAAGGTGGTCGACTCTCTAGAAATCAATTTTAATCGTAAATATTACTGGACTGATTCAAAAATAACATTAGACTGGATTCGTGGTGAATCTTCCCGATGGAAAACATTTGTAGCTAACAGAGTTAGTGAAATTCAGTCTCTTACTGAAATTGCGGATTGGAATTTTGTTAAGGGAGTTGCTAACCCGGCCGATTTGATATCACGTGGGGTCAGTCCAAAAAGTCTTCGTGAATCGAAATTATGGTGGCACGGACCTGATTGGTTTAAAATTGATAGTTCTGAGTGGAATTCGGAAGAAGTTAATTATGACGGAGAAATCCCGGAACAACGATCCATAATTGGCATGGTTATTAATCACGATGATAATGTCCTATCACAATTAATAAACAGAATGTCTTGTTTCAAACGAATTCAACGTACCATGGCATTCGTTTTGAGATTTGTTAAAAACTGCAAAACTTCTTCAAATAAACGACAGGGTGGGGTAATAACACCTACCGAATTAAATTCAGCAGTTCTGGCATTACTCAAAATAGTACAAATGCAATGTTTTGAAAGGGATTATGAAAATTTGATTAATAATCGATCACTTCATAAAAGAAGCAGTGTCTTGAGTTTAAACCCTTTCATCCTAAACGGCGTTATGCGTGTAGGAGGTAGAATAGAAAATTCCAAAATTAGTTTTGATAAAAAACATCCCATGATTTTACCGAAAGGCCATAGACTTACAGAATTGATAATAATAAATGAACATAAGAAGCTGATGCATTGCGGGGCACAAGCTTTGCTATATTCTGTTAGAGAGCAATTTTGGCCTATTTCAGGTAGGAACGCTTGCAAGGGGGTAATAAAAAAGTGCGTGGTTTGTTTCAAAGTCAAACCTAAGGACATAACTTATTTGATGGGCAATTTACCTGAGTATCGGGTTAATAATTATTTGCCATTTACCAACGTTGGAGTTGATTATGGTGGACCTTTTCTCATTAAAGATAGGAAAACTAGGGGAGCGAAAATAACGAAAGGTTACATATGTTTATTTGTCTGCATGAGTACTAAGGCCGTGCATTTGGAATTCGTTTCAGAATTGACTACCAATGCCTTTTTGGCTACATTGAATAGATTAATCAGTAGAAGAGGTAAGCCCTCTAATATATTTTCTGACAACGGCTCTAATTTTAAAGGAGCTTCGAATGAACTCTCAAAAATATTCGAGTTTCTGTCATCAGAGTCCAATAAAATAGCGAATGTTTTGGTAAATGACAATATAAAATGGAATTTCATTCCTGCGGGGTCACCGACCTTTGGGGGTATTTGGGAAGCAGGGATCAAGAGTACTAAATTTCATCTGAAGAGGGTAATAGGGAATAATGTTCTAACATTTGAGGAGTATGCTACATTGCTGACACAAATTGAAGGAATCCTCAATTCTCGTCCCCTTTGTCCCCTTTCCAATGATCCGAATGATACTACGCCACTCACGCCGGCTCATTTTCTGGTTGGTAAATCATTATCAGCTCTTCCTGAAATCAACATCACCGACGTTCCAGAAAACCGTTTAAATAGATATCAACGGATACAAGCCATGTCTCAGCACTATTGGAAGCGCTGGCAAAAGGAATATTTGTCTGAACTACAGACACGATTGAAATGGAAGCAACGAGCAATCGAGCTACTAAAGGTTGGATCATTGGTGCTGATAAAAAATGAAAAGGCTCCACCGCTACAATGGCAGCTAGGCAGAGTAGCAGCACTTCATACTGGAAAGGATGGTGTTACGCGTGTAGTTGACATTACTACTAAGAGTGGGATGCTTAGCAGAGCAATCACTAAAGTGTGTGTTTTACCAATTGAGACTGACTAAGACTTACTTTCAGCTCAAAAAAAAGTTTGTTTTCTTTTAATCTAGAATGTTTTTTTTTTGTTTAATTTATATGTTTGTTTTATGTTCATTTTGTTGAAAGTGATTATTTCAAGGCGGGCGGAATGTTGAGTCATTTAGTGTTTATATAGGGACCGACCCTGTCCAAGGTTTTTAAAATTATGTTTTTACTTCCCCACCACCACTTGGGTGGCAGGTAGAAAGAACGTTCTCGAGGGTTGTTTCCTCGATAACAAGAATATATAGATTTTAGCGTTCGAGTGAGTTCGTCGCATTTTTACTTGTTCCTAAGTTAATATATACAGGGTGATTCAAAAGTAAGCGGCATCCTTTCAGAGGCGTATTCCTTGCATGAAAATAAGGCAAAAAGTTCCTATTGATAAGGATCCGAAAATGCTTCCTAAGGGAGCTACGGCCCTTTGAATAGGACACCTCAAAGACGGTTTTTTCTCTATAACTTTAAAATCCTTCACAACAAATTTTCAAAAATTGGTGTATGGCATAAACATTCGATGGTAAATAGGACTCCGTATTCGAAATAATTTCCAAACGAAATCACAGTAACCTGAATATCCGGAGAAGAAGGGATATTTTTACACTTACCCTCTCCCGCATGTGACGCCCCTGAATGAAATTCTGAAATTTCGAATACGGAGTCCTATTTACCATCGAATGTTTATGCCGTACACCAATTTTTAAAAATTTGTTGTGAAGGATTTTAAAGTTATAGAGAAAAAACCGTCTTTGAGGTGTCCTATTCAAAGGGCCGTAGCTCCCTTAGGAAGCATTTTCGGATCCTTATCAATAGGAACTTTTTGCCTTATTTTCAAGCAAGGAATACGCCTCTGAAAGGATGCCGCTTACTTTTGAATCACCCTGTATAGGAATGAAAGAATAAAGTTGAGATTTAAAAGTATATACAGTCCACTTTCATTAAATAATATCACCCCATTAGTGAACAGTAGGAGAATGATTTCTTGAGAGGAGACTCACGATGGAGAAATAAAATGTGGTTTGAATAATTTAGGTTGTTCACTTGTTCAGGTTGAATTAGGTTGACTCGGTTGGGTTCGGTATTGGTTGGATAGTATCATGCCTCGAAATGTTACTTTAATTCACAGAATCAAAAACTCAATAGCTGGAATATAATTCCCTCCTCCAGTTGTACTAAGCACTTCCATATGGTATGAAAAATATCATAAGATAAATTTTTATAATAATTTATGTCTGAAAATGTAGAGAAAAATTAGTATTGGAAAATACAGAAATACAGAATTCCAACAGTAATCGAGAATATTATATGAGTACATTCCTTCCTGGACAAGTTGCTTGAGAGGCGATATAAAATACATTGCACATATGTGACGAAGATATCAACTGATGAGATGAAAAATTCCTGATAATATCAATGTTTGATCCATGTAACATGTTGTTACAAGTAATGTACATTATGATTCGATCGCAATGTTTTTCAAATCGGACATAGAGAGTGTGTCAGAAAACATTTCGAAATTGTTTTGAGATGAGCCATCAAGATTTGTTTTTTATGTTCTGGTTCCCAAGGAAAGGGATATCCTGTAATGTTTGAAGAACATTGTGAGAACCAAGGAAAATAAGGTAGGAATTGGCGTTCTTCTCGAATTTCTGGAGGTTATATGCCTCGGGGAACACATTTCTTGGCAATGTGTTCCAGAGCCCTGCTGTTCGTTGGATGAGCGATTCTTTGGAAAGAGATGTTCTGCAGGTCTCCAAAGTCACCACGATGGGGTGCGAAGCATCAACTCGACGAGTTAATCTTGCGGGGAGTGCCAAGGGAGGAACAATTGTTGATATTTCAGAAGAGCATCGTCCATGAAAATATCGCCAGGTCGACAAAAATACCATAAGGAAGTTGGCTCAAACAGTAATATCATAGTGGTGTTGGGCATTAAAGTTAACTTGAGAGATCGCTCAATTACGTAGGTACGTTCCACAATGACGAACTAGTTTTCTCGTCTAGTTCGTTGGTTGATATCGTTGGCCGATCGCTGCGCAGACACGCACACTGAGAAAACTCAGCCAAGTAAATCGTTACCTTGAAAAAAAGTCGATTGTCACAAGAACATTGTCACTAACGGTAGGAAAATGAGGTACTTGGAGTAAGCAAACCAATTTTCTGGAACATGTTTTACATGCTGTAAGCAATCAGGACACTTGTTGGTATTAATCAAATCGGTATGTATTTTGAGGTCGCCAATTATGAGTGAACACTGAACTAGTGCTAGGTTAATGAATACCCACCAAAATTGAATTATCATTCTGAGACAAAATCACTTGCTCTAAGTGAACTCATCGATGGAGACAATCTATCAAATCGATTTGTGCAAGTGACAGTTCACCTGTGATTATACATCTTTTTGCCGTTCGGACATCTCCAGTAAATCATTCGGATTCAAAACGCGAGCCCAACGCTACCACTTCCTCCACTGTCCACGGCTCCATTAAGATATGAGCACATGTGAAGTATATCTGCGTTCTCGCTAGAACAATAAATTGATATTCCAATTCATGCAAGTGCCCTTCTGGACAGGTGCTTTATCCTATTCCTGAAGATTCTCAGATAGTGTACTAGAAGATGATGAAATACATAACTGTCCCAGAACAAAACAAAATGGTTGACAACATAAAAAGGATCCTTTTCCACTTCCGATAGTACCCGAAGTGAGAGAAAGTGACGTTTATTGAGTATTAAGGTCAATTTCGATTCCAAATTCTCATCTTCATCACTGAAGAAGAAAATTAAGTGCCAGTGCATATGATAGACCATTTTACTTGGTTACTGATCCTGATATACCCTCCGGTATCTAATGACTCAAAATTCACCATTCTGTGATTTCTGGATGATTGATCATAGCTATACAATGAATGTTTCAGATACTTGAGTTTTTGTCTTCTGACCAAGGTTATAATTTTAAAGAGAACAATATATGGAATTTTTTGTAGTTCCTAGCTAATGACAGGTGAATAAGTCACTAATGAGAAGTGAATAAGTCACTGATGACAAGAGTGCCACCCATGACATGTGATCAGGTCGCTAATGACAACTAACAAGTCACTAATAATAAGTGAATAAGTCTCTGATCGCAAATAAATGAGTCACTAATGATAAGTGAATTAGTTACTGATGACAAGTGAATTAGTCACTAATGACAAGTGCATAAGTCACTGATGACGAGTGCTGTTTCCACTAACGGTTATCAATATGAAATTCAATGGAACAGGTTGATAGCGGTAGGTGTACATTTTCAAGAACACAAATATTCTTGTGGTTATTCACTTGTTTCTTTGTTCCAAATTCTACACAAGTTTTCCACTTGCCACTGTCAAATATTCGCTTAGGGTTATTGATTATTTTTCTCCGTGCAATGATTGCAGCTGACCACAGAGTAGAGATCATTCTCGGAAGCGGCAACAAGAATGTCCCGTGTATTGGGTATTGAGGTGGGAAAAGAGCAAGCAAACATTGTTGTGCACAAGTGGAACAACACTCGAGAAGCACACAAGTTTACAAAGTGTTTACGTGTTGCGCAACAGTTGCACAACAGTTGTGCAGCTGTTGCCGAACTGTTGTTCGGTGTTCGCTCCCGTGGCGGTACTTCAAGGGAGATGTGGTCCAACAGTGCGCACACGGCGTCTCATGATGAGTTCTGTGCTCATGATGCCTGACTGAGCGAACGCACAACAATGTCTGCTTGGTCTGTTCCCACCTTTACGGTTGTTGTTGAATAGTGGACTGTATGAAATTTGACTGGATAGTAATTATTATTCGACTCAGTTGCACTTGTGCTATACGAGTTTAATAATGGAATCAATCGAGCTGTGATTTTCTCACCAAGTTGCAGAGTCACTAGGAATTGACGGAATAGTCCGGGAACTGCACTGCTGCAAGAAGCCGTTGTGCAAACGACCGGTGCACTTACACGAGAGAGTACGCACTATGCGTCGCGGCTCGTGAGCGAAAGAGGGAGAATGAGAGTACCTTTTATTAATGAGATATTGCGAAACGAATGCGAATGCTAATGCTGGTACTGATCGTCCTTGGTCTTCTTCCTTTTTCTGCCTACAACTGTTGATATGGAATTGAGAATAACAGCATTGAACGCGGAAGAATAAATATAAATGAAGTTAAATTGATAAAGGCTTAGAGAAAGAGATAACCAGAAGAAACATTATATATACATTGAATCTATAACCAAGAAATAGATGAGCAGTGACAAAACAACGGTGTTGTTGAAACATCAATTGAATATTGATTGATGGCTGACTTGGAGGTTGATATACCAAACAGTTAGGTTCCTGACAACCTGGAAGTTCACTTTGAAATTGGTGAATGTTCAAAACTCACTATATGCAACAAAACAGTGATTTGGTAGATATCTGGAAAAATGCGATATTATCTTATATAGGGTTTTTCAAAATTTTGAAAGAACGACAAGGCCTACAGACCCCACTGTGAGCTCAATTTGGAGTTAATGAGATTTTCTACAACTTTTATCACATGAGTTTCACCTGTAGCATCGATAGTTTAGCCGCAATTTCGGTCTGAAGTAGGTTCAAAACTGAAACTTTCACTTGTAAAAACTTCACAAACGATAAGATTTCCACAAAATTCTTAAACACACGACATGTTTCGCTAACACAGTAGCTTCGTCAGGTGATATACTGGTACAATGAACTAAACTAGCGTTGGCTTGCTTAACTTTTATATATCTTACTTCCCCAACCTAAAGGATTAGTTACCTGTGGGCAGGTACGATAAACCTCCATTTTCGGAAATTAGGCACAATATCTACATTGAATTACGGTATACCGGATTAACCTGGAAGAGTTGATATCAAATACATATTATTACTTACTAAGAAAACAAATTCCACAGTGGTGAACTATTGAGGTCTAATTGATCATTAAGGGAAATGTCAAAATTTCAGTATTTGTTGATTTTTAATGATTCAAAAAGATGAATTTAATGAAAAAAAAAAACAAATTCAACATACGCCAAACATATATCAGAAGAAAACCATAGTTTTGATGATAATTTCGAAATTCTGCACGTAGAAAATAAAGGACTGAAACTCAATCTGAAAAAAAGTGGGCTGAAATCAAAGTACCGTAGTTCTGTTGATAATCAACCTACAGAACTCTGCTTAGATTCAAATTGTTGAACATTCGATTTCCTTCAAAAACATATATTACATTGTTTGTCAAAAAATGCATAGTTTAGGAGATATAGAGCGAAAACTGAAGAACGTTCAAAAATTCAGCAGTATTTCGTGTGCTACACTTTTTCCAAAACTTTTTCAGAGTTGCAAACTTGGGTATGCACTACCCTGATGGGAGCAACATCATACTAAAAAATCAGAGATACATCATGTTTTACGAATTTAGCGATTTTTGGTGTCGATTTTGACTGGCGTATGAAGGAAGGATTTCAAGATGTTCTTATTTGCAGATTGGCACCTTGAAGCCCCCGATGTTGAACCCTGAAATTGAACATATTATGGAATACCTTCAAGTCAGAAGTGAAAAGCTTCTTGCAAGAGCATCACCAATGGGTCATAGCCGGAAGTCAGGATTGAACAGATTGCTTAACCAAATAGCATTCAATGAGAACATATACCTCAGAAGTGCTTGAATTATTTTAAATCATGTGCAACGCCCCTTAGTTGAGTTTAATTTATGTTCTTCAATGGTTTTTGAAAATTTGAATATTCCGAAGATGGTTTGTTCTTTTCATATGCAACTAAAAATATGTCGAACAGATATAATGATTCATTTTCTGAAAATCAACTTACCATTTCTGAAAATGCATGGACTTTTTCTGAAATTCAACTCACCGATTCTGGAATTGAGTTCACCATTTTTGAAATCGAACTAACCAATTCTGAATTCGAGTCCACCTTCTCTCAAGTACAACTTACCGATTCCGAAATTGAAGTTGAGAATGCATAAAATCGAGAGCGGTAGCGGACTGCGTTCGGTAAGTGAGAAAATGAGCCAGCGGGACACGAGACACTATCTCAATCGCATGATCATTTGATCAAAGCGGGTATCTCGCTCGACGCTCGGCAGTGGCACTATACCTTTTCAACTTCAATTCAAAATCGGTAAGTTATATTCCGAAAAAAGTTATTTTGATTCCAGAATTGGTTAGTTCGATTTCAGAAATAGTAAACTCATTTGTTTGAAATGTTTTGAATTGCATGTGGAATTAACAAACTATATATTAACAATATTCAACTTTCCATAAACAATGTATTAACAGAATTATAATCTCAACTTGATCCACAGACATGTCTTCCATCCGAATCGCAGAAGGATAGTGGCGGTTGCACATCATTATAAGAATGCAAACACATTTGAGGTGTTATCATTCGTATTGAATGATCTGCACATTCTTCAAGACATCGCAGTCTGAATCCAATCTGGTTGAGCAATCTGTTTGGATCCCCGGCTATGACCCTTTGGCGATGCTCTCTTGCAAAAAGCTCTTCACTTCTGACTTGAAGGCACCCATGTATCTTCAATCGGGTTCAACATAGGACTGTGAGGTGCCAATCTGCAGAATATATTATCTTGAAATTCTTCCTCCATGCATTTCTCTTCTATTCTTGAATGTGCAGGTGCATTATCCAGAACTACAACTATGGTATCTGCAGGATGCCCATTTCGAACGCACGCTCGCAAACACCGTTTCATCCACTGTGAACAATCTTCTCTTTTGTAATTAAAAACATTTCAAACAGATATAATTATTTATTTTCTGAAATTGAACCAACCAATTCTGAAATTCAACTTACCATTTCTGGAATTGAATAGACGTTTTCTGAAATTCATGTCACCGATTCTGAAATTGAGTTTACCTTTCCTGAAATCGAACTAACCAATTCTGAAATCAAGATCACTATTTTCGAAATATGACTCACGGATTCCGGAATAAAAGTTGAAGAGGTATAGTGGCAGAGAGAGAGGATCAATTGGTCAACGATCGCACTTTGCAGTGAACCATCAATTTTCAACTCCTTTCAAGATTCTGATAGCTCATTCCATTGAGTAAAACGTTAGTTATCTCTTGTTATTCCACCTTCTCGACATGGGGACCTACAGGGTGATATCTTAGAATGTGATAATTTTCGAAAAATTTGGGATCACTCCGTTTCACCGGGATTTTTTCAAAATCTTATTGAGGGCGATAAAATGAAGGACAATGAGTTTTCCCGAAATGGTTTTGAATTCAAGAGGATTTATACAGGATGTTTCGATGCATTGAATTTTTCATATTATATTGCAATTTTCTGCAAGTTTGAGATTGCCCCGTTTGGCAGAAATTTTTATTATGTTTCATTGAGGGCGATAAGATGAAGTATAATTAGTTTTCTTGAAATACTTCTCGATTCAGGAATATCCATACAGGAAGTTGTGATGTATGGTATTTTTCACAATATATTGCATCCTGATGTTCAACTAATATAAACTCAACTTCAACGAACTCTAGATTAGCTTATCCTGCTCAACGCTATCACTAAACGATGTGTTGTACATTTTCAAACATACCGGGTATCATCGAATTTTTCAGAGAAACCATGGTTTCCAGATTTCCAGAGGTATGAGATTCGAATTTGGCAGGGGTGTAGAATTCGAGAATGAGTCAATTTTTCAAAATTCCATACTCTCTCATCACTTCCCGGTTTGACCAGAAACGACCCAATCTTTCAATTCTCAAATGAGACATCCCGTATTTCATGCCATATGTGGTTAGGGAGTATTATTACGAATTCAAAAATACTGGGTTTGAGAGAGTTATTCCGAACGATTACGAAGATATTCTCGTTCGAAATTTCCATATGTTCAGACGTGTGACAGAGAAAATTTTTTTTTGGGCAATATTATGTTTTGTCTTCAATTCTCGCACGATGTGGTAGTTCATTATCATTATCATCAACCAGTATGAAATTCTCACCAAAAGTTTTGGGCAACTGGAACGACAACTTTCCTAACACAATGAATGTCCTATTGATACCGAAAAGTATTCATACTCTCTTTCAACATAACCAACGTGGAGCAACGATTCATCATGATACCGCCCCATGTCAATTTCGTATACTTATCATTTTTTCATTATAAATATTGTATTAATAATAAATATTAACGGCGTTTTTTTCGTAATATTTCAATTTAATTCTACATTCCCTATATTCGGAAATGTACAACACATTGTGTAGTAATGGCGTTGAAGATATGCCAATGTATAATTCTGTGGAAGTTGAGTTTATGGTGGTTCAACATATCAGAATGCAATATGTTGTGAAAAATTCCATACATCCCAACATTCTGTATGAATCCTCTTGAATTCAAAACCATTTCGAGAAAACTCATTGTTCGTTATTTTATCGCCCTCAATAAAAAATGAAAAAAAAAAATACGGTGATTCGGAGTGATCCCAAACTTTTCGAAAGTTATCACATTTTCAGATATCACCCAGTAGGTCTTCATGTCGGAAAGGTGTGATGATAAAAAAGTACTGACGTTGTACCCAATGAACCCAGGTAACAAGCTGACGTCATTTGTACGTCATTACCACGTCAGGCCTGACGTCAAGATGACTTCCGAAATGACGTCATAATGACGTTTATATGACCTTCTGAGTCAAAGACGAATGACGTCATTTTCATGTCGTCAAAATGACGTCATCCTGATGACGTCAAAACGACGACATCCTAATGGCGTCAAAATGACGTGATATTTACGATTATTGATATCACTGGAATCTTCTGCATGTTTCAGTTTATTTTGTGCTATTTCGAAATTTTCTGTAGGTAAAAAAAACACTGTTGCATTAGGGTTGTATCAATATTATCAGAAAAGATGAGATTTTTTTTGTATAATTATATTGATGTTCCTTCACCACATTAAATGCAAAATAATATTATAGGTAGGTACTATAAATACCAGTTTCATAAAATGTTCTTTTTATTGGGAACTTATCCCATTCGGATGATGCACTCAAGAGATTTCTCAGAACCCTATGGTATTCCTTCAATGGCGTCCAATTCACATTCTGCTTTTTCGGCATGCACCACTTGTCTAAAATAATGACCATGCTGCCATCCTCAAATTCTACTACTTGATATATGAATATGAATAAGTATGACCACCACACCACACCACATGAATAGCCGAATAACATGATAATGATGGCCTTCTATGTATTGTTATTTTGTTGTTATGGTCATCATGGCCGCAACGGCGAAGCGAAAGTGAACGGCTTGGCCACAGCCGTCTTCTGAATACGGCTGTGGGTTGGCGCTGGCGGTCGACGTTCGCATGTCTGCGCAAGGTCCGTGCCGACCAATCAAATACAGTTCTCTACGCACTCTCCCGCTCTGATTTGAATTAGCATTCCGGAATAACAACGTTATAAGCTTTTTATGACGTGACATTCCGTCTTATATTTTTGATAGCTATAGGGAGAATACTTTTTTACAGAAGGTATATATATATATAATTAACAATCCTTAGGTAGCACATCATATTGGCTGGAACCCGATTTCATATTGGGCCGATATAGATATATCGTACATGTGAAACATAATATAGGTCCAATATGAGAGTATATTGGACATACAATATTGAAATGATAATATTGGTGGAATATTGGTTCAACCTGAGCTGAATATGGGTTGTCAGCTACAATATTGGAGCAATATTGGTTGCAAAATTCGTTAACAATGTGTTGAAAAACATATCCATAAATGTTATATAATATTGTTCTAGAAATGTCAATACAACAACATCGTATACATATTGTTCCCGACATTTTTAACCAATATCGCAATTTGAACATTCTCCCCATGTCGATTCTGAAACGGTTGTGCAATATTGTATATTGAAGTTCGATGGCATATTGGTTGAATATTATTTCAACAATATTCGAAACATCATATTCACCTATGTTGATTGATATCATTTTATCCATATCATGCGGAAGGTATCGTATACATATTGTTTCCAACAATTATAACCAATATAGCAATTTGAACATTCCCCCATGTCAATTCTGAAACTGTTATGCAATATTGTATGTTCGAGTTCGACGGCACATTGGTAGAATATTGTTTCAACAATATTTGGCACATTGAATTCACCTATATTGATTGATATCATTTCAACTATATCACGCGGAAGATATTGTATACATATTGTTTCCAACAATTATAACCAATATCGCAATTTGAACATTCTCCCCATGTCGATTCTGAAGCGGTTATGCAAAATTGTATATTCAAGTTCGACGGCTCATTTTTGAATATTGTTTATTCGACAATATTAAAAACATCATATTCACCCAAATTGATTGATATCGTTTCAACTATATCATGCGAAAGACATGGAATGCATATTGTTTCAAATATGAATATCAATAACAACAATCTTATATCGGTCATAGAAGAGAAAAACAATATTGTATTCTCAAGTTCAATTGCATATCGGTTGAATAGTTTTCTAGAGATATTCAGAAAGTAATATCATCTTATATTGGCTGATATCTGATTCACTATATCATGTGGGCAATATTGTTCACATATTGTTTTGAGAATACATTCCGATATCGAAATTTAGATATCATTTTCATAGCATGCACTCTCGAACCGATTACGATAGATGGCGCTATAAATGATTCGTAACGTACTCCCATTGCCGATCAGACGAGAGAATATAAATATTGGCTCTAGACGATTGTAAGGCATTATTACCTGGAGTAGGAGTTAACCGTGATCAATAAGGCGGCTTCCCCAAGGCAAGGCCCTCCCATTGCACTTCGGCTGGGCTGACCTTTGTGATTATTCCTAATGCGAATAACTCGCAAATATTGATATGAAAATATTCCACCAATATTTCGAAGACAACATAGCTACATAATGATTTCCAATAATGTATCAATATTTCCAACCAATATTGCACCAGTATATTACTATAATATTCAGCAATGTTGGTATGACAATATTCTACCAATATTTTTGAGACAACATAGCTTCATGATGTTTTTCAATGATTCACCGATATTTCCATATAATATTGCACCAATATTGCTGAATGTTCACCAATAATTTCTCGCCAATATTGATATTACATTTTGTGACCAATATAACCGATATTGCCGATATTTTCGAAATATTGCACCGATATTGTTCCAATATATGTGTGCTACTTGGGTCATCTCAGAGACCATCGAAAACACACATCTCGCACAGATTAGAGGAAAAACTATTATGAAGCATAATATATGATGAGTGACATAATAATATATGTTATATAACATAACTACTAACGTTTCCATATAACAGAGATGGAAAACTTCTTGATTATGGATTTTCCTTGATGTAGATGACTCAATAAATGATGGTCATAATTAGTCATGAAAATGACCATCAGATGACGTCATGATGACGACATTAAAGGACGTCTATATAAGGTCATATGACGTCAATGACCATGAATGACCATATATTGACGTACAAATGACGTCAGCTTGTTACCTGGGAAATGTGCTACCAGAATCTTGAAAGGAATTGAAAATTGGTTGATCCACTCCAAAGTTATGACGGTTCGAAATTGATAGAAGTTTTTGCTTGTCTCACTTCAAATATGGAGCGGTTTAGTTTGTTCGCGAAATACACAAGACTATCTCATACCTATCTTGATCATGAAGATACAAATGATATCTACTCAAAGATCATTTGAAACATAGCACATTAGGACTCAAACATCATTGATATCTCCAAGCAGCCGAAAAATCATGTCTCATTATATCATGATAACATTGAAGACAACCCATCAATCAGGGTCACTCTATCGAATGAAGAAAAGAGAACAAAATTTGCATGAAACATCGATAACCCATAACCCTCCGGATTCTTGATCAAATATATTTATGTACATATGATTTCAGATTCCGGGGAATTACATCATATTACATCGGGTTCGTGTATTTGTTGAAATTAATACTGCATCGATGAAGGCACACAATTCCCCTTCAGCATCGAACAAATACTATGAATAATGAAAGCCTGAATTCCCGAACCAGTAAAAACGTGTATTTATGATGAACCATGGACGTATAAAAAAGAAGGACACAGCAACTCTATACTTTCAGCATATAATGTTTTGAAGTCTTAGAGATGTAGGCAAGCGGGTTGAGGGGAAGGGAAATGGTAACGATAGACTGTGCTATTTCCTCAAACGACAACGGCGTGCGAAAATGAATTATAGTGATAGTAAATTTCGGAATCCAAAATGCAAAGAACGACTAAAAACTGAATACCGTATGACCGTTTATCAATCCGGGTCGCTATGGGTTATACCAAGTGAACATAACAAATGCAGATTTGTGTTTTCACATATTGAATAATGGATTTTATATAACTGTGGTGTAGTGAACTAGTACGCAAAATAGATTATTAAAATAATGATAATTCGGTACTATTTAAGGAATCATTGAAAGTTCTGTATCTTTTTCCATATAGTACACCAACAAACCAACTATAAAGAGTGTCCCAAAATTGCTGGGACACAGAACTACTACGTGTAATGAGGTCAAAATGAATTTATATACACTATGTTATCTATTATTTTCACTTCTTCATCAACCACTTTTTTGACCCCCTGAAGATCAACTCTTTCTCTGATTAATTGATGATTACTCAATCCGATTTGGGAATCTATGTGATAACGATGCAGATGCAAAATACTGTCAACTATATCCTCATTCATAGCTAACAGTTTATGAAAAGGATAAGGATTATCACTAGACAATATGACTGATTATCATTTCATTTTTATTTTTGAAACTATATTACATTATATACTTGCTTCTATATGACATGTAATGCAAATAACACAGAAATAAAAAAATAAGTAATAAAAAATATAGAATTATAGGAGCTAGATAACTACAATTTCTATCACATCACAAATGTATATTAATAATGACAGACGCCTGTCAAACCGCAGCGCTAATGAATCGTCGTCGAAAAAACTTCGATATCCACAAAAGAGTGCATCCTTTTTTATTAAGATAAATATTGTTTGGATATGCCTATAACTGGATGGCAGTAGATTTTCTATCGTTTTCACAATTGTTTCTGATTCGACTGTCCTTATTATTCCCGAGGTTATCCTAATTCAAATTATACGCGTTAATAAACGTTTATAACGTTTTATTTTTCAAAATATTCCATGATTCTTGAACTCAAGAAATATTGATAAAAAGTTTATTCAAAAACGTTTACAAAATATATACATTGGAACATACAGATTGGTATTTTGAATAAACTGGAAAAAACCTTACGAAGTGAACCTTGTAGTAAGGATAAGAAACAAATGTACATAGTTCAATGAATATTTAACAATATTAAATTATCACAAGGGAAAAATTGTCTCATTAGGAAATGAGACATCATGTATATAATTCATGTATAGTGTACTGAGCATTTAATTCAATTCGCATAATTATTTATATTTATATATACTCATTCACAATTATTATTTATATTTCGGATTTTATTATTGAATGTTAATTTTGAGAACCTCACCGTAACATTGCCGTATATTCTTGAATTTCTAGGTATATTGGAGCAGTCTGAAATGATATGAAATGATGATGATATGATATCCCACTGAAATTATGAAATTTCAATTTTTTACACATGCCAGACCCTCGTAAACATTGCAAATAAGGAATGTATCTTTCATCTCCTTTCATGAATGTTAATTCCTATGAATTCTGAGAGCGGCCCCACTCTCTGGACATAAATTGTTGCCATGCAAGGGTTTCGTAGTCCCTAACTTTTTATGTTCATTTTCATTTTGAGTGAATGAATGAATCAATACATATTTGTGAAGATCTAATCTATGTTCCTGTCGTCTCACTTTTTCGAAATTTGATTCAGTTTTTTCTGAAAAAAATCGCAAAATAACGTGTTTTTTGATGATTTTCAAATTTTTTTTCTCAAGAACCGAATCAAATTTCGAAAAAGTAAGACGGCAGGAACATTTGTGAGATCTTCATGAATATGTACAATTTTTTTCATCCACTCAAAATGAAAAATGACCGTGAAAAATTAAGGACTACGAAACCCTTGCACGAGCCCTTGAATTATTGCTTTATATCATAGTACAACTTCCTCTTGACAGAAAAGCATTGAAGAGGAATGTTCTCAGATAAATTATGTACGTAAAAAAATGGATATATACATATATGTATGAAGAAATACATCGAGACTTCGCATTCTCTATTTGATGAAAATATCAATTGTTACGCCTATGAAACTCTAATTCAAACATGTAAACAAATAGTACTTACGAATGGAAGGTGAAATTTGGGTATTATAACTTTGTTTTTTCGCAAATCCAGCAGTGTAACACCATTATTAGTCTCTGTCTATCAACTTTTCACAAAAAAAATAGGAAAATTCACTCAAAAACAACGGAAACAATTAACTTCCTCAAACACATAAATACAAACGAACAACGCCGAACTCGCCGAAAGCACGAAACATCACGAAACGAGCCTGTCTTGCAGCGGCGTTGTCGGTTGTGTATAATCTCGGTAACCTTTACAAAATAACTTCGAAATAATGTATAACGACAGTTTTATAATATTTGATTGTGACTATCTATGGACAGATGATTTATTCCTTGAGTTCTTCTTCTGAATTGGATCATAATGAACATCTAATTGAATAGATGATTACAAAAGAGGTAAGTAAAAATACTTGAGAGGATTAGACTGAGGTTAGGAATTATTAGCGACAGGACGTGACAACCTACAATTCAACATCAGGTGATATGCTGTGACCGTATTCTCTGACTTCACATTACGATGTAAATAAATGGGTCCTTCTTTGTTTATACGTCCATGTGATGAACATTTTCCGAAAATGAGCCTCGATTCGGAAACCGGCGGGAGCGAAAGGCAAAAACAAGTGAGCAATAAAAGTCGTTATTAGGGGTGATATATTTTGGGCCTCCTTTATACGAAGTGTTTAGTTTCAGCGTAAATTCGAGTCGGTCCACTGAAACACAATTTCAGTCAGTAACAGTTGGTTCGGTTATGATTTGTCTATGTTTTAATGTTTATGGAATCTCAGTTGGCAGTGTTCGTATATTTTAACGTCTGCGAAAGGAAGTTTATGGTTCTTTCGCCTTTCTGCTATTAAACTTCTATATAGTCTGAACAACAAACATATGCTAGGAACGGAGAGATAATAAAACCTGTAGGAAATGTCGGCCACCGTTTTGTGGTGATAGGACTGACTGTTCGAGAACGAATGTCGCGGAAATTATCCTAATGGCTGCAGTTCTGAACTCACCCTCTGAAAACATTTGTTTTCCGAACACAATATTGTCAACGAAATCATTCCATATTTTCTGAGAACTGCACTGTGTTGGATGATCTAATTCACCATGGTTAACTACTCAGAGAACATGAAAAAATATGGCAACACTAGTGCCAATGATATTGCCTGTTTGAAATATTGAAATGCTAGCAGTGAATATACTCTCAGTCAGATCCTGAATTGAAGCCAGATGAAACATTTGGTGAGTGGGTTATACAAGGTGCAGCAAAATAATCTGCTCGATATAGAAAGCTTATATAAATCAAGCCACGACAGATGCAAATAATATAGCACCTTGGAAGTTCGGAATCCACCCATTCAATGACTCCTGACTTTGAAGACCTCTGACATATATTGAGTGCTGGTGAGTTATATTGAACAGAGTTGACTTTATAATCACAGATGATTGATTACTCGCTTGTCTACCATGCCAATCTTGCTGGGATATCTCGATTCTTAACTAAAGTTAATTGAAATTTTCCACAGAATACTTCTTACTTCAAACAAGTTGATTTGAAGTCAGTAGACTGTTGTTCACTTGTAGTAGCATCATGTATTCTTGTGAAGTTCACATTACCTATACTTTTTTATATCATCGATATTCGATAATGACAGTACAAGAATTTGTGGCTTATATTTGTCAAGAAATTTGTTGACTTCTCACCTCATACATCTCGCTCAGATATTTCAGAGTATGAAGACATTATTTATATATTGAAGCAAAGTTTATTTGCTTCTAGCAGGCGCGCAATACATAGGTACTTACACATGCCTTGCCAATATCGGCAAACATCCATTTTAAACAAAAGCACTATCGACCAAGCTATATAATGTCGACTCTCAACAACGTACCTGCTGCTCCGCTGTACTTCCTCCTCAGCAATGAGTAGATTCAGATCATTGAGGTGAGTCTGCAGCACCTTCTCATGCAAATACCAAGATTGAGAAGTCGCACTATTCTTGTCATGGAAAGTGTAACGGCTTGTTACAGACTTAATTGAATTACAATACTTTATCGCAAATCGTAACTTTATTATTCTGATATTTTTCTGACATATTACAATATTATTTTATTGACATCATCATTCTCAAATGTTTCCCCCGGTAAATCGAACATTCATAAAATATACAGGGGATAACGACAACAAGTATATACAGGGAATAAACGCCGGAACATTCTCCCCCCGGTGAAGAATCATTCTTCAACTCTAACATCTAGTTTGCACAACTTCGTCACTGGTCTCTTGTAAGTGTTTCTTCTAGTTTGTACGTCTGCAACACGTACTCTTCCATCAGGACCTGGATACACAGCTGCAATTTTCCCGATTTGCCAGTGATTTCTCGGTGAGTTTTCATCAACGATGAGGACAATATCGTCATTTTTTATTGAACTTTGGTTATCAGTCCATTTTTTCCGTTTGTTCAAGGTAGGTAGGTACTCTTTCACCCATCTTTTCCAAAATCCATTGGCTAGCATTTGAGATTTGCGCCATTCCTTCCTGAGACAGTTTCCAGGATTGAATTCACCTGGTGATCCTTCAGTGTGCGCATATCCAACTAGAAAGTGATTTGGCGTAAGAGCTTCTGGATCCCTTGGGTCGACGGATACATGCGTTAGTGGTCGAGAGTTCACTATATTTTCAGCTTCAGCGAAAAGAGTGGCCAAAGTTTCCTCTCTCAATGATTGCTGATGTACAACGACACCTAGAGATTTCTTAATTGATCCAATTAGTCTTTCCCAAGCCCCACCCATATGAGGAGCTCCTGGACTAATGAAATGAAAATCTATTTTTCTATTGGCAGAGAAGTCTATCATTTGGCTTTGGTCAAGTTCTTTGAGGGCACGCCGTAGTTCTTCTGCTGCTCCTCTCAGGTTGGTCCCATTGTCGCAGAATATTGTCTGAGGATTTCCTCGTCTGGCAATGAATCTGCGAATTGCCATTATTGCTGAATCTGTGGACATTGTAGAAATAATTTCTAGATGTACGGCCCTAACTGCTAAGCAGGTGAATAGCACGCCCCATCTTTTCTCTCTTCTTCTTCCTACTGCTACTGAATAAGGGCCAAAACAATCCATCCCCACGTTTACAAAAGGTCTAATACAGGGCGTTAAACGAACTAATGGTAACTGTCCCATGATCGGAGGTTTTGGTACAGAATCATTATTTTTACACTTTTGGCAGCTTTTTCTGACAACTTTCACTGCAGCTCGACCATCGATAATCCAAAATTTTTGTCTAATTTCATTTAAAATGCTTTCAACTCCAGAATGTCCGAACTTTTCGTGGTAAAATTGAAGTAATAATTTAGTATATGGATGCTTTGGGCACAAGATGAAAGGCTTTTTCGTCTGGGCATCTAAACAGGTGGCTAAATTCGTTCTTCCACTCAGAATCAGCAAACCATCATCATCAATTTCAGGACTAAGTTTTCGAATTCGACTATTTTTCTTCAATATCTTACCCGATTTTAAAATTCTTATATCCTCTCCAAAACTTTCCATCTGTGACTTCTTTATCCACAATTTCTCAGCTTCCGACAATTCTTTCACAGTCATGAATCCACTTATTGGGTTACAGCAAATTCCTCTCACTCGACTTTTCAATATTTCAGTGAACCTCAACACCCAAGCTGTAGAACGTATTAAACGTAGCCATTTAGAAAACCTCGTAATTTCTGGTAAAATTGCCTCACTCTCCAAAGAAATGGTTCCAGTGAATACATTCTTCAACTCGCAATCATCTTCCAAGTCATGATTATCTCGTTGACTTTCTGACAACTTTGAAATTTTCACTTCTTCTGGCCATTTTTCTACTGGGTCTTTCAAAAATGAGGGTCCGTTCAACCACATTGTCGAAGTGACGCAGGTTTTACGGTTCATATGTTGTCGAGTGGCTATATCGGCTATGTTTATCTCCGTAGGAATCCAGTGCCAATCCGAAATTTGTGTTTTCTCTTGGATTTCTCCTATACGATGAGCCACGAAAGGTTTGTACTGACCTCCATCGCTTCTTATCCATTTCAAAACGCAGGAGGAGTCAGACCAGAAGAATATCTTTCCTATGTCAATTTCTATTTCTTGTTTCAACGTTTCTGCTAATCTCGTAGCCAATACAGCCGCCTGCAGCTCTAACCTAGGTATGGAAAGTGGCTTTAGCGGGGCTACTCTTGTCTTTGCCATTACCAAAGCTGTATCGATTCCTTCATATTCTACTCGCAAATAGGCCACAGAAGAATAGGCCTTTTCACTAGCATCGCAAAATATATGGAGTTCTATGGATCTGGCAGATGGTATGAAATGGGAATAACACCTTGGAATTTTCATTCTCACAACAGTCTTCAGCTCTTCTTTCCATTCCATCCAAACCTTTCCTAAATTGGGTGGAATATTTTCATCCCAGTTTACACCTGTCCGCCAAATTTCCTGCAAAAGAATCTTTGCACCCACGGTATGAAATGATAGAAAGCCTAGAGGATCAAAAATTGACATGACAATTCTCAAAATTTTTCGTTTTGTTATTTTATTATCCATGTCGTCGTCAAGTTTCAGTTTGAAGCAAATGTCATCATCTACTGAGTTCCACCAAATGCCTAACACCTTCTGTGCTGATTGATTAGTCGCTGAAATATCTTTATTGTTCGTTGAATCTGCTGAGAATATTCGCGCTACCTCCTGTGAGTTAGTAGTCCAATTGACAACATCGAATCCAGCTAATGACATTACCCTTTTTACTTCCATAGCTTTGCTGACAGCTTCCTCTTCTGTATCTGTAGAGTCTAAATAGTCGTCCACGTAGAATTTCTTTGTGATAGCATCCAAAATGTCTGGTGTTTTGCTCTTCTCCTCTGCGTTCAAGTTCTTTATGAATTGTGCACATGCAGGAGAACATGTCGCTCCGAAGGTCATGACTTGCATTTCATAAACTTCAGGTTCTATTGCGGTATTCAGGTTCCTCCACAATAGTCTTTGAGCACACCGGTCGTCTTGTCTGATCATCACCTGGTGGAACATTTCTCTAACATCCCCTGTGAAGCCATATTTTCTTTGACGAAACTTGATGAGAACGGAGACAAGTGATTGTAGTAAGTCCGGTCCAGCCATAAGCTTATCATTAAGACTCACTCCTTGTGACTTGGCGGCTGCATCAAATACCAAGCGTATCTTTCCTGGTTTATTTGGGTTAGATGTAGCAAAGTGTGGTAAATACCAAGTATGTGGTGGTTCAATCTTTGCTTCTTCTGGTGTCAGCTTCTTCAAGTACCCTTTTTCTAAATAACTTTCTATCTTTGTACAGTATGCTCTCGCAAATTCTTCATTCCTGCTACACTTCCTTTCCATACATTTCAATCTCTGATGTGCATTAGTTTTACTCTCCGGCAATTTAGTATTTTGATTTTTCCAGATAAGACCTATTTCAAACCTGCCCTCAACCCGTCGAGCTGTGTTTTTCATAGTATTCAGTGCTTCACTCTCTTCTCTGCTGAGCTTATTCTTCACTGGCAACACTTCAAAGGCTTCAAGAGAAAATGAATTCTTCACTAGGTCATGCAGGTTCTCGTCTTCATTTCCTTTATTACAAAGGTGCATGGATTCTACCGTTTTGTAGCGCCTTTCTTTTCCATTTCTACCATGAAGGGACCAACCTAGACGACATTTTGTAGCAATCGGTGAGTCTCTTCTGTTATCGGCATCAGTTCTAATCTGTCTGGGAATCATGAGATCAATGTTGTCCTGACCTATCAGCAACATTGGCCTTTCATTTACAAAGTCTTTGATTGGAAGATTATTAATATACGGATAATCTTGCCAATCTTTCATCTGAATAGTTTGTAATGGCAAAGAAAGGTTATCAGTTGTATGAGCATTTTTCAAAATCATTATTTTGGAACCAGTTTCACCAGAAATATTCAGATCTAGACATTCTGAGTACTCTAATTTGGTTGAAATATCTCCAGTCCATTTAATACAGAGTGGTTCTTTCTTACCTCTCAATCCCAGTTTCTTAGCAATTTCATTATCCAACAGACTAACTGTGGATCCTTCGTCACAGAGTGCTAGAGTGTGTACAACATCAGTGGGTCCATGAATACTCACAGGAATCATTCTCAGCAGAATATTTTGATTAGTTTGTTGCACGGCCATAACAACTTCTGAATCTGACGATGATTGCGTAGAGATGTTATGAACTTCTGCATTTATTTCTTCCTTTCTACGAAAATTGTTGTTATGCAAAAGTTTGTGATGTTTCAATTTACAGCCATCAGTACCACATTCTCTTTTGTACTTGCATCTTAGTTTTTGATGATTTATACCTAGACAAGAGAAACAAAGCTGTTTACCTTTGACGATTTCCCACCGTGTGTCCACGTCATCAGACTTCAGTTTTTCACAATTCGAAATTCTGTGATGGCCATCTTCACAATATATACAGGTCGTTTCTTTCGGCTCCTTCGCAGTTGTGCTCAAAACCGCATACCTCTGTTGTGGATTTGGTTTCTTGTAATTTTTCGAAGGCTCTTCATATTTTTTCTGGGAATAAACATAGCATGCCGCATTCGCCATTTCAGCCAACCACAAAGAAAAGCTCTCTATATCAGCTGCCGTTCCTTCTTGATGCCTACTGAATAAAAATTCACCCCATTTTAGTTTTAAAACATCAGGAAGCTTGTTGGACATATCCTTTAAAAGTTGGGGATTGTGCATGTGACCAGTTGACTTCAAACTTTTCATTGTTTCTACTAAATTTCTGACTTCATTCGAAAATAGAATAATTTTTTCAATGTTGATATCTTTCATATATGAAAAACTATTAACTTTAGAGATTAATACTTCAATTATAATATCAGGTCGGCCAAATCTCATCTTCAGTGTTTCCATGATCAAAGGAACATTTTCACTAGCAAGCATCATACCTGATACTGCCGATTTCGCCTCCCCTCTTAAACATTTTCTCAATTTGACCATAATTTCCTCATTGCTGAATGCATACATTTTGGATACACGTTCAAATTGCTCCTGGAATAATGGCCATTCCTCAGGATTTCCATAAAATATCGGGAAATCTTTGTCAATTATTTGCCTTGTTAATAAATTTTTCTGAAATGTGTCACCTGGATGAACTGTCTTCAATAAGTCACCGATTGTCTGACATAATAAATGGATTTCAGATGATGGATTATTTACTACCTTTTCCTGACTGATATTGCCCTCACCTGAATTCTCACCTGGATGGACAAAATCGATTATTCGCTCACCTGGACGTTCGACGTTGACTGGCATACCTGGACGTTCAACAATATTTGGCAAACCGAGCAGTCCTGCGTCGTTGGCAGCTATACTTGAACGATTTCCACTGTCTGGGTTATCTAGGTCATCACAGAAGTCTCGATGTTCCACTTGTGCTTGCGTACCTGGACGTTCAGCAGCATAGTACTGGATACTCTGACGTCTTCCTTCAACATATGCAGCTTCTTCTTGTCTTTGAAATTTGTCTTGTTGGTTCACCCATTCTTGTACTCTGGGTAAACCCTGGTCCCCAATAGACTCCGCTCGTTGACTCTGATTATTCTCTTCACGATCTAGGATTTCAGCTTCTTGTATTTCGTGCTCTAGCTGAAGCAATCGTAGCTGACTATTCAGTTTCACTTTTTCCATTTCAATCTCTTGGCGCCTCTTTTCTGTTTCATAGTTTAGTTTCTTCTGGAGGACTCTGGCACTAACATTGGATTTAGTACTCACAGCGGACTTAGTTCTTGTAGATTTGGCTTTGTTAGAGGTTTCCTTTCTGATGGTGGAATGGGTTTCATTAACTTGAGAGGCCACCGCACCAATACCTCTTCCAAATCTATCAGGCCATTCGAATTCCGCTGGTAAGCTTATTATTCCTGCTCCTATCCTTTTGTTTCGTTCACCAGCATCCATATATTTCAATAAAAAATGACGATATTGTCCTCATCGTTGATGAAAACTCACCGAGAAATCACTGGCAAATCGGGAAAATTGCAGCTGTGTATCCAGGTCCTGATGGAAGAGTACGTGTTGCAGACGTACAAACTAGAAGAAACACTTACAAGAGACCAGTGACGAAGTTGTGCAAACTAGATGTTAGAGTTGAAGAATGATTCTTCACCGGGGGGAGAATGTTCCGGCGTTTATTCCCTGTATATACTTGTTGTCGTTATCCCCTGTATATTTTATGAATGTTCGATTTACCGGGGGAAACATTTGAGAATGATGATGTCAATAAAATAATATTGTAATATGTCAGAAAAATATCAGAATAATTGAAACCACATTGTCGAAGTGACGCAGGTTTTACGGTTCATATGTTGTCGAGTGGCTATATCGGCTATGTTTATCTCCGTAGGAATCCAGTGCCAATCCGAAATTTGTGTTTTCTCTTGGATTTCTCCTATACGATGAGCCACGAAAGGTTTGTACTGACCTCCATCGCTTCTTATCCATTTCAAAACGCAGGAGGAGTCAGACCAGAAGAATATCTTTCCTATGTCAATTTCTATTTCTTGTTTCAACGTTTCTGCTAATCTCGTAGCCAATACAGCCGCCTGCAGCTCTAACCTAGGTATGGAAAGTGGCTTTAGCGGGGCTACTCTTGTCTTTGCCATTACCAAAGCTGTACGAGGACCACAATGTAACGGCTTGTTACAGACTTAATTGAATTACAATACTTTATCGCAAATCGTAACTTTATTATTCTGATATTTTTCTGACATATTACAATATTATTTTATTGACATCATCATTCTCAAATGTTTCCCCCGGTAAATCGAACATTCATAAAATATACAGGGGATAACGACAACAAGTATATACAGGGAATAAACGCCGGAACAGAAAGCATGTTGTAAGTAATCTCTGTCATGCTCGTCAAATCAACGAGCTAACTAGTGGCAGAGCTGGGGTTTATTTTGTCATAAATTCTTGGAAATACTTTCTTGGAAAGAGAATTTTTTTTTATTATGGAGGAAGGATCCTTAGGGAGTTTGTCGACATATCTCAAACCTGACGACAAAGAAGTGGATACGTTACAATTATTAGAGTTTTCCATTCCACGATTGTGTAATTGCATACCAATTCGAGTCTTCACCCTTATCTCTTCAGGTTCACTAACTGATGAATATGATTCTTGATAAGACAAGGAAGCGCTCATGGCACGATAGAATCAATTCTCCATTCATCATATATTACAGAGTTCTGCATTACAATTCACATGCGGCATGTATTCTTATGTCGTTTCAGTACAATTCTTAGCACTAAGCTGTGATTCCAAATAGGAAGAGGCAAATATTCATTTGAAAATATTATAAATTCATTCTGAACCACAAAGAAGGTTTCTTCTTGATAACTTTGCTTATAGCAACGGGTGACTACCGCGATAATTTTGTTGGGCCCTTTCAACTTAATGGTATTGAGAAGTGAAAACTATTCTGTAAAAAATTAGGTGCCTTTCCGTAGGCAGAAGTCACTGAGTTTCATATGAAACTATTTGGACATATATTATCAGATTTTATAGATGGGAACGAACTGACGTTTTTGATGTTCCTGTAATCTTAGTAATAATATAAATAAAGTGTGTCATATTTAACTAAAGCCATGGGAAATTTGTTTTGTAAGTTTCATTCGAAATTATGTGAATATTTATCATCAGATGTTATGGTTGGAAATCAATTATTATTTCGAAAGTTTCTGGAGTTTTAGTGATGGATCTCAGGTATCAGGAATCAACATCTTTTGTGAAAATATAGTGTAATAGTGTATTATGTAACTGAACCCATCGGCAATTTGATTTCTCAAGTTCCTTTTGGAACTATGTAGATATGTTTTTGATGTTCCTGAAATTTTATTGTAAAAATATATATTGTGCGTCATATTTGACTTTACTCATCGGAGATATATTTTTTCAAATTTCATTTGAAGCTATGAAGACATGTAATATCAGATGTTATGATTGAACGAGAAATAATGTTCTCAATGTTCCTGGAATTTCAGTAATGAACCCACTGAAGTTACTCACAAATAAAATCAACCGCTATTGTGAAAATATAGTGCGTTACATCCAACTAAACTCATCGGAAATATATTTTTTCAAGTTTCATTTGAATTTGAAACTATAAAGACATTGGATTTCAGATAACAAATTTGTTAATTACTGCTTCTTACATATAAGTAATTGAAACAAGTTATACCTAAGTGTCATTTGAAATCAACGCAAAATCGGTTGTAGAGTTCATCTCTTCATCATATTGAAAGAAACTATAATTTATGAAATTTTTTTACCGAATCTCCCACGCAGCAGAATCAATTTCCGATAATACAGCTGTTGGGGAGATTTCGAGTGAAAATAATTCTGTGATTGTTATAATCACATTTTGTGAATTACGTGTTATGCGTAATTTCTTCTGAAGATGAAGCTTCATAGTCTTGGGGTTCAGTAGTCCTTGAATTTCAGAAAATGGAAGATTCTTCTGATCAAAAATATTTCAATGGATTCGTAGTGGAATTCGTGATTGCTGCTTTTCTTGAAATGCTAACAATAGTGTGAAAAGCCTCTATTTACGCTGAATATATGACTTCAAGTGATTCTACTAAGTTATAAATTCATTCGGAGAATATATCTTCTTAGACGTTGGGAGTTTTAGAACCAGTGAAATTATTCAACTATAACTAGAGTTCACAGAAAATTGCTTCAAAGTCATTTATGCATTAAATAACCGAGAATCGCGACATGAGGTTTGATTTTATCAGAGGAAAATTATATCAAAGAGGAATCCCTTCGTAATATTTATGTACATCTGAGATGATATATAGGCTAACTGCTTCTAAATTATTTGTTAGTAGATCATCTTCTTGAAGTCGTTCAACTATGGAATGACGAGAATGTGTTGAAATTCATTATTGCTCTATTTATCGATATCTCATTAACCTCATTGTATCATAAGACATGAGATGATTCATAATAATTGTGATTGTCATAGTAAAATTGAATGAGGTTATTTTTTCGCTAGGTTCATTTTGTCGGTTTAAATTTCATTGACAGAGAATAAACAATGCTGACAATACAGTGTTTGATATGCATGATTCGTTTCCATGGTTATTCTCAAAGTTTTACCGTGTGCTGTTTCCATGCGATAGCCCAAAAAATTCATCTTACAGTATTGCTAAAATAGATGAAAACAAGTTGATTTCAAAGAAGTGTAATGAAATAGTGATTTTCCTAACAAGTGTGGAGAGTGATTCTTTCCCGCACGCGACTGCCGTTGACACGAACGACGCGAAGCAGAGTTCGGGCAAGCAGTCGAGTGCGGGAAAGACACTTTCCGCATGAGTTGGAAACAATAATTTTTCTACAAGCGTAGGAAATTGATTGATTTGTTCAATTAATCATTTATTCATATAGGAACAACTAACAAGAGAGATAAATATATTCTTTAACAACTGATTATTAGTAATAGCTATCGTGAACTTACAGTAACGCTTTATGTATAGGTTCATTGCCAAAGCCAGCAGGCCCATGAGGTGTTTGGTCTCTAGGTTTCTGACACTACTAGAGAATGAGCCAAAAATACTTCTTTTTTATTCGGTATTTTCATTTCTTTATTGTTGCACCATTCAATAAAAGGCGTGTATAGCTTCTCATACCTTTCTTAAGACTTCGTTGGCAATAACGCATCTGTATCGCATCCCTATAGCTGGAAGTTTTTGATCACATTGTGGCAATTCCACTGAATCGAAAATGACAGTAACGCTGTGTCTGTCACTTTGACAATTACTAACTCATTCGAGGTTTGATTGGCATGACAACAATAATCGTTTCTCATCAGATCAATCCAAATCTATAGGGGGATTTTTATAATAATCAATTTTTATTTTTCAATATTCCTTAATTTTCACAATGAATAGTGCAATTTGATGGATGATTCTGAACATACATACTCAACACTGCAACAAACAAACTCAAACTCTCATATTCCATCCAGCTACCACTTATATTTTGCTATATAGATTGTAGATTGTAGATTGTAGATTGTAGATTGTAGATTGTAGATTGTAGATTGTAGATTGTAGATTGTAGATTGTAGATTGTAGATTGTAGATTGTAGATTGTAGATTGTAGATTGTAGATTGTAGATTGTAGATTGTAGATTGTAGATTGTAGATTGTAGATTGTAGATTGTAGATTGTAGATTGTAGATTGTAGATTGTAGATTGTAGATTGTAGATTGTAGATTGTAGATTGTAGATTGTAGATTGTAGATTGTAGATTGTAGATTGTAGATTGTAGATTGTAGATTGTAGATTGTAGATTGTAGATTGTAGATTGTAGATTGTAGATTGTAGATTGTAGATTGTAGATTGTAGATTGTAGATTGTAGATTGTAGATTGTAGATTGTAGATTGTAGATTGTAGATTGTAGATTGTAGATTGTAGATTGTAGATTGTAGATTGTAGATTGTAGATTGTAGATTGTAGATTGTAGATTGTAGATTGTAGATTGTAGATTGTAGATTGTAGATTGTAGATTGTAGATTGTAGATTGTAGATTGTAGATTGTAGATTGTAGATTGTAGATTGTAGATTGTAGATTGTAGATTGTAGATTGTAGATTGTAGATTGTAGATTGTAGATTGTAGATTGTAGATTGTAGATTGTAGATTGTAGATTGTAGATTGTTGATTGTAGATTGTAGATTGTAGATTGTAGATTGTAGATTGTAGATTGTAGATTGTAGATTGTAGATTGTAGATTGTAGATTGTAGATTGTAGATTGTAGATTGTAGATTGTAGATTGTAGATTGTAGATTGTAGATTGTAGATTGTAGATTGTAGATTGTAGATTGTAGATTGTAGATTGTAGATTGTAGATTGTAGATTGTAGATTGTAGATTGTAGATTGTAGATTGTAGATTGTAGATTGTAGATTGTAGATTGTAGATTGTAGATTGTAGATTGTAGATTGTAGATTGTAGATTGTAGATTGTAGATTGTAGATTGTAGATTGTAGATTGTAGATTGTAGATTGTAGATTGTAGATTGTAGATTGTAGATTGTAGATTGTAGATTGTAGATTGTAGATTGTAGATTGTAGATTGTAGATTGTAGATTGTAGATGGGTCGTATAGGCTAGGACACCTCTCGATCACTGCGACCTAGAAGATCTATTGTTCATTCTAGAACACGTAATTTTGACATGGTTTCTTGAGGGGCACACAAACTATCTGTTAGGTTACCTCAGATGAGTATTGCCCAGGCCGTCCCTCTGCCACATCCACAATATAATAACAGTTTCACCAAACAAAATTATGAAATTCTTTCTGGTTCCAACTCTGATTCCAAGGAAGACGATCCCACTAATTTTGGTTTTCTATGACAGATCTTGACAAAATACAATGTTTGCCTCTCAGCAACCTGTCGAATGACGTAATTCTGGAATGATTAATTGTGATTGCCCCTATCTAGTTTTGGTACTCTAACCCTAGACTTCTAATGAAGCCTACAATTTTCCTGACGGTTGCATTTTGCACCTCTGCAGCAGGGGTGAGATAGACCTGTTCTAGGTGGTTCAGCCTTTGCCATATTGTCATATCCTTGTTTTTCCCGCACTAGTGTGGGAAAAATTTTCCCGCAATGTTGCGGAAAAATGACTTCCCAAACTAAATTGCGTGCGGGTATAGGGTGAATCACGCGGGCTTGTAGAACAAGAATTGACTCAATTGGTGATAATGAAAAATCTCCTTGACAAATCATGCATTACACCTAACACTATCAGTTCTATAACATTATTAGCAAACTCTATATGCGTTTCTGTTCTTGTTTAATGAGAAAATGTCTATCTGTTAATGAAGCTGTTCTAACAATGAAAGTACTGATTCCTTAAAGCTATAATGAAGGATTTCACGTGATCTTATTATGGTATACATATGACGACTTCTGATTATCAACTTTTCATAATCAGAGTGGAAAAAATCAAGAAACACCAAATAAAAGGGAGCAGACAACATCCATCGAATGAGATAAGAGGTTTTTCTAAGTTGCAGAATAATATGCGTTTCTGTTCTTGTTTAATGAGAAAATGTCTTTCTGTTAATGAAGCTGTTCTAACAATGAAAGTACTGATTCCTTGAAGCTATAATGAAGGATTTCACGTGATCTTATTATGGTATACATATGACGACTTCTGATTATCAACTTTTCATAATCAGAGTGGAAAAAATCAAGAAACACCAAATAAAAGGGAGCAGACAACATCCATCGAATGAGATAAGAGGTTTTTCTAAGTTGCAGAATAATACTCTGCTGCTTTTCTAATAGTCCAAAAGGAAATTGCGCATGAGTACCGAAAACTATTCCACGGCAATTTTACTAAGCGATCCTCTTCAAATTTTCCCAAGTGATGATATCAATTTGCATGCTGCCTGGAGCATTTTCGTGACATACTGTTCGAACCAAAATTATCTGAACAATTGCAGGGAATTGTTATGTTCCATTGGGACAAATCAAATTGAGGTGAAATAGTTTTCGGTATTCAAGCGCTGATTTCTCCTGGACTATAACGCCAATATAGACTTCCATCGTGGTTGTAGGTACACAAAAACAACTAGGCTTTGTTGAAAATTATAGCAATGACTCTGCTATTTTTCGATTTGGTTTTTATATTTCAATATCCATATCCAAACGAAAGTCAACCAGAAAGTCTAATTCCTCTATAGATCCATATTATGTTTATTCACAAACATGGCCTTGTTTGTAAGGGAGAGAAATCATTGGTTCATATCTGATATCTGATCCTTGTATACTGGAATTCACGGTATAAACAATGAAACAGGAATATTAAACGGCTTTGTTTACACGCACAAGCAGATATATATAATTCCACAGAATCCTCGCATAATAATTCCATGCTCTTATATAATTCGATACATTTTTAGGGGAGATGGTATTATATTCATTATACAGGGCTTTCTGATCTGCGAAGATTACGATTTTCTGAAAAAAACAGGTCGATTTAGATATCGAGAGGGAAGTAAAATGCCAGTTTCAATTGAATGCTATATTCATCCCCTTCACTCTCAGACCCCTTACTTTGAAATTTCAAATGGCACCCCCTACTTTGAGATACATAAAATCAAAGGTCTATCAATGATCAAATCAACCAGGTGAAAAAATATTAATTTCGTATACAGGGTGAGTCATGAGGAACTGCACATACTCCTACCACGAACAGAGGACTCTGAGGGGAATATCGAATGGCCATCTGAAGTTTTTCCTCCTCTTCTACCATAATAAACAGGAAGATTCATAGAAATCAGCAAACAAATATTTCTCGCCACAACTTTTCAAGAGCTCCTTATGCACTCCAACACCAATAGACTAACGTATACAGAATTGAAAAAAACCAGGACCGTACTTGTGGAATTTTTGCCAGCTATCAAAGAGTTCACTCTGTATATGGTTTCAGTGAACAATTACATCTTTTCTGACAATGAGAACGAAATGTGTTGGTGCTTCATCCAGCTGAAAATGGTATACCCTACTAGTTCCTTTCAGAACCAACTATAGAATGATTTATTTTGACGAATCGTGCCTAAGAAGAAATGGAATTTTTCAGAGTGGTATTCTGAAGCAATTGCCCAAAATGTCCTCCATGATTGTCTAGGCAGCCTATTTTCGAATTCTTCACGAACTTTTTGGGACGTTTCCCGGTTGATTTGTCCGCATTCTGAAATGATTCTTCTCCGAGTTGTTTTCAAGTTACCCCACAGAAAATAGTCGAGAGGTGTGAAATCTTGAGATCTTGCTGGTCATTCTATGGCACCTCTTCTGCCATTCAACTGCCTAGGAAATCGTTGATTGAACCATTTCCTCACCTATAAAAAAAATTTAGTGAGACGTGTAGCTCCATCCTGCTGAAAGAGTAGTTCATTTTCGTCCAGCAACATATTTTCATGATCATCGATTTGCCTCTCTGAAGATTGTGAAATGAGAAGATCAATTATTGTATTTTTCAATTAATCTTGGTACAATTGTCCATTTGGATTGTCTTCAATGAAGAGTGGTCCAATTATCTCATTTTCTAGAATACCAGCCCACACATTGATTTTCTCAGGGAACTGAGGATGGTCCTGTCGAAATATGTGTGGATTTTCATTGTCCCAGAATTCACTATTATGTTTATTAACGAAGCCGTTCAAATGAAACGTTGATTCATCACTGAAACAGATGTGCATAAGAAAATTGGATCTTGTTGAATCTTCACAGACATCATCTCACAAAATTCGATCCGGCGATCATGTTCGTCTTCTGTAAGTTGCTGGTGAGTTTGAATTTTATATGGAAAGAATTTATTCAGTTTCAGCACTTAATGTATGGAATCAACCGAAATATTTGTAGTTTTCGACACTTTGGGGATAGAGTTCATCGAATCCATAGCAAATTGGCCCAACACTTCGATCTGAGCAGCTTCATCAAGAACTCAATTGTAACAAAAGTGAATCAAATATTCTTTCAATGAATTTTATGAGAACTTCACCTATACAACATTGGCATACTCCATCACAATGTATTTTATTGCTTTCGATGATACCCTATACGTGAATTGACAAATCATTCAGCAGGAACAGTGGAATTAGAAAATTAGTAACTGTCCTCTTTTACGACAAGTACGACACTAAATTTCTTTAATTTTGTGAACGTCCGTCTATAGAAATTGAAAAATTCTAAGAAAATGGTAGAAAGTTATGACAAAAGTATATTTTTTTCCTTATCCTATTGATCACTCTGTATATTTTTGTAGAAGAGGAGGAAAGCATTTGGAAGGCCATGCGGTATTACCCTAAAGGCCATCTGTTCGTGGTAGGATTATGTTCAGTTCCTCATGACCCACCCTGTATGCAAAATAATTTATTTTTCACCTGGTTGATTTGATTATTGATTGACCTTCAATTCAATATATATATCAAAGTATAGTATAAATCGACCTGCTTTTTCCGAGAACTGTTATCTTCCCAGATCGAAAGATATGCAGGGTGGAAAGTTTCCAAATGAAAGCCCTGTATAGGGAGGCTTATTGAGTTAATTGAACTTCCTGATGACTCAAGGGATGAACTTGTTTTCAACACTCGGTTTACACGGCATTACCGGCTTTTAGAAAGGAAAAAGTGCTTACAACTCTGTAATTGTATATTTTGAAAGTAAATTTGCCTCTATCAACTTCCTAGTCGAGGCACAATCTTGAAAAAAACATTCGAAATGATTCCACATTGCTCATGCCGAAGGTATTCCCATTCTTCAAGTTTCATAGGCTAGATAAGATACGTTTTTATTACTTCTTATTTGAATCCTCATCGGACCATCATGTTTCCTGATTGCAATCGGACTTTTCATGACGCCACATCGACAAATGCTGATGTTCATATAAATTTGATCATTTATTTCGTTATTGAAGTGAAATAAACGTATGACAGGCCAAAGTGAGGTAGTAGTAGAAGTTGAAAAATAAATAAATCTCAAAGTAATCCTCACGACATTCAACTTTGATAATTTGGTTGTATTGCTATGTGGAGAACATGTGTCGAGCTCATGATAACCCAAACACTAGTCTAAGAATACCAAGAACATTCAACAACAATGAGTGATTTGCATAGGAAAGACCACTGATTTTTTATAACGATGTCATCGTGAACTCTATAGCATCAAAATAACAGTAATAATAGCTTCGAATTTCCTCATTCTAGTTCATACTTATTGTTGTAGGTAGTTTGAAGTATTCTTTGACAGATGATGGACTTATTTCAAGTTCGAAATATGTTTTCGTTTTTGTGATATAGCCATGTGATCAAATCAAATCTCTTGAAGATGTATTTGGGATGAATCTATGCTCTCTTCAACGTCAGAAAATTGCTCAGAATTATTTGTTCCTGATATCAATGGTTCCGGAGTGACTCACAAATTATTTATAATCATGATACATTTTTCATGCCACAAAAAACACTTTTCGTCACCTTGCAAACTACTGTATTTCTCGCCGACTGCAAAAATTCAGAAACAAGCTACTTATATTCATATAAACTCGAGTACCTACTGATTTTACCGTCAGAATTAAATGGCTAGACCATCAAACAAGTTACGTCAATGCTTAGTTATATACCAATGGATAAAATGAAAGAGCTAACGTGTACTATGTCGGCTTACTCCGAAGGTTATCTGCATGACTTGATAATGACGTCCTATAGATGACCTCATTTAGCTTTGACCATTTGCCGTCATTTAGACGTCATTTTCGATATCAGCTGGTGAAATATTGGCAAAAACAAAGAGATAATTGGAGTCCAATCCAAAGAATCAGATGGAATTCATATTAGTTCGAAGTAATTGGACGGCCACGTCTTCGTTTAGTCATTCCATAATTATTAAACCTCGAACTTTCGATCATGAGTTGCACATAAACACTGGCGTGGCCTCTACTTCCATGAACCAGGAATATCCACCTCACTTTCGCACTGTGAGTTTCTCTGAAATGTAAATATATCATATAAAATGTGTGAGGAAGCCAGCGCAGGCAATCAATCATAACATGCCTCAAATTTCCGAACCTCATATTCATCTGTTATTTTTTTGTTAGACTATTTTTAATTCATTTGAGTCCAACGAATTTTCAGTGATTCAGATTCCTTTTTCTTTCATTTATTGAATATGAAAATGTATTTTATAATGGGGCAACAGATGGTCATGATTTGCGAATGGTCCAGCATGCTAAAACTGGACTGCCTTGTTTTGCTTTTCAAATGGGGCGTCACTAGTAGCGCATACAGTTAGGCATGCTGAAACCATCTACAGCCATCTATTTATAGGGGATTTGTTCTTATGAAATTGTGATCTAGGAAAATGATTACTTCGAATATCAGCTATAATTCGAGAAAAGAAATGTCAGGTGGTGATTTACAAGTTGTTTAGAGCAGTAATTTCGACCTTGGTCATGGAAAAAGAGATTATTGAGAAATTTTGAGAGTTATAGTGAGACATTAATATTTTTTACACAAGTGCTACATCTGGTTACGCAGAATAGGCCACTGGAACGTTGACGGGATCCTGAAATATTTGTTATCAGTACTTCTTTTACATTGAGGATACCCCTAAATATCTATTCACACAATGATTCCATTACTCAAAGTAACGTAATCACCTCCATAACCAAGATTTGATTAGAGTAGGTATATAGAATCAAGAGCATTTGTCGGTTTTACCGCAAGCCAAGCTTGAAGTTCCAGAAATGGAATTTCAATGTTTCGGATGATTGATTGATCGTTCGAGAATGAACGTGGATTATAACAGTTATATGTTTTGGTTTCCACCTGAATCATTTTTAGGTATAGGCAAGAAAATAACATGAGTTGCACAAAAGATGTTTTTCTTTGTCTCTAGTGACAACTTACTATGTTGAGTGTATTAGGAGATTGCCGTTGGTCTATTAAGACCCATAATGAATGTGAAATATTTATCGAACTCAGACAGGTCGTTATGTAATCATCGATCGAAGAGTCGAGATAATTCCGCTTTAGACTTGATCAGTGCAAGATACACTATGGATTCTGCATAATTCTAGTTCATTCAATACCTGTCGAGAAAATACCCAGGGCAGTAGTTCCTTCAGGAAATGGTCCAGAGTAGTCGTAATGTATGGCGAGAAAAAGATAGTTCTAGGTGACATTGAATGTTATTGATATCAGTAGATTAATGAATTATTGAAGTTTCATAAGGTACAATGATAGTTTATACACAGTTCTGCAGTTATGTGCAGGATGTCTTTATCGTAATCATCCTGAAATTGCTCTATATATTTGCCATTTTTCCTCGGAGTTAATCACACAAACCTGGCCAACAATGAGTTAACCAGTCCACATGCTCTGTCCTGGTTACGAACTTCATTCTCGATTCAGGTTCAAAGGTGGAGTCTGCCTCTACGCTAAGGCTAACCATTCATGCCAGCGTATAGAGAGTTTGGAACCGAAAGACTTGATGTGATGTGGTTCAAGCTAGTCAATACCAAACTGACCAAATTCATCTGTTGCCTTTACCTATCGCCTGATGATAACGAATATAACAACCTCTTTGAGTTCTCATCACTGAAACTGGAATTCATTCAGGAGAACCATCCAACAGCTGAAATCATAATCATGGGAGACTTCAATGTACACAACGCAGCCTGGCTCAGATTCTCCAAACAAACAGATAATGCAGGTTGTCAAACTGAGGCCTTCGCCATCACTCATGATCTTGAACAACCAGTCGAACTACCAACCCGCATTTCAGATTTCAACAACCAGTCTGCCAATACACTTGATCTTTTCCTCACCAGCAATCCTGATCGATATTGAATAGGAGTTTGTGCCTCACTTGGAAACTCTGACCACACCCTCATCCCCACAACCTGCTCTTTCCATGTACCATCCAGCACCATAATTCCTACCCGTCTCATGTGGCATTTCGATTTGGCCAAGAAGGAAGGTATCCGTATATTTTCTTCAGCGTTTCCATGAAGAAGAGTTCGTTTCTCCTGAGCAGATCCAACACGATGTGCTGAGACAATTTCTGAAATCATCATGTTGGGGATGCAAACCGATATACCGAACACTGCAAGAAGAACATCTTTCGATGAGGCATGGTTCAGTAGAAACTGCTCTAGAGCTGTCGTTTCCGAACACACGACAGCATTCCATCGATGGCAGGCCCTGAGACTAGAGCAGAATATGTCGAGGCTAGAGGCATATGCAATGGGACAATTTGATCATGGAAGGAAGCTCATAATGCCAAAATGAGATCAAAACTTGTTGAATGTCCTAACGGACCCCGTTCACTTTGGTCCTTCGCCAAAGCTGTAGGGAGAAACTCCACTTCCAGCTCGTTTCCTCCTCTAGCCAAGAGAGATGGAATACTAGCCACAACTGCTCAGGAGACATCTTTGCGCATTTATTCGCTGAAAAGTTCAGTCTGGATTCATAAAAAACTGACCTCTGAACATAACGTACTGTAAGGAAGATTCTATTGGGTTTTAACACCAACAAAGCTTGTGGCTCCGACGGAATCTTACCGATTGTTTTCAAGGAATGTGCTCCCGAATTAACACCTGTTCTCTTCGAGTTGTTCAACTACTCTTACAAATTTGGGAAATTCCCGTCCAACTGAAAAATCGCAAGAACACGACCAGTTCCTGAAAAAGGCAAAAAGACCCTACCTAGCAACCACAGACCGATCGCACTGCTATTTATCATTTCAAAGATCATAGAGAAACCTTTCAACATCGAGCTCATAGAATACCTGGAACATTCAGGAATTATCAACGATAGGCAATTTGGCTTTCGTCATGAGAGATCAACTGGTGACCTGCTCGCTTACGTCTCACATGTATGGGAGCAATCTATTGAAAAATATGGTGAAACCTGAGCCGTGGCACTCGATATCTCCAAGGCATACGATCGATTCTGGACTCCTCGCCAAGCTTCCATCTCATGGCTTGCCTCCCCAGCTGTGTTATCTGGTAGCTAGTTTTTTCTCGAACAGGTCTCTCCATGAAGTGGTCGACGGAGTTTCATCTGATTTCCTTATTATGAATGCTGGTGTTCCGCAAGGATCAATTCTAGCACCAACACTATTTCTACTCCATATCAACGATTTGTTGGGAGCAACTCCATGTCTAGTGAACTGCTTCGCGGATGATAGTACCCTCAATATCGCCTTCTCTTCCAGGGCACCAATATCCGTCAGGCAAATCAGAAACGAACAAGGGAGTGATGTTGACAACATGCATATGGACTTGGCAACAATTCTTGAATAGGGCGTTAATAACTTGGTAGATTTCATGCAAACGAAAAACAAGCATGCCTTTCATCTAGAAAAGCCGACCCTACTGTGCTCCACATAAGCTTGTCAGGAGTCACTATACCTTTGAAAACATCCAATTTGATGCTTGGTATTACTATCAGCATTAACCATTCTTGTGAAAATCACGTGAGATCAATTGCTGAAAGTGCATCCCAAAAACTTGGTTTTCTGTTTTGGGCCAGGAGCTATTCTACTTCGAGTCAGCTGCTTATGATCTATAAGGTACAGATCAGACCTGTCCTGGAATACTGTTTCCATATTTGGAGAGCAGCACCCAAACATAACCTGAAACTGTCCAAAATAAAAACATCTCGTCTCGTGGGTGATGCCTCGCTCACTTACTCAACTCTGGACCGTGGAAAACATGCGATCTGGCTCTATTTCATAGATATTTTCATGGAAGATGCTCTTCTGAAATATAAACAATTGTCCCTCCCTTGGCAGTCCCCGCGAGATTAACCCGTCGTGCTGAGGCTTCGCACCCCTTCGTGGTCACTTGCCACGTTTCAATGACTCGTGCATCCAACGAACAGCGAGGCTCTGAAACACATTACCACGGGAAGGGTTTTCCGAGGCATATAACCTCCAGATATTCAAGAGAAACACCAATTCCTATCTCTTTTTCCTTGGTTCTCACGATGTTCTCTGAACATTACAGGATGTATCCCTTCTCGTGGCAACCAGAACATGAAAGAAAAATTCCTGAAAGTGTATTCCTAACTATGACCAATAGTCAACCAACCACACAAATCAGCTCACTGAGGTAGTTCGCTGGAATGGCCTATTGGAGGGCTTTTGTTGTTGTTATAATGTGAGGTTATAATAATTGATTGAACACAGTTATTATACTTCTTAAAGAGATTATTATAAATTCATACGGAGTTTTTTGAATGTATAATGAATTGACATTCATCATACAGGACGTGGAAAGAAATTCTGAATTGAGAATTAAGAACCTCATCACGAATCTGCGATTGAGGTCAATAAAAATCACAAGTTTCCATCGTTCAAGTTCAAACCGCTTGATTGGGTGAACGTATTGAAAAGGAACATTCTCAGATATATTTTTGAACACAAAAAAATTGATATTTATATATAAAGAAATACATTGAGAACTCGCATTCTCCATGTGATGAAAATATCAATTCTTTCTCGGTTTATTCAACAGAAAAACAACTACTTTCCTGGCTATATGTCACGACGAATATTGAATTACATCTATTCAACACACACGATAAGAATTTGAAAACGAAATCTACTGAAGTAGAGAATTTGCATCCTCTTTCATATAAAAAGATATGCATATAATCTAATTCTGAATATTCAACAGAAAACAACTACTTTCCCGGCTATTTGCCACGTCGAACATTGATCCACTTGGATCCAATATTCTCAGCACTTCTGATTCAACCTTTCAGTAAATGATATAAAAATCTAGAACACAGGTCAATTTTCTCTCCAAGGAGACTATTCGGATGCTAATTTCCAGCCCACATGGTTCAGGAGAGGTATTTTCAAAATCATTATCAGTGGTATTCGAATAAAACTACTCCATTCTCCGTTATTCACAACTAGCTGATTCCACCATATGAAGTTGAAGATAAATTCAGTAGATGTTGTCACTTCAAAAACGCTTTCCAAGAAGATTCCCATTCCTTTTGCGACTTCATTATTCTCAGGTATTATGATGATCCAGGAAATGGCGTCGCTAAGTGTGACCTTCTTCTCGTGTGCTCCAAATGAGTTTTCTCAAAGTCTTTTGAATTGCGACATTGTTTTATGAGGCGCCTTTATTTCTCATTTGGAGCATACGAGATCATTCCGGTATTCCGACTGTATTAGGCTCGAGTAATTCTACGCCATATATTTTATCGTTATGTTAGCTGGATTGTGGAAGTTGTTTTCACAAACGAGTTAAGGAACATGGTTAGAGAGAAACCTTGTTGATGACTTGTAAAGCGTATAAACACTAGCTTCAGTAAGTTCGCCCTCTTGGGATATCCAGGCAGGAAAGTATTTCAATTCCTCGAATATAATGACCACATGATGCATGATATAACAATGAATATACAGTTCGAGAAATATAATAGTGAATCCAGCCAGTTTTTTTCATGAATGTTGTTTTGATCATATTTCAATCACGTAATTTCGTGAATGAATGTTCAGGTTTGTTGAAATATGAGAACAATTTTCGAGCATCATAATGATGAAAATTCACGTTATATTGTTTCGGAACTGGAATGTTGTGAATGTGTCCTTTCTGATAGGTACTGAAATGTTTCATTCGCTTTACAGGAACTAAAGTAAACCGTTGCTAGATAACTTCATCATCTTGAAGATAACTGACACAATATTCAAATAATGCTGTCCAAATTGAACTTTACCATTGCCAGGTGCCTGATTTCATTGATAACTCTGAACAACAGCCAAAATTTATTTTGTATCATTCATGATGTGCTTGAGCCTAAATGGAACTTATTCGACTAAATCAGTTGGAATTTCAGAGATATACGTGCTTCCATAATATCGCATTGTGTCACTTTCGGTTTCACTGTGGAAACATTTTCCAATTACTGAGACAATTCTAAGGTTAGGGCCAGCGTATAGCCTCGTGGTTAGAGCGTCAATGTTCTATCCACGTTGGATTACCGGTATTGGGTTCCCAGACCCCCGTCATTCCTTGCTCGCTCAAGTCTCTTGAAGACTTCTGAGGGTTGCTCGTAAGGGGGCAACCGATAATTGGATAAAAACAATTTTAGAACGACAATTCTGAATCAGCATGTAACATGTTCAGAAGTTTCAACGCCTACTTCATTTATCAAATATCATCTTTAATATTGAATCTAGGTGGCCATGATCGGACGTTAACTCATCTTAAAGAACCTCAGGTGCATGATCATAATCAGAAAGTTTCAGTATATATGATAGATGGGAGGATGACTAGTTGACAAATAGTTATTTTCCTAACAAGTGCGTAAAGCGATTCTTTCCCGGAACGATATTTTTTGTACAAGCGTAGGAAATTGGTTGATTTGTTCAATTAATTATTCATTCACATAGAAACAACTAACAAGAGAGAGAAATATATTCTCTATCTACTGATTATTAGTAATCGCTAATGTGAACTTACAGTTACGCATTATGTATAGGTTCATTGCGGAAGCCAGCATGCCCATAAGGTGTTTGGTCTCTTGGTTTCAGACACTTCTAGGGAATGAGCCAAAAATACTTCTTCTTCATTTGGTATTTTCATTTCTTTATTGTTGCACCATTCAATGAAACGCGTGTATAGCTTCTCATACCTTTGTTAAGACTTTGCTGGCAATAACGCATCTGTATCGCATCATCGCATCCCTATAGCTGGAAGTTTTTGATCACATTGTGGCAATTTCACTGAATCCAAAATGACAGTAACGCTGTATCTGTCACTTCGAAAATTACAAACTCATTTGAGGTTTGATTGGCATGACAACACTAATCGTTTGTCATGAGATCAATCCGAATCTATAGGGGGATTTTTATAACGATCAATTTTTATTTCTCGATATTCCTTAATTTTCACAATAAATAGTGCAATTTGATGGATGATTCTGAACATACACACTTAATACTGCAACAAACAAACTGAAACTCTCATATTCCATCACCTACCACTTATATTTTGCCATATTATCATATCTTTATTTTCCCCGCACTAGTGCGGGAAAAAAATTCCCGCACTAGTGTGGGAAAATTTTTCCCGCAATGTTGCGGGAAAATGACACTTCCCAAACTAAATTGCGTGCAGGTATAGGGTGAATCACGCACGCTTGTAGAAAAATAATATTTCCGTATCTAACTATTCTTATTCAAATGGCAACCATTTGTTCAAATGCACTTTTCGAATGAAGGATTCTTCAACGAATCTGAAAATACTAATTTATTTGCGATTGGTTTGAAATTGAGAACATGAATTTGATGTTACTGAGGAAAATACTGAATAATTATTCATTTACATTTGAAAAATGCGCCATGAACAGCCATGATGTAAAATATATTGCTTCTGTTTTTAGAGTCTTCTTTGGGAAATAGAACACTCAGGTAATGACAGTGACATGATCCTTATCAGCAGACAGTGGAAGTTTTTCAATTTTCGTATTTTGTTTTTCAGAGGAGATTCGCAAAAAATTGAACTGCAGAATGTTTCGAATCATGGCTATCCATGGCACACGTGACAGCAATAAATGAATAAATATACAATATTTTCCCAAGTTGAATCAAATGTATGTTCTAATTCTTGATCCAATTGCAGAAAAAAAATTTTTTTTTCAGAAAGTGCTTGTCAAAAAATGGTTGTCATTCAAAAAATGATAGTAAACACGAAAATGGAACCTTGTCCAATTATTTTCTTGCTAACAATCATACTAGTCACTAAAAATTCGTGATTATTATTTTCTGAGGCGCCCAGATAAGTTTACGCCCAACAATGGCCACCTAGAGACAATATTAGAAGTGACTCTAAAAAAATTTTGTTAGGCATGAAAACTTCTGACTATGTCATATTCCGATCCGGAATTGTCTCAGGGATGCAGAAATGTTATGATATACAAGGTGTTCTATTCAAAAGTCCGAAACTGGAACCATTAGCTTTGAAACCGTAACTGACCGGGAGGCGGGAAGTGAGAAATATGCGAAACTTTTCCTGTTCACCCATACTTCAAACCCATATTGAATTTCATTTTGATACACCAAATATCCTAGAAGATGGCTTCTCATGCTGTTATTCAAGTACTCCAGTTGTGGATTTTTTGAGAAGACCATGTGGACATGGGTCCGTTAATACACATTTCTCAAGATACAGGGTGTGAAAGATTTTTCGCAATAATCTCTGTTGTGAGGTTCCCATCAAGTCATTACTAGATACACGATGAACTCATTGAACAAAAATCACACTGTGTATCGAGAAAATTATGCACTTTCGGTATGGTCACATGAACTACTTGTCTTAGAAACACAATAAAAATCATATCTCGAAGATTGGCCACATATCAAATAATCACTTGTATATTGATATTGTAATCACAAGAATGCATGTGATACTAAATATGGTGATGAAACTACTTTTCAGTTTCTGCGTCAGATATTCAAGGGAATTATTGAAGCGCAATATTGTACATGTTTTGTAGAGTCACAAATTCAGAATATATAGGAAGATTCATATTCTGACAACACTCTGAAAGATGAAAAAATGATGAAATTGAACTGACCTCCGCCTTTTGGTATTTCATTCATCATGCTTCTACGAATTTCGCAAAATTTATGCGAAAAAGATGGAGGCTTAAAATATATCGGTGAAATTGAAATAATCAAACTTTTTCACGAATCTGGCTGGATCATAACCACACAGTATGCATTGAATTTATTGTTCTTATTTTGATAACCTAACAATTGGGGAATCAGGAAGCGAACAGCAGATGCCGAAAATAGACTAGACTATAGGCATCAAACTACAGGTACAGAGTTATGATTATAAAATTCGAGTAGAATACTATACTTCATCTACAACTATTCAAATATCAAAGAAACTCTGAGAGTTCAGAAATATAACTTTGGAAATAATGGAGGTTATTATATAGCGAAATCAATAAATCTGATTTGATATACTCATGAATTTCATCAAAGACTTAATGACAGGAAGTTCAATCAACGAACAGCTCATCTCAATAATTTTGATTGTGAAATTATGATTAACAATGTTGGATATAATTTTCAAATTAGTAGAAAAAGAAGTCGTGCAATCAGTCGATATTATCAGGTATTATATGCCATTTCACTTTTCAGTTGTGAAATGGATCATACTAATGTAGATTATTCATTAGCTTGCTTCCGCTGTAGCGTTCCCCCACCGCGATGATTTATTGTATTACCCTGTCTCTAGACACTAGTTATCAACAACAAAGTTCCATGGTTCTAATTGGTCTGCACTAATCTATTCCAATAGCCCGCACATAGAAGAGAGCCAATCTGCAACTGTCAAGTGTCAAGTCCTATTTAGTGGTTATGGTTACTCATGATGGTAGTCACTGTTGAGAATGAAAAATAGTTCCTAAGCTATATTGATTGAGTATTGTTTGACTCCTGATAAGGATGGTTTTCTATTTTTGTTTCGTCAAGAGATAGAAACGAATCAATATTTGCATTCAATTAGACGCACTATCAGAGGATAGGTCTCTGAATCGATGAGCATCCGTTCATTTATAATTTCACGATCAATGATTTTACTGAAGATGAACTAAGTATATATTCAAATAAATATTGTCTGTAGGTGAATCGAGTAGGTGATATATTTATTATTCCGGATTTCTCGAGATTCTCTCTCCTTGTTTCAATAAAATTATGAGTATTTTTTCAATATACTCGTAGCTGTGCTGGTAGTAAGGCCAAACGGGGTGGTTTGTCCCAAAATGACACTGCGTTTAAAATTCATTCACTTGTCAGTGAGATCAAAAATATAGGTAGGAATATGGAAAATATATCAGATTTTCACTTAGCTTTGGACGTTTTGGAACGGAATCCGAACATTACAATGATGAATTCGAGATTGATAAAAGAAAACATCCTGTAACTCATTCGTTTGCCGACGACACCAGTTGAATACGGGAACTGATTCGTTATCGAAACGTCCATTGCAAAGTGAAAATCTGATATTTAGTTTATTCACCTATATTTCTCTTAACCGAACCTCTTTTCAATATACAAAGTGTCACTGATATGAAAATGAATTTGTTTTTTTGGCTCTCTGATGAAATAATTTTCAGAACGCAGTAATTTTTTGGGGCAAACCATCTGGTTCGTCCTATCACTACGAGTATACAGGAAAAATACTCATATTTTCATTTTATTGAAAAGTAGAGAAAAAATACCAAAGAATCTGGAATAATTGTATTCGGCAATTGGTGTACGATGAATGGATGATTAGAGGTGTATGAGAGCAAACTTCCATCATCCAAGTTTAAATTACTTGATTGGGTATGAAAGATTTAAGGAGTATTATATAGTATAATATATCTGATATTATCATGAAGAAAACATTGAGAATTCGGATTCTCTATCTTATAAAAATATGATTGATTTCTCGGTATGCTAATCAGGAAACAACTACTTTTCTGGAAATATGCCACGACGATCATTGAATTAAAACTATCATACACACACTATACAAATTTTAGAATAAAAATATCATGAAGTTGAGAAATCGTATTCTTCTCCAGATGAAAATATAATTATATCATTTCATTTGAAAACATTTACAGAAAAAAACTTTCCTGGCTATTCGTATCGAAAGAAGTTGTTTCCTGTTGAACATTTCAAGAAATGATTCATACTCACATCAGATGGAGAATGCGAATTCTTATTGTATTTCTATACAGGGTGTCCGGAAATTATGCGCAAAAAATCAAGAATGTGATTCTGCATGTGAAAACATGTAATTTATTTCTTATATACTTGGGTCCGGAAATGCATAGTTATCAAGATACAGTATGTTAAACTTTTTTGAGAAAATCGTTTTTTTATGAATATCTCAAATATCCTTCCACCGATTTCCTTGAAATTTGGCAACGATATTCTTCGTCATGAGGGGCTGATTTAACTATAATTCAAATTGGAATTGTGAAATCCAGTGGCGTCCCTGGGGCACCCTACCAAATATTATTGTCAATAAAATGTGCGCCACTGATTTTTTTGAATTCTTCATCTTTATATCCTGATGATTAACTAAAAATACAACATTTTGATCTCCTGAATTGTTTTGCTATTTTGCCGCGTTTCCGTGGAACAAAATGAATACCAATTCTTTGTATAAATTTGTGCAAAACATTGCTTCAAAAACAGGGGTGAAATTCAATGTGTGATCCATGTCCATAGACGTAAAATAAGAATGAAGATTAATTTTCTTCAAATATTTTATAATACATGTTTGACACATTTTGTATTATCGAAAACTACGCCTTCCTGGACCGAGAATACATAGCTGTCAATATACTGAGTGAAGAGTGTGTCAAACATGTATTATAAAATATTTGAAGATAATTATTCTTCATTCTTATTCTACGTCTATGGACATGGATCTCACATTTAATTTCACCCCTGTTTATGAAGCAATATTTTGCGCAAATTCATACAATGAATTGGATTTTTTTTTTCACCAAGATTTTCACCAAGAAACAGCAAAATAGCACAACAATTCAAGAGACCAAAATGTTGTATTTTTAGTTGGTCAATAGGTTATGAAGATACAGAATTCAAAAAAATCAGTGGCGCACATTTTATTGACAATAATATTCTGTAGGTTGCCAATCAGGACGCCACTGGATTCTAAAATTCCAATTGAATTATGGGTATATCAGCCCCTCATGACAAAACATATTATGGCCATATTTCAAGAAAATCGGTGGAAAGACATTTGAGATATTCATTCAAAAACCGATCTTTTTTAAAAGTTTCAACACACTGTATGTTGAAAACTATGCATTTCCGGACCTAGGTTCATATAAGATGAATTTCTTATTTCATTATGTAGAATCACCCCCTTGATTGTTTGCGCATAATTTCCGGACACCCTGTATATAACGGGTGTGGCATTTACCTTGAGACAAAATTATAAATCGGTTGGACTCAATTATTTCGAAAAAAATAACATCAGACAAGTATCTAGAAGCACCAAGGAGAGGGCATTGAAAAATCCATAATACAATCTCAGGCCTAGACCGGAAGTGGAACTTCAGACGAGAAGTCGATTTTTCAAATGAAAACGTCCATTTTTTGGCACAAATCGCGATTGAAAACCAACAAAGAAATATTTTTCGTTTCCATTATCTCTAACATCCTCATACAGTCCCACCTCCGGTCTTCACCGGAAGTCGTAATATGGACCTTTCAATGGCCTCCTTGATGACTCACAATTATTGTTATAAATCATTTTTCGAAATAATCCCACCCAGACATGCAGGGTGATAAGAAAGTAGACGGCATCTTTCCAGAGGCATATTCCGGGCATGAAAATTGGACAAAAAGTTCCTATTAATGAGGGTCTGGAAATGTTTCCTAAGGGAGTGCCTTCGAATAGGACACCTCAAAGACGATTGTTGGCTGTTCGTTCTCAACATTTAATTCAATTTCCGAATGACTGGTGAATGTCATTGATGAATAGGTACGATTCACTTCGTAAAAGAGAAATCAGTTTCATAGAGTGTTTCTTGAATGATTTTTCAATAATTGTGTTGATTTTGGTGCCTTGCTTCTTTCTTAAGAAGCAAAAGTGGATTTCACTCATCGAGAACAAGCTGATATTCACATAATGCTTGAGGGGACGTTTGGTATTTGTGAAGGAGCAAGACTATTGTGAAGAGGCATTTTTTAATCGACAAGTTCCACACCGTACGGTTTTTGCAGGAGTTGATCGTGATTAAAGAGATACAGGTAGGTTTTTGAATTTGAGTAATATCTCATAAAACCTACCTACATTTCACTTCAGGAACTTTTTGAACATAGGAAGTTATTGAGCGCCCAAGAAATGCAAGAACCCTAGCATTAGAAGAACGAGTGCTAGATCGTATTGAAGAACCATCTTTGAGTACCCGCATCATTGCCTATCAAGAAGGGTCATCTCAGTCAACTATATGAAGAATTTTGCACAAGATGTTACTCTACCCTTTGTATATTCAACGGGTTCAGGCTTTGAAAGAGCGAGAATTTTATCCTCGGGAACCATTCTGTAATTGGCTCGAAATAATTCCACCATGGCTCGAAATAACACGCGTTGCTGATGGAATGGTTGTGTAGAAAATTGTATTTACCAACGAGGCTAGCTTCACAAGAGACGCAATTTTCAATTTCCATAAAAACCATATATGGACGGATGAAAATCTCCATGCCACGATGCAGAAAGCACATCAGCAGCAGTTTAGTTTGAACGTGTGGGAGGCAAAAATCTATGAGCATTCGATAGGACTCGTATCTATGAGCTAACAAGTTGATGGACACAATTACACGATTTCTCCTCAAATTGACTAACCACATAATAATTATGTTCAAAAATCTACCACTTTCATAACGAGCACAAATGTGGTTCATGCACGACGGTGCTACCCCACAATTTAAAATCACTGCTATAATGAAGACCGTTGGATGAGTCGTGGGGGTCCAGTGAAATGTCCAGCTCGGTCTCCTGACCAATTGGTCTATTCCCGACCAATATCTAATAATGATATTCCCAGGCTAAGGATAGAGGAAGGATTTCAGACAATTGAAAACAACCCAAGAATTTCACCACGTGTGCATCGTGATCTAATAAAGAGATTAGCAGCGTGATAATTTTGATGATTTTCTCTAGATTGTTGGTAAAAAAGGGTTTGTTTCTCATCTATGATGATGCGAATCAATTTACCTACATCAGTAAACATCGAAGCCATTGAAGATGGTGAGAGTTCGACTGGAATATTTTGTGACTTCAGTCGTGCCTTTGACTGCGTTCACCATGGCACACTACACAACTTGTTATACAGATACGGAATAAGAGGCATTACTCTTGATTGGTTTGATTCATACTGGAAAGACAGATCACAAATGGTTAAAATGTCTGAGACTGGGGGGTCTGTTTTCTCATCAATGGATATCAATACTCTAGGGGTTCATCAGGGATCCATATTGGGCTCTCCATTATTCATATTATATATAAATGATCTGCCCCTGATTTCATCAGACATTTCCACCACTTTATATGCAGATGAATCCAATTTACTAATAGAAGATAAAGATTTTGAATCATTACAAGCAAAAATCACAAACTCAGTCCACCAATTATCTACTTGGTCCTCTGACAGATCCTTACTATTAAATTTCAGTAAAACTACTTACACAGTATTTCATATCCACCAAAACACACCAACTCTGAACATCAATTCGAATAATAGTACAATTGAGGCAATTGAAGACATTAAATTTCTTGGAGTGTACTTCGATTCCATCTTGGCATTTAGGGCTCATAACACTAACCTGAGTAAAAATTTGAACTCTGAGTGCCATCAATTCAGAAACCTAAAAAGTGCATTGAGTCTGAACCATCTCCTCAAATATTACTATGCCGAAATCCACTCCAGAATTTTATATGGAATTATAGTATGGGGAAACACTCCAGCTGCACACACTGTCCTTCTATCTCAGAAGAGCATCATAAGATGTCTTGTGGGCTGTCCACCTAATTACTCGTGTCGAAGTTTTTTCAACAAATACAAAATATCAACAGTTCCTGGCATATTTGTTTTCGAGCTATTGACATACGTACATTGTAATGGAGATACCTTCTTGAGAAATAGTGACACTCATACTCAGAATACAAGGAAAAAAGATAACTTTCACGTGCCCTTCAAGCATCTGGAATTATCCAAAAGAGCACCACACGTCTTTGGTTCGTACTTGTACAACTTTCTTCCTCACAATCTGAGAAGTCTGCCAAATCATACCTTCAAACTTCAACTGAAAAAAGTTCTAATAGATCTATGTCCTTACTCAATGCAAGATTTTATAGAATCGATTTAGTTGTACACAAATATTTTTTCCTGAATTCCAGATTTGACCGATTGTCATTAACATTTTAATCTTATATGTATGATTGTTTACGTTACATGTCTAGAGCTGCTTTTCATAGGAGCTTTCGTATTGTTTTAGTTGATGCTATTTTATTTGACTATTTTATTTAACTGTTAAACACTTACTTATGCATCTGTGTACTTATATTTGGGTTATATGATTTGACTTGTTCTATAACCTTAGTGACTACCTACAGGATGAATAAATTGATTGATTGATTGATTGATTGATTACGCAAATCAGGAAATGTCCATAGTCAAATATCTTCTAAATGGTACGCTCTATTGAAAAGAAATAGGAGTAACTTTTCCACATGAAGAACTCTAGAATTTCCTAATTTCGAAACGAAATCACGATAACCTGGATGTCAAAAGAAGAAGAGATGGTTTTACACTTACCCTCTTCCTCATGTAACACCCTCAAACGAAATTTTCAAATCATATGTTTATGAGATAAACCAATTCTCGGAATTTTATTGTGTGGGTTTTGAAAAAATAGAGACAAAATCGCCTCAAAAGGTTTTCTATTCAAAGGGGCGTAGCTCCCTCAGAAAGCATTCTCGGACCCTTACTAATAGGAACTTTTTACCTTATTTTCATGCAAGGAGTACGCTCCTGAAATATATGCCGCTCACTTTTGAATCTTCCTGTATGTCGATTCCTTTTTTATGTTCAAAATATATCTGAGAATATCCCGATACAAAATGTAATTTTATGTTCGATATGTGCTTACCTAAAGAAATTTTCTCTTCACTGTGGCCGATGATGAACTTCCAATAGATCAAGAACATTTCCTTATTATACGTTGACATCTTCAAGTATTCGAGATGAGAAAACGATATCTTGTTTTTTCTCCCTACATTCCATATTGGGCAACAGAATATACGTTCACAAGAGATTACTAAACGTTGATCCAGTGAATTTGAAATGATTCAATTCCGAAAGTATATTGATAAGAAATATATATTTCATTTCCAGATACAAGGGTTCAGAAGTGATAATATTCATCAACTTTGTCAGTTATGTGCGTGTTAGATTTCTCTTAACTGAGCAAAATAGAAAACTACGTGGCGGAAGAGTAATACGAGCATGGCACTTTCAATCGAGTGATAAATGGAAAATGTGTCTAGACTATGCAAGACGGAAAGACTCCCTATGTTACGCAACTTGGTAACCACTGGACCATTCATGCATCTCTAACCACAGTGGTAATGAGACGCAGCTCTTATACAGGGTGGTCATCTGAAAACGAAACAGTGGCTCTGTAAGTCGACAGAACCGGCTTATAGAAAAACGCTGAAACACGTCAACTACATTTTCGAAAGAGACATCGTTTTGAAATATTTTCAGCACTGAGGCGATGCCGCTACCATTGACTATTCCACTCATTATAAACAACACGTTTTTGGTTGGTTGAGATGTCTTTGTTGATGATCAAAGACATGATATTTTCGTTTTTGATTTTTGGCAGTAGATTGACTACTGGATACCTCTCTTGCGATTTTGTTTTCTGCTACCTCATTGGCAGTTCATGAAACAAAAAATAATGATGACCCACAAGAAGACTGTCGATGCTGTCATATTATAATTGCGAAATCCCAATTGAAACTTCGAACTCCTGTCAAAAACTTGGAAGGTACACAGTAGGATGCACGACAAAGCAGCTTACGATCATGAATTCAAAAAAATGCTGTCTGTGACATTCGACGAGTTGACTACCGCAGCGCAAACCTATCGAACATCCCTCTTATCCACTATGCTGAGTATTTTTTTGTTAGTTGCATAAGAGTTCTGTTGATGGTCTATTATTGCTAGAACGCGAGGAAGCTGGGTTAACAGAGGTTTATTTGACTTGACACAGCTGTGGCAGGAAAACAACAATGTTTGTTGATTCGAAAATAAAAGTCAATATACATAAAAAAGATGAATAAAAAAAGTCGTTTCGGTGTTTTCAAACTCGAACAAATGGATAATGAAATTTAAGAACGCCGCAAAATACCTTGCAATCGAAGGAATATATCTGACAACAATTGACAGAATTTTGCAATCAACAAAATCACCAATTGAAAGAAAATACATTCAATGAGAAACACGCGGATATATTCACGATGTTTAGTTCAGTATATCGAAAAAGAAATAAATAACACCATCTAGGAGACTGGAAAATAAATACCTGTTCACGAAAACTGCACAAGGGGGTCCAAAAATTATAGCTGAAAGTAAATGGCTTGTGCCAAATAAGGAAAATAGAGGAAACTGTCCAGTTCGTTTGTTCTGAAAACTAGTTGCGAATGGAGAAACGAACATTAATACGGATCGGCTATTTTTTACCGTACACGTCAGTTTTTGGAATCAGGAATCAGCCATTGGTTCAAAAGCATGCCAATGGAGATGAATGAAATTAATGATGAGTGAATCAAATCAGCAGCTGAGAAGATTGGTTGAGATACATGGAAAATTAAAATATCCAATCAGACAGATCCACCATATATGAAAGTAGAATCCCAGACAGCACCAGATATTCCGTGAATCTCCCTATCATATTCCTTTTAGAATATTGGAATATTCTAGAAATAATCTGGAATATTCCGGAATATCTGTGGAATATGCTCTAAATATGCGAATGGGAATTCCTCAGATAATCATAGAATATACCCAAAAGGATATTCTATGTTGAATGTTCCTGGAATATTCCAATAAACATATTCTAAAATGAAAAAAAAGTGACCCAAGTAGGGATCGAACTCGTGACCTCAAGACTATCAGAGCAGCCTTGACCACTGGGCCAGTAATCGAATTGAATAATGTTATACATATCAAGTTCTTATGAGAGCATTGTTCGAAATCGGATCATAAACACTTTTTGTTTCAAAATCCCCTTACATCTAATTGATGTTCGATACTCACATCTCTGAAATAATAAATGGTATTTATGTGTTGAGAAACATAGGAATATTCATGGAATATTTCATGAATATACACCACAGAATATTCAGTTGAGAATATTTCATGAATATACCGCACATAATATTCAGTTGGGTATATTTCATGAATATACCGCACAGAATATCCAGTTGGGTATATTTCATGAATATACAACAGAGAATATTCAGTTGGGAATATTCCTGGAAGATTCATACCTGAATATTCCCTGAACATGTCCGACTATTTACTTTGGAATATTCCTTTTAGATGTTCCAGAGGCATGTATATATTCTAGGAATAATCGATGAATATTCGGAATATACTCCTCTTTTTAGCATATTTAGAGAATATTCTATGAATATCCAGTGCTGTCTGGGATAAATTACAGGGTATTCTAATTGAAATAAATACGTTGATGCTACTTTTGTATAGAAGCGGCATCTCCGCAGCGCTGAAAATATCTCGGAACGATATCATTCCTCTCGAAATTGTAGTACTATTTCAGTGTTTTTTCATAATTTGGTTCAGTCAACCTGCAGAGCCGCTGTTTAGTTTTCAAATGGCCACCCTGTGTAGGGATCAATGCATCGAATCGCCTGTTAATGCCTGTCTGATATCGCAAAGATTTATTGTCCTCTACCATGAAGATCATGTTACGGTTGTTGTCGATCGTCATGGACCATTTCGAAGTGCCACCATCAGTATTGGTTGAATGCCTTACAGAAACACTTTTCAGGGTGGCATTATGAGTTGCGTACGAGGGGTGTTGAACATCCCTTGTTTGTTACAGGAGATATTAGAGATGAATTCTGTAATTTTTGAAATTGTTTGTATCGGATATTTCTGGAATCGGATTTGTCAATAAAATGGAATATGGAATACGAAAGAACAAATAAAAACTTCATTTGAATGAAGATCTTGAAAGGTATTGAATATTCGAATTTGGCTTAGACATTGTAACCTCAACTTTTTTCTGGAATAGTATTATGTAAAAATAAAAGATTGACTTGCTAACGGGAACTCTTTTATCAGTGAGCACTATGAGTTCGTTATTTATTCGTTGATTTTGGAATTTGAAAATTGATGATGTCAGGTGCCACTCAACTTGAAAGAAATATATCTCCACTTCAGAAGCTCAAATGGAAAGTTGAAAACCTTATAGAACAATAAAAAAATGTATGGGAAATTGGGAAGATATCAAAATTCATATTACTTGATTAATATTATGGTGAATTTTCAGCATTTCACAAATATAACTCAGGACAAAACAAAGAAATCCAATATATTATATACAATTATATACAGAGCCCTATCAGATTTTACCAAAATCAAAGGAGAAAATTACAATTATCGCAAAATATACAGTGTTGATAGACTTCGATGCAAGATTATTGATGAGAAAATCATGTGATAGTCATGTGGAACATATTAATGAAATACAATGTATCAAATATATCAATGGGATATTTATATAATAGTCATGGAAAATGTATTGATCAAATGAAATGTGCTGTTAAATATCAATGTATCAAGAATTACCTATGGGGTACCTATTTATTGTCATGAGAAATGCATAGATAATAATATATAGTGTTGTTGAATTTCATTGTTTTCAAAATAAACAGTAGATACAATTTCTGGGAGATCCCACAGGTTGAGGTTTGAGACGAAAACGATAAATATGGAGAATAACATAGCAAGGTATGGAAAATACTATAGCAAAATTATGGATGAACAGCTATTCAAACAGGACATAACAAAGAAAATGAAACATATATTCTCTGAAAAAAAGTCATCAATTTCCTGTATTGCATGATAATATTATGTAATGTACTATGTTTCAGCAGTGTATCGAGTCGTTATGATATTATATTGAAAATATAAGCAATACACAGTATTTCACATTATCAATCTGCATAAGGAAACTGACCTGTCACCAAAAGAAAAACCAAACCTGAAATATAAAGTAGCATAAATAACTGTTGAATGGTTACCAGAAAATGCATTCCTGTAGCATTCTCCATAAGAACGTACCCACTACGATCAGACAAACACGTGACCTACGCCAAACATTCCTGGATGGATAGACCCAGTTGATCATCTCAGACGATGTTCCAGATGGTTATTTTTGAAAAAAATTGCAATGGTCGACTATCTCCTGAGAGCCATGAGTCGTTGATGATGGAGGACCATGAAATGTATCATGAAAATGGGAGTATGATCCAGAATCCAGTCCAACCAATAGATGTGAGGGCAGATGAACTTAAAGGGATTTCACCCTACCATAAAACCCTATGACCAACAAAAAGAAGGTCCATTACATATTGAAAGAACTTGACAGCTTGTTATTCAGAATATTCAATTGTTATTCAAATAGCGTAATTTGAAATTCAGAAAGCATCACTTGTAATTCATAGATACTATGGACTTAAATATGGGTAGGGAATAGAAATCAAGGATTGGTTTATTGTGTGGTAAACATCAATATTCTATATTCATCGACCAACAGGCATATCTTGAAATGCCAGAGCTGCAGCATGGTGAATGGTGGTGAATTGTGGTCAATATTCTGTTCAAGATAAACAAGTCGTTGTTCTGGTACTCGGCTAAGAAAGCCAATCATCACTTCCGCTGGCGCATGCTACTATTCTTTTCCTATCCTTCGTATTTTGCTGCTTATTTCTGAGAAAAATAATAATTGATGAATTCACCATTCACTCCAATAATAACGCCAACCTTTTTCTCTCGAGTACAACATCTCCAGTGATCAGAATTCTGCAGAGTGGGCAGGTCGCATCTGGCATATTTCTAAATGGTTGAACACATTTTTCATGGTGAAGATGCCGACACGGTTCAATTCTGATTACTACTATGTGAACCTCGAGTCATTACATTTCGGCAATTTCCACAATTATATTTAAAATTCATAATCTCACTTGTGATAAATCAAAAATATCTATACTTGTGGAATTCTTTGGCTCGCTACGCTCGGCTATGAACTATCAGCCAAGGCAGTCAATCTACATTTGCTGCCGTGTGAAACAAAGCATTTTTTCTCCAATTGATATAAAACCAATTTTGTGTATTTTGTTATCGAAAACTCCATCATTTCATGTTCATCCAATATCAATGTCCATTTCGATTTTCAGATTCATTAGAATTTCTTGGAAAGTTGCATAGTGACAAACTCTTTCTGCCTAGGCAGTAAAAGTACACCTTTTCTGCCTGTAAGGCGACAAAAAAAAAACACTATTTCTGCTGCTTGGAGGAAATAGTAGATTGTTTTATAAGGATCAAAAGTGACACTTTGACAAGCGAATTTTGTATTTGCAAGGCGGAGAGTTTAGCGAAGCCGAGCGGAAGCTAAAATTTGCGAGTCGAACAAAGTCACTTTTGATCCGAATGAAACAAGCTAGTTTTTCTACAACCAAAACAATTAACTCAAATAAATATGTGGAGTTTCCATCAATGCCGTGCCATATAATGCAACAAATATTGACAAATAATCCGTGTGGTGAGAACATTCTAGCTGCATCAACAGCAGGTTCATTGAACTTTCAAGGATGTTCGTATTGTATTTTCAATAAAAATACAATCACAGAGTGACATATTCGTGTATGGACCAGGTGCTCTAATGGCAAATACCGCGCCAGTGCCAGCTATAGGAACAAGACGTGGAAAATGTTAGGTTAGTGAGCTTATCAACAATAATAATGGCGATTATTCATTCCTCTCCATGATAAAATGTTTTTTGCTTGATAATCAAATGAAGGTAAACAATATCGTTGTTTGAGACAAAAAACTATTGTTTGCCGTGATTATTCAAAAACAAGTTATCCATCCCGAGAATAACGAATAAAATATAGATCCAGCAAGTATTTGAAACTTGAAGGCTTCGCTGATCAAAACAAAAATACTTAACTGAGATGTTTATAATTTCAATACTCAACCATTATAATAATGTGTATTCATATCTCCAGCGTGGGTAGGAAATGCCAAATCTGGCGAAATCGGTAACAAATCAGGTATGCGTCTCAACCCAAATAACCAACCATAACAATATTGTTTATTCTTGATGACGTCCAGTACTTTCTCTTCAGTTCATAAGAGCTGAAGTTCAACTTTAGTTCCTAGGAACTGAAGTTCAACTTTAGCTCCTAGGAATTAAATATGTTGCCTCTTAACATACCTATTTTTGTGTCAGTAATTGAAACGTCAATTCAAGAGCTAATCTTGGTATCAATATGGACGACTTTTGTGTCAGTTGCAGAAGAAATCCATTTTTTATGTTGAAAAACGGGAGCAGATTTATTCCCGAAACGTCCAGAGCTGGGTAAAAATTAAATATTTTTCCTATTTAATCTTGAATTTCCCCTTTTCATTTTCAGATTCCAATACTACCTATGTGAACTAATCTAATTCTTTCTGTTTCTTTGTAAGGATATGTTTATTGGTTCAGTTATTAGTCATACATTATGTTCAGGTTGAAAGTGAGGGTGATGATGTGTGGAGTTAAGTATAACATGATTCAAGTTTTTAGGGTTCTCAATAAATATTCGGTGAGGTATATCTTTGATTAAAATAATATCGCATCTTAATTCTGAATTCGATAACTTCAGCAAGTGTTCCATAGCAAAACCCAAATTGTATGCAATTCTCAAGATGTAGTCGAATCTGAATACATTTACCTATAATCAACTGTTCGAACTAATCATAGATTCCTTTGATTGAATCCGAATCATATGATATGCATCTGTATTTCAACTCCAGAAAATGTTCTATTCCGAGGTGGAATTAATTTACGACTCGCAGGATGAAATTTTAATAGATGACTACGAGTACTTCTTACCTCGAGACGAGTAGTTTTGCAGTGTTTTGAACACGGAAGTTTGTTTTCACTTTAATTTTCCAGTTCAGAGAGAAAATACCTTTTGGACGAATTGCTCAAATGAATTTATGGTTTGCAAGTTTCTTAAACTCGTTGGGAGCATGTGGTGAACAATATTAAAATATGAGATGAATCATGTCGAAAGGGACTGAATAAATGTTGTGAAGAGAGGATATACATAGATCAATATTATGAGTGGACCAAATTATGGAAGTATAGAGAACTAAATGAGGAAAGAAAACAAGTTACTATCCACCGCAATAGTAATGACGAGAATTTTTGTTATCCTTCAATTGAATGTGCACTCTTCGAATTTTTCATACGAGGTCATCCAGGTATTCCTTTCTTTTATGAAGACCAAATGAATACACCAGTGTGAAGAATGATAAATCTGAATTGATTGTTCGTGTTTTTGCTCGATTGTAAGATAATAAAATGAAAAATTAAAGAGAATCAGTAACTTGTGAAAATAGCAACTTTATGATGATAAATCACCAATCTGCTGTTTGGTACAGAATTAATTGAAGTATACTATCAGCCAAACGATTAGGAAGTCAGGAATTATTATCGAATTATCCATTTACATCAGGTTGCCAGGTTCTGAAATCTATAGTTCAGATCCAGTAAAATTCCACTACAATGATATTTAATTACTCATGTGTATGCAGTGCATGGAGTAGTATTCATCATTGGTTTTCATGCTCCTATAATGAGTAAAACATATGTGATGTACATCGAAACTTATGAACCCAACACTGGGGTACGTTCTAGATAATTATTTTCCGAAATGTCAGAATCGCATTTGCACACGATTGAATTCATCATTTCTCAGTAAAAAGAAAACTGAAAGGTCGCCGATTTCTCAATGTATTACAATGATGTCGGAGAATTAGTGAGTGTGGCAAAAAATATGTATCTAGTCATGGGTTTTCGGAATACATGGCTGTCAATAATTCAGATATCACATTGAGAAACGGTTGAAATATGATACTAGAGGAGGAGTATGCATGAGTTAGGCATAAACATATTTCAATATTCCAATAACAACTCTAAATAGATGAATATACATGTGTGGACAGTAGGTCACTCTTTGTGCATCATCAAAATTCAAGGAGAGATACTTCAACAAATGCCAATTATGACAATCCGATGACTAATTTATACTTGAAGACATACATCACAATCATTATGTTCCCTCTCAGAAATTGTTTATCTGGTAACCAATGGTCAGCAAATATTTGAAACGACACTACATCATTTCATGTTATTTTTCATGAATACATAGCAATTAACCGTTGATCATAATCCATCTCATGCTGTGAACATTCAAACATAATAACAGCATTTCTCGAATGAATTCCATAAACAGTTATATACAGTAGTGGGGCAGTAACTTTTTCGAAACTATGAGCCAATCCAATCCAACTTTGCCTACCCACAATATTCTTCCATTCTCGATACGATATCCAAAAATGCGAAATTCTATTTGTTGAGGCAAGATGTATAATTCTCATAGAGGAGAAGATCTATCGATGAATTGTGATGAATAGTCATATGAGAATCCAATAGAATATATGAAACAAACAAAATTATGTGGCTATAATGTAAGGAACACTCAGGGATCAGGAAGAAAGTCCTACGGTGCTATTTTCAAACTCATGTGAGTGTATGTTGCATTCAAATATGTCATATCTTGAGTGAAATAATAATATTTGTATCCTGAAGTAGGTGATACTTATGGTTTGTGGTTTTTCCCGATTTCATTGATTAACATTTGGTCGATTCCACGTGGAACCCAATGTGAGCCTACAAATTGAATTTTCGATAAAGAGATAGAATACTCGGATGATTGAAAATCTGAGCATGATGAATACAGCTGCTATTGGAACCTCAGGACATCATAATAATCTTGATGGAGAGCGCAGAAGAGGTCACCAAGTATTGATTGACCCTTTGATTGAACTGACTGACAATCGATTTGTTATCATTCACCGCTCGACGAAAGAGTAAACTTGGTTGTACCTTCCCAAAAGAGTAAGTATGCATGAGTATAATAATGGGCATTACATATCAGATGTAGCCATTGAAGGTATGAGGCTAGTTGAAACTAGAAATTGAAATCATCAACATTGTTCATCAGTCGATATTCCTCTCGCTATGAGGAACTTGTCTTCTCAACAAGTAACATTGTTTTATCATCATCTCTTAATGTGTCTAGCATGCAGAATTTGAAATATTGTCGAAGTCCATCAATGATCCTTGCCTCTTCGGAAAAAAAATAGCATATTCGCCTTTCTTCATGGCAGGAATTCGTTTCATAAAATTTGATAATTTTGTTTGTGAGCATATCGTCGGTGAAATGGTGAAACCAAGTGACTGCAAAAACCAAAATTTTCAGGAGACACTGAAAACTTTATGATTTTGGTTCAACTGATCAGATTCAATAAAAAATAGTCAAAAACCCCTTGATCAGCATCATCTCCACGTTTGTACATTGATTATTGAAATAAAAAATATATTGTTTCTGTTTGTCCGCTCTACATATTTTTTTTTGACATTCGCTTCTATGCGAAAACAACGACAATTATTCAGGAATTGTAATTCGCAAAAAACAGCTAACATCATTTTCCTAGACTTTCCGTTTAACAAATAATGAGGATAATATCTCACATTCTGTCTTGAAATACCAATTAAGGAAAAATACACTGTTCACATAGAAGTTCTATAAAATGTCACCCACCGATAAGCAGAGATAGATCTCTGTGAGAAGTAATTTAACAGAAACCCCAATACACAATATCAGAGCGTGCATCACGAGGCTCACTGTCAGATAATTGTTTTTGACGACCCCTCTTGTTTTGTTTTTCAAATAAGGGGTTTTGTATTAATGGATTATGACATATTCACAATTCTTTGCCAGTTGTGAGGTTTTGTATACGAGTCCACACCAATACGAACGAACGATTCGCCAAATTCCCTTTTTCTAATTTTTGTCAGTTACTTTATTTTGCCATTACAACAACGATATGGCAATCTCACAATGCCCTTGTTCATTATAAGAACAATAAATTCTTTCTAGAAATGATATTATTGACAAATTTTGTTCGATTTATACCAGACTGAAAACATGAAAAGTTGAGATTCTTACATTACTTTCCCAAGAAAGCCACCAGAATATCGGAATAATTCATAGAAAAACGATTATTAAAACGTTTTCACAAGAACCGATGCATATATTATGTCAGGCGAAAGATATATTCGAATGTAATTTGAGAATCGAACCGAAAATCCGCAAACTATACCTACCTTACTCGCTAACAAATGTATAGATTATTTAGTACATACAAGCGTATAAATGATAAAGAGTGATGTCGATTCTATTTCAAATTGTTCAGCCCAAGGCAAGACGTTATCTGTGATTTCACCATAATTGAATATATCCAACTTGGTAACGCCACTCTCAACATGTTCCATGTTTCTTTCGGGAAACATATCGCCGTTGTTCGCAAAGAGCATCAAGGATGTTCGAAAGTTCAGAGTTGAGCAGGAGTATAATTGGGGACCCTAGGGACAAGGCGTACTCGGGAGTGTTTTGTTATGATGTTATAACAGCAGGAAATTTATTATTCTGACATATTATCTTCTCCAGTATTATTTCTAGTGGTTATCGATTTGTGTGAGAGGCTCACAATCGATGGGAATACATTTTGTGAATGAGTAGATATTTGTCTTTGGGGATTATTTATTATTCAACTCTTTACATTAGTTCACAGATGACAAAACAGTGCACTGAGAGAAATAGTTGTTGATAATAATCAAACGGCAAGTAAAATAGGTGCCAATCACTACATTCATCAAAATCCAATAATAGTCATGAATTATTGCATCTGGCTCTATTTAGCCGAACCTGTGAATAATTAGGTGGGGATTTGTATAGCGCATGCGCTCTTCAACAAATCAAATAGACTACCGATTTGTGATAGTTGGTTTATGTATAAGTGGGAAATTGTTGGAAATCCTAGAACAAATTGACAATCTATTCAATTCTAATAGGTGCGTTCTAAGCAAAGTCGATTTGTTTCAAATGAAATACTCTTATTGGAACAAATGCATGCAATTGAATTTCCTAGAATCAGATTGATATCGTTCTAGTTCAGATAATAGTTGACAAAATCGCTCTATGTGTATTTGTTTGCTCATAGTTTCAGGGTAAACAATTAATTATCGGAAATAGCATAAAATCTATTGGATCCAATACATATGGTTTCAGCAAAGCACTTCATTTGATCGGTTTCTTCCAGTGATAGGTACCTACCTATAGTATAGGGATGAATTGAAAGATTGCATTCTAGGACCTATAATGTGTTCTTCCTATGTATATATCAACACGTTGCGTTAGACCGTTAGTTGTAAAATAATACCTGCATGTGTTGATTATTGGTACTTTCTGATTCGATTACAAAATACGTATAGTGACGTCTGTGGCGACGTGTCAAGGTCGAGTAGGTAAATTGACGGTGTCAACTCCCTTGATCACTGTTGCAATAAGCGCGCTTATACCGACCAACCGCGACATATGCTGAAGACGACTGTACATGATGGTTTATTCAGAAGTATGGGTTCGAAAGTAGAATACTTCCATGGAATCGGTGTAAGGACATATAATTCAACAAACCGATGAATAACCAATCAAATTAGGTTTAGGAATTCAAGTATCAGGAATGCTTTTCTCTTATCCCGATATTGTATATGTTCTCGAAAGAAATATACATTTGCAATTCAATATCCCTATGGAATTATTATAGATTTTTGAAAATCACATATTTGAATGACTTTTCTCTGTGTCTTCTATTCAAGAATTCTATTCCCATTTATAAGTACCTACCTATCTATTTTCAGAAGGGTATATTCTCTTGTTGAGTAACTAGAGCACATATTCTCGAGTAGTTATTGCAGATCTCCAACTGAAAACTGGTTTACCTCATCAGAAGACACCTACTAAACTCTTCAAATTAACAGATGGTGTGTTTCAATGATTTGAGTTATTGAAAGAATAAGTTTTGAAACAAGAGAATAGGGTGATCCGAGTAGAGCTATTCGACATCGAATAGGGCTAGAACTTCCTGATAGAGGCAGTGATATTTCTCAATTCAAGTGAATTGCAAATTTTCATGCAGAAATAGGATCAAATTTCAGAACAAGAGCATCGATGATCTTGAAATGACCCAAGTAACATTTTGAATGCCTAATAGCTTCGATGAGACTTTAAAGAGGTTATGTGAGCGCAATTGATAGGTCTAATTTGTTCTACCGTTTTATGAATGCCCTGGAAAAAGCATATTGGCCTGTATGTCCATTTAATCCCATTAGAAGGCTTCGAGATACTATGATAGAACTATCGCATAAAACAATTTGGCATTCAGCTCATTTCGGTTTTCAGAGAGCTATTATGTGAGAGTCATTGAAATTCTTCATCAAAACTATTTATTCTTAACAACCCTCTCAAAACTCTCAAGTTTTATTAGTTTCTCGAATTTGACCAAGAGGTTCTGAACTTATCCTATGAAAATAAGTCATAAAGCAATCATAACACCAAATTTACACTAGGCCAATTTGGATTTGACTGAGGCAATAATGAAACCTATTGGCATTATTCTAGCTATGTGGAAGTAATTTTCAAAACCTATAAGCCACAATGAATTCATTTTCATTTAGAATCGTGTTAAACCCAAATCCCATAATATAAATTTTCGTATTTTTTCTGCCTACAAACGACTCACGTTGAAATGAACTCACAGGAAAATGAATAGTGTGAAATTAAGAGAAATGGCAACTTCAAGCGGAAAAATAAAGAAAATGACTAAAGAATCAAAAATCAAGTCGTGAGAGTAACAGTGAATCAGAATTTTCAAGCCCAAGCAATTTCAAACACTGCGTGTTTCAATTCATACCACCTGACACCACCAAATAGCAAGAATTCATTAGGACCTGATGTTCATGAACCATCAACGAGTCAGAACGTAATGGGAAATACTTCTGATCATCGTGCTCCTGAATAGGAACTATAGGAAGCGAGGAAGTTGACAACAGTTTTGCACAAATTATGTCAGATGGCGAGTAGAGCATGAATTTGAGAGAATGGAGCAATCAACACAATATCAGGCGAACTGCACTGAGTGTAGTTTGTTATGTTTCCTACTCGGTTTCCTACTTTGAACCAATCACAAAATCCACAAAGTGAACACTGTAATCAACAAAAGTAGGGTTATGTTGATCATGTTGATGACGTTCTTCTACACTTCGCAACACTGCCAATGAGCACTAGCCAGGATATTCTTAAAGCTTCATAGTTTTATGAAGGCATTATCTTATAACCTTCTTGAATCAATCTTATCATTTTCGAAGCTTTGTTGTCATACCCAGGAGCAAATAGTCATAAGAATGGATTTGAATATGCAATAGGTACTCAAACAGGAGGAAATCGTCTCATAAAATGCCTTATCATTACCCAAAGGTTTTAATCAAGCATTAGAGAAAGAAAATTGGTTTTGAGTATAATCTGCGCCATATTTACTACAAACAGATGACAACAATCGTTATAGGAGAGTGGTATTTCTTTGGTTGAAGCTTTTTTGCTTCATTTCAAGATTTATATTGTTACTGTGTACAATGAAGCTGAAGAGCTCTTTCGCACTACGTGGATTCGCGGCATAAGCAGGTTCACATTGATGAGAAGTGTACCAAATTAAAAAAAAAAAAACACCATATCTCTAAGTCCTAAGATGTAAAATAGTGGAGTTTATTCGAATCCAACTCGTTGTGTTGGAATCGTGATGCATCCTTCGAGATTCTCCATTGAGGTAAGTTGTCTAATTTCGCGAATCTTCTTCGCCTCTCAAAATTAACGTGAAAAAATGTTTCCTCCCTGTATAGCGGTTTTCTGAACGAATAACCCTGTGAGATTCAGCACAGAATAACTGAGTACGTCGAAATTACTTTCCTACGAACGAATGGAATTCTGAAGTGTTCAGTAAATTCAGAAAAATCTAGAACATTCACACAGACCTATATTCACATTCCGGCTTGTTCGAGGATATGGAGGCAGAATGGGGAAAATTGAATGAGTGTGTTTAAGGAGGAACAAATATCTGGGCGAGCTCGGTTTTATATTTACTTTGCTAGATCTGCAGAAGGATCTTGTCCTCATCTATTTTTCTAATGAATGTTGGCGAGAAACAGAAAATGTTAATGAAGAATAAATCTTTGCTGACTCAAATTGACTGAAATGTGAAGAAGGCATGTATGATAAGGGTTTTTGTTATCCTGAGGTATGAAATTATGGACAGAAATATTTCCGCAAAGTCTATCCGGCTTTTTATTGATGGTTTTCCGGTTATTACTTGCTTATTCATTGAGCCATATGAACGAATCGTTCGAATTGTATCCACATACTGATAAAAAAAAAACGTCGTGGTCCAAAACATATGCCGATTTCGAAATTGAATATCTCATGAATTCCTTGACTATTTGCTCAATCTACCAGTAATTCGTCAGATCAACATGAGATTACGCATATTATTTATAGGTGAACGATCTACAGGTTGATAATTGAAGTAGTGTCAGATTACAACGGTATCGTTACGTTACCGTTTGAGCAAAATCTTCTTATAATTTTTTGCTAGACCAATATTCCCGAAACTATATATGTTACTTGTTTTCTGTAAATTCGAAATTTTGAAATTTTTCAAATCTCTGATACTTCGTTTCATCACAAAAATTTGAAAATCCTACAAGAGCTTTTTATACAGACTGCATACCTCAGTTCCCTGGTGAAAAAAATAAATTATTCAATACCTCTGCAGCAGAAATTGTACATACCAACAATGAATTGTGACAAAATCGTGTCATGGTGGTTGATGAAGCCACTCCAATCAATTGTATTTATGCCTTCCTAGCTTATATAAGAAACATTACACCCAAATTGACTACAATCTTCATCTACTCAAAACTCAAAGACAGTTTTTTTATCGCTTGGAGCGCACGAGAGGGAATCCATATAATGTTCAAAGAACATCGTGCGTTCCTAGGGAGGATAGGGACAGGAGGTGGTATTGGGATTTTTTTGTGTTTCCACACTCTCACGAACGAATGGAGTCAACTCCATTCCATGTCAGAATTGTTGCAAACGATATAAAGGTCAACCCAAAAGGTCCTTAGCAGATAGGATCTCTTCTCACAAAAGTGATAGTAGACTGCATCCAGAAAAATGTGCTTTGGTAGAACATGTAAACAGTATGGATCACATGATCGATTATGGTGCAGTGAGGATTCAAGTAACTGAATCGAACATAACTAGAAGAACCTTTATGGAAATGGCCCACATATCCCAGGTCTCTAATCGTATGACTATAAAAAAACGCACAGATATGAACCATTTGAGTGAAATCTATTCTTACCTACTTCCAATTGACAATGCGCAATACAACATGACATAACCATAATGGTTCCATTCTTGTCGGAATTTACAGTTTCTCAATGTTGACGTTTCTCAACAAATTCTCGACCTGAGCGGACATTTTACTTAAGGACATAGCAATAATCTCTTTTTCTTCTTCATCATGAACTGCCCCAGGTAACACGCACAAAATGCGAAATCCTTCTGCGAGGTATCAAAGATCACTATAAGCTGTCACCATGGGAAATACTCTCTGGAGTCGTCCGAAAGAAATCGCGGTGATCTCGCCTCAGATTTGATATATTCCTCATTATTGCGAATCCTTGAGGTTATCTGTAACAGGAAATGAATAGGCATTTCTTTCTGCGAGCACCCAAGGATATCCTGGACGTAACAAGATCGAGAATTTCCCATTGCGAGCTCCTAAAGTAATCACAAACATAACCTGAATAATTAATGAATATTCCTACAAAAATATTGAGTTGTTTTTTTCAATAGCCTTTATAATTCAAATACTGGGTGTCCCAAGTTATCGTTTACAGGCAATATCTCGCCTATTTGTCAAGATATCAAAAGCATTAAAAAACTGCATTAAATGGCATTAAGTAACCTTCCTAATGGCTTATGAAGAATGTGATATATTTGGCAGCCCCGGATGGTACATACTGATCTAGTAGCATATTGTCTCTGAAAATTGCGTGTGTCAATCTATTTGGAATACAACGATATAGCACATAGTTGGTGATTTGTTCTTGATAACAACAAAAACATGAACATTTTGTGACTTTTTTAGGTTACTCAAATGACAAATTGCTTTCACCCATGTGTTCAAGAAGTTCACAAATAAGAAGTATGGAAATTTCATTGTTAATGTTGTTATCAATAAACAAAATACAAAGTACCGATGTGCTATCGTTCATTCCCGAAATAGGATGATTGGCAATTTTCAATGACAATATATACAGGGAGTCCATTAAATGAAAATTGAGGAGTTGCTACCAGGTGGCTGTCCAATCTTATACACTACTTTTTAAGTCATAAAGAAAGTTCTCTGATGTCATTTGAAGCATTTTTACTATTTTTTTTTGTTCATCTTGTCGAGTAAGCAAGTTTTTGCCGGTACCGTTACGATAACTTGGGACACCCAGTATTAACATGAAATGGGAGTCATTAATCTATGATAAAAATAATTGTATACTAGATACTAGATTTTCTTACTGATTATTTCAAATTTTGCAGTGAATTAATGATAATTAATTATCTGCTCTGACGAAAAAGACAAAAATGTTTTAATTCAGGTGGGATCGAGAATCAAATACCTACCTCAAAAATTCGTGGGTAGATATCGGACGACCTTTTTTTTTAAGGATACCCGGCCAACTCCTCGGAGATTTTTTCAAGTGATAAAGTTTACTTGATCAATGTCTTGCTATAGAATAATATATAATTAAAGCTCATTACGTTGATCTAACTCTAAGTTTGGTAACTCAATATTTTTCGCTGAAACAAATATCCAGTAAATTTAACTCCACCCCAAACAATATAGCTGGCGCTAGTTAGACTTCGCCGACAGGAGACTGCTGATAACCAATGACTTCTCAAACATTGAACACCTTACCATATTAGTGGCGATCATGTGGCGATTGATGCAAATATCGCTCTTAAATGCCTTGTTATAAGATGATGTGCACGGATTCTTGAACAATTCATAGTTGCGAGCACTTGAAGAGTTCGCTATTAGTAATTGATGCGAATTTCCAAAAGTTCTCTTCACAAGGCGATGCGTGCGAAAATCTCAAACAGCTCGTAGTCGCGAGCACTTAAAGACCTCGACAGAAGCAATTGATGCGAATCTCCCAATGTCCTCGTCACAAAGCAATGTATGCGAATTTCTCAAACAGCTCATGATTGCGAGCACTTTCAGTTATCGCCAGTGGCGATGAAAGCGTATATCTCAAAGTGCGCGCCTGAGGGCATTGTATGAGAATTTCTGCGTGCGATATCTTCAAGACCTCGCTGAGCTCAGCCTAGGTGGCGGACATTTGGCCTAGATATAGCACTCTCGGCGATCTCTCAAAGAAGTTACAAAAGGCATCACAATTTCCTAAAAGGATTTCTTCAAGATATCTTTAGGACCTCTTCGTGCTGGCTGGGATGACTGGAAACTGCAATAGTAATAAACCACAATAACACCGGTCAATTGACATACACAAATTCCTCTGTTTCGTGAAAAGGAATAAACAGACATTCCTAACCTGAAAGAATTCGAAGAATTTGAAGAATGTGGAGAATGTGACTTGCAATTTTTGAAGAATTGAAAGACTACAGCCAGTTCCTAATGAAGACAAAAAGACCCTACCTAACAACTACAGGCCGATCGCACTGCTATCTATCATTCCAAAGATCATGCACAAAGCTATCAACATCCAGCTCATGACATATACCTGGAACATCCAGGTATTATCAATGATAGGCAATATCATTCATTAGAGATCAATTGGTGATCTGCTCGCATACGTCTCATATATATGGCAGGAATCTATTGGAAAATATGGTGGAACCTTGGCCGTGGCTCTTGATATCTCCAAGGCATTCGATCGAGTCTGGCACCACGGACTCCTCACCAAGCTTCCATCTCATGGTTTACCTCCTCAGTTCTCTGCTAGCTAGTTTTCTCTCAAACAGTTCTCTACATGCTGGTGGTCCGCAAGGATCAATTCTAGCACCAACACTATTTCTACTCCATATCAACGATTTGTTGAAAGCAACTCCATGTCCAGTACACTGCTTCGCGGATGATACTACCCGCCATACCACCTTCTCTTATAGGGCTCCAATACCAGCCAGGCAAATCAGAAACGAAAGGGGGAGAAATGTTGACAACATGAATATGTACTTGGCAACAATTATTGAATGGGGATCCCATAACTTGGTATGCCAGCAAAACACAAGTATGCCTTTTCTCTCGAGAAGCCGATCTCACTGTGCCCAACATGAGCTTGTCAGAAGTAACCATACCTCTGACGACATCCATTTCGATGCTTGGTTTTTATATCAGCAATAACCTTTCTTGGGAAAATCACGTGTGATCAATTGCTAAAAGTGCATCCCAAAAACTTATATTTCTGTTTCAGGCCAGACGCTATTTCACTTCCAGTCAGCTGCTTATCTTTAAGGCACAGATCCGACCTGTCCTGGAATTATGTTTCCAAATTTGGAGTGCAGCACCCAAACATACCCTGAAACAGTTGGATTCTGTTCAAAAAAGGGCATTTCGTCTCGTGGGTGATGCCTCGCTCACAAAATCACTCACTTCTCTAGGAGACCGTTGAGAAGTTGGTGATCTCGCTTTATTTTATAGATCTCTTCATGGACGATGTTCTTCTGAAATATCAACAATATAGTTCCTCTCTTGGCAGTCCCCGTGAGATTAACCCGTCGAGTTTAGGATTCGCACCCCTTCGTGGTAACTTTGAAGACCTGTAGAACATCTATCTCCAAAGACTTGTTCATCCAATGAACAGCGAGGCTCTGGAAAACATTGCCAAGGGAGGTGTTTCCCGAGGCATATAACCTCCATGAATCAAAAAAGAAAAATAATTCCTACTTTATTTCCCTTGGTTCTCACGATATAGGATATCCGTTTTCGTGGGAAACAGAACATAAAAAACTGTTTTTGAGATAGAGGGAGCGGAAACAGCGCAGCGCTTAGCCATATATATATATACTCACTTTATTACAGGGTCAACTGTGGATCTTAGTGAATAATACCCTGTATGGAATTAGATCCATCAAAAGTTATTCTGTTTTTCTATAAGGGGAACGAGAGCTGATTCACTTCTGGAACGTCTGAAAATGAGTAGAATTTCATATTATTTCAATACCTGATATCCTCTTTCGTCAAACAATCTTTATATAAGGAGTTACTGACTATATTGAATGATTTTGTCTCTTAGTTTTCTGATTGGTAAATTATATGTGCAGGGACATTCTGGATCAAATCATCTAATCCCACTTTGCACAACTAGAAATGCTTTGTTTTATGCATTCTGCAGTTAGGAGCACGATCGATCATGAATTCTGAAGTCTAGCAGAGAATCAGAATAAAGGATATTGTTAAATTGATATATTTTCTTTCGGACTTAGCAGACTTCGTACAACCAGAAATGCATTGCTTGGATGTATATAGAATAGTATCGAATATAGTTCATCAATCGATACCTACATGATACAATTCATCAGTTTTCAATGATATTCCGATATAATGAACTTTATATAGGGTATCAATCACCGAGTCTCATAGATGATATTGCATAACAGCAGTATGTGCGCTACTATTTTCTGCCTTTCAGTTCCAAAGGTTTCGCTAATTCCATGCTCTACAGTTCCCATAATATTTCATGATACTTTTGAGACAACTTTCAGAACATCAAGATGGAGTTTCCAGTTTATCATCTCCCATTCCGGGGTTAACCTCTTTTCATACCTCAAATGACTGTGAAGTGGTAAAATTCCCATTGTGTGGATAATTCATCATTCACTACATATAGGATGTTTGAGAAAATTTTCGTGATATTCGATGAAGCGGAACTTGATTAGGAATGATGCTCTTTTTTGCTCTTTCCTATCTCTCTTTTCTCTTTCTCCTTCACTTCTTCCGCTCAATACGCTGTGAAATGATTGTTGTAAATTTTCCAGGTCGTGATAAGGAGAAGAATACAGTATTTGCTGATTTATGAATCAATGTGTTATTTTCATACTTTGCCAAAATGTTTGTTTGTAATACTCAATATTTCATTTATTATTAACTTTTGTCAGTAAATTATATACATTAAATTGTAATACGTAGAAGCGAATGAAACTATTTTGATGATCATAATTGAATCAATGACCTGATTGACGGCCTAGATCTCAACATTTGCCATCCAACAATGTGATGATAGCAACTTATAAGTGCAGGCCAAATTTTACCCGGAACTCATCCAACATAGGAAGCATTCGCTTATCTCTACAAATCACTTGTTTCAACTTTCAAATTAACGAACGTATCCTGAATTGTGACGAAATTACAAATTTTATTATAAACAGCAAATCACTCTGAGTTTGAGTCACTGCCTAGTATGAACCTCAAAGATTACATGGAAATCGAACGGCCAGACCACAGTCCAGACCATGATGAAACGAACATGTTGAATCAGTCTGTACGAAACGGAGCCAAGAGTGCTACAGTATAAGAGTATTCATATCATGCGATCATGGAATCGTAAACTTTATTGAAGAATATTTCGAATATAGCTTTACCTGAACTCGTTCATCTATAGAACGGCAAAGCTTTGGATTTTCTGGCCATTGGGAGTGTGTATCCCCAAGAACTTATGAACCTCAAGAGTGAAAGGAAAAATCCAACACCCACCTTCATTCTCCATCCATCCTAGGGTCGCACGAATTTCTTATCGTGCGCTTCAACAGATGAAGGGAAAATGATATACATTGTTTGTATAATGATTTCCCACTCAATTATTTGAGAATAGTGAAACACCTGTTTGTTGGGTGGCCTCACATTGATGAATGAATAAATGAAAAATGTATGAATAAATAATTCGATGTGTTATAAATAGGTGAATAATGAATACAATTTTCATTTCACACAAGCATCACATTATTTCCTATTCATATTCAAGGAAAAGGAGGATTTTATAATTTCCTCTGATTCTGCAACAACCTGGATACATAAAAATAATTGAAATCTTCAAACTATACCGGAATAGTATATTGTGCAACAAGTGGGGAATGTTCACCTTTTCTCACGAGTGTGAAAGTTTGTGGCACGAGCCTGAAGGGCGAGTGATGCAAACACACGATACTTTTTCTACAACTGCACTTATAGGCCAATCAAATAATTATATTTTGAGGAATTAATTTCCAGCAAGCTGGAAATCATTTAATTACCTTCATTCGGTCCCAAATGCGTGTAATCTAAGTTTGCACCATTCCAGGAGTTGAGCTTAACTTTTGATAGCCAAAAAACCGCCAAATTTTCGCACTTTTTTTATTTTTTTGCTTATAGCTGCAAAATGGTTCATCGGTCGAATAATGTCATTCTATTCAATAATATAGAAGGCAAAATTCTGCGTCGAATGACATCTGAAAACATCAAATTCCGTTTAGTAGTATAGCCGAAATCGAATGTTAGAAAAGAAGAAAATTTCGTAGTTCGGTGCAAGCTTACATTTTGCGGCTTTCCAAGACGACATATCGTGAAAACAGATACTCCTATTGAAAAAACCCATAAAATAAAAGTTGTAGAGAATAAAATTTTATGTTATATAGATAGATGTCCAAATGTTTAAGTTTTCTTGATTTGTCCAATTATCCGGATATCTGAATGCCCGGTTCAGCTTCGGTCCCAAATTTTGCATCAATTTATAATTATTTTTCATTTAGTGCGCGAAATGCTACTTTGGTGATCGAGAGCTGATTCTTTTAACTAGGCGCAGCCAAGTTAAAAAATAGTCGAAATCACCAAAGTATTTCGCGCACGAGTTGCACCGAACTACGAAATTTTCTTTTTTTTAACATTCGATTTCGGCTATACCTCTGAACGGAATTTGATGTTTTCAGATGTCATTCGACGCAGAATTTTGTCCTCTGTATTATTGAATGGAATAACATTTTCCGCTCGACGCACCGTTTTGTAGCTATAAGCCAAAAAATAAAAAAAGTGCAAAAATGTGGCGGTTTTTTGGCTATCAAAAGTTAAGCTCACCACCTGACATGGTGCAAACTCAGATTACACGCATTTAGGACCAAATAGAGGTATTAAAACGATTTCCAGTTTGCTGGAAATTAATTCCTCAAAACGGTTTTTTTCGATTTAATTTTATTAGCCTATTATACAAAGAATCCAAGTAATGTAACTTATAGGTATTTATTTTATGATGTGGCACTATGCCACATTGAATATTGTGACCAAAGAGTAGACGCCTTCCCTAGTTCCTCAAAGTTAAAGTCCACTTTCCGAAAAAGATTCTATTTCTGCATTTTTTTTTTGATTTCCATAAATTCTTCATATATGCCAATTAGGGGTGGGAAAAATTATCGATATATCGATAATTATCGATAATAATTTGGAGAAAAATTATCGATTTATCGATATTATCGATAATTATCGATATTATCGATATTATCGATATTATCGATATTATCGATATTATCGATATTATCGATATTATCGATATTATCGATATTATCGATATTATCGATATAATCGATATTATCGATATTATCCATATTATCGATATTATCGATATTATCGATATTATCGATATTATCGATATTATCGATATTATCGATATTATCGATATTATCGATATTATCGATATTATCGATATTATCGATATTATCGATATTATCGATATTATCGATATTATCGATATTATCAATATTATCGATGATATCGAAATCATCGAAATTATCGATATAACCGATAATATCAAAATTATCAAAATGAATGAGCATCAGAAAAATAGGTATTTTTGTTTTTTATATGGAACACCCTGTATGAAACAGATACCTGTTGCTAAGAATCGAGGTAAAAATGGAAATATAATAAGACACGCCACCCTGTACATTAGCCTTGTTCAAACAACATAAGACTCCAGCACAGCAACTTGCCTGAAGCTATCTGACATCTGGCAACGTGGCAACCCTTATTAGTTGTGGTGGCAAACTTTTTGGTTAGTTATGTGTTGAACGAGTAACAAGTTTTCATTCGATCGCTCATTTCTTGAAAAATAACATAATGACAAAATAGCTTCGTTTATTATACCTACCTAGAAACCAGAAAGCGAATATAAAAAATTAGTTTCATAAAAATACCCTTGTCACGACTAGGGGTGGGAGAAATTATCGATATATCGATAATTATCGATAATAATTTGGAGAAAAATTATATATAATTATCGATAATATCGATAATTATCGTTAATATCGATTATATCGATAATATCGATAATATCGATAATATCGATAATATCGATAATATCGATAATATCGATAATATCGATAATATCTATAATATCGATAATATCGATAATATCGATAATATCGATAAATCGATAATATCGATACATCATGAATATCGATAATCGATATTTCAAAATCATTATCGCCCACCCCTAATGCCAATTCATACTTTTTTCTTGAAATTTCCGGAAACAAATCCAACTTTCGCAGCTTTTTCCATCACCTCTGTCTCTGGCGGTGTATTTATCAAAATCGTCACATCTCGGTAAATATAGCATATTATTCATCATGAATTGTTAGAATAATATGTGATGGAAACTGCGATATCTATCGAAAGCACTAACGAGAACTACCCTAAAGAATCTGAAAAACTTCTTCTGACAGTTGTGACAACTATTCAAAGCTGTATAGCAGCCGATTAAGTTTTGGTCGATTTTTGTTGGTTCTCCATGGAGATGTATGTGGTGTTAGCTAGGGGTGGGCGATAATGATTTTGAAATATCGATTATCGATATTCATAATGTATCGATATTATCGATTTATCGATAATATCGATGAATCGATAATTCTTCTTCAAATTATTATCGATAATTATCGATAATTATCGATAATTTTTCCCACCCCTAGTCGTGACAAGGGTATTCTTATGAAACTGATTTTTTATATTCACTTTCTGGTTTCTAGGTAGGTATAATAAACAAAGCTATCTTGTCATTATGTTATTTTTCAAGAAATGAGCGATCGAATGATGAAATAAAAATATTCCATATAATTAGATAACTCACCTTATTTGATACTTGTTACTCGTTCATCACATAACTAACCAAAAAGTTAGCCACCACAACTAATAAGGGTTGCCGCGTTGCCAGATGTCAGTTAGCTTCAGGCAAGTTGCAGTGCTGGAATCCTATGTTGTTTGAACGAGGCTAATGTACAGGGTGGCGTGTCTCATTTCATTTTCTTTCTTACCTCAATTCTTATAAACAGGTATCTGTTTTATACAGGGTGTTCCATAAAAAAACAAAAATACCTATTTTTTTGATGCTCATTCATTTTGATAATTTTGATATTATCGCTCTTATCGATAATTTCGATAATTTCGATATCATCGATAATATTGATAATTTCGATAATTTCGATATCATCGATAATATTGATGATTTCGATAATATCGATAATTTCGATTATTTCAATTATATCGATAATATCGATAATTCCGATAATATCGATAATTCCGGAAATATCGATAATTCCGATAATATCGATGATATCGAAAATATCGATAATATCGATAATATCGATGATATCGATAAATCGATATTTTTTCTCCAAATTATCGATATATCGATAATTTCTCCCACCCTTAGTGTTAGCAAAGTGCCGTGAGAAAAAATATTTCTCACAGTATGAACGATACATGGTTTTGAAACTTTTTTCTGAATTCTGTTAGATATTGAGCCAAACAACATAAACAATAACATAAAATTTGACTTCAAATGTCGACTCGTCGATTAGAATTGAAGGTAATTCTGGTAATATTGCTTCATATACATTATTTATATATAGATATTGTAATGTTCCTCAACAAATAAACAATTATTCATTTATTCAAACTTCTACCGACCATCAATGAATTGGTTGAAAACTGAAAGATTCATAATTGACGAAATGCAGTATAATGGCTCGTGTTTGGTATAGTGATTAAGAGTTCGTTTCATATAATTCACATTGAAAATCTAATACCAGATCCATGTTTTTTAATTTTTGCAGATGATGGATCTCTTACTCCCCACCTCGTCGTCTATTCGCTTCAAGAATATTTCGTCTGCATGAGGTACTTTCTTTGACATGTTATCGTCAATCACCATACAAACTCCATAAACATTCGATGTAAACGTGTTTACCAAGCACTCAGCCTACTTCATATTTCCCCCATCTCAAAGCTCCTATGAAGCTCCTTTTAGCTGACTCACTCCATCCACTAAACGTTCAGGCCAATAAAACAAAAAATTAATTGCCGTACCGACACTATATAAATCATATTTCACTCTGGTTGTGGAACTTTGCACTCTTTAAAAACAGTAGCGTAGAAATGGCATGCGTATATTATGAAAATAGAAAGTGTGGTGAAACACATTTTCATGGTTTCTCCTACTGTATTGACTTGTTATTCGTCGGGAACACATTATTGTTCAGGATAGGGATATATACAACAAAACATGTAGTACCCAATGAATCAGAACAATAATAATTGCACAATAATCATTCTCATCCAAAATGAAAACAAGATTTAGAATATAATATATTATACCTATGTTCATTGAAAAATGTTGAAATTATGTCTTATAGACAAATAAGAAGATCAACTTATTATCAATATCAATACTACTTGGCAGATTTCACCTACCTCATTGATATTTTCAAGCATTACTGCCTACTACGTTAATATTACTCGTGAACAATGGGCGTGTACACCTTGGTAGAACTTTCAACTCGAATCATGTTCATAATGATCCTTTTATACATAAATAATGATTGACGACATAATTCGATCGAAAAATTAACTGAAATGTTTTATTTTTGGACATAATAGTACCTTCCGAAAACGGACCCTCTCATATGACGTAGAAACCTCATCTCACCTGTAACCAATGAGCGTGACCCATGTGTGACATTTATCACTGTTGCCATATCATCCAAACAAAATATCAGAGAGATCGAAATCGATATTGAAATATCTTTTGATATCCACTACCACTACTGCAGAAAAATATATTCAAGTTGTCGATTGTAGGTTGAATCATTGGAATATAAACAATCTCTAGACATCGAAATGTCTCAATCTCGAAACCATTTGCACCATTACAATTTCACAATAATCCAATACATTTCATAAACGCAGCAACATTGCTTTGTTGACCCGTTTTACATGGAGCTGCATTTGCATCGAGTCTCGAATTCCGATTCCGATGTTATTTATGTCGTCTAAAATGAGAAGAGAAGACACGAAATGAAATTAACCTCCAAATCTTGCTTTATATTATATTGATACATATTATTGATATATTGAATATAAACATGAACGTTGAATCAGGATTTGTAAAAGGCTCATCAGATAATCTACCAAAAATTGATTCGGAAATGGTTAATGATTTTTATGTCTTTAACATACAGTTCCTCAGTGCTGAAGTGAGGAATAGAAAATCTGAAAGGTAAGTTCCACAATATTCATTCAATTTTCATTGCTTGTACCTATTATAGTTGTATTGGAAGATTGTTCACCTGAAAGGATATTTAACATCAGAATACCCATCATATGGAGAATCCTCATTAAATCAGTGACTGATTGATATGTCTACCTATGCAACAATATGAATTGGTATGAAACAATGTTATTCCCAAGACTAGAAACTGCTTGCATCTACCCCTGAATGTTCTTCTAGGAGATGGATCATCTATTCTTCAAGCAATTTTTCAATGGATTTCTGCAAAGCAAAACTACTACTATAATATTGTGTTTACACAGTGAGGGGCTAGATTCTTTCCCAAAATTCCCAGCTAAATGATGTTTTTATAATTGCAATTAGGCACAAAACATTTTATAATCATACTTTTGTCGAAATATTTCAATTTAATATTCGGAAGTTCCGCGATTTGGAAGAAGTTAATATAGGTTAGAATTGATCCTCTCCTTGTTCTTATTATCTTTGTCCCAAAAATCAACTTGCCGATTCACCAATCTTGGTGTTTTGTCAGAAATCATGTATCATTCATCTCTGTCTGGAACAGTCTTGTTTCAGTATCAGGGTTTTGACGTCACATCATCGCCTCGTTTTCAGAGGTCCGAAAAATCGGGGATTTCAATAATTTTTTATAAAACGTAGGGAGCTCACAGCAAGAAACGATTTGCGGTGGTGAGCTAGTTTGGGTGCGTTCTATCGAATTATGAATTTTTTTTCGTGATATAAGCCCATTGAATGAGAATGAAACAGCAAATTCCAGAATAACGATTATGTATATCAGAAACTGTCAAGTTTCGTGATTGACAACAAGTATAGCTTTTTTCAGGTCGAACGTTAATTCAATATTTTTCAATGAGAAATAGCGCTACCTGAAAAACAAAGAAGTAAATAATAATGAGCTCGCATTCAAGTCACAAATGTGGAATATATGTGACGCTCGTCTACAAATGAATCGAAGTACCAAGTTATTTTTTCCTCAAGTTGGGTTGGTCCAAAACGTGATAATATATTATGGTCAAAGACGTACCCCTCTTTCATGTACAATAACTCATGGACCACCCTGTACATACTAAACTATACATACAACTCGAATGTGAACTTTATCCTATTCCACAGCGATGATTCAGCACAATTCGATATCTTGTAATTATCGCTTGAATATTTATCCCGTGACAGTTTCTGCTTGATTGAAATAATGCAATACCTATAATATAGGTATTCAACTTCCCCAGGTAGCCAGACTGACGAATGGAACGTCTATAGGACCGCTATCTAAGGTCTTTTTTCGTCTCATACGTCTTTTGACCAAATTATGACGTCATGCGGACGTCATTAATGTGACGTCTTATAGACAGCCACTGTTTGACGTCGTATAGACGTCAATCTATGGTCTTCATATTTTTTTGGGTATTATTATCATTATCATTATCATTATTATTATTACTATTATCATCATTATTTAAGTTCATATAATTCCAGTCACGACCCTGCGGCCTCCGACGTCACGCATCCAGTGACTACTTATTATTATTATTTTTATTATTATTATTATCATGTATGTATAGGAAAACGAAGTTATGAAATAAATTAATTAATTTATCCAAATAACTGTATAAATGTATGATAAAAATGTATTTTATTCCATAGGCTTCCCTTGATTTTCAATGTTTAAGTTTAGCGCCAAAGACAATTCTCACTTACCGACCAGATGGCCAATGGCGATCAAGTAATTACGCGAAGAGATTGTGTATGCGACTCGCGACCATCTCGCGACTGCCGTTAGTGGCGTTAGTGCCGTTCAGCGGTCCGTTCTGTGGTTCAGCGTCAAGCTTGCATCGTGCATGGTGCATGGTGCGATGTTCATTGTCCATCGTCCATGGTCGAATGGGTGTTGTTTGTGAACGGCGTCTGTGCCATTGGATTTGTTAAGAATGTTAAAATGTTGAGTGTTTGAGTGGTATTTCTATACAGTCTGTTTTTCACGTGAAAGTATTCAGGATGTATTGTGTAATACAATTTGATGACAGTGGAAGCAACAGTGTAGCTGTTGTTCACGAAACTTGGCTGACGCCGTTGAAAAAGAAAGTGTTTTGGCCGCCATTTAAAGACAGCAAAACATACAAAAGAGCTCTCCGTGAAGGGGAGCCATCGACGCTGAAATTTTCAACTATATCTAATACCTTACATTACTATCTTGTTAATAAAATCTTCATTCGTAGCAAATTTATTTCATAGCACAAATGATAACCTTCCTCACCAGATTATAACCATTAACCTCAACAAAAAAACAGACGTCTTATTGACGTCGGAAATTGGTCAGTAGTGTCAGTTTAAGGTCCAATTTGAAAACACATACTGACGTCTAAAAGACTTTCAAATATAACGTCATTTGGATGTGTCTTACTTACGTCATTTGGACGTCGCATTTGTTGAAATAAAGACGTCTTTTGGCCGAATGTGATGCCGTCAATTATACGTCATATAGTCGTCATGTGCTACCTGGGTCCTTGAACTGGCTATGGAGCATTCTGAATAGAGAATTGTTAATTGACATTCCACCCTGCTCTTCAGCACCGCTGATACATTAAACATCAGAATTGAGCACCGTAATAGTTATTTGAACACCAAGGTAGTTGAGGATATCAGTATTATCCAGGTACCATGCAAGATTATATTCCGAGGCTGCTGCCGAGGTGTATTAGGTCCCGTGATGATAATTTTCATTACTATACCAAGGTGTTAATTATTTTTTTCTTCACCACGAGCAATATATTTCAATCATTCTAGTGAAGTGAAACTGGAATATGGCCCTATTGTCACTATGAAAGCAATGCTTTCCGATTCCGATTTGGATCTAGTGTAGCCATGACCATGACAGCATATAACATGTCGTTATTGCTGAATACCTTGTAATAGATCCGAGTGCCATTCCTGAAAACTCGCACCAGAACAGTGAATTCGGGTTGAATACAACAGAAGTTGCTATGTCTTGATTGACCAGAGGTTTATAAAATGATGAAAACTACCTTGGTTAGTGAAAACACACTTAACGCCCAGACTCCGCGATACTCTCAACTCTTGACACCGTCCCCATTCTTGAATTCCTCACTCTACCGTCTCTGGTACCGTCTGACCTAATCTTATAATCCGTTATAAGTAGTTGAAGTAGATCAGAAGACTTGCAAACTCCACCTCAGTGTGTACGTAACTTCTCCACTCTTCACTAATGACGAATTTCATCGAATAAAAACTGAATATAAATCGATCTCAAGCACAGAACTTCCCAAAAAACGATCCATCTTCTTGGAAATATCTTTGAGGAACTCAAAACTCAAATTCGATGAATTTCATTTCATTGCAACTGGCTATCCTCGTTCTGAAGAGGAAATTTCCTCGAAAATAAACGGTCCCACCTCCACTCACCATTTAGGTTCTACAGGATGACAAAATACGTATGCACTGACTGCAGGGAGTCAATTTGTGTTGGTTGTTTCAGAAAAATCTGTACAACCTGTGCTACAACAATTGAAGACCACAGGGCAAAAAGGGGAAATGTCACAAAAAGTAAGTTATGAGAAAAACGCATTTCAGAGTTTGAATCCTCCTTACTTCCTGGAAGTTGGAGAAAACTGAAATCAAACCACTCAAATCAATTTGATGGAGTATAATGAGCAATGAAGTTGATCAACTAGGAATAAAAATCATATCTGAATGAAGAAATCATCGAACACGAAAAATAAGTCGAAAGATTCAAGGAAAAAATGAGGAATGTCCAAATGAATTGTCAAAAAACTGGAATGTTTACTCGCAATTATTTGCTCTGGACTATTTCTCCATTATTGCCTGACTACCTTATGAGCATTAAGTTGTCATATAGTACATCTAGCATCTCTAAAATTCGATCATTTTCTATAAATTCCACGCGATATGAGTAGGAATCATCATGTAGCAATCTCATTATTTCATTTCCATCATTCAGACGTACTCAACAAGCCCAGTCAGCACAACTTTTTGTCGTCAACCTAGAAATATGTCGAACAACTCTCAACCAAAACTCGTTTATACATTGAACGCAAAGCTTTGGATTTTTTCGCCAACAGAGTATTCCCAAGAACTGATAATCTCCAAAAGATGAGAAAAATCCCACTACCTAGCTGCTCTCCCTATCCTCCCTAGGTACCCACGATGTTCCCCGAACATTATAGGGATTCCCTTTCGTACCCTCTAAGAAAATAAAGAATGGTGGCCGTATTTCTTTTGTTTTGTTTTGTTTGCTTTACACGATGAAATTTGTATCCAAGTAAGCACTAAGCTTGAACGTTTTCTTTTTTTCACATTTTTAAAGTGGAAATTCCGCGTTATTTCCATGTTGTGGACTTCTGCTGTTTATACTAAAATATAGTGGTTATCAGATGACGGTGTCAAGTCAATCCCTTTTTTGTTCCCTGTGGTCTTCAATTACCATACCTATTCACGCAAATTCAAAAATCACTATTTCGTTTAAAGATCAGAAATTGACCAAAAAAAGATATTTGTATATTTTGATATCAAATTTCATCATTATACATTCACGATGTTTTTCGTTATAATCGGTGATAATTGCGATTATTCCAAATTGTTTACATCGAAAAATCCTATCAGATAGTCGAAGTCTGTGAGACTCTACCACATAAGTTGAAGAAAAATGAAAAATAATCAACCTCAGTGGTAACAGTTTGGGACGCCCACGTATAAGTATCAAGAACGTTTAATCCGACCTTTAAACGACTCTGAACTGGCCATCGTAGGGTTGCTGCAGCGGGGATTTCGGGCCATCATGGCAAAGGAATACGTACTCGATGGTAGCAAGGTTCTTGTCCTCTTGCAACCATGCAGAGTACAGGGTGTTGTTTGCAGCTCTTGTATCTGTTCTCGCGATTAATTTCAGAACGCTGTTGGATGTTGGTTGTTGGATTGTGATTTTCTGGCGTCGAGAATTTCACCTGGAATTTTCTGTTCTGTTGATACAGCATGTCTGCAGGAACAGACTGAAGGTGTTTTCTCCAGGCATGGCGAATGCTTAGGACAACTATTGGTGGGGTGTCCGACCAATGCTACCGGTGGTGACATCTGATGGCTGCCTTCTGCTGACGATAGAATCTCCCAATCATGCCATTTGCTGCTGGATGGTATGTCATGGTTCGTAAGTGAGTCGTACCAATCAAGCGGTTCGCGTGCTTGATCGGGTGTGACTCGAATCAGCTGCCTTGATCAGTTGTTACTCTGAATGCCGCGCCGAACCGACATATTATCCAGTTGTTACAAAATGTTTTTGCCACAGTTGCCGCTCCTTGCCTCTGCATCAGTATTGCTTCTAACTAGTGAGAGAATTGAACGATCATCGAGAGGCAGAGACGATATTCGTTACACAAGTACATCATCACAATATTCATGTGCACATGCTCGAACTTGAATCGAAGTGGTTCAATCATTCACTATCCAAGCAACCTTTCGCCCATGCCCTGCAATCCTTCTTCACTGAAGGCTACACGAAACGTTGTATAACCATCTTCAGTATTGCATTGGCTCCATGATGTGGAAGGCGGTGAACTGCTTTCCGGAAGGCTTGTGTAATGAAGGTAGGATCTGCTGTAGCTCAAACATCGCATACAACCTGAACACTGATTTTCAGGAATACATTTTTTTTTTCGTTGTCAGAAAAAGCTTTTAGTACGTCAATGTGCCACAAAGCATCCGCCACAACGTTGCCTTCACCAGGAGTTTGCTGAATGTTTCTTATGAAATGTCTATCGAAATCTGAATTACGAAATTTGCGTGGCAAACTTTGATTGGTTCCTTGCCGGAAGGCGAATAAAATAGGCTCGTGGTCTATACACTTTCGACTACCTTGCCTCCACCATTTGGCGATAATGTCAAACTGCCAAGTAAATCGCCAAAAGTTTGCGGTCGGAAGTACCATATACACTTCCGTTCGGCGAAGCTGAGTTCATTCGAAAACAAATACTGAAAGGTTTTCAAGCATCGTTATTTGACTGTTGTATAACGGAATTACCAAAAAATCTGACGCGTCACAAAGAATAGAGAGTTTCAAATTTCGGATGGGGCAACGGAGTCGCCAGTGCAATGCTCTCTTTGCACGACTCGAACACCTTGGTTGCAACAGGTGTCCAATTCACCTCTCAGGTTACCATTCGATAACTTGTCGAGTAGGGCTTGCGTGATGGCAGCTTTTAGTAGAAATCTCTGGTGAATATCTATCATACATAGGTGCTGTCACTAATGTTGCACAGTGTACGGCCGCGAAATAGTTCGAATTGCGTCAAAATTATTAGGTAATAGACGCATACCTGTTTCGGATACCAGGTGAAACAATTAGGTCATCACCGTGTTCACCAGAAAAGCACTTGACACCGTACTTTGCGTAGTTGAAACAAAATCTTCAAATTATTCATGTTTTCTTCTGCAAATTATGATGCAACTGGTATATCGTCTATATATACAGAGCAGAAGCACGAAGTACTTCGTTCAATGAAGCTCGCGTTGTAATGTTTCAGCAATGTTTTGTAAGCCAAAGGTCATAAACCAATATTCGAATAATTGAGGTTTTTTGCAACTGGGATTTGATTGAATGCACGCACTGTCTAACGGAATTTCCTTCCTTCCTTGGGCACCAAGTGCGGAGGTGCTGTCCAATAGCTTTTTGAGGGTCAAACAGTCCCGAGCTTGAAAAGTGCATCTAATTCTTTCATTTGGTAACTCGCAACATGTCTGGTATGCGACGGCGTGGTTTTTGAGCGACATTTAGTCAGGGAGTGGTTACAATAGGTGCTTACTCTCGTTCTCAATATCCATGGAGGTTCCATCTGGTCGTATGATTCACTGTCCACTACTGTTCCTGGAAAGGTTAATGTAGGGGTGAACTCAACCAGGCGGCTCATGGGTGAATTTGTGAGCAGTCAAAAGTGTGCTAGGAAATCTGCTATTAGGATGAGTTTCGGAATTCCTGGCAATCACGAACCATAACGTGATATCTCTCTGTAGGTCTAAGTCCAGGGTGAATGTACAAGTACCATGTGTTGCAATGTCAATTCCATTAGCCTCGGCAAGTGAGTAAGATGACCTTTGACCACAAACTGGGTGTTTGTTGTCCAATCGCGAACAAACACACGGCGGGATTGAATAGGGCAATAGGTAACCGCTATCGCCTATGGCCAGATTTCCCGACGAACATCTGCAAGGAGTGATGCATCTTTTGTCTACATCTATGGTATCAAGCACATACCATATTGAAAATGCCCCGGTGTACGCGAGCGCAGTGGGCGAGGTCGCTCAACCGCGTTTCGATTGCATCTAGACGCACTAACATACGTTCTCAGTCAGAAGCAATTTTTGCATTGTTAGTAAAATGGCTGGTAATTGAGGCGGATGTAATAGCGATGATTGAGCATAACTTTGAAATATCGTACACGCGATCGGTTGTTTCACCTGCTCCGTACAAGGTGTTACTTATTGAAATCACTACCGTTGTTTGTTCTTCGGAAAACGACATTGTCAAATGATACACACTGGTGAGTACAGTATAGCAGAACCTGCCAAATTTTGAAATCGTCTGAGGAAATGAGACGGTTTATCATCGCCATTTTGTTCTTGCTGAAAAAGCCACAGAGTCTTATCTGCCTGTGAGCTACTCAATCTCTTGATAAACTCTTTTTAGAGGCACTATTGTAAAAAAGGTCATCGATCAGTTGAACAAATATATCCCGTATTTCGCTACTGTATCAACAAGTTGAAGCCTGAAGGACGCTCAGGTGAAATTTGGTGTGGTCAGTTATCGCCTTATACGTGAATTGTATTTCCACTAATTGAAACCATACCTCGGGGTCAGATGGATTGAAGTCAGGTAGGGACGTCGCGACCGAAATCGTGAGTGGGTTGGCTATTGGTCCTGCGTCAACACGGTTGGCCTCGTTGTTTGGCATATTCGATGAACTCTCCTCCACACAAATATTACTCACAAAAAGAACTATCACGCCGGGGTCACCACTTTGGTAAGGGTGTGTACATGGCTCTATATGTATACACCTATTCAATGCTTTCTTAAGGACACTTGTTTGGCGGAGCCAAATACTGTTGTTATCGTTGTTGGCTTCAGTATATTACAAATGATTTGAAATGTTTGATTCTCCTCTAGCGCTGAGCGAAATAGAAAGATTGACGCGAGACTGACCGATGCAAACTGATACCGATGACTCTGAGATACTAGCTATCACTGCATGACCAAGTGACAAACTTTTTTGATTTCTTAGAGATGTATCAGTTCACCATGAGAAAGGTTTTGCAGAGCAACAAAACGATTCCTGTATTTCATGAAACTGAACTATCAATTTTACAAAATCTCAAACATAGATGTCAGACTTGTTTCTATGTAAGACTCAATTGGTTAGGCTAACGGCTAGAGACACTTGGGAAGCGGAATACTTACAGCTATATATAGATGTTCAATATACATCTGAAATCTGAACTGGTATCTGCTATAGCTACAAAAATAAAATATATACGAAACTGAGCAATTCCCCTGCAGAGAAGGCTATATTATCCGAAGAAGTTAGATTGACAATCAATATAAAAAATAAATACAATGAGTCCGAGAAGTATTGAATGAATTCGATATTTCCTGAACTAATAGTCTTTTCACATCCAGTACGTGCTTATATATGGAACTGAGAAACCATTGACAGTACGAGGGATAGCAGTAACTCTTTTGTGTCTAATCTTACATTGAGTGAATTCGATTAATCATTGAACCAACCCACCGACTGTGTGACTATTATGAGAATCGTGGAATTATCACACTATACAATGCTCCTCACTGTCTTCGAGCACCATATTTCTTGATAGTCATAATCTCTGGGATATGTGGGTTTGAGTCTGAATAATAGGAATTGAATTCTGTGTCTTTCGGAATGATTTTTATTTGGTCTAGTAACCAATCTCGAAGAAATTTTGAAATCAGATATCTCGATGTTCGTAAAAAAATTGTTCCAAAAAATTACCTCCTGCTTTCCCATTCTATTTCATATTATATCAACTAGATCACATTGCGTTCAGTGGAAATCGAGTGGAAGAGCAGTTATCACATTCATCTTCTCCGATTTACAAAGACCATTATCTTCCATTGAACAACGCCCGGACCATTCACAGTCCCAGCTGAACGAAGAATTATGTGGACATTGCTATCAGGAATATTCCATACATCACACCTCCACAGTACGACCTACTCGTTTTTTTTGTGACTATATATCATGATCTTCGCATGATTTTTTTTTCATTGAATATTGAAGAAACTATACTCATTTGATCTTTTGAATCTGATTGTATTGAATGAGGAAATATGCGTATTCGTAAATGGGTACACTGAAAATTATTTCTCATTAGGTCCACATAATATTTATGAATCCCCTAGGCAGGCTTATGAGAAATCGAGAAGGAGGTAACTTGGGAAGTTGTATACAGGAAATAATGTTGGTCCTTCAATTAATAGTTTTGGGAAGAGGGGTTTGAGAATTGGAGGGTTGATATTGATAGAAACAGACTAGTTATCATCGATCCCATTCATATTGGTGGAATTAACGGTTACAGGAAAAATTGAGGAATTATCAATATATTCGTTTATTTTATATTGATCTGAATATATACAACTCAAAACTTCACTCTGTACAGTTTCATTTTTCAGTTTTTCACGTGGATCAATTTTGAATCACATTGAGAATATGGCAGTTCACACAAAAATTGGTGGAATTTGGCTCTATTCGAATAACGATGACGACCTAATAAATTCGACAGTGAGAAAGTGGATAAATGATCTGACGCAGGAGTTTTTGTCCTTCAACTTTGAATGCCATGATATTCCTTGAAAGATCAGAGCAGGAAACCAGAAGAATGCCGAAAAATTTCAGGTTGTTCACATTATTCGACGATACTGCTACGTGGCAGCAAACTTCAGAATTGCGTTGAGCACAAAAAATAATCATTCTGTTGTGACACCTTCTACCGAACTCATATCACAAGTCAGGTACTTCTGACCACTATTCAATCAGGCTTGTGGTCATATCCCAGCTACTCAGAAATCTCGAGTGAATTGCTTGCATGGAAACGTTTTTCTCGATGCACAGAAACCGTCAAACTACGCCGTTCATGAGAGCAAGTTTTCTTGATGTTCAGAGAAACATGAGTAAAAGTTAATTATTATATTGTTTAACGAGCAAGGCATGATATAGATTTCTCACGAGAATGAAGGTTTCAGTATGAGCCGTAAGCGGAGTGGGACATTAGCAATCCGTGCGAGTTATATATTCACTATATTCTCTTACGACTGTAACAGATAACAGCGACGTTTTTGATTTATTCGTCTTGTAGCCGTCTGAATTTCTCTCAAGTAATGCTCATTTATAACACAGTCCTGTCATTGTTTGAAATTTGACATTTCATGAGCGATTTGATTTTCTTATAAATAATAACATGGAGTCATTATGATATGAGATACGAAAATGTATCGAACTCAGTAAAATAAGAGCCATTTTGTGTTATAGCCGTTCAAAAAATATTATGGCAAGTCCTAGATAGGCAAGATTCATCTTCAGTTCGATTTTGTGATGGCTAACTTTCTTTCTTATGGCATCAATGGTCTTGATATTAGTTCATCTCAGTAGGTGTACTGAGTTGAATATGGCCTCAATCAATTGGACGAGTCATGTGAGCTCCTGGAAGACAGGTAAACGATGTCAATGGAGATCTTGATGAGATTGCAGCCTGGGAAACTAACAACTTCAGCCCATTTTTATTGTTCAAGTGCGGATTTCAGTATGCCTGATATAACGATAACTGGTCCATTCTCACAAAGTCCACCATATTCATGCTTGTTTTTACCACTGATCAATAATTTATACTTTTATCCCTTAATTACTCACGCTAATTAATTCTAACTTTTTCCTGCGCGGTATATTTTGTACATCACCATGAATTCGACTTGTTTTCAAGTGAAACAAAAACGCAATTTTTTTGTTGACGGTGATTCAGATCGAACATTGATGCTATTGTTTCTATAAACATGTTGATTGAATTGAGGAGCTGACGAACAAAAAAAAACAAAATCTATTCCTAATCTTCTTCTGATTCTTCACCGTGGTCTGAATTATGGCAAGTTTGACATTTTATCACAGTTGTAGTATGTTCATTGCATACAAAATGTTGACATAATGAACACCTCATTGAAGTCACTTTGTTTTTAGTGCGTCCACATAATACACAACTAACGTGTTTGTATACAATATTGAATACTTAGATGATCTACCCCATTTCCCGCGTGGTGTATTCTAGGCACCAACGAGCACCAACGTGACAACGCTCCAAAATTTTCGTTCAAACACACACACACATAACTGAATTATTACATTCCAGACATGTTGGACATATGTTAGGTAGGAGTATAGAGCCACAAAAAAAATTCAACGATCGATGGTAGCAAGAAAATTGGCGCTGGTGTACAAAATACACAACCGCGAGAAATCAAGGAAAAGTCTTCCTGGCAGTAGAATCTTCACCAATAATTTTTCCAAGGTCAAGAATGATTTTGTTCGAATATCTATCAACAGGAGACAATGAAAGTTGATTTTAATTCTTAGTAACTGAGGTTTATCACAAACATTTTGGGAACAATAAAAACAATAATTCATTTTTCAACCATAACGTCATATTTTCAAATGAAACTGAGTAACTTTTGCCAATAGATATAAGGCACCTATTTCTTGCCAAGAAAAATAATCTCCAATAATTCCATCAAGTTCCTAGGAATTAAAGAAACTATCGCGATAATCCTGGCAACGTTAACAAAAACGAGCCATCTAATTGGATGAGAATGATTTTATGAAATTCCCAAGTATAATACATAATATTTCAGTTTCTTATTTCATGATTCAATTAGTCTGTATACATTTGTGTTCTACATTGAACATTTTTTCCACTGCACAGATATATTTGAATATATTTGGGATGATAACGAAGACATCTTTAACAGATCGAAAAATCCCGACTCGATGTGTTGGATTGAATTTATATTCACAGGAAAGAAATGTATTACTATGGAGGAAACCTATCCAAACTAGCATAATTTTCCACACTCGACTTTCTGAAAATTGTTGGAGGCAATTTTGACCAAAACATAGTAAAGATTTGGAAATGTTGATTAGGAATCTGTAATTCAATCAATGATCGAAGGATCCATAACTTCGCATTGTTTATATATTAAGTTGGTGGGATATCTCGTGTTTTCCATCATGATCAAACATAAGAACCTCTCTTGTAGTACTTCAAGTGGATTTATGTGTGTCCGCAGACTACTGCCCTACAAGAGAAATCCATATCGAAGATGACTTTTCACTAAAGAATTATATGAAATCTTTATTGACTTCATTGGTGGAGAACTATTGAGGATTTTTAATTTGTATGAAATTGTACAACGTTATTTTGTGACGTAATTGATATGTATGTCCCAGTACATGTATGACTCTAGATAAACTCCTAGGTATTTGATATGTTTCACAGCGTCAATTTTAAAAGTTTCACCTTGGAAATTCATGTCGGGTTGTTGAAACGTGGAATTTCCAGCCTTATTGGAACTGAAATGTAGCCAATTAGTTTTTCTATGTTTATTGTTGATAGCTGGCTGTTGAACCAGTTTTTCAGAATCCTGAAATCATTTTCAACCTTATGTTTCAACTCGAACCATGTTTCTGCTTCGTAGAAAATGGCAGTGTCATCGGCATATTCTATAGCAGTTCCTTGAGAATCGAGTGAACATAATTCATTGACATATAGATTGAATACAAGAGGACCAAATAAAGTTCCTTGAGAAATGCCATATTCATTTCAACTCAGATCACTCATTGTGTCAGATACTTGACTCCTATTTTTCAGGTAAGTTGTGAGCAGATTTGCACATTTTCCTCCCAGACCTACTCGCTTCAGTGTTCCAATGAGCAATTGGCCACTGACAGTATCGGAGGCCTTCGAAAGGTCAATGAATATACATAGACATGGACGCCCTCTTTCCAGGGATGTGTGTATATTTTCAGATAATGCAAAAACAGCATCTTTCGTTGACGTTTTTTCTTAAAAGCCATATTGGTTGTTGAAAATGAGTCCATACTTTGTTATGAATGATATCAATCTGTTTTTCATGAACCTTTCGGAGATCTTCGACATATATGTGATGAGAAAAATTGGTATGTAGTTAGTTACCACTGTCTTATCCCCTTTCCTAATAACTGGTATGACAATTGTCTGTTTGAATACATCATGCCAGATTTTTAAGTGTGTACTTTTTTTTTTCGCCGACGTGGTTGAAATCTTTTATAGACATCATATGGGTCCAATCCCACATATGATAGTGTGAGAGTCCCCTCCATGGTATATCCACTAAAAACTCTACCCCGTTGTAGGCTCCGACGCCACTTAGGCCTAGTGGCCCATTGTATCTCACCTACATGCCGTTATCCATTTTACCACATACGACTCATGGTGCCTTTTAAGGGCCACTTCAATATAAAAGACCCTTTTCGTTCAGGTTCCTGAAGATTACTCTTCCGATCCCTCTTCTCGTCTACCAAGAAGGCCAAAAGTTTTCCTTCTCCTACGAGTGACGGGGAAAGGGGTTGGTCCAGCCCTGTGGTGCCCCCTGCACAGGGCTAAGGCTGTTTACTCTGGGATGTCGCCCTGTTTCCCAGAGGCCCCGTAAGCAACACCATTCCTCGGTGCCATCCATCCATCGCCACGCGTTCCCACAGCTTGGATTAGGTTGCCAGAGCCTCGTTGACCAGTCCTCGACCACCTAGACAAACATCAGCAAATCGCCCCATCCCTGCCAGAGATGTCCACAAATTGTCCCATCTGGCAGAAGATAGCAAGGATGGTCCCAGAATGCTTCATCTGTCAAGCGGCCGCGGCCTGCCTTTCTCACACCACTTGATGGTGAGGTTGTGCTTGGAGGGGAAAAGGAAAAGAGAAGTTGGCCAAGGAAGGCCGATAGAAAGATTGAAAACGAAAGAGAAAAGAGGATATCACCCAAGACAAGTTGAAGTATGGTGAATATCCGGCTAGGGTACCTGGGGTTCACCATTCCCGTACTCACAAGATGTGAGCCCCTGAGGGGATTGCCAGAGCCTCGTTATCAATCTGCGGCCACATAAGCAGATGTTCACAAATTGCCTCATCCTCGCACTCAGATGTCCACAAAACTGTCCCATCTGAGTGATGACAGCAAAGATGTTCCCAAAATACTCAATCTGCCAAGCAGCCGCGGCTTGTTCTTCCCGCACTATATTGAGGTTGGGCTTTAGGGGAGGAGGAAAAGAGGAGAAGTAACCAAGGGAGGGGAAGGGGAAAAAAAGATTGGAAACTGAAGAGTGAAGAGGATACCATCAAAGACAAGTTGAAGATTAATGAGTATCCGGCTAGGGTACCTCGGGATTGCCATTCCCGTACACACAAGTCGTGAGCCCCTGAGGGGAGTATGTACATTTATTGAATACACATTTTTTTTATGTTCTGGTTCCCACGAAAAGGGATATCCTGTAATGTTCAGAGAACATCGTGAGTACCAAGAGAAATGAGGTAGGAATTGGTGTTCTTCTTAAATTTCTGGAGGTTATATGTCTTGTGGAACACCTTCCTTGGTAATGTGTTCCAGAGCCTCACTGTTCGTTGGATAAACGACCACGAAGGGGTGCGAAGCCTGAACTCGACGGGTTAATCTCGCGGGGACTGCCAATAGAAGAACAATTGTTGATATCTGAGAAGAGCATCGTCCATGAAAATGTCTATGAAATGAAGTCAGATCGCCAACTCTTTCACCGTGTTCCAGAGAAGTGAGTGAGCTTGTGAGCGAGGCAGCACCCACGAGACGAATTGCCCTTTTTTGGACAGAATCAAACAGTTTCAGAAAATGTTTGGGTGCTGCACTCTAAATATGGGAACAATATTCCAAGATCTGTGTCTATTCTTAGGATTCTTATCTTCACACCCTTGCCCAACTTCATGCTTTGTGGGGGTAGGTTTTTATTTTTGGAGTATCGATAATAAAATATCACAAATACTTCTTGAAGACTTGATTCCGACTGATTGTGATCGAATCGTTTCTGTTTCTGTCTATATAAATGCCTTTGCCCTTTTCGTCCAATTCGAAAAAATGCGTCTTATACATTGAATCCATGAAAATGGCACTCATACAATATTCCTCACGTGAGAACAGTTAACAACTGAAGAAATTCATCAATCTTTCGCTCACGAGTGATTCTCTGGGCGCCTTGACATAACAGGGATATAAATCTATTATGGATATCATAAGAGGTTTGAAACAGGTCGTTTCTGAGAAATGAATAATTCGAAGAATTATTAATCTATCATTATCGCATGTTCCATGATATGCCGACAAGTAAGTCATTCTCCATTTTCCCAAGAGATCGTGGATCGAAACCACAGGAATATAAATTTCAGTAGAACAAGAGGTGGAGAGAGGTACGATATGGAGTCTCGCTATCAGTTAACCTAATTGCATCCTTGTGGTGCACATACATGGAAACCACAGCAATATGTATACTCCAAACCACTCACTATTTCATCTACTGTGCGATTAGGATTGCTATCACTAGAACGAAGTTGTGTTTTAATGTCTCTCAACCTCTGAAGATTCTTGACTTGTGTTGAGAACAACTACTGCATTATAAGGTGTAGTGATGCCGTCGTGACAAGACGAGACAGATCCGTTTTCTTGTCTCGTCTCGTAAGAACGAGAGACATTTTTCCTCTCGTTTCGTCACTCTATATCTCAATTTTTATTCATTCAATCCAAACAGATTTTTTATGGTATGAATACAATTGATGTTATCATAAACAAACATCAATTTGGACAGTGCCGTGAATTTTATTGAACTAAAAATAGGTTGGCTTTTCATCAAATCATATCAGGAATATTTCATAGGCGAATATCTATAATGTTGATTATATATTCAAATTCTGATGCAATTCACAAAGTGCATAATGATGAACGAAAAATTGAAGCTATTGTTGAATATATTATCTCATTTCGTTTGATCTGAATTGATATCAACTCCTTCATTTCTAACAAGACAACAAGTTTTTTGTTGTATATACGGAAATGGCTCCTGACATATTCCTGATGATATATTGATATATTTTGAAACTTCCAACTAAGGAAACATTATACAGGGTGGGTCAATTTTTTTAGCAGCATGAAGGATAATATCTTTCTCAAGATGATAATCTCATGTATATGCGTAGCAGTCACGTTTCCGGTGTACATTAGGCGGTATCATGTTAATATTTTATTGTGTGTTCATTAAGTTTTGCCACTGACTCAATAACACATGTTATGAAAGCTTCCGATCATTCGATTTCTTCTAGTCCATTATTGAGAAATGTCGAATTGAGTTCGAAGAATGAAGTTTTCTCACAAGTGAATTATTCTTGGCATTTATCTCGAATTCTAGACAGATCTTGAATGACATACAAAAGGGCAAAAAATGATGGAATGAGAAAGAGTAGAATGATGTTTTCTCACAAGTGGATTATTCTTGGCATTTATCTCGAAATCTAGACAGATCTTGAATGACATATACAAAAGGGCAAAAAATGTCGAAATAAGAAAAAGGATCTGAATAAATATCTTAGTGAAAGCAGAGGCAGCACGTTACGAGTGCAAAAGGGTTCAATTAGGTATGTCCATCGGAAGTGTACCACAATATAAATAATCAAAGACTCCGAGTAGCTTTATATATAGGGTTCTTGAAGTGTAATATAGATGTACCAGATTTCAATTCATCATTCCGAATATATGTCAGGAGAAAAACTGAGAAAACGGAAATCGAATCTCGTACTCTAACATCCTGTATATCGGAAACGAAGCTCTAAAGCATATGTGTCCATAAATTCACCCCCCCCCCTGGTTAACTTTAGAACGGATGGGATTTTTTTTTCAATTTTTTCCTGCTTCAATGGTAGTTTCATTGCTACATATTGTTCCAAAAAAAAAAAACATGTATCCTCCAAAAAGGTCATTCGATTCTCTATACAACCTCAGAATCTCAGACGAAAATATTCATCCAAAACAAAATGGTGGATGATAACGTTTGAAATCTCACACCAGAATTCTTTCGACTAGATGGCTATTAAAGTGCTCGCATGTGATCTTCAAATCTCTATTGGCGTATAGAAAAGTTTTCTATCTATGAAGATATCAAATAAAGACATTTTGAAGAGAATAACATGGTAGTCACTTGGAATAAACATTGTTCTTTATTTTGAAAAATTATTTCTAAAATTTTGCAGAATTCGGAAAGGCAATCGAACAGAGGTATTAATTGACACTGGAAATGGAAGATCAAAGTGCAGTTTATATAAATTATTTCGCCCTTACATGGAACTATTTTATCATAGTTTTTTTCAAATAATATTTTGAATAGTATTATACATATTGGACTGCGTTTTCGTAGGGCTTCATGAATTTGTTAACATTTTGCAATTTGCTTCCACCGTTTAGAACTTATTACTTTTTTGTGACTAATGCGTTTGCAGGAACTTTTTCAAACTATCGCCTCATTTCTGAGATTATCGAATTGGGACTTTACCTATCTCTAAGCAAATGCATTGAATATAATTTGGCGCAAAGATCGTATAATACCATTGTGGCATCACTTTGCTGACATATTGAGTTTGATAGATTTTGACAGACCATCAAGAGCGTCGTCAGGATTACTTCCAGGCAGGTAAGTGCATTTGCTTCTTGCTGCTGACGCCTATGGAGACAATAATTTGATTTTTTCAAAATGGCACTCTATACAGGGTGTTGCCGGGTTCGACCGACAACGCTTGACAGGTGATAGCTCTCGTGATTTTATATCTACTAAGATAGAGACATACTGTCTTCAAGTATTCAGTTCTCGAGATACAGGAAGTTGAAGTGATGAAATGAAAATAGTTTCTTGGCAATTACTCAGGAATGAATATTTTTCATTCGGATTCGGTAAATGGTTTCATCTTCAAATGGGTCATTTCATGACCAGAAAGTCATTCTGGATATTTTATCTGGTGGTGCAGTAGAGAGGGTTGTAGTTACTGTTCCTCCCATATTCTCTTCGACACTGATGATATTCCGATAATTTCCAATTTCTTGAAATGATTGTTCAACTTCAACAAATACACGTCTCACAACGATCAAATAAACAATTCATCAGAAATTTTGATCCAAAATATCAGTTTGCATAGAAATTTTTCATACTTTATAATAGGTAGGTACGTTGTAGAAAATTTTGATTACAAAAATATTTGTTTTTTCATTCTGCATTCAATAATTCATCCTTCCTAGCAAAAGAATGAGATGTGGAAAGTATCTAATCTATCAACTAACAGGATACTATTTTTGTAATTTCATACTACTGTGATAAAAAATCACTATGCAAGATGTGAAGATGAGTTATCACCATCAACACCACCTGAGATTACAGACCTGGCGTGAGATGTGGAATTGAATCTATAACGAGAGGAGTCATGAACTCAACATCAACTCACATACAGTAGATTCATGGATTATAGACAGAAGTTGAATATAGAATCTTCTTCTGAGAATGTGCTGATTACTTTTCAGTGCTCACAAAGGAAATGAAACCGTCAACGTAATGGCCTACCTACCCGATAACATTGATTTGGCAAAATATCTGAAGTTAGGAGCTTTTTCCAAAAGGCAGTAGGATGGCCGAAGAAGCTAGTCGAGAAATTCGATTCCAATGTTTCAAGAAGTTATAATTTCAAAGGGAAACCACGTCTCAAACATGTACCCCTTTGAAGGATATACTCCATGTAAAACTATCGTAGAGATGATCTTGTGTATCATTTAGTAGGTATATATTATCACACTCCACTTTGAGAAATGATTTTTTTTTGACCACAGATTAAAATGTTTGTACTTGTAACAATTTCCTATCTAATGAACTCATTGACTTCAGATCTCAGAATTATAGGAAAAATATATCTGAAAAATCATAGTTCTGTTATACTGTTCATTGAGACATATTCGAATAGAAGTTTTCATCAGCAATTCTACTATAGTGGATGGGGATACGACTATGGAGATATAGTCAAAAACACACTTCGATTTTCTTCATGAGTGACGAGTGTGACTGCCAGGCAAAAATTATCTATTAATTCGAAGATAATTTTTCGTCACACGCAATGGAGCGAATGGAAATGTTATTTGTCTACTTCTTCGTAGCCTCTCAAAGTGTTAAATAAAATCCAGTTTCATTCGATTGAAAAATAAACTCATCCAAAAGTGGTTTTTCATCTCTTGGGGCACAATCAATATAATTTTCGGAAAACATCGTGCGTATTAAGGAAGGATAAGAAGAGGAGAGATGTATTGGAATTTTTTTCGAAGATCGTGAGATCTTCTTGGATACTATCAGTACTGAAGAATACATCATCTGGCAAAATGTTCGACGGCTATGCCATTCAATAGATAAACATGTTCTGGTGAAGATTTGTTCGACAAATCTCAAAGTTGATGACGAAAGGATATGCAAACTGGGCGTATCGAGTTTATATGACTGGTATAGCTCGTGATGGACTGATAGCAGAGAGTTCTGAATCTCGGAGTTGAAGAAAGCCTTTCAGTACAACAGAATCATCGAATCAATTCCATTCTCCTGCACCATACTAATGATTGAGATTTTGCTGCAGCTTTTTCCACATGTTTCAGAAATAGATGCCGCAAACAATTTTTTGTGAGGATGACGAATATGTTATCACCAAAAATTGAGAAAAAAGGAATACCTATCTACCTTTCCTCCCTATTTTCCGAAGGTATGAACGATGTTTCTCGAGTGTATAACAGGAATTCCCTCAAGTGCGATAGGAAAATGAATCATCAGTCGTTGTTGCAGATTGAGGAATTGAGAGTTGAAGAAGCCTATATGCCTAGGTGATTCATAACAAAATGAAAGTGACAATTCCATCTGATAGGACTGATTCAATACCTAAAGTTGACCTGAAGTTGTAAACATAACATTTTTCCTCCAGAACAGGTGAGTTTTTCAGACCTATCGCTGTTGAGGGGTTTGTCTGACATTGTTCTATGTTTTTCTCTCACTTTAGTGCTTCTATGTAACAATAACGCTGATGATGAAGCTTCAAAGCTTCGAAACATGTCCCTGTTAGTTTGCTTACGATAAAGTATAGTTTTGGTGGAGTAGACTGTAAGAATTTTGTCCTGTCCTATTGACTGAAAGAATATGAATCAGTTAGGGCAAGAATTCGATATTATTGATGAAATGGTCAGAATCATTCTAATTCGAGAAACGATTGCTCAAATGGTACGCCCCTGCTATTTCATAACACCACTTGTCGATGCCCGATAAGTGTTTATTGTAGTTTAATGATCGGTGGACTTGAAGCGCTCGCGGCGATAGTCATCCTTCCCCTCTCCGACACATGAACCGGATACGGAAACCGTTGTCTGGTGATGTATCATTCGCTAGAAACCATTGCACAAATCCCTTTCTTCTGCACTTGTTTCCGGAGCGAATGAGCCTCCAATGTTGTCCGCATTAGGGGGCTACTGTAGAATAAACTGACAGACACATAGTCGTAGTGCATATACAGTATGATGCTACTGTGAAATAAACTAACAGGTTGAAAGTCACATTGCATATACAGTATGATGCACAAATGATAATGAAATATCCACCTGACTTTGGATATGGCCAAATAAATATAACCTCAACAAGAGTCAACCATTTCCTTGTCTTCATTCTATCAATATTTCCCAATATAGAGAATATATAACCTCATTCTGAGGAAGAAGGGTTCATTATCTTGTTTGGATAGTTTGAATTGATCAATCTGAGAGTAATAATTTGTATGGTCCAAGAAACCCAATCTTGACTCAAAGGCACAAGATCTGTTTGAATGTATACATAAATTTACTCACCCCAGAGACATGTTTTTGATTGAGAAGAATGAATAATCTTGAACTAGAGTAATTGCACTAAGATAATCACTCCAAATTTGATCGGATATTTTTCGATTCTTTCTACAAATGAGAACCAGTTCTTGTCAATAATCTATTTCTCGACTCGAGAATAGGTGTTGTTTGACACTCAACCCAAAATAACAACGGAAATTCGATCTTGAATTTGTTGAAAAAACAAAACCTGAATAACATTCACAAAATACAACTAAGGCTATGAATGTTTTTCTTAGGTTTATAATAGGACAAATCTTGATTCCTTGAAATATCACTACGAAAAAATATAACCACGTCCAATGAAGACTTGCGGCAATTGAGATATTTCAGAAAAAATTAAAGGGAAGTATGAAAACAATGAGAGTCAGTTACAAGGAGAAACTAATTCTAGACCAATGATAATATCGAAGCAGAACCGAAACATTATTTTTGATCAGCAGAAACAGAGGCTCTGGTAAGACATATAGAGAACAAACTCACATATAATCATTCTGATAATCAATATCAGTCTCAGAAATGCAATATTCAATTCTAGTATAGGTTGATAATATCAAATCAATCCAAAACAATGATCTTGAAGGATTATTGGTATAGCTATTGCCTTATTGAATCCTTTTTATTGATAAATAGTCTGCTATTTGGTCCCTAATTCTTCTTTCTATTGCAATATCTGATTCCGATTCGGGTAGGATATAAAGAGATTCTGAATGGCTAATGTTTTGTTCTGAAACAAAAATATATGAACAAATATTTTCAAATTCAAAGAAAGACATGACCGAGCAGTTTTTGTCAAAATTAAATGAATGAATATGTATCGAGCTGTCTTATTGTCTAATTTTCAAATTTCCCATAGAATCATCGAATGTTGAGGTTATTTTCTCACAATGAAGCAATATCTCTTCTGCTTAGAATTTAGTGCTAACTAGAGGTCTCTTCAATACACATTCAGTGAAATAGTCGGTATTGAATACCAAACGTTGAGTAGAATAGGCGCCAGTTACTACATTCATCAGATAATACCACTAGAAAGTTGTACTAAACTAAACTATGAGTATCATACTATTTTGTAGTGGTAATATCTAATATAGTATAGTTTTATATAATGTTGTAGTGGTATCTTTTTTTTTTTTCAGTGCAAATATCTTCTATCTTGTGCGGTACGCACACTATTTATAAAGAGAACAATTAATCACAGCGTGTCATACAATGGTCATCAGAATGTCATGAGTTTCAACCCTGAATTTTATATGAATCCTATTTGGTTTAATTATTGTACGAAAAACTTTGATGAAGATATATGCAGACATACCTCCAACTTGAACGTTAGGCCATAGTCTCCGATATTGAACTACTGATGTGAAGAAAGTACTCCACTTATTTCAGTAATTTCACAGCCTTGGCTGATTGCCTAGCCTCGGCTATAAAACGCCAGCCGCGGCATCAAATCTTGTGCTTTCCTGCCTACTAAAACAAATTACTATTAATGTACAACTCGCAAACTGCTTGAATGTACCAAGTAGGTTGATCTGAACGAACTTCTGGACATTTCATTCATTTCTTGGTACAATTTGATTACATCTATTGACTTCAGAAAGAGAAGAGACATTTCTTGGGTATGAAATGAATAATTGTGAGAAATTCTAGAGCAACAAAAATATTGGTGAATGCTATTCTTTATTCTTTCCTAATTCCATAGAAATGAAAATTGAAATGTTACAATGTAACATATAATTTTATTTCCTTGAAATGTCTATTATAATATTATTCGAATGAAACATATAAGTCTTTGTTTTATGCACTATCATTCGAAATCTTTCTTTAGTCAATATCACGCAGAAGTATAGCTGAGGATTGTAGGACTAATAACTTTCGTGAATTTTCCACCGGTCTATTGCAAAAACGATATCCAAAGCCTTTGCGCACTCTGGGTCTTGTGGTGACCGTACTTCTTCCAGTCAAACTCTCTTCAACTGCGATTATGACTTCGTTGGTAGAGATTGCTGAACCTTGAGGTTCTGTGACTCATAACAAATTAGAAATAACAACAGGTCAAACACATATTGGGTATTATATAAAATCTCGAGGTCACCGTATATACAAGTTGAATTGGATATTTCGTTTCAGACTCGTCAAGAGCGAACAATTTTACATCTAGTATTCTCAGTAGTAGTACTATGAGTTCTCCAAAATATTCGGGTTATACAACGATAACTTGTCGTATAGTCACAAACAGTGTCAGTTCAAACAGTTGAGATAATTCGCGAAGTGGCAGGATAAGTCTGTTAAAATGACACGATTTGTAATTGTGCAGGAACTTCGAGATGTATAATCTTGAAGATTTTGAAGCTCTAATTGTATTCAATGCGATTATTTTTTGAGAATTTCTGATCTTCTGTCAGAGTTTCTTTCACGAAGCGCTCTGTTTCTATGTTACAATACGAGTTGGTTACAATAGAAATAATCCTAACTTCCTGATTGGTTGAATTATCATTATACGAGGTAGCTTTTCTCAATTGCATGTTTTGATTGGTTTAGAATACGCAGAAAAAAATCACGGTAATGTCTAGATGTTTCGCAACTCTAGTCTACCTCAAGCTGTATAAAATCTGAACTCGGTTTCTTACCTTCTATATCATAATGAATCAGGATTGAATTTCAAATGGAATGGAGATTTGACGTCCTCTTTCTCTCTCGGCAATTATGAGAACAATTTCTTTGTGCGCTAATTCTTCGGTCATTCGTGAACAATGAACTATCGACTGATTCCTGGAGTCATCGAGTCAAGTATTTGGAATATATCAATTTTTGATCGAAAGAACACACATGGAATCCGTGGAATTCGTGAACCAGATAAATAGTTACGATCAGACATCTGATAACATTGTGGACGAACATTTTCCCGGTCTGTAAAGCACCTCCTCTGGGTCTTCTTGTGACCGTACGCTACTTCCAGTCAAACTCTCTTCAACTGCGTTTATGACTTCGTTGGTAGAGACTGCTGAAGCCTGAGGTTCTGTGACTTATAACAAATAAGAAATATCAACAGGTCACACACATATTGGGTATCACTCCAGCGTAAGAGTAATATATCAATCAACGGTATCACATAAAATATCAAGGTCATTATTATGTACTGAATAGTCTTTATTAGATTCTTCCAATTCATTGACAATTCTGTATAATTTGTGACTTCTGTCACCTTGCATAATAATACTGAGTGATCAAACCCAACACTTCCCCCCTAAAGAAATGAACAATATATAACATAATTTTATGAATAATTCAAACGCTGAGGTTCTGTTCGTTTCCTGCCGGATCTTCTCAGGCATTGCGATGAGATCTCAACTGGTGTAGTTGAACCAAGCTGTTGTGGACTATCTGCAATAGTTCGATCATCCTGGTCTTGCTGATTATCGATTCCCATTTCAGATGCACATGGGACACCACCTCCTCAAACGCATCAAATTTGCTATACTGACACTATCTGCATTCGGTATTTGATCACCGGCTGAGTTTTCTTCTGTATTCTGCATTATGTTCTGATTCTTTTACCTCGTCGCCACTATTATGTACTGAATAGTCTTTATTAGATTCTTCCAATTCATTGACAATTCTGTATAATTTGTGACTTCTGTCACCTTGCATAATAATACTGAGTGATCAAACCCAACAGTCATCGTATATACAAGTAACCTAGAATATTTCGTTTCAGTGTCGTCAAGAGCGGACAATTTCACATCTAGTATTCACAGACGTGATACTATGAGTTCTCCAAAATATTCGGGTCATACGTCGATAACCTGTCGTATAATCACAAAGAGTGTCACTTCAACAGTTGAAATAATCCGCGAAGTGCAGGATTATTCTAATGAAGTGAAATTATTTGTAATTGTGCAGAAAGTTCGAGATGTATAACCTCGAAGGTTTTGACGTTCGAATTGTATTCAATGTGATTATTTTCCTAGTATTTCGGAACTATAAAGTATCGGAATTTTTGGACGCGCTTTCTTGTATGTCGCAATATAAATTGGTTACTATGGAAATTATCATAAATTCCTGATTGGTGGAACTACTCTATGTATATCCACGTAAATTATCGTTACACGAGGAAGCTTCAATGAAATGGACATTCTGATTGATGGTTTATAATACGAAGAGAATAATCACGGGAATGTGTAGATGTGTTGCAACTCCAGTCTACCTTGAGCTATATAGAATCTGATCTGTGCGCTAATTTTTCGGTCATTCATGATCAATGAACTATCGACTGATTCCTGGAGTAATCGAGTCAAATCCTATATCCATTTTGCAAAAGACTGTATTTGAAAAATATCTATTCTTGATCGAAAGAACACACATGGAATCCGTGGAATCCGTGAACCAGGAAAATAGTTACGATCAGGCATCTGATAACATTGTGGACGAACATTTTCCCGGTCTGTAGCTCAGCTCCAATTTATTTCGTCCAATCTACCAATGCGATGAAATTTTGTTATCTTTGCTACTTGTAGCATACCAGAACGACACCAACTGTATCGAATTGGTTTTTGAAGTGCCCGTTATCCGAATGAGTATCGCTGACTGCGTTCAAATATTGAATTCGCTGGAATTGGGAGCCGTGGGAGTACGGGGAGTTGATACTGGTGAAATTCACATTAACTTGCATATGGGTAGGCGTATAGTCACGTTTTATTGAGTTTTTGTGCATGCACAGATGTGACGGTGGTTTTATCCGATCAATTATGTAAATGTGCTGTACCGGGTGTTAGAAGCCGTATTTTTTTCAATATAATGAAATATGAAATTCATTAAAAAAAAACTGATTGAGTCACGCCTCAGTCGAATGAGTGAAGCTAGTATAACAAAAATATTTTGTCCGCAACCGTCCGGCAAGTGCTCACTTTTCGGACGCTTTTTCTTCGAGAGAGTAGCATTTTTCCAGCCTAGTCCGGGAAGTACGTATTTCCCGGAATAGGCCGGAAATTATCGTATCGTTGTTGTCACTGTTTCTATGAAAATCTTGGTAAATATGGTTTCGATAAATGCAGATGATATTTACCATTCGACATCAATAAATTTGCGTATTTAGGAGTCATATTTTCCTTCTCAGGTCTTTTTCTTGAAATGGTAAAGACTATTGTTGCCAAGGCGAAACAAGCTCTTGGAGCTACTATGAATTTCATGACCCAGTCCAAAATGACGTCGTGGGACGCGAGAATGAAACTATATAACTCATTCTTCTCTTTCGTATTGTGTCGGAATTTGGGGCCTTCGGTATACTGACTTACTGAAAAGAATACAAATAGCATATCTCAAGAGACTACTTTGTTCAGCAAAGAATACTCCAGATCATATTGTTAGATTGAAAACTTTTACGAGAAAACTGAGTCTTGTAGTTCTGAAGTCTGTCCTTTCTTGGTTAAATAAAATTGAAACTATGAATGATTCTCGCCTCCCTAAAATATGTCTTTTACGTCTGATACAGCTCTCCACGACAGAATCTGAATTCAATTGGGTGAAGCAAATGCATGATTACTTTTTCACTCTAGAAAGACGGAATTTATCAGAGAACCTTCTCAGAACTGATTTTAAAAAACTATCTCCCATCATTATCACTTCCTATCAATCGCTTTTACTCCGAGAGGATAAGATTAGGCTATCCCACTCAGAATATCCTTACCTGTATAAATTATTCACTGATGAAAATGGTCCAATCTCATCCATCAGACTAATTGCACAGTAAAGAACAGCTCTGCTGATAATTATTTTCTGACATTGAGAGCCAATGGCTCAACTCATATTATAAAAATGGATCAAACTTGCTCTATATGCAATTTAGGTAGAAATGAAACAATGTCTCACCTATTCTTTGAATGTCCCATTTATGAAGGACTGAGGAATTTGTTGCAGCCACAGATCACAGACATGAATGATCTATTAGAAACCCTCAATACTGGCACTCCTGAAAATCTACAAAATGTTGTACATTTCCTAGCAGGCCTTCTGAAGCTTCGAACTTTTGTTCTGAATGAATAGTAACACCGATGTATTTATTATAGTCTTTACTTTGATATTGTATTCTGATATTAACACTTTCTGAATATCAGCTCTGCATGTTTATTCATCTTTCTCTTCATGCTTGTGGAAAACATTATTGCCATAATATTTTTCTTCAATTCAATTTATTTTTTCTTTCTGCTTTATTACTGTTATCAGCCAGGTATACCAAACACAAAACTCATTGTTATAAGAATTTTAAATTCTTTAGGAACAATGAGTGAGTGAGTAAGTAAGTAAATAAGTACCATTCGACATGAAATCAGTTGACATTTTTATTTTCGAAGGTTTGGTTGCAATTATCGCAATGAACTATCGAGAGCAGCTGCGATTTTCCGATTTGTGATTTTTTTAATATTTCATTATTTTATATTTTTTGAGTCGACCATAACAACATCAGTTGAGAATAATTTCATTCAAAGTCAAGAACATTTGTGCAATCAACTTGAACTTTCTTAAGAAATCACTTTAGGTTTGTTGAAACGATATTCAGCTTAACTTCAAAATTTCGCAAACCATACTTTTGACAAGCTGAATCATCATTAGATGAGAAGTTAATGTCACCAAACTGTCTTAATGTTCACTGTCAACCCTCATTTGTTTTGTTCCTTGGGTATTCGTGATTAATTCAAATGATATCATTGTCGATTGATTTGTTCAGCATTTTCATAAACATTTCAAATACAAAATGTTCACATCAAATGAAAGTTTTCGAAGTTGCGAATTATCATTGATGACGTTTCACCTTGTTGAAAATATGGTTCGCGAGATTTTGAGGTTAAGATGAATCGTTGCAACAAAGCATAAAGTTTGTGATTCCCGAAAAAATTTAAATCCAAGGTAATTGTACAAATGTGCTTGAATTTGAACATAGGTAGATATGATCCACTGATTTTGTCATGATTAATTCATGGAAGTGTTTAGGGTGAATATAAAAAAATTACGAATTGGGAAATTATCACCGAAAAAAAAATTGAAAACTCAAATATGTCTTAGGAGGCCATGTTTCAATGATTTGATATGACTCTCAATTGCGAACAACTTTTCTCATTACCATTTTGCTGAATTTCCTGAAATAAGGGTACTTTACTCTTGAACAATTTTTATATTTTTTGACCTACCCTGTATGCTGTTTGACTTGCTACCATTTTGAGTGCAGGTTAAATGATCGATGAACATGTACCAACTTCCAGCACTATCTGTGTTGTGCAATTCATTGAAAAGATTTCCATATGTCCCATATGACCACACTGTATAGAAACGAGCTATGAAAAAAAAATCCCTCCTGCCAACCTATACAAACTAGGAGGAAATTCATTATTCCAAGAACTTCCATCATATGTGAGCTTCATTTGATTCGCTATATGTATGTTGAAATTCAGAAAAATATAAAAGTTCATCAGTCAGTGCAAATATTGATACATTCAATTCGAATTCCATGCTTTTCTGATCTCTATGAAATCAAAATAGCAAATTTTGCAGAATCCAATGGCATAAAAGCACTTCGATAACTTCATCAATCATAAAGATATCAACGTGGAAACGAAACATTTTTAGTAAATTTGTTTCTGTTTTTCTATCGTGAATACTTCCAGAGTACTAGAAGATGTCGGAAAATACAATTTTATATTCCTTATTATATGTCATGCTTCAAAAACCTACCATGTCTGACCTGGTTCTACGCATAAATATAAAACAACTTATGGTCTCAAACTCACTCACCAAATGCACAGGACGACTTTTTGACGACAATTGGAATCTTGATTTGGAGATGGTAGGTAACAATAATCGCAGTATATGACTGCGATTATTGTTACCTACCAGCTATTTGGCACTCTACTTACAACCAACCAGATTTCAATCGCGGCATTCATGGTGTTCAAGAGATGAATTCATATTTTCATGAAAAGAGCAAAAATCGAAATACGAATCAAAAATATGAAATCGAAATCACATGATCAATGACTCCACTTGTTAGTTCGGAATTCTCGGAAATCCAGTTGACTTCCTGTGAGGTCAGGTTGTGAAATTTCAGTCACCCTTGGCCATTGCGATTGTAGATGAGTGGAGATTCGGTGAAAATGTTATGGTATGGCATGATTTTATCACGGACATGCAGCATTCGATGCTCTTGTAGATTTCCAATGACTATTCACGAACTTCCTCAACTTGTCAAATTTCGTGAAAATTAACTCTCTATAAATTTTTGTAGGTTTACTTGGAAACAGTGGATTTTGACACTGCGACAGGAATTATTGATGTAATTGAACAGAATTATATTGCAGAACGCAGATGGATTGATAAGGAAACTTCTCGAATAGTTCGTGAAGAATCCTATTGAACTGTTTCAATGATTCGTCTTTGGCTCCTCATGAAGCTCTAAGTGTGTATGAGAGAATATTTTCTGAATACACTGAATTTGTTTGTTTATGTTGACCTATATTTTCATTTTTTACCAATATCTTGTAACAATTTCTTGTACCAATATGTTGTACCAATATCGTACCGATACCTTGTAACAATACCTTGTACCAAGAGGAACTACAAAATGGATAATTCTCTATAAGAAATGATATAAAGTTGATTTACCTAAAGCGTTAGAATTTGCAATCTTCGAACTTCAGGAGTGTCAGAAAAATATTGAATATTCCGAATGGTTCTATGTATGCATAGAGCTCACAGTGGATTTTTTCTCCATATGGGACTCGGATCGTCTAGAAAATCAGTAATGATTATGAGCAGAATCGAATTTTGTGAGAAAATGTCGAAAGAGATTCGATTTTCAAAAACATTTGTTTCAGCGATGAATAAATGCCTCATTTCGACAAATTCATTCATAAAAATGATTGTTGATTCTTGGTCAATGAAGTGGATTGGCAAGACAAAGAATAGATTGACCGGCTATACAGCGTGTCCATTTAGTGCGTAATTCTTCGATATTTCGAGAACCATAACCTATAGAGAAAAATTTTGGAAAAAAAACTTTTTCAGTTACTAAAGTTGCACATTTCAAAAATATTTTAAACATTACTGGGTGTTTAATAAAAGCGGGGCAACTCGAAGAAGAGTTTTTTTAAAGGGAACACCCAGTATTGTTCATTCGGAATTAATTCCGCCGAGGTTCACCTTCACATCGCTTTAAAAAAAAATTGAAATCGGTTGCGGCGTTGCCAAGTTTATAATTGATGAATCTATTTTCACCATTATTGAAGAGTCATGTTGAATTGGGCATGGTATATTCATTTATTCAAATTCTGAAAATATTTTTGGCATACGGTAGAAGCAAGGTCCCACGTATACCAATCCAGTGATTTCGCGACATGTTCTCCAACAGGGTACCCCATTTTGCAGTTAGAAATTTGCAAGATTCAGATGACATTCATCAGAATTTTTCAAATTGAACACCCTGTATTTTTAAACAAAAACTCATTCCGACATCTTTCGCCTTTTTATCGCTGGAGAAGAAAATTGGAATCGGCTGCGATGTTGTCAAGTTATGGATAATTTCCTTATTTTTACTACTATTTCGGGGTAATTTGTACGTTATAGTTCTTTCATTCATTTGTATTGTGGAAATATTTCGTTGCTACGGTATAATCAAATTTGTTCATTGAATATTCATATCTTTTTTCACAATAGGAACATTTACAGGCTCTCCAAGTTTGAATTATTTTTGGAATATACTTAAATTTGTGTGATGATCTGTCATTTCTGTCAAACATCGCCACAATCAAATATATCTTGGATTGATTCGAAATGTTGCTGACTTTCCTCCCAAAAGCCGCGTATAGTAGAGACATATTGTTTGTATTATAATGTTTACCTCCTTCAAGTTAAATGGAAATTTGGATTGTGGTAATAACGACAATAAAAATGGCCCAAATTTCAAAGAATTGACCTAATTTTCACAATTCGCATTTTCATTGTTTGTATTAAAGAAGTTGTTTCAAAGACAGGCGTTGCTTTTGGTATGTTTGTTTGTTTCACATATTATTTAAATCATAAGTAACAAGATTACGGAATATTTCAAATTTGGACGATGCACATATCGCAAAAATGATCTATGTAGAACCTCAAATGTCATGTGACAAGCAAATATTCCCACACCAAAGAAACCATCATGACGTACAAATTACCCCGAAATAGTTGTAAAAATAAGAAAATTACTCATAACTTGAAAACGCCGCAACCGATTTCGATTTTTTCTTCAACGATGAAAAGGCGAATGATGTCGAAATGAATCTGTGAAGAAAAATACAGAGTGTTCCATTTGAAAAATTCCTATGATCGGCGTCTGAATCAATATTCAGAATGTAAATTTTAGCACCCTGTGAAGGATTATCTCGCAAGATTGAATGAATTGGTATACGTGAGATCTTGCTACTACTGTATGTCAAAAATATTTTGGAAATTTCAATAAATAAATATACCATACCCAATTGAACATGACCCATAAATATTAGTATAAATGAGTTTATCAATTATAACTTGGCAACGCCGCAACCAAATTATTTTTTTTTACAGCGATGTAGAGCTGAACCTTAGCGGAATGAATTTCAAATGAACAATACTGGGTGTGCCATTTAAAAAAACTCGTCTTCGAGTTGCCCCGCTTTTATAAAACACCCAGTATTGTTGGAAATATTTTTGAAATGAGCAACTCTTGTAACTGAAAAAGTTTTTTACCTGAAGTTTTTCTCTTGTTATAATTTATTTCGAGATATCGAAGAATTACGCACTAAATGGACACACTGTATTTCCAGATTTGTCAACTCTTCACCATTTTCTATGGGACCACATGGAAACAAAGGTTCGATGAACTCTATCAGAAAATACACCACACTGTTTAACCACTAATCAAACCGATTTTTCAAACGCCTCGACACATGTTTCGCTAACTATGTTAGCATCTTCAGGAGGAGATTGGAACTCTACCAGAAAATGTTGATGAATTTGAATGAATAATGTCATCAGAATGAGAACAAATCGATGGGAGATCCTTTCAAGAAGTTCGTGAAGAATCCTTGTAAATGAGCTGAACTATGCCCTACAGAAGAATAAAGGACATGTGAACAACTATTGATTCTGAAACCTATTATGATCTAGGACATCTGTAACAAAATCTCATATATTTAGTAGATATCCAAGATAATTTTTGTTGAAATCAATTATTTTTCATCTGGCTACGTTCAATCTTGTTGGTGACGGGTGTCATTTGAAATTATGCAGAAATTCGAGAAGACCACCAATTCCTACCATTTTTCCCTTGGTTCCCACGATTTTCTCTAAACATTACAGGATATCCCTTTTCGTGAGAACCAGAACATGAAAAAAAAGAGTTAGGAATGTTTAAAAAAATTAGCGCTCAGCATTTATTCCAGGTGTTATCTGAAATGAAACTGTAAAAATCAATGGCCTTATATTCAATCAAGATGACAATTGAACTTCTTCATCAGGGATATCTGATCGATAGTATTCAACGAAATTCATTGTTTCGGAACTTCTTTCCAATCTGTCTTGACAAATGTGATTTTAATTGCTCCCTGCAGATCAGACTGTCTTTCTCTCCACCCCTATTATCCTTCCTTACAATAATTGGGAACGAAATGAAATCGGATCTGTCCAATCAGTTGAATTGGACTAAATAGTTTTCTCTGACGAATATCTCAGTCTGGAAGTTGATGGTGAGTTTGAGAATACTGAGGACACAACCGTATAGTGCTGAAGAAACATAATATTTTTCGATGGAAATATGCAGAATTATCATCTAATGAGGCAAACATGAGTATAGTTTGGTCATTGTATCTTCTGATCGATTGAAGTTGTATACACATGAAAGAGTTCCATTATTGAATTGAATGAGGTGTGTGTATATTTATACTCTTAGTCACTCACAATCAGAGCACTTTTGATTTTATTTGTCGATCCTGTTCAATTCCTGAATAGAGGGTATAGACAACTGTACTCAAAGAAATATTGATAATCGAGACAGTTTTCACAAATAATCTGAATATTTATGGATTGAGCACACTTTCAAATAGGCAAGTATTGAATTTTATATCGAGAATATTAATTTTATTTTGTTAGTTTCAATCAATAGTCATAGATTTCTGATGGATTCATTTCTTTGATCGATAGTTTAACATCTCTGGTTCAACCCATAGAATAGGAACATCAGGAACTGACAATATGTGGACGATTCTTATTCTAGAAGATTTCGAATTATCAGTTCTCAATGTAGAATTCTAGTATACTCATTTATCTCAGACGTAGTGTAATTTGATATCTCAATATGATTTGATTGTTTCCTTCATCTTGAAGCGCATGAAAGAAAATTTCTATAATTTGATACCAACTCATCTGAGAGAATCATCAATACAGGGTTCATTCGAATTTTCTGACAGAATTGCTCCCTATTATTCAGACAGTAGGTTATGATGATGTTGAGAACATTCAGATGATGAATAGGAGTGATAAGATGTTTCGCTTCGAATTGAGTGAAACTATTCAATTTCGGAATCATGCACTCATGGAATATCATTGACAAAGTTATTGTCGGTAAGTAATGAACCTATCTTCGATCACTAATTTGTTAACTTGTATTCAAACTACCCCATTCAGTATTTTTATGCAATTCTATGAAGGAGTACTTTTGTCAATGGTAACCACTGGCTATACAGGGTGACGAACAAACATCTGCAAAATAGTGAACAATTCTCCATACTCCCAATTTGATGAGAAATTTTCGAGATTTTTTTCAAGAAATTTTTCATATGATCTCAAGCATATTCCTCGAAATGATCCCGCGATTTCCCTCTTATCATTCTAGATTTTCGAAAAAAAGATTTTTTTAAATGTGATAATTGTACTACTGACCAGAAATATTCTTTTTTGTAACACAAATATCACAGATTATTTCTTGAATGATCTATTGTGACCTTCATCGTATGGAATCTTATATTGTTCATCACAAAGTTTGGCAACAATATTTGAAGAATATTATTATAGTCTTGGATTGAGAAATGCTGGGCTGTGTGCACGTGAATATATGATGATTCAATTAGATATCCAAATCAGCAATTTGTGCACTATCTTTTCAAGCAGTTTTCCACAACACTGAGAACACCAATGGTTTCTTTCTTGTCTTTTCATATTCCAGAGTTGGAGTGATTTCTTGATGTTCCAATTTCATGGGTTGTGGAAGTTCTCATTAGACTTCTGACTTCCTCTGCAGTTGGAGGCTTGAGTTTTCACAAAGATTTTCGAGAATAACTTGTTACAAACCGGATTCTCAAACTTTTTCGTGTTGATAGGTTGTCAGACAGTTGAATTTGTTCAACTTTTGCATACATCTGGAATAACTTATGTGAGCTCTCATTAGACTCAACTGGGTTTCCCTCGTGTATTCACTTGTTGAATTGTTGCATTTCGATAAACCAGACTATTGAGTGACATGTTACTTAGGTTCTCATTTGACCAACAAAACATTCGCTCCTTAGGGACTTATTATATTTCATAATAAACATTCTTGATTTTCCTTTGACACATGTCATGTCATGCATGTCAACTTCAAATTTGCCTCCATTAGTTCAGTACGTTCAATGACAATTAAATCAAGGTCCGTCACCCATCGAGTTCACTTCAACACGACATGTCGCAGCGACAATGGCTGCTTAAGAAGATGTAATCCATATTTTACCCCCTTTTGGAAAACACATTTCAATTTGTTTGTTACGTATTCAACCTTATTGTCGTTAGTTTTAAAGTGGACCAAAGATATTTTCATGGACGAATTTTCCTGTGAACCTGACGAGTGAGTAACCTCACTTTTATCAATTTTCAAATTCATATTTAACAATTTCAAATTTTGATTTTATTATTTTTTTTTCAAATCAAAAGTTCATCAAAGAGTAACAAGTCACCAATTCATTCTTCAATTCTTCACTTTTGCAATATTGAACAAATTTCCAAAATTTTTTTCAGAAAACTTTTCCAAAAATTTCTTTTTAAATTTTTTTTTTCGAACTTTCAATTCCAATTTCTTTCCAATAGCTGTAATCAGATTAGTTATTCACAGGTACGCACTGATGATGACTTAACAGTCGAAAGCGCTCTGCTACGAATATTGAATAAATTATCTCGCACGAAATACAAATCTTCCCTTCTTTGGTTTTTATTGGATTCACTTTGACTTGTGATTTAGCACTTTCCAAAACTTACGGAAATTTAGGAAAGTCTTTCTTCACGCAACAGGTTGCGTGAAGTGAAATATTACATAACTGGTTATGAATTGTTCATTTCAACACCAGTTATCAGATGGAAATATGGATTCACGGAGAGAATAGAGCATGTTGCGCTGCTTCCTAAATATCACTAGGGAAATGCGAACATGGGTCAGTTATTTTCCACTAATGAAAAGATCAAACGAGTCTATTTCGTGAATTTCGTCGCTGACTTATTATTGTTTGACGGAATCTTCAAGGTGACGGACGAAGTCAACTAGCCGACTAAATTTTTCATATACAAGGTGATTCTAAAATAGGTGGTCAAACTTTGGGAGTATATAGAGTGAGTGAAATAATTACGAAAACCTCGGTAACATTTTTTTCTGAAGTGCCCCCCAAGAAAGATACAGCCCCTCAAAGGGGGGCCCCGGAGAATGATTTTGTACTATTATCGCCAACACCTTGTAAGATGAAAATCTAAAATTTTGTTTATCCACTAACTACCCAGTGCCGGTTCGAATGGAGTTAAAATCACCTAAAAAATTAAATACAGGGGTGTGTCAAAACAGGGAGGTGGGGGGTAAAAATAACCCCAACTTTTTTGTTCATCGCAATTTCAGTTTTTTTACATGAAATTATGAAATCTCATGGCTATCAACATAGAAAAGGATCTCTTGTTGGATCTCGATAAACTGAACCATTAGCGAATAAAATTTAATTTCATTTAAATTGCAATTTTGGTATGCACTTAAGTTTAATTATCTAGTTCAAATCTTGCAACTGAATTTTCACCTACTTCTAATCGTCTGATCAATTTCGAATCTGGCAGATGACAGTTGACAACGCGTTATGAACTTTTTGATAGAAAAAAATATGGCGGCTCCAATGTGGCTGGCCAGATTTGTGATTATGGTTCGATTCGATTCAAAATTGGTTTGTAAGGGTTTTTGGGGTTAGAAATTTTGAATTTATTGTCGGAATTGATGAATTAACAATAGACGACGAGTTTCGTGATTATGGTCTGATCCTATTGAAAATACTGAAATAAAAAATATTGTTAAAAACAAGCTTTTTTTAAATTTTATTCGCTAATAGTTAATTTTATCGAGATGCAACAAGAGCACCTTTTTCATGTAAATAGCCCTGAGATTTCATAATTTCATGTCAGAAAACTGAAATTGCAATGAACAAAAAAGTTAGGGTTATTTTTACCCCCTACCTCCCTATTTTGAGACACCCCTGTATTTTATTTTGAGGTGATTTTAACCCCATTCGAACCGGCACTGAATAGTAAGCGGATAGACAAAATTTCAGATTTTCATTATACAAGGTGTTGGAGATAATAATACAAAATCATTCTCCGAGGCCCCCCTTTGAGGGGCTGTATCTTTCTTGGGGGTCACTTCAGAAAAAAATTTTACAGAGGTTTTCGTAATTATTTCACCCACTCTATATGCTCTCAAAATTTGACCACCTATTTTAGAATCACCTTGTATAATCAATAAAACTAGTCATTTTTTCTGTTCAAGCGAAATTTTCCTTCGAAATATGAAAAATATTGTTGCTAGTTAGGAATCGCGTCATTTTGTGTGACGATGAGATTTTGCAGGACGAGCGAGGCGAGACAACGGGAATCACAAATTCCCTTTCTGAATAGTCATTCCATATATTTGATCTTTGTGGATATAATATGATCCTCCATATCGAACCTGAAGAAAAATCACATCCGGACGGTACCAATACATGTAAAGACATTGTGCTTCAGGATGTTGAATTGAAAAATGAATCGCATACTTCAATACGAATGATCAAATAACTCTCTCGGAGCAGGTTCCAACCATAATGATTGGATCAAAGTTGGAGCAATGAATAAGAAATGTCCAAGCTCGTCGAATTTCAAATAATGGCGACTGCTACATTCAAATGTGGCGAATGCGCTTACTTACGGTACGGAGATAGTACTGTCTGTAGGTTAATCGACATTTATTATTCCAGTTTTTTTCTTTCCCAAAAAAATCTGGAATAATGAATACGGAGAAAGTATCGTTTGGTGGATTATAATTTGCTGATCCTACTGGCTGGAGGACTTTAGTGGATGGCCATGATTTGGTTTGAATACACGATACTATTTCCGTACTTCGGTAAGTAAGCGCATTCGCCACATTTGAAAGTTGCAGTCGCCATTATTTGAAATTCGATCATACGTATTGAAGTATGCAATTCATTTCTCGAAAACATCAATATTCAATGTACCGTTGAGCGATTGAAATTGCTACAAAATCATTTCAAGTTTTCGTTTGCATGTTAATTCAATCGAATTTGCTTTAGTGCAACATTTCGAGCTGCAAGGAATCATTTTAATTTTTATTTGTTTTATACATTACCATTTTGTGAATATTAACCTTTCAGATCTACACAAGAAGTCATACTTGCAGAGAACATTCAGTGTGATACTTGGTAAATAATTCTGGAGTACTTGAATGTATCTTTCAATGAATAAACTTTATCACACAGTTTCGAATGACAGCATAAAAATAATTAACAGTCATGATTAGTAATGTCTTCTGAAATTCTATGTGCCAATAGGAGGTGATGATTTAAGCTGCAGGAGTCTTCGATTTCTGGCGTTCTGATCCTAGAAGCCCAGAATTCTGAGAAATAGTTCGATGCTGTTGTCCCTTCCGGGAGTAAACAAACCACTTACGATTGTGTTCGCAGGTGTGATAAAGCCCCTTGTTGCTGGTTTATTTCAGGGATTATTCACTGTGATTTTTCGATCTGAAATGATATTTTCAGTGTTGGGAAGAATTATTATTCCCTTTATTTCCTGGAATTTATTTCAAGGTTATGATATTGTCATCCAGACGTCATTGTCAAGTATATCACTCATCTTCTGTGAGTAGGACTCAGGAAAACCTGGCAAAATCAAGAAAAGTCAGCATCATGTGGGTCCCGGCACATTCGGGAATACCTGGAAACGAGGAGGCAGACAGACTGGCAAAGATCGGTTCAGGACGGACCCCGGTCGGACCGGAACCAATCTTGGGAATACCAAATAGCCTGGCAAAGTCCTCTATAGAGGAACAGCTGCAAAAGCAATTCCTCGAAATATGGAAGGACACACCAGGAATGAGACAATCGAAGCTCCACATAAAGGAACCTTCGAAGAGGCTCGCAAAAGAGGTTTTATTCCTAAACAGACGAAACCTTAAAATGGTAGTGGGGCTCCTAACGGGGCACAACCACCTCAATAGGCACCTAGAGCTTATTGGGATCAAGGATGACCCCCTTTGCAAATGGTGCCTGGAAGATGACGAAACGTCATCACATGTCCTCACTGAGTGTCCAGCACTGACGCATTAGAGGAGGGCTGTCCTTGGCAACATAATTTTGAGGCCAGAGGACGTAAAAGAGATTCAGCTGAGGAAGCTGCTGAACTTCTCCAAGGCAGTCGGCATACCCAGCTGAAAGTCGTAACATGTGGGCGCACAATGGGCCCGAATAAGGAGGCCCACGTGCAGAAGAAGAAGATACACCTGATACAACAATTTCTAATACTATCATTCTGATGAATTCCACCATACATATGCTCAGTATGTATATCACCAGTAACACTCTCTCGTGGTGAAATCATGTATGATCCATCTCGAAAGCTGCTTCACGATAACTTTGCTTTTCATTTCGAGACAAAATCAACTTCAAACTACAACAGATTGCTATGATCAACAAAGCACAGATCAGTTCCTAAATACTGTTGCCACTTAGGGACTCAACTGTCCCACGATGCTATATTCTCAATGTTTTCTTGACATCTTCGGATACTAGTCAGGCGATCCCGATAAGCCCAATCAGCACATTCTCTCATCGTCCATCTTGAGATAGATCGAACCACTCTGCATCAGAACTCATTTGTCAATAGAAGACAAAGTCTCGGAATTATCCACCGAAGAATGTACTCTCAAGAACTCATAACCTCCAGAAAATTCAAGAATCTAGTAGTTTTTTTTTTCTGCTCATCCTTTCCCGAACATAAATGTGATTCCTTTTAGTGCACTCTGAAATATAATAACGAATCACCTGTTAGCTCTGTATACCTGGAAATAACATGTTCTGATAAAAACAGAGGGAACATAATATGATTATAGATCTAGCGCGGATAACGAAGGTTTCATTCATAGTATTACAAGTGTGATATGTAATGAAATAACATTATTACATTCATCCCTAGTTAATATTCCATTTAATTCGTCTGGATAATTGAGAAATAAATGTCCGTATGAGAATTATTATTCAGCAGATGATCTGAAATCACAGTGGATGGAACGAAAAAGCATAAATACTTTCTTGTTAGTAACCATTTCAAAATACCCTACCTTGCATGGACCATCTGTTTCATAACCAATGATTACAGACGGGTTTCAGAAACACTTCGGATATAAATAATTGGTTTTTAAGTAGTCAGATTCTGAAGAATTGGAAGATTATATGGTGTATAGTCTTGTTGAAATTTTCATGATCGGATAAAACCTAATGTGATTCGTGAAGAAACGTGCAGCTGGGGTTATCGAGAAGATGAGTTGGAGCATTGGAGCATTTGAGTAAGGAAACTCTATTTCTTCAACACGAAAGAATTTTATATGGTCGAATAACGTTCGACCTTGAGGTAATAATTCTTCATTACACATATGATGTAGGCAATTGCTGAATCTTATTGATATCGCGAAACATGATATTGTTCAGTTGGCAAATGACAACTACTATCATTCGGTAGCTGCTCTCAATTTCATCATTGAATTAGGTTGCCAAGGAATCTAAGAAATAACACTGTGGAAGAATTATTACACAGCTGATTACTACTGAGCGTTTCCTATCCCAGTCACACAGGTGAATTATGGTTACTTTCGTAGGAGTAAATTGACAGGTTTGTGTCCGTAAATGCGGTAGCAAATGCCTACACTCGATGCAGAGAGTAGAGAAAAAAATTATATGCTACTTCGAAGAGGAAGGAGAGAAATATGACAAATTAAGAAAAGCAGGTTCATGGGGTTCATCATCCATGCTGATAAAACGAAATGTGGAAAATTGTTAACACATATCAAAACTCAACAAGAATTCGGATTAGTCCTAAAATGAAAGGATATACGGTACATGAAATTCACTGTTGGTCATCAATTGAACTTGAAGCAGCGCTCAAAACCGCCAATGAAGTATGATCAATAACAATGAATCCTGGTTTATAGTAGACACCTCCTGTGCCTCTCTTCTACTCAGGCGTCCTCACACACTCAGTTTGTAGTCAAAGCTGAAATAAATAATCTTCATGAAAAATCTGGTGCTTCAGATATTCGAAACAAGTACCAGTAGTCTCTGTCCAAAAAAACGCTAAAGTGAGGGCTCCAGAAATAACGTTTCTCACAATACTACTCCTTAGTACCATGTACGCTGATTTGTTCCAACCTAATAGTAACTATATATCCTGTTCTTTTTTAGTATTTCTCAATGTGATTCATCTCTCCCAGGTGGTTCTATCATTTCAATTTGATGGTTCAACTGAACCGCACATTCAAGAGTGTTTCAATTTTGAGTTATTTCGAAACACCCTACCTCTTCCTTGAGTATGTGAAACCGTAACAGTTTGAATGGTTCACAATCATTATTATCTTATTTCTGTGGCAGTTATGAGTGCAATAAAAAAGGTATTCGATCTCCCCCGTGAAAACCCTATCATCAAGAGTCCTCTGTAAGGGCAGTAACTAACACATCATTATTTCGCCGAATATAGAGGATACCTGTCTGAACAAAATTATGAATCCAGACTTTTCTGAGAGTCGATATAAATGTATAAATTTATATATACTGTCGATTCAATTGTTGCTCGTTATCGACAACTACATTTTCGCTGATAATAAGAGCCTGATCATTATGAGAAACTTTTCTGAGAAGTTCAGACGGTGTCACTATGATACGAGAGAATTTAATTGCATTCTTTGTAACTGCTTCAAAAAGAATTTCCACAAAGGCGGCTAACAAAGTTCTATCTCAAACTCGAAAAGATCTCTGACGTTGTCACCTTCAGAAAATTACTCGGTGACTCTCACACAAAGGCATAAGGTCAGACACATCCAAGAGAACAATTTAATATTGGCGTTCAGATATACTTTGATGTTGGGGCTGAGAAAGATATCAAAAAGATATAGGAAGCAACACGACAAATATAGGATTATCGAAGAATGGACAGAAATATGTCGATGATGGGCATGCATAACTTCAAACGCCACACTAAGAATTATATTATAATACCATACAATTCATCTCAGAATGAGCGTGAAGCGTGAACTAATTTTTGATTCTCAATACTATATTCGAAATCTTACCATGGTGCTCTGCAAACCGAATCACAGGCAGACTCATTCACGTATGAAACAAAAACATGATTTCAAATACTGTGACACGACCACATAAAATTTCATGAGTACCTATCATCAGGCTATTATTCAGACTCATTTCGTATCTTTGATCAGTTATTCCGTTTTTAATCTCACTAATATCACAATTTCTATAATAGACGTCTCAATTAGGATGCAATTTTTCACACATTTCAACCGAGAATGAAATCTCCAATATTCAATATTCACACCTCCATGGTTGAAAAGAAAAAATCTCACGCTGAAATCGGGGAAGCAAAAAAATATGGAAACTCTGCCTTTTTGTCATAGAATCGAAGATAATTCGTTTACATTAGTACCTGTCACTTGTATTCCTCAGGATGACAGAATAATTGTTCCTAAATTCGAACAAGCGATGAAAATTACGGATAATTTGCGGCAAGACCTAAATACATATTGATGAATACTAGGAGCTCAAAGTAATTCTCACAAATGTTCACAAATAATCGGAACTGGTAGGTATCGAGAGAAAAAGAACTTCTTTTCTGGCTATATGCGCCGCAAAACATTGAATTACATTCTCCCGAAATCTATACAATGACTCGTATAGATATTGGGGGCGGTGCCGGCGGTGCCAGTAGAAGAGGCGGTCAAGGCCAACAGTTTCCCCAGCAAGGGCAGCGATCAAAAGACCATTTCACCTGAGGGGTAAGTACTTAGCCATTTTTCGTACATCAGGGGGTAATCAATGCCTCAATTCACCGAAATTGCCCTGCAATGCCTATTTTTCCCTCAACATTACCCCGCATTGCCCAACATTGCCCCTCAATGCTCAAAATTGTCCCCCAATGCCCAACAATGCCCCTTGTGCACTATATAACTAACTCTTCTCATTCCATGTGTTGAAGAGACACAGATTATATTGAAATGTGAAAACTTCATTATGTCTCTTACATAGTTCAACGTCATTCTATTGTCATAATCAATTATCTTATGGGACGAGTAATAATTGATAATCGTTTATATTTTATTAAGAGACCACACATAAAAAGCAGTCGAACAAAAAACAAATGAAGAAACATAAACAATAAACGCCAATTCGCAAAAACAACTTAGGATGAACAGTTATTACCTATACTACTTGATAACTGAGTAGTCATTCCAGGAGGTACTTGTTTAGACCGTATCACAATAGCACATGAAACAAACATAGAAACATAAACAATAAACTCCTATTCGCAAAAACGGCTCAGGAAGTAATAGTACCTACTGAAATCTCGACTAAAATTGAAAAAATTTAAGTTTATAGTTTTAAAAATCGCAAACTGTGAATTCTTCCTTGAAACTGAAACATAGTGGAGTTTTTCAAAACTAAAACAAAGTTCAGACATTCTTGAATCAAAAACAGCTCAAACCCTAATATATATTTTGTTAAATATTTTTACGCTTGAAATGGATTAGTTATCTTGAGTATGTTTTTGAAATAATTTTTTTTTTCGATTTCAAATAAAGCTTGGAAGTTTTCACTTAATTCGCTCTCTTCAGGAGAAACGAAAAAATTTCCCCAAGTACAAGTGGTCGTGAAAAATACATTCTTTTGGTATAGAATTTTCAATTTCTGGATTTTGTGACCAGATATAATTATCACTCGGAATGTTTTCTAAAAACCAAAATCTAAATTTGTCTTGGTTCTATTTCATTACCTGTCCCAGATACCAGTTTTCATCAAATGCCACTGCATAGAATTTATTCATTTCAGGATCGAAAACGTCAAGTTTTCTCATCATCATATCTTTTTCTCGATCTTCTCCCAAAGAGGAGAATGACTCCATCTCCACATCTGAGGAATCGTCTAAATCGTTATCTGATTCATTTTCATTTCTGAAGAATCTTCGATACATTCAGTTCAAATGCTGTAAACGATCGTTACTGAACCGTCCCTTCCCCTCATTCAGATATCAGCACAATGATGATTTTTTCATTATAATCGTAGTATTATTTTCCAAAGTGACTTTCACATATGGACTTTTCTTATCAATATCGTAGATTTGACTCGAATAGTCGGTTAAATCCAATTCTAATCCAATCCAAAGCTGGCTGAATAGCGCAATCAAAATGTAGGCAGAGGCTTTACCTCGAACTATAAAACTAAATATAGTGATCTCGCACTGAAACGGATGCGCGCGCAACAAATTCAGCCCAAACATTGCGTCACATTGCCCTTGCAGTGCTTTTTCAATACCCCGCATTGCCTAACAATGCCTCACAATACCTTGCACTGCCCACATTAATACCCTGCAGTGCCCGACGATGCCTCTCATTGCCCCCCAATGCCCCACACTGCCTCGCATTGCCCCGCAATGTCCCTAAATTGTACACCGGATTGCCCATGTACTAACCCCTCGATTTCACCACGAATTTTTCCACGAAAAGGTATGAGCGCATGTAAGGAGTGTGGGGGCCAAAACCGCGGCCAAAATCGTGGAATAAAAAGGCACGTGAGAAGTATGAAGAATTTGCAATGGGGCGAGGAACTGCCCATTTCACTATATGGAACAAGAGGAGACAAACCCAACTGAGAGTTTTACGAAAAATAATGATATGCCTTTATTTTGTTTGAAATCGATTAATGAAAAACCAATCATGGTATATGTTCAGCTGAATAAAATCAGTTTTACGTAGAATTAGGATCACGGGCTTTCAAATCTGTCATTTCTGAACGTCTGTGGGGAAAGAATTTCAGGAAATTACCTTTGAGAGAAACGGATTTGAGTTTTGTTAGATGTGTGGGAGATAAAATTTTGGCCGGAGGCCCAAATTGAATTGGAAGTAATTTTTGATGATAGTTCACAAGATTTGCATTTTTTGTTATCGGTCGGGGCAACATTTCATTGCTGGGATGTGATTTTATATTCAAGTTCAATTCAGGATTCAAGCAGTTGAATCATATTAATCAATCATCTGATGTAAATATCGTAATGGAATTGGAAAAAAATATGCAGATGTTTTCAAAAATTAGATAGGAACTTTCAATGAGGAAACCTTGTCAATCAAGCTAAGGTGCTACACCGAAATGTTTTTGACATAGGCCAATAACTCATGCTCTCAAAGGAAAAGTAGACTTAGAATAAACAAATTAGTTGATATGGGTATTATGGAACCGGTTCCGTACTCTGATTGGGGTACCCCTATTGTGCCGATGTTGATGGGCGATAAGGTGAATGTTCGAATTCGTGGCGATAATAAAATTAGTTTGAAATTTGTCGATAACCCTTAACAAAAATTGACGACCTTTTTATAAAATTATGAATTTATCCCCCTGTATCTTCGTTGTTATTTTGTATGGATGTTTCAAATTTGGTACTCCGATTTGATGTTATGAATGTACAATTTAGCAAATATCAATCCAAATATGTCACTTCCGGTTTGACCGGAATCGCATCCAATTTTTATATTTCGAATAGGAAGTATTATTTCTTCTTGAAAATTACAATTCGGTATAGAATTACCTTTACAATGACATATCACAATCATTCTTTCAATTCACAATCTGCTGGTATAATTGACATTTTATAAAAAAAATACTTTTTGTGTTCCCCTCGTAACGGAAAATTTTCATGAAAGTATGCTGTGGAAGATTGAACAATATCATGTGAGCAACAATAATTCAATGCTGCTGCTGATATAATTGACATTTTATAAAAAAAAAATACTTTTTGTGTTCCCCTCGTAACGGAACATTTTCATGAAAGTATGCTGTGGAAGATTGAACAATATCATGTAAGCAAAAATAATTCAATCTTCCACAGCATACTTTCATGAAAATGTTACGAGGGGAACACAAAAAGTATTTTTTTTATAAAATGTCAATTATATCAGCAGATTGTGAATTGAAAGAATGATTGTGATATGTCATTGTAAAGGTAATTCTATACCGAATACTAATTTTCAAAAAAAAATGATACTTCCTATTCGAAATATAAAAATTGGATGCGCTTCCGGTCAAACCGGAAGTGACATATTTGGATTGATACTCGCTAAATTGTACATTCTTAACATCAAATCGAAGTACCGAATTTGAAACATCCATACAACATAACAACGAAGATACAGGGGGGTAAATTGGTTCCGGGTCACCCGGTATACTCGCCCCCCATTTGAAGTCTCATCTGGGCCTGGTTATTTTCAGAACATAATAAAGCAGGTTTTGGGATATCAGAAATGTGTTGTTTTTTGGATGACATAATAGTAACCGGTCAGAACAAGAAGGAACATATCGAAAGACTAAAATTAATTTTGGATAGATAAAAAGATAGCAGCTCTTTCAGGTTGGACTGACATGGAGAGGCTATCTTTATGCAGCATACCGGGTGCATATTCACAAATGCTAGCGTCTGTTGACACCACGGTATTGAAATCAGTCTGGGCTTGAGCAAACAGTACATTAACAAATACTAATAGATTTGCAGATGCTCACTGATGTTTTTTCATGTTCTGGTTCCCACGGAAAGTAATATCCTGTAATGTTCAGAGAACATCGTGAGAACCAATAAGGAAAATAAAGTAGGAATTGGTTTTCTTCTTCACGAGAACATCGTGAGAACCAATAAGGAAAATAAAGTAGGAATTGGTTTTCTTCTTCACGAGAACATCGTGAGAACCAATAAGGAAAATAAAGTAGGAATTGGTGTTCTTCTTGAATTTCTGGAGGTCAAATGCCTCAGGGAACACCTCTCTTGGCAATGTGTTCCAGAGCCTCGCTGTTCGTTAGATGAACGAGTCTTTGGAAAGAAATGTTCTGCAGGTCTCCAAAGTGACCACGAAGGGGTGCGAAGCCTCAACTTGACGGGTTAATCTCGCGGGGACTGTCAAGGGAGAAACAATTGTTGATATTTCAGAAGAGCATCGTCAATGAAAATGTCTATAAAATAGAGCCAAATCACCAGCTTTTCTACCGTGGCGTTAAATTTCGCAATTCGCGATTTCGAACGGCTTGCAGAAGGTAACCGACACCATATAATGTTTCCAAGATCAACTATGAAAAAAAAACTGCAGGACAAGCACTGGAAAGTTGGTGAACATCCCTGCATGTAGGCATCCTTATTTGAGCCCATTGTGCCACCGTAAGAAATTCTATTGAGTGAAGATTTTCGTCAAAATATGAATACACAATGCATTTCATCAAGACATCAAATTTTGGTAAATGTTTGTCAAAATTGTGTACATGATTTCTCAAAAATTTTCCATAATTCTGAAATATTTTGTATCAGTATAATCCAGAGGGTGGATTACACAATCCGGCATGGACCTGGTTTGACACAAAGTTCTGTGGACCCGGAGTTAAAATCATCTCAAAATTCTTCAACTTGATGCGCCCACATGTTCCGACATTCATCTGAGGATGCCGACTTCCTTTGAGAAATATTCTCAATTTGTAACAAAATCCTTCCAATAGTTCCAAGAGTTGCGGAATCAAATACAATTATGTATATGTGCAACAAGCGTTTGTGAAATTCAACACCGGTATCAACATCAGCTAACATCTGTGTGTGTGCCTACTACAAACGCTCACTGGTTTCAACACCATAATCGCCTTTGGTGTCAAAACCTGTTAGCATTTGTGAATGTCCTGTTTGCCCAAACTACTCACTGATTTCAACTCCCTGGTGTCTCCACACGCTAGCATTTGTGAATATGCTTTGAATGGCTTTCTTGGAACGGAATGGGCGACGCCCCTTCATAATGCATAATGCAACTTTTATCAATAAGCTAAAGTTCTTGGAATGTAAGGAATCATGGGACTGTTATCAGCGTTAGATTCAGACTTTCCCATAATGATATGGAAATTCCACCCAGTTTAAATATTTTTTCTATTTGGAGCGCTCGGAAGGAAATTTTAATTTGAGGTTGACTGATAAGGAGGTGTTCATATTATTATTCAGAGTTCTGCACATTCATCCTGAGATATTATGTTTGAATTCACGACAATGATTTTTCTCGCCAAAAATGAATTTGTTCAAAGATTTTTTTCGAACAAATACCTTCGTATTAACGTGATTTTCATCCAGCAGTATGATTTCTGAGATAATATCAGTCAAATCTATGCCGTTGTTTCTGAAAAATCAACCTCTTTAAGTACCAATGATGACATACCGCAAGAAATTGAATGTATTATTATATCATCAAATCCATTCTAGAATTTCAAATCAGAAACGTTCTATCTAATTTTCAGCAGGTGCTACTCAATGAGGTGTAAAAAGGCAATCTCTCTCAAGACAAATTACAAATTAAATCTACAGAAAAAGAATATTTAACATCCAATAAATCATATACATTAAGTGCAGAGGCTCAGTGTTTAGAAACTGAAAGACACCTTCAAAGGTCTACTTAGCATTTAAAGATGACAAAGCATGATAAAATTATGCGTACATCAACACCGCTATCGAAAATACCGATGATATGGATGATGCAGGTTGGTATTTCGGTGTTTCTATCGGAATGAGTTTCTGTATATGATAAAAATGTTGGAGCAGGCTTCTATGTCATTATAAATTTTTTGGGAGTAAAACCTCGATACGGTAATGTTCAGGATATTACAAGTATGCATATAATGTATGAAACATCATCAGACAGGATGAAAATGGTCAAGTCTTCCAGGAAACGTTGTTCAGTCTTGCCTTGATATCACAGAATAGTAGTATCCGAAAATAATATGCCTAGTTGATTCTGGTTCATTTTCTCCTTTTTTTTTTTTTCGATTCTATTCAACTCCTCGTTTCTGTTTGGTACTATGGTACTAATAAATTTCAGACTAGAGGTGAGACGACGTAAGAGGTGCCCTCTTACGTCGTCTGTTACCAACGTGACTGTATCAAGATCCATTGTAAAGACTGTGGACAAAAACAGTATTCCATTTGAAGAAGATAATGGGAATATATAACTTGCAAATATAGTAAAATCTATTCCAATGAATTATATTATACTACGTTATTAGGAGAAGCCTCAGCTGACAGGACGGAGTATTTTCTCACCTTTTCGGCTTCTGCCTCGCCTGCTTCTCCCAATTTTTACCATCTCATCGACAGCGTCTTTTGAACCCTTGTTGACAGAGTCTTTGATTTCATTTTTATTCTTCTGGTTTTAGGGTCCATGAGCCTTTTTGATGACTCTTGTCGCAAACTCCCAACCCCAACACGTTGTCAAGCTCTACTGAGAGGATTATTACGATATTAGTGCAATTCAGGCTACTCCAGTTCTCACAAAAATCTCTGCTGATTATAGATATACATTTCATCAGAGGTCAGTGAAATAGTTTTTGTCGGCATGCAGAGTATTGAACGACAAAATCTCATATCCGAAAATAATCTTTCGCCTTTGATCGAACTATCCGAGGAAGTATTATACACAGAATACTTTTCGAACATCTGGAGATGTGATACTCTCTACCTAGCATGGAATGCTTTGAAAATACATTTCGCTCACTTCTGAATATCATATTATGGAACAGAGCATCGTAGCATCGCTGTGGCTGCTGACTTGTTTTTTTATGTATGTCTGTTCTCAATATGGTTCCTTTAATATTGTGTCGTCATCAAAATATCGACCATTTTGTAAATACTTGACCAGTAAGAAGTCCATATACAATATGACTCACTTGCAGGTGAAGATCTGATGATGGCTTAATAGTCAGGAGCAATTCACGAAATTTATATTTATTCTACTGAATAAATTACATCATCGACTGAGAGCTCGCGTGATGAATGATTGAAATGGATGAACTATGATGCTTTGCACATAAGTAAATATAAACATGAGTGATTAGTGCACAATTTCATGAAAGGGTGTTCAAGGAGTTGTTGCAAGCCCGTTGGTCCTGCGAATATTTTTTCACCTACTCAATGGCGATACGTAAACAGCTCCCTTCCATGCTGGTATTCTGGAGATTTGCATCGATATTGATAATGAATATTCCTGAGGTTTTAAGTAAGAGGTGAAAGAAGGCGTTAACGAAGCAAAGGTCGTCAGCAATAAGTAGAAAAGATCATACGATAATGTCAAATGGTATGTGATCTTGTGACATTTTTCACCTCTTTTCCGGGACGAAACGTTCACAGCATCATTTTCAGTTGAATCAGTAGTAGTCAAGTGTATACGTTTTCGTGATTAGTATCTGTTGATTAATTTCACAACGGAACACGAGTCCGCAGGATAACTACTGAAGAGAATATGTTTGTGGAATTCATGGTTGTGTATGTGATGCTCGATTTGCGATGTCTACAGCATTCTACAATCTGATCCTATGATAATCTTATGTTCGAGGCCACAAGAATAAAAGCTACATTTGGAAATCTATCTGCGAAATCTAGGTTATCGAAGACAGGGTAGAAATGGTAGGTCTCTAGGCAATTTTCATTCGCATCCTCTGGTTCCTGGATACTGCCTCCAAAATGCATTTCTCCCTCTGCCACTTCTGCCAGGCATTCGTTAGGGATGTGAGATGTGAGTAGGAGTCTCTTCATTCTCTAGGCACCATCTGCAATCAGAATCTTCCGATATCTTGATCGTGTTATTGTGCTGAAATGCTAGATCAAGTGGCAGTGCCCTGTCAGTAAGCTCACCACCTGTCACAACTGCTTCTCGTTCATAGCCCAGAGGGCACTGGTCTGTCTTCCTGACGGCATAACTTATGTGACTTCGGGACTGCCTGTTTCCTGGAGCCTTCCTCCAGCTATCCAGAAACCTTCTCATCAGATATCAGAACTTGTCTATATTGTTTTCACTTGCGGCGTCCACACCGTTAACAACTTCGAGGTCGAAGGGAAGGAATGTTCATAACAAAGAACAATATGAGTTTTTCAATTTCTGCCTGAAAATACGTCGTTAGAGTATTGACAAAATAACTGTGAGAAATTTCACAGGACAAATGGGTGTCCTTACCGGTTCTGGGACAGCTTCTGCAGAACTTCCAGATTAGGGAACTTCTCACTTGAGTCCTATACTGTTGTGAAAACACTCGGAAATTTTACAGGAGAATGTATAATTCAGTTTGGAAATTCCTGTGGAATTTGATTTGATATATTCACCACTTCGGGTAAAACTTCATATACCTACTCAATATAACGAGATGGGAAATAGAACCCGTGATTTAATGATGATAGATCTCGAAAATGAAAAGAGATTAGCTAATCCCTGGATATCTCCTCCGATAGTCTCCATTAATTACCATCGATAATGATCATTATCTAAAAAGCTAAGTCAAAAAGGATTAAAATATTAGCGGAACGTCAATGATGCCTGAAAAAGATTTAAAAATGCGCTGGAGGCCAGTTAGACGCTAACAAGATCAAAAGATCTCCGAAAATACAGCTGCGCGTCAAAGAGAATTGTTTTCACGCGCCAACTGCATTTCTTTTTTAATGATAGTAGCGCAGCCTTTTTATTATGGATCGTTTCGAGGGTGCTTAGAACTTACGAGCGGAAGGTAATCTAATTTTGAAGGGCTGTTATCAAGAGAGACGATTTTAGGGTTGAGGACACTCTAGAGCGTAATTTGACTCCATAGGTAGCATTATAATCATAGTGTAATGGGATTCTGAATACCACGATTGAGCCTTCGAACAATGTAAATAGTATTATCAATGATCTCTAGAACGCATATCGCGTCTTCCCACCTAACATGATACATAACAAAAAATATTTTTCATATATAATTTCTGTGATATTGTTGAAATAACATTGCGGTGATGTCGTTTTGAAGTATCCAACATATTATCATGATTTTTTGAATTGACTCGGCCGTTACTTGATGGATATCCATCAAGTAAAAATGTAAAAAAAAATTCACAAACGATGAAATTTCCACAAAGTTCTTAGTCACACGACATGTTTCGCTAACACAGTAGCTTCGTCAGGTGAAATACTGGAACAATGAAATAAACTATCCTCGGCTCGCAAAACTTATATAATATATCCTATTTTCCCAACCTGAAGGATTAGAGTTACCTGTGGAAAAGTTTGATAAACCTTCATTCTCGGAAAATACGCACAAAATCTACACCAAAATACGGTGTAACTATTGAGGTCTGATTGATCGTTGACCTGAGAATTTTTGTGTTTGTTGATTTCTCATGAATCAGAATGATTGAGTTTTATTCCTTTTATTTTCTACGTGTAGAATTTCGAAATTATCAACAAAACTATGCATGGTTTTCTTCTAATGTATAGTTGGCGTATGTTGAATTTGTTTTCAATTTCAAAAAATTCATTCCATGTTCGTGAATGCGGTGTTTGATCGTACGACCTGTTTGACCGATATACCGGGTATCGCAAGTTATCGTATACAGGCAGGAAAGCTACTTCAATGCCATTTGATGAAGTTTTCGAATTTCTGAACTATCTCGTCAAATGAGCAAGATATTGCCTGCATACGATGACTTGGGACTTGTATACCCCTGATTTTTCGAATTTGAAAGTATTGCCTTTATTATTGTTGATGAACTTTCCCAACGTGTTATTTGTTCTATATGCTACTTTTAAGTCTTGTTTATGTATAGAAATGAAGCTACTGGTACTGGTACTGGTGGAGGACGTTTGCACGTCAGCAACTAATCCCTAATGGGACCTTTTTGCAAACCCCAAGTATTTTCAATGACTGATGTGGTTCGCTGGCTAACATCCTTTTCAGGCACCGCCCATCAGCTCTCTTTCAGAGTTTTTTGGCTGTGTTTTGTAGCGGCTAACTAATGTACTGCTAGTTATCCTCATTAACCCCCGTTGGAGACTGGGGTCCACTAAGCAGCTGGCCCGCTCTCCCGCTCAGCAGGTAGTTTTCCACACCCACCTACATACACCATCCTACTTCTTCTCTGATGCTCACAATCACATCATCATCTCTTTCTGCGTGTTTTGTGTGGGCTTTGTTACTAACTCCATGCGCCACTTTAGGAACAGCACTGTTAATGCAGGACTATGCTCCAAAACTTCAATTCGTGAATAAAATATTGAAAAAAAAATTTCCTTTGCTCGTGCTGAAGCTAATTTTTCAGGTGATGATCGGAAATAAGTTAAAGTTCTTTAATTTTGATTATTATTCTTGATGGTGGGATACACTTCTTGAAAAGTGTAATTATTGAGTTTTGAAGAAACAATACTATCAATCAAATTAACGTTGTATCCGTTGTTGACTGCAATCTGTTTTATGATATTGAGTTCTTGATTGAAATTATCTTCTGATAGAGAGACATTCACTAGCCTCTGTGTATCATACTGCAATTTTATGTTGATGAGGGTATGTTGAATCATTATGAATAGTGATATCAGTGTGGAAAGGTTTATGGACAATTAAAAAATTATGTTCATCATCAATTTCACTTTGACTTTTTTGTTTCGATGTAGTATTTCATATAAATGAATAATGTTCAATATATTATCATGTGAATGATTAATCTGAATAAATCACCGAATGTGACGTTGGGCCGTTAGGTAACATCAGCACAAGCAGGCAGTTGTGATCGGACGGTCGGGCGGAGTGAAAGGTGTCATCGAGTACAAAAGTGTTTTATTGATATTCACCCTATACCTCATAAGTGACAGACATTACATTGGCGACGAGGATTAAACAATCGGTTAGTGAGTACCTGATAAATATTTGATAAATACTTGAATACAGTGCTGGTATGAAGTAAAAAACTGAGCAAATTAAATCCAGGGCAGACAGAAAGACAAATAAAGTAAAACTTCGATGTCATAGACACGAAGTCGTGATTCAAAAAATCATGTATAGAAATGAGAAATAAAACAAATTCATAGATGTGATACGAGAATATATTCAGTTTTTAGTTTTTATGTTCGTCATACCTACAGTTATACCATCATATTATTCTGATGTTTAACTCGTATCAAACCTAGAGGAATTTGAAAATCTCAGGCGGCTAAAGTCTGAGTCGTGGTTCGGAGTCCACGTTAATAGGAAGCCCCGTCGGATTCGTTGAAAAGCCCTGGTGACGAAAGACGACGTTAATATCGGTCGATCAGTGAAATCGAATGAACATAAACGAACGAATTTGAGAGAAAAGTCCTCCGTTTGTGCTCTGGTTAGTCTATATTCTGTAAGTTGTGATATGATTAATTTTGGTGAACTCAACTCATCGTTGATTCGTTCACTAGAACGGATTATGACAGGTGTTAGATTAAAATGATTTTGGATTGATTAGTTTTTAGATCTCAAATCAATAATATTATTATTACTATCATCATTACCAGCTATCATAATGGTCCACTCTTCTTGAACCATCCTGTATAGTACAATATTCGAATATATCGAGAGATATTAGTCAGAGTTATATAAATGTAACTGTTGGAGGATGTGAGTCAGATAGCAGAAGTGACACAGTTGCATTCGATACCCTGTTTGAGTGTGGATAAATAGATATTAATTCAAATCATTCGTGTTTCAATAGTCATCCTGACAAAGGACATTTCTCTCAAATTAATAAGCAGCGATAACTCAATGATAATTTTGAATGAACCTGTTTACACAGGAGACCATACGGTGATATGGCGAACATACCAGCACTAGAAAATTTCGATTGTGAAGGAGATCCGAGCTCAGTGGGTCAAAGGTGGGAAAAATGGAAAAGGGCATTCAAATTTTTGCTTTGGCATCGAATGTACAACAACCTCAACAAAAAAGGGCAACTCTTCTACATGCTGGAGGCATGGGCCTCCAAGAAATATATTACAATATACCAGGTGCACACATTGAGGGTTCGGAGGAAGTTAACGTATTCGCAGTGGCTATTCAGAAATTGAATGAATATTTTTGTCCAAAACAGAGCAGTCTTTATGAAAGATACATTTTCAGACAAATAAGGCAAGAACAAGATGAGAAATTTGACAAATTTCTAGTAAGACTTAGAATTCAAGCGAACAAATGTAAATTTACAAATTTAGAAGAACATTTAATAGATCAAATTGTTGAAAAGTGTTATTCTAACGAATTGCGAAAAAAATTCTTAGTCTAGGGGAAGATGTAAAACTTGATAAAATAATGTTAGAAGCTAACGCTTTAGAAACCGTTAACAGGGAGTTGGACGAATTTGAAGGAAAAAACAAAGGGGTCTTTCAAACAGTTAACAAAATTCAAAGTGTCAAAAACCCTGGTAATTTTACTAATTATCCATGTTCTAGATGTGGTTACGAAGGTCATAAGCCGCATGACGAAAGTTGCCCAGCAAAAAATAAGAGGTGTTTGAAGTGTGGCATAATGGGACATTTTGGAAAGTGTTGTAGATCGGGACGAAATAAAAGGGGTCCTCAAACAGAGAGGGGTCCACCTCCGAAGAGAAGGAAACAATTCAGTAAAGTTAAACACGAAGAAAGTGTAGATTATGTATTTCATATCGACGATGATTGCTTGATTCACTGTTCCATCGGGGGTATTCAAATTGAAATGATAATTGATTCAGGAAGCAAAAGTAATCTTTTGGATGAACAAACCTGGGAAATGTTGAAACAAAACAAAATTACAGTTTGGGATCAAGTAAAGAGACCTGACAAAACGTTTATGGCATACGCGAGTAGAGATCCGCTCGAGGTTTTAGATTCTTTCAAGGCAAATATTTCGGTAGGCAAGTCTACAGAGTGCGCTACTTTTTATGTGATTAAAAAAGGTACAAAAAAATCTTTTGGGTAGATCTACAGCGATAGCATTAGGAATTTTAAGAATAGGGGTAGAAGTAAACTCAATCGATCAGTTTCCCAAATTCAAAGACGTCGTAGTTGACATACCTATTGATGAAACAGTGAAACCAGTATGTCAGCCTTACAGAAGAGTTCCCATTCTTCTTGAAAAAACAAATTGATGATAAACTCAAGGAGTTGGTGATGGGTTTTAGCAATAGTTCCAATTTTGAAAGAGAACGGTGATTTCCGAATTTGCATCGATATGAGATGTGCAAATAAGGCTATCATTCGTGAAAATCACCCACTGCCCACTATGGACACCTAGCTTCCTAGATTCAGAAATGCTAAAATATTTTCCAGGCTAGACATTAAAAATGCTTTCCATCAAATAAAATATCACCCAATTCTCGTTTCATAACCAGTTTCATTAGTAACCGAAGCTTATTTCGCTACAAACGCCTAATGTTTGGAATCACATGTGCCCCAGAGATATTTCAGAAGACTATGGAGAGAATAATGTTACCTTGTGAAGGATCAGTTAATTTCATTGATGATATACTGGTCTACGGAGAAAATGAGTTGAACATGATAAGAGGCTCGAAAAGACACTTGCAGTACTTAAAGAAAATAATGTATTACTAAATGATAGCAAATGCGTATTCAAAATAAAAGTGATAAAATTTCTGGGACACATGTTATCTTCAATGGGGTTGAACCTTTGAAAGAATATATCGACAGTATCAAATCCGAGATCAAATCCATGAGATGGCCTGGAACGGTGGAAGAAATTCAAAGCTTTCTCGGGTTGATAAACTACGTAGGTAAATAAATAGCTAACTTCGCTTCGCTTACTGAACCATTTAGGGCAATATTGCGTTCAAAATTATGCAAGCATGCGAATATCCATAGGCTGTGTCCCAATGACAAAACACAAGTATTAGCTGATGCGAGTCCTGTCGGACTAGGATCAGTTTTGATACAAATCAATAAAAATGGTCCGCGAATCACAGCCTATGGCAACAAAAGTTTATCTGATTGCGAAAAACGATACTGCCAAACTGAAAAGGAAGCATGGGCAGTGGAACACTTCCACATTAATCTGTATGGCAAAGAATTTGAATTAATCACTGATCATAAGCCATTGGAGGTGATATTTGGACCAAAGTCTAAACCATGTGCCAGAATTGAACGTTGGGTACTTCGCTTACAATCTTTCAAATTCAAAATCGTGTATCGACCTGGCAAAAGTAATATAGCTAGAGTTTGCTAGAGTTGGATTCCCTACTTCCATCACATCAGATAATGGAAAACAGTTCGTTGGTACTGAAATGACAAATTTTTGTAAGGAATGGGGCATTATTTTATTTCATACTATCCCATACTGGCCCCAACAGAACGGAGAAGTGGAGCGGCAAAATAGAGATATATTAAAAAGACTGAAAATAAGCCAGTCGCTCAAGCGTGACTGGAAACAAGAATTGCTTGATTATTTAATTATGTATAATAGTACCCCGCATTCTAGTACAGGTATATCACCTTCACAATGTTTCTTTGGGCGAAAGTTTAGGGACAAAATTCCAAATCTAGAAAATGTAGAACATAAAGTAACCAACGTAGAGCTCAGGGATAAAGATAGAAATGAAAAGAATACGGTGACCTCAAGAGGAAGGCACAGGAAAATGATTGAGTATGTGGCAAAAAAGTGTACAAAAAAAAACATCTCACGAAAGAAAATAAATTGACCGCTAATTTCGATCCAACTCCCCACACAGTAATAGAAAAACATGGGGGAGATGTAGTAGTAAGTAATGACATAACAAAGGAAAAATATAAAAGAAATATTGTTCATCTCAAAAAAGTAGAAGGCGAATGGCAAATCGCAAAGAGAAATAGTACTGAAGAGCAAACAGAAAATAATATCTAAAAATAATATAGTTTTATATAGTTTAGTTAGTATTTTGTATACTTAATCTTGAATACCTGTTCTTGTGACTATTATATGATATCAGTATATCCTTTATTGATGATCGTTATAGGTATTAGATTGAGATTTATAAAAATTGGTTTGTTTATTTATTCGAAATTGGTTTGTTTATTTATTCGATGCATACTTACATTATTAAGAGGTTGATGAAAACAATATAAGATATATTTCGTATTGTAGAATTCCCATTTTCATGAAAAGGAAGAGATGTAGTATTTCATATAAATGACTAATGTTCAATATATTATCATGTGAATGATTAATCTGAATAAATCACCGAATGTGACGTTGGGCCGTTAGGTAACATCAGCACAAGCAGGCAGTTGTGATCGGACGGTCGGGCGGAGTGAAAGGTGTCATCGAGTACAAAAGTGTTTTATTGATATTCACCCTATACCTCATAAGTGACAGACATTACAATTTCCATTGTGCATTTTATGTTCGGATGAATAGTGTTAACATATTGGTGAAGAGTGTCTAATTGTTTATTGATTCCTTTGAAGCATATACTATAACGTCATCTACGTATCTATACCAATACAAAAAATGTTATCTCAATGATGAGCAATCAATTCAACCTCCTTATTGGCGAGTTCAGCCACAGATTTGTTTGATGAAAATTGACCCTAATGGTGGTAAGGTGGTTCATGAAATGAGATGAATGATAACAACACGAGAGAGTTATAGTGATTTCTCAATATTTTGTAGACAAATAATGAATCGAATATTATTCTGCGTTGCTCTAATGTTATTTGTCTGAAGCTACGTCTAGTTTGGTTGATGCTCTCAATAGTGCGTGAATTGTTCACTCTGGAATTCAGAAATCTCACAAATTTGTTCTGAAGTCTCTCTAATCGAACTTTGTGATCAATTAAAGAAGGACTCCAAATGACACTTGAGAAACAAAATCAGCGATATATACGTAGGCATAATATGAAGTTTTTATCGATTTATGAGAGCAAGAATATTCGCAAGCTCTTGATAAAACCTAACATACGATTGCATTTGTTAGTAACATAATCGATATACATTGCAAAATTTAACTAGCAACCAAAAATAACTCCTAGGTCCTTGATATGAGAAAATGTATCAAAATATTAATTGTTCAGATTTCAAGTGAATATTATAGGATTTCGATTTCTAGCAAAGCTCATACTAAAACATTTCCTCGAATTCAAAATTAATCCAATATCCTTACAGTGAACGCTTAATCTATCTTAGTCATTCTGGAGCTTCATCGAGTCGTCCACTGACATAATTCTAGTGAAAGTTTTCAGGTCATCACAACAAGGTTCATCAACAGAATATTATGATCAATCTCGTCAAACGCCTCGCTGAAATCTGTATATATGGAGTCAGTCTGACTAGGATCATCTAATGAGTCAGATATGTACTGACTGTAAATCAGGAAATTGGTTTCAATAGATTTTTTGGCAGATGATCGATGTTGTTTTTTGATAATTATGTGCTGGAGAATGTCAAAGATGAGATCATATAAGGAGCCCTCGAGAACTTTACTAAAAATACTAAGTTCACTGATACCCCTATAATTCGGATCTCTTTGATCTCCCGAATTCCTGTATATTGGGTAGAAAGAGCAGTTTTCCAGGGTTCTTGGCAGTCACCTTCGGAAACAAATATATTATATATCAGTGTAAGGGGATTGCAAAACATTATTCAACAAAATGAGCTGGAATATTGTCAAAGCCACGTTTGATAATGTAGTGTTGAGAGTATTTTTATGAGGTATAGGAATTTGTTTGACTAGTTCATATACGCTTTTGATATCTTTGGAAGATAAATTTGTGATTTCATCACCACCTGAAGCTTCCTTGCCATCGAAAACAACAATATCCGTTATCTCCAAAGTGATGAAGTCCATCGTTTCCACAATATGTTTTTGTCTGTGACGAGAGAAGGTTTGGAATTTCATCTCTGTTGACAGGTTATAGAATGTCACTTTTTTTAAATTTCTTTTTTCCCAGATATAAATCACATTTATATATATACACTGATGATGACTCTCATTGTATTACACAGAAAGAAAATACTATAGGTTAATATTAAGAAAATCACCTTACATATTACAAAAGTTTCTTTCGCTATAGCGCCAATAAAAATATCTGTTAATTCTAGGATCCGTTTCTTTCAAAATCCCAATATGGATTCTTTAATATTTAGAGAAATCTCGGTATTTCGAAAGGAATGTTCTTTAGTTGTGATGAACTTTATTTTTTCCAACATCATAATATTTCTCTACATGTCAAAGAATGTTTTGATAATAATGAAATGATGTTACAGCATGTGTTCATTATATCTGAAGGAATATCTATCATCACAGAAGACAGTTCTGTACACTCAAAATAATGATGCTGTCAAAGTATAAAATAGTTCATTGAAATAATTATTCCGGCAATTCTATGGAATGTAATCCTGCAGCATTGGAAGCATTGGGGTACATGAAAAATTGATATAACCTCTTCCTGAATTTTCAATTGAAGAATCATTTTTGTCAGGCGTCTTGGAGTTTTTCTGCAAATAGACAGTATGATTTTCCGCCAATATTCAGAATGATTTTCCAAGCAGTTGTCTGCCATGAATTTTCTACAAGCAATTTCACCCTGAAACAAAATGAAATGAATTGAAAGCAATATTGAATATTACATTCATCAATACTTGGTTGATCTGAAAGATATAAAATATCATCCTCGATTGATGATATTATAAAGCTTTTCATCGATATATAATAATAATAATAATAATAATAATAATGTTTATTTGGAGAAGGAGTTACAGCTCAAACAATAGTTATAATTTACAGTAGTAAGTAAAAAAGGTAAAGATAATCATATTACATTTTGGGATTTGTATTTTTTTTGTGACCAGCTATCGCCAAAAAAAACAAGTGTAAGCCTCGCTAAAGTTATTAAACTGTGCACGAGTGCTTATATTTGGTTTTTAGTTGATTTCACATTGGTTGGGTATATATATATATATATATATAGATATATAGATTTGTTATACCGCTTATACAGATCCGAATCGCTATATTCTACCGACTTTCTCAGACCAAAAAAGACGTTGTCAGACCCGGTCGAGGGTCTGACAACGTTTTTCAATGCTAAGACATTGGATAGGCCTTAAGGGGTCTCTACACAAAATTTCAGGTGGGTCTGGAAAAACGGTAAAATATGGCATTATATACGAATTTAGTTCACACGACCAATAACCAGGGGTCGCTTTCACCGCTGCTGTATATCTTATATACTTCATGCAGACCCCGCTTCATTGTACGGACGTTCTCAATCCCGGATTTTGGCAACACTGCGTTAGGAGATTGTTATGATGAATTCTGGCATTTTTCTTCGATTTATGGCTAGTGAGTGAATTCGTGGCGCTCACAGTAAAATAAGTAGACGAAGAGGTTCTTCATAACGCGGAACAAGGCAATAAATATGGATCATAGGTGAATGGTTGTTTTGTATTGACAATGAACAGATATTGGAGCAAAATACCATATGGACTTTATATTAGGACTGTTATAATTTTCTACCTATTCACTCTTTGAACCATTCAACAAGTGAAATAATTGCATTTGATTCTGTCGAGTGATTAAAAAAAAACACGTTTGATGGGCAGAATTGATGCATTCTATAACCAACCTTACAGCATCGAAAACACCGAGGAAATCACGTTGTGGCCTTTTTTTATCTCTTGGCGCGCATGGAAGGGAATCCTCATAATGTTCGAGGAACATATCGTGCGTACCTAGGAAGGATATATGCAATTGCTAATATCATGACCAGACCAGACACGAAATAACTCACCTCATGATGTCAAAATACAAACTACGGAAATATTCACTTCGAAAAATGTCTCGAGACAGACGGCGAAATAGCGCAGTGGTTGTGGCGCTCGACTAGTAATCAGAACATCGAAATGTTGCTGGGTTCGAATCCACGGCATAGCAGAAAATTTTCATCTATAAAAATTCTATTTCTAATTTTCATATAGCCTCGGCCGGAGATGACTACACACAATTCGCTGTTGCGTTTTAATTTACAGTGCTGCTCCTGAGGTGGCGTATGGAATTCGTAACAAAACTCACACAGAATACACATTGGCTGATGGACCTCTCGTGAGGTCGATGGCCAGTTGGTATATATGTACAAACATGCCAACGAAGTACATAATATTATACTACCAACGAACTAAATGTGTATATCGCTACATCGAAGTTGGAACTCCCCAGAAGTCGAAACTTGTGCGGAGTTAGGAAGAGCGGTACCTACAGCTTATAGTGGAATCCGAACCACTTCTAGGGCGCCTACATAATGATATACTACTACCACTTTCTCGAGATTTGCTTCGAGAATCATTATTATTGCACCGATTGACACGTTAAAATGTATCGCCCCCTCAATAAATCTTTCATTTCTGACAGTAGGAGAGAAATAATAAAAAAAAGGGGCACATGGCATTTTTCTCCCTTTTTGAAGCAGCTGACACGTTTTCACTATCATGGAAGATATACAGAGAGCATCAAAAAGTGCATGAATGTAAAATATACCACCCTATGAATTTTCTCGTCATTGGAAAAACCCCTCTAAGAGCTTTCCAATAATACCGCACTCAATATAATCATCTGCTTCATTTCTCGGTATATAGTAATTCAAAACCAACATAGCTTGGTCGATTTCTGAACGATTTTCAGAAAAAAAACGTCATGACAATAATGGCAATTCTATATTCGGTATATTGCTACCTATGACAATCAAATATCATTGGCAGTGATCACTGAATATCAATAAGTATTGTAATCATTGACGAGGCCTGTACTTCGCAAATTATTCAAAATCGATCAAACTTTGTTAGTATTTCAAGTCCATAGTTTGAGAAATACAGAAGATAAATATATTGGGTGCAGTATTTAAGGAAAGCTCTTCTATAGACCTTTGCAATGGCGAGGAAATATATAGGGTGCTCTATTAGAAATTTACACACTATTTGCTGCTCCCTGTATATTTCTTCAGATGTTGAATATGTTTGTGTTGATTCGAGAAGAAAAATAAATCTCCTGTACGGCTTTCTACATCTTTTTATTAACAAAAATAAAATAGTTATAGGAGGTCGTTCCATGGAGATTCCAAATATTGAATAATATTATATTATTAATAGGGTGTTCCATTTGAACTCAAACGTATATTCAATCCAATAACTCGTTTCAGAAGATTCCTCGGAAATGACTAGTTTGACTGAAGATTAAATATGGCGGACTTGTTTTGTGATTATGATCCGATTTCATTCAAAATTGATATCTGAGGGTTATCGTGACCGGAGATTATAATTATAGGATCAAAATTGAGAAATTAAGGATGACGGATCCAATATGGCAGACTAGTTTTGTAATGATGCTGATCCGATTCTATTCAACATTAGTATCTGGGAGTTTTCGTGGTCTGAGATTATGATTACTTCATCAAAATTGGGAAATTCAAGATGGCGAATCCAATATGACGAATAAGCTCCGAAATCATGATCTGATTCTATTGAAAATTGGTATCTACAGTATTTTCCGGTTGGTGATCATGAATTTCAAGGTAGAATCAGGAAATTCAAGATCGCAGATCTAATATGGCGAACGAGGTGCGTAAATTATGATCAGATTCTATTCAAAATTGATATTTTTGGGAGTTTTCGTGGTCGAAGATTATGATTCTTTCGTCAAAATTAAAGAATTCAAGATGGCGTATCCAATATATGGCAGACAAATTTGGACATTATGATCCGATTATGTTCAAATTTGGTATCTGGGGGTTAACAGTGTCAGAGATTATGATTCTTCCGTCAAATTTAGGAAATTCAAGATGACGGATCGAATAAAATGACGGACGAGTTTATGAATCATAATCCGGTTTTGTTAAAAATTGGTATCAAGGGATTTGCGGGATCGAAAATTTTGATTTTTTCGTCAAAATTGGAAAATTCAAGACGGCATATCCAGGACGAGGATTGAAATTATGATTCGATTTTATTCAAAATTGGAATCTGGAGGTTAACGGGGTCGGATATTTATGATTCTTACGTAGTGATTCACACGAGACCAACGAGACGAGACTTTCATAGTCTCGTCTCGTCTTGCCGATGAAATATGAAGTCTTGTCTCGAGTCTCGTCTCGCAGCCTCCAGTCTCTTCTTGTCTCGCGTCTCGTACGAGAGTCTCGCAAATGTATCGCAATTTCGTCATGCATAATCTTGTTCCAGTCTAGTACGGGATATTCACCTTTACCTTCTTCGTAGGTATGATGTAGAAGTAGGAAGACAAAATTACAACAAAAATAACATTATTTATTGAAAAGTAAGTACCTAATAGGTACATACTTACATCATACATCTAAACAAGAAGAAAAAACATTTGTTTTTCAACATCGTGCAGATTGATGTTTTCTTATAGTTAACGCAGCACGTGAGAAGAATCTTTCCGCCAGGACTGAAGTGGCCGGTATACTTACTCAAACTTGATTAGAATGTGAAATTCAGAAGCATGAATTTTCCACCATTGCAATATATCTGTGTTTCTATTATACCGAGGCACAGAATAATATTTTCGAATCTCCTGCATCCATACTCCCGTCAAAACAAAGGTATTCTTCATCTTAGACTATTTAGCACAGAATGACTTATTTATAGATTTTCAGGTAGTCATTCAATTTGCGATCTGTCGGTATTGCAGAATTGCCTTTATTTTTCGCCGCCATAAGAGATCATGGATTGTGTTTTTGAAGTATTAATGAATGAAATGTTTTGTCTATCTGTGCTAGATAGTCTGAATTATTTCTAAATAATTATGAATGAAATTCTCAAGTATACAGTCGGCACGCAGCAATATTTACCTGGGAGACACTCGCACGAGACTCGAGACGAGACTAATAAAAGTCTCGTCTCGTCTTGTTCGAGTCTTGTCTCGAGTCTAGTCTCGAAAACTAGACGAGACCATGCCAGACTCTCGAAAACGAGACTTTCGCGGGCACCACTATTCTTACGTCAAAATTAGGAAATTCAAGATGGCGAATCCAATATGGCGAACGATTTGAGTTTCATTCAAAATTGGTATCTGGACGTTGGAGAATTTGGAGATTTTGATTCTCTCAAAATTAGAAAATTCGAGGTTGCGGATCTAATATGGCGGACTGGTTTTGTAATTATGATGTTATTCTGTTCAAAATTGATATCTATGGGTTTATGGGGTCGGAGACTATGACTCTCTCGTCAAAAATAAGAAATTTAAGATAGCGGATTGAATTAGGCGAACTAGTTTTGAAAAAATTTTCCGATTCTATTCAAAATTGATATCTGGGGTTTCCGTCGTCAGAGATTATGATTCTTTCTTCAAATTAGGAAATTCATGATGGCCGATCTAATATCCCCGACAAGTTTTATAATTACGATACAATTCAATCAATAAATGGTTTCTGAGGTATATCTGGGGGTTCAAGTGGTCAGAGATTATGATTAATTCGTCAAAATTGGGAAATCCAAGAATAGAATATACAATATGGCGATTGAGCTTTGTGATGAATAGAAGTTAAAAGAAACAAAGAAACATGCTTTCATAGATAGCCAACCTGAAAAGAAACAGAAAATAAATAGTTGTTTGAAAAACTACAGAATCGCGATTCTAAGATAGCCAAACTAATAAGAAGAATACAATAAAATACTGAAAGTGTGTGTGTGAAAATGCTCAGTCAAGTCGAATGATGGTCTTCAAAAAAGCTTTTCTTTCCAATATGAACTTAATGCAAATGCCAACCTTCTTATCTTGAATGCAACACCCTGTATATCATCCACATTTTGAATTATTCAGAAAAATTCAGACAAATTACATATGTACCCATCTTCGACGTTTTCAGAAATTCATAATTCTCCATAGGTTTTTAATTATTCAAATGAAAAGAAACGCCGAAATGGTTTTTGCTTATTACCTCAGCATCGAGACCTAACTGAAGAATAGGTATTGAGTATGTTGTATCGCATTTCTGAAATCGAATATTTTTTTATAATAATATTTGCAATAAATTTTAAAACACTTAGTACATACAAAAAGTTATGTCTAGAATTTTATGAGGAATGCAAAAATTGAATATAGTAGTAGTACGACATCTTGTTGAAAATTTCCGGTCCATATCATCGTCTTAGTTCCAGTCCGCAAATTATACACATATTATTTTCAAGAGTAACAGTAGTCAATAAAAAAATGCGACGCTAACAGACCTCTGGAAACGTGGCAACATTGGAGGGTTCGTGAACGTGGGTTGAACGTCTAAGTTTCATACAGATGGTCTGTTTTGACTGTTTCATATAGCGGGGCTGATAGGGACTATTCAACATGTCTTTTAATTTTTCAAAAAAAATTCTTACCCCTCTCACTTTCCCCTTATTTAATGAATGAAAATAAGCCCCTCCATAACAAATACACTCCCCCCACATCAATATATCCAGTGGGTCTGAGGTCGCCTGTACAACGTATCGGGTCTGGTAAAGATAGTTGGATAAATATATATAGATATATAGATATATATATATAATATATATTTTTGGTAAGTATATGTGATATTATATTTTTTAGAATGGCATTCTTTTTATATTAAATTAATATTAGCATTCACTTTTTGAGAGCATTTGTTTCACCAGTATTTACAAATATATCTAATATAGTATAGTTCAAACTTATGATCCACTTTGTCACTTCTTTTTGGAATATACGATAGGAGAATATGTGTTTTATGGGATCGGTAAGAGCATTGTATAATCTAGGGGAAAGGTATCGAAAATACTTTGTGGAAATACACTTATGTATTCTTGGATTGCATATGAGTTTTTTTGTTTGTTGTCTGGTTTCGTAGGTATATGTGTTATAATCTGCGGTTTGCTTTTATTTTTGAATTGATGGATGAGCAATTGTTTTGCATATATTTGTCTTACATTCAGTATGTTAATAGCATTTGATTCAGAATATAATTTGGAAGTTGGAAGAGTAGTAATAGTCCTTCCATATTACTATTTTTAGGATCCTTTTCTGGACTTGTACAAGTGGTTTAATGCTTGTTTTATTTGCTCCACCCCAGATCAATATACCATATCTCATTATAGATTGAATCAAGCTATTATAGATTGTTAATAAGGTTTTATCATATAGTATATTTCTCAGCTTTTTGAAACAATATATTAATGATCGAAGTTTTTTTACGACGTGTTCTATGTGAAGGTTCCATTTAAGATGGCAGTCAATTATGACTCCGAGGTACTTCATGTTTTCCGCTGACTTTATATTTATTTTTGTATCTTCTATATGGATTTCGGTGTAATTGGGTAGACTATTTTTGTAGGATGAGAAGCAAACGTATTTCGTTTTTTCTATATTCATTGTCAGGAGATGGTGATCTAACCAGTCTTTGATTTTTTTTATACCTGCACTAGTTCTCGTTTTCACGTCGAACCAGGATGATCCTGAGAAAAAAACTGCTGTATCATCTGCAAAAGCCAAGATTTTTCCATCAATATTGATGTTCATCATGTCATTCACATATATGTTGAATAATAAAGGAGCTAGTACTGTCCCTTGCGGTACTCCGTAAGTGACAGTCATAGACTCACTTGTTATGTTTCCTATTCTAACAACCTGTTTCCTATCTGTTAAATAGCTTTTTAGGAGATCATGACAGTTTCCACGAAAGCCCATGTTCCACACTTTACTCAATAGCTGCACATGACTCACAGTATCAAATGCCTTCGCCAAGTCAATAAATACTGTTAGGCATGGCACTTTTTTGTCAACACATTGATAAATCGAGTCAGTTAGTTTCAGTGCTTTTTCAAATATTTTTGCGATATTTGAGATCAGTGATATTGGTTAGGTTTTTTTCCCCTGATTTGTATATAGGTTTCACAACTGTGGATTTGAAGTGTGATGGGCATTTACCTTTCGAAAAGCTGAGGTTTATGACATGTGTAATTAGTGGGGACAGTTCGTTAATAGAATATTTCAGAATTTCTGACGTAATATTGTCAAATCCTGGCGACTTGAAGGGGAACACCCAAAACGTCAGAATATAATGCATCAAAATATAATTTATAAGAATATATTTCATCAGAATGGTAATTCGTAGGTACCGTAATTGATAGTTACTGTATTCTATAAGCACGTTTTTCATCGCTTTGTAAAACATAGCTCCGTAATTTGTAGGTATGTATTATAACAAAACGTGATTCGTCAAAATGTAATCCATCAAAATGGTGTTCGATAAGAACCGTATTTGATAATAACAGTAATTCATCAGAACAGTATTTCATCATCACGGTAATTTATCATAATCTAATTCTATCGTTAGGGTATTCTATCAGAACCGTAATTCGTCGCTTCAGTAAAACATCAGAATCGTAATTCATCAAATTCGTATCGTATAGGAACTGTATTCCATCGTCACATCAATTCATCGGCACTGTATTTCATAGTTTCAGTAATTCAACGAAACCGTATTCCATCGGAACTGTATTTTATCAGAAACATATTTCATCAAAACTGTATTTCATCAGAACCGTATTCCATCATCACCGTATTTCGTCAGAACCGTATTTTGTCAGTTCCGTATTTCGTCAAAACCGTATTTCGTCAAAACCGTATTCTATCAGAATCGTATTTCATCAGTACAGCATTCTGAAAATACACTAAATATCCAATTATTACAGATAACTTCATCACAGTTAGATGCACAGAATATTTGTGTTAGTACCGCCGAATGCATATAGATGCTGTTCAGGGTTTGTTTGGGATGATTTTCGATTGTTTGATGAATCAAACTACTGATTGAAACAAACGCAACAAGCACATTTTTTACTAAATGGAACATTGAATGTCTTCGCGATAATTCAACATATTCTGCTGCCGTGTTTTCATTCTGAAAATGAATATTTCACTATTATAAGTCTAGAAAATATCGAAGAATTCCCCATGCTTCCCATTTGACGAAAAATGTTTGGGAAGTTTTCCTGTCATATTCCTATAACGCTAAAGAATATACAGGGTGATTCAGGTTTTAAGGCACAAACTGAAATGGGAGATAGATCTCATCATATTAATCACGAAAGTTCATACAAACATTAGTCCGATCTCGTTCAGTAGCGGAGCTACAGGGGGACAAAGTTTAATTATTTTTTTTATCAATTGAACTATCTCGCTTACTTTTCAAGATATCATTTTGAAATCTGGTGTAGTCAATACTTCCTAGAAGATCATCATTTCAAGCATTTTGAAGATTTTCAAAATCTACAGGGTGATACGTTTTTGGAGGTAGAGGCTTTTTATCTCCTCCAAACTTCTTCGTAGTACGCCTCTGGCATCTTTCAGTGATCAAATTGTGTAGATCTTTAATTTTTTCCGATAAACGAACTGTTTTTGGGATAAATATGCATAAACGTTCTAAAACATGTTAGATTCATGAATAAAAAAAAAACAGATATTCGTATTGATAGTTTACCTAACTTCAGGATGATACGGTTTGAAAATTTCTCAAAATAGTAGAATTTTTTTTACGGCAACTTTGGAGAACTGAAGAAAAAATGACTTTATTCCCTCCGTTTCCTCGTTACTGATCCAGATTGGACTCGTGATTTCAATTCTAGTGAGTACATTTCATTGCATTCTCAACGAATTTTCTCAAAGAATAAGATATTTAAGCGAAACATAGGCAAAATTAAAATATGAACCATTTCATGTAGTCAGGACACGTCCCATAATATCACTGCGTTCAAAGAATTTTCTATCAGAGAGCCTTAGAGAAAAATTCATTCGGTTGTCAGTGCCACTCAGTTTTGAAAATGGTTGAAGAAGAGTAATATTCGAAAAATATGGAATCACATTACTTGAAAATTTATACTCTGATATTTCGGTAACGAATCTGATCCCATAAAGAATGGAAAAAGTAATTCTTTCAAATTGTCTTGAGAAGTGTCATACTGAGAAGGCATGTTGCTGATGATTTTTATCTATAGAAATGAAGAGAGAGAGATATAAAAAAATCTGGGAAATGATTTTACCTTCCATAGCTTCAATTTATCGCTTCAGCAAATTGTATCATCCTGATTATCGAATGTACAAGATTGCCTTCATGAGGAGTAAGGCGGGGAATACATTTTTCAGAACTGAAGCTCCTTTTGGAAATATCAGTGAATCCATTGCTACCGGTGAGCAGTGTATTCCACTGATGATAATCGCATTCGATGATGGAATGTATCTTGGAAAGCTTTCTATTTCCTTGAGATTTGAGAATTCTACCTCCATATGATTGGAAAAATCAGAATACCTTTAATATGTACAGAGATGTGCACAACAAACGGCCAGTGCTGTTATTTCTGATTCATTCGGGATCAGATCCTGATCAATTGACAAAATATCAGTTCTGTCACTTCCAGTCTTACCGGAAATTATCCCAACTGCTGATTTTTTAATGTTTATCATTCCATGATTTGGCAATAAGGATTATCATAACGAGTTCTAGGATAGCGGGTTTGACAGGGTTATTTCAAACGAATACGAAGATAATGGCGTTCTTAGCTTCCATATGCCCAATGAGTGTGACAGAGAAGTACAGATATTGCGAAGTAACACCCATTGAGCATTTATGGAAAAATCTAAATCAAATACCTTCGTGATCATTTGAAATAACCCTATCAAACCTGGTATCACTGAATTCGTCATAATAATGTGTCCAATTTGAAGATACAAAGTTGGGTTCGTTTCTGCTGGAACAGGAAGTGTTCGAACTAAAATTGTCTTGTCAATTGATGAGAAATTCAGTATATTTTCAAATTCCGAAATCGAATCATTCAGAAGTTACAGTTGTGTCCGTTTTTCGTGCACTTCTCTGTATATTTGATAATCATATAAGAAACGTAACCTTAGTCTGGAACAGTTGGCAACAAATTCAAAACTTGTTCTTTATTAATTTCAGGAAAACATGTTATTCGTCGTGAAAATCTTCGCCAGGCTTGAAATCGTTGACCAGATATCAAAGTTTTTCAGTCTCGTACGGGGTATGTCAAAAAATAATAATTTTGGCTCCTGTTATTCATTATTCAGATATAACTGAATTTATATTTCTTCAAATACAACACAGTATATTTTTTATATTTATGAATTGATATTTTGTGAAATACTGCCTGTAGGTTAATCGAGGAGGTGATACATTCATTATTCCAAATTTTCTGGGATTTTCTCTCTTCGTTTCTATGAAATAAAAATATGAATATCATTCCAATATACGTGTAGTATGGACAAATTAGATGATTTGCCCAAGGATGTCACTGCGTTTAAAGAATTTTCCTATCAGAGAGAGTAGTGAATTTTTTCTTTTAGGCTCTCTGATAGGAAAATTCTTCAAACACAGTGACATTTTGGGGCGAATCATCTGATTTGTCCTTACTACACGTAAATCGAGATAATATTCATATTTTCATTTTATAGAGACGAGGAAAGAAAATCCCAAAATAATTGAAATAATGATATTTTGTGCTTTTCGAAAACACAATAGTTAGTACGACATTTTGGGTATTAGCCTTGTATATAGATAATTTTTAGTTTCAGATAATTTCACACTTTCATATTCACCTTGTTGTTGACACATTGTTTCGTCACACACTAAGCGAGTGCAGAATGTTTTATAATTCTTTCCACCTGACTACCTGTCTTGTTTCATACAATGGCGAATGATAACCAACCTTCAATATCATCAACCATTATTACTGATTCTAACGACAGGTAGTCAGTTGACAAAAATTTCAAAACATTCTGCACTCACTTTTTTTCATTGCCACATACTTATTAGAAACACAGCTTTTATAGCCAATAAATTGTGGTGAATATTGGTGTATCAATATAAAATTGAAACTAGTATGTGAGAAAATACTGTCAGCAACAGGGTAAATATGAAATTCGTGAAAATGTTGCCAAGGCCAATCAATAAGATATACCTACAGAAAAAAATGGAAATTATCAAAATACAAGGCAAATACTATAAATATTGTAAGTTTAATGTTATGTGTTTTGAAAAGCGCAAAGCATCTATCTGGAAAGTTCGTTTCGAAAATCTGACTAAGTATGCCACTGGATCCTCCGTGGAGAATGTAAACAAGAGACAACTTCTACTTTTTCTATACGTTCAGATACAGGTGGTCCTAAGAGGCAACATTTTGAATTTTGCACTATATCTATGAAACGAAGCGAACTACAAATTGTGTTTATGGTATCATGAGTTTCACAAGAAAGTAGTCAACATTCGCGAAATCCGCAGATCTCTTTCTTTGAAAATGGGTAAGATATACCATTAGGACATCGAAAATGGTAAAGTCAGTACAATTCGATCAATGAAACGGGCTGATGGATTTCCTATAAGAAAGTTCATTCATCACTCTTGTGAGCCGCACTTTGATGAAAAACAGAACATCTACTCATAATACTGATAATATAATCGATAAAATCGATATAATCGATATAATCGATATTATCGATATAATCGATATAATCGATATAATCGATATAATCGATATAATCGATATAATCGATATAATCGATATAATCGATATAATCGATATAATCGATATAATCGATATAATCGATATAATCGATATAATCAATATAATCGATATAATCGATATAATCGATATAATCGATATAATCGATATAATCGATACAATCGATATAATCGGTTTGTTTTTCGGTATCATCGATATTATCAGTATTATCGACATTATCGATCGTCGTCTATATAACGACAAAGCATAGGAATTCATCCCCAAAGGAAGTATCCCCAAGAACTTATTATCCAGAAGTTGGAAAAACACCAACCTCCTCTTTCTGTACTTCCTAGGTACGAACGATGTTCTCAAAACATTATGGGAATTTCCTTTCGTGTGGTCCAAGAGATGCAAAAATAAGAAAAAAAAACAATACAAGATCAACAAAAATAACGTTGGTTCATTCTTTCAATATCATTTTGTATTATACGTCCACAGAATGAATCCCATTATAGTAAGGAGAGCTGGCTGCCCGAAGGATTGAGAAAACATTGTAGTTCATCGAACGGCACCTGTGCCAATCACCATCCTGAGCAGAATGATAGCTCGCAACACCCTTTTAATTTGGAACATGTTCTTCAGAATAAAAATTCCATTATGTAGTATAAAACGAGCTCTTTTCGAAAATATGGACATCTGGAATATAAACAGATTGTCAAGGCCTAATACCTACTTCATATTGTTTGTTGAATGGGTCGAAATTTCAAAGTAGACTATCAGGCAACTTCATTCAGAAAAAGTGGATATAGCTGGAATATCAAATTTTGATATTTTTGCTTCATCATTTCCCCCCGTATCAAAATCTGAGGAGTTGACATAACCAGCGATGTAGTAGAGTAGTAGGGGACCACATCGAATACTAAGGTTGATCGTTGAAACTTCTACCATTATCAAACGTTGTGGAGATGATTTTGTATTTTCTAAACCTTCCTACAGGAAGATTCTTGAGTGTTATTCGGTAAGACAATACAACAATTCAATGATTGCTTATCACATTATTGTCGATGGATTTTTCACAGATGAGATACTTTTGTGACAACGCATGATTGAGAAAAATTGACATGAACGCTCTCAAAAAGTATTCGTTTACAATAATTTTGGTTGTCATGGTTTCAAATGTCAAGTTGAGGTTTGTCGCTGGAAAACTCAGAGCAATGTTTTTTTGCTATCATAATGACAAAATCACAGCGTCTTACGGGATTTTTCATACATATGAATTAAATTGTCAGTACGATAATGAAGAGCATTTTCAAGGTTTATCGTCGAATAATTCTACGGAAAAGTTAGAATCAATTAAAAAAAAAGATTGATACTATTTAAAAAGAAATTACTATCGCTGATACTAGTACATTCCCAGGGACGTCCCTGATTTAATACTAGGGATGTCCAAGGGACATCCGCTGGCCGCCTTCTGGTACGTCCCTAGGATGTACCAAGTACGAAGGAAGGATATACCTCACTCACTCACCTAACTCACTACTAACGAAGTTTGAAATTATTTGAAATAAAGTAACAGGTATCATTATTCAAATTGTGACCCTGTACCCCAGATATTTGCTCAACGACCCCGTACCTGTTACTGTTACTTTATTTAAAAATTTTTAAAACTATAAATACGTTTTATAAACCGATTTACCATACTCATTTTCCCTAACAACACGAGTACATCCTAGGGACTTCCCAAGGACGTCCCTAATTCCTAACTAGGACATCCCAGGGATATCCTTTTCGGGACAAACTACATACTAGGGACGTCCCAAGGATATTCCAGGGACATCCCTTCGACAAGAGGAAAAAATGTAGGTCGAGTAGGGATTTAACTCGTGACCTTCAGCTCATAATGCACGCACCTTACTCCATTAGCTAATATGCCTTCTGAAGATTCATGTACTGAACAAATTTATGAACAGGACTAAACTACAGAAACCTGAATAAATACATTTTTGTTTGAAAATGAGGGGCATTATGCATTTACGATTTCTGTTTGCGAAAAATGGTAGTTTCTTAAGAAGTTCTGATACATTCAATGACCGTGAATCGATATCAGATATTCCAGGGACACGAATAGGATAACTTAGGGATGTACCGGGCGGGATGCCAACTCGACAACCACTGCGGGACATCCCCCATTTTTCAAATGGTACATCCTAAATATTATTCAATTGCTGAAATATCCATGGGAAGCTGGATTCAAAGATATATCACACATAGAATTTGAATACAGTGCGTTCATTGAATTCTGTGTTCGTCCGAAGTAACTAAAAATCCGTCAAAAATTTGAAAAATCAATTTTGAAATAAATGTTCGGAGACGTACAAAAACCTAAACTTTTGCCCGTTTGCTAGATTCCTCTTTCCACCTGATTTCCAATGAGTGGTCACATGCCATAGAGTTGCATTTGAAAACAACATGTTGAGTGTGGTTCCAGCTACCCCTGAAAAAATATATCCTTGATATTGCTTGCAGGATGTGGGTAAATACATTGAATTGTTGACGTATGCAACGAATATGTGCATAGTGTTGTCCAAGCTCATGAGAACTCAAAAGGTTGTGTGACTGCGACAGTTAAAGTGTTGAAGAACAAATGATTTGAGAAGTGTGGATACAACATGAAAATAGTCATCGAACGATGAACAAAGAATCAGGTAGAAACATAAAACATTCCATCCGAACCAAATCAAAAAAAGTGATTCCATTTTTTATATCTCACTGCGAGCAAAGTGACAACTGACATATAATCATTATTCTGAATGGGGATGTGGAATATTTCGTTTTCCGCATTCATCTCGGTAACTTGAGAGTTCAGGTTCATGAAATATGTGTGATGTAAAACTAATGTTGAATAATTTTGATATCTAAAAATGGTGATATGAAGAATAATGTGGTAATATGCGACCGTAAGTACTCCATGGGTCAAAAAAATCTAAATAAATGATTACCTATAACTAATTCAGCAGTCGATAGCCTATTGAAATTTCAAATCGTAATCCAATTCCTGACACCTTATCACAGAACGGATTGAGTTCAGGATATACGGTGATACGAACTTTCAACTTCAAAATTAGGTTATTTATCTGATGATCTTGAAATTCGTCACGGGCTCAAATTATTGTGACTCACCCTGTATACGCATGACATTTTTCATCGATCCATCTCATTCTGACTCTGAAAGCACCTTGTTTCTCTATATATTCTTGTATAGATATAACATTTCGATAAGATGCATATCTACAGAGTGTAAGGAAATTCTAAATTGAATAAGGTTTTTTTTTCAATCTAATTTACGTAGGTACAACTGAATTCCTGATAATTGATACCGCACGCAGGCAGTTGAAACTAACTGCCTCTCTAAACACTTATCAAACACCGACAATAAGAATATAAAGAATATACGATCCCACATTGAGAAGCTATATTGAGAAGCTTAAAAAGATTCTTGAGGTGAAATTCTATCGAGATCTCATTCAGAATAACATATTTCATGTTAGAATAGTTATTCTGATCAGATACTTATTTATTTCTTACATGCATTCACCAGCGCCATCGCATAGCATACCTGAAAAGCGAACAGAAAATCGATACTCCCTTCCCGATAGGGCACTGTACCGACGATGGATTACCATTCTGACGAAATACCGTGATGATACAATACGGTTCTGATGGAATACGGTTTTGATGAAATACGGTTATGATGATTTAGCGTTCTGATAGAATACGATTATGATACATTGATATGCTGATGAAATACGGAAGCGATGAATTACGGTTCTTATGAAACACAGTTCTGATGATTTACAGTTCTGTTGAAATACGGTTATGATGTTTTACAGTACCGATACTATACACTGCTGACACTGCTAACCTAACCTAACCTGACATAATTTACCATCATGACGATTTACCATTATGATATATTACTGAAGCGACGAAATACGGTTCTGATGAATTGTCTCTTTTATTCAATACGGTTTTGTTGATTCACCGTGCTGTCAGAATACGATTCTGATGAAATACCATTCTGATGGAATACGGTTATGATGAATTACCATTTCTATAAAGTACGGTATGATGTTTTACGTTCTTATGGAGTACATTCCTTCATTTTACAACATGATATATTACATTATGATGTTTTGCATGCCGATGAATTACTGCTCCGTTAAATTACGGTTCTGTTGAATTACCATTTTGACCGAATATATTTTGATATAATACGGTGTTGATAAAATACGTTCTGACGAATTATATGCAGCCACTTGAAGTTCTTCAATTCTGTGATATATTTTTTGATATCTTTTTCTTATATTATATATTATATATTATTATTATATTATATATAACTTCAGGATGTAACGTTACTTACAAATAATTGTTTGAGGATTTTCTACAAATAATTGATGCCTTATGTATGGATATCTTATCAATTCTTCAACGCGTCTTGGAATTTTACTGAAGACATCCAGCCCAATTTTTCGAAAATATCTTCCAGGCCTTTCCCGTCTTCCATGAGTATCCTGAAACAGAATAAAATAGTTAACCTCTTTTGTCTGATTGTCTGACGAATGAATATCACATCATATAATTAATGGTAAAGTGTTTGGGATCACACGTTAAAAGGTAAGGACCCGTCATTCCTTGCTCGCACAAGACTCTCGAAGACTTCTGGGGGTTGCTCGTAAGGGGGCAACCGAATGACGGATAGAAAAATTTCAGAACAATTTTTTTTAGATACTCACCAGAACTATAGAAAATCGAAACAATTCACACTACTTGTTATTATGTCTCCACAACACAAAATGCGAAATGTGAATGGGGACTTGAGGAGTGCCAGGAGCAATCGATCTAAAAAATAGCAGGTTTGCTCTGATTGGATGGAAATGACATAATGTCCCAAACGTGTCTGTAAATGGAACAAAACTATTTGTTATAAACACAGAATAATGTTTCATCATAATCACTTCGTTTAAAGTTCTTTCAATATTATAGAAATATTTGTGAATTTGGGAAATATTAATTTTCTGGCAATTCTAATGACATATTTCATTCTTTTGGAAAAGAATTCTGTTATTAGTATAGAAACTTCGCAAAATGAATGGCACAGAATAAACCACGATATTAACAGTATTTTCTGTATTAGTATATGAACTGTTTTTATCAATATCAAAAGACATATTTTGAATGATATAAAAATTATTCCTAAACGGAAACACTCACAACAGAAATCAATTCTAACATTAACAAAAATTATGTTCGATTCTTTATTTTTCTTGATGAATTTATGTTAATTGTAAGGGGTCTTTATTCTGGGGCCCTCACTTTGACACTCTGTTCAGGACAGGAGACTACTCTGGTATTTGACAGGGGGGATTCTCGAGCGCCAGATTTTTGATAAAGGTGATTTACTTCACCTGCTCCTCCCAACTTAATCGGGAAGGAGGCCCACAGTAGCAACAGTGGAGAAAGGTACAGGAGGTATACCTACCTCGGTACCCACAGTATAAACCAGGGGTCAATGGTATTGAATCGACCTGGAATTAATAAGTAGCCAAGGGAGTGTAGGCTTTAATTACAAACCCTGGGTCTAGCCTGGAATACTGGTTGCTATTTCTGGTCTGGATAATTACAGGAATCAAAGCAGAATATCTCTCAGGTTGCTGGTATTTTAGGGTTAGGTCTGGAAAATTATTTATTCAAAGTATTTCATCATTGCTACCTGGAGAATCGGAAACACAGTTCTAAACGAATTGAACAGATTCAATTTCTATTTATCTTTTCTTTTCCTTCGATTTTTCTAATTTTCTAATATCGGATTTTTAGTGAGGTTAATTTATTATATTTTTACATTAATGTCAATAGTTCATGAAACATAGAACACCGCCGGACGGGACACAAAGCACAGAGACAACGGTGCACAGGACTGGATTTCTCAAGGAAAAGAAGAAGAAGAGTTGTTAATTGGCTTGTCAGTGTCAGTCGTCAGCAATAATAATATTCTGCAATTTTGACAAATGAAAATATTGAAAACACTAAATAAATTATTGAACTATTTGGAACTGAAAACAATGACAAAAGAGAAGGAAATATGAAAAATGCAATTACAAAATCCGTTCATTCCATTTAGAGTTCTGGATTCTTTACACAGGTCGGGTGAGTATCGGTGTGAAAAACAACAGGAATGAAATGAGGCTATAAACAGGATGAATAACACTGGTGAAAAATATACAAACTTACATGTGTAACAGGAAATCACTATACAATACTTTTTTACACTGGTTTTGAATGAACTATGAAAGCACTAAAAGATCAGCTTGAGAATCAGGAGCTTGAAGAGCAACGGAGATCAGGTGGTGTAGACTTGTCGAGAAGAGCTTAGAGAGTGAGTGTCCCGAATCCTTGGCTGTCTTCAGTATTTATGCACTGCTTTGGCCTTGACACAAGGACAAGTAAATCTGGAATCTCATTGGTCAAAACTCCCACCTTGTCATGGCTCATGACCATGGCCACTAAATCTGTCCTTGAAAAGCACATGCGCACCTCCAACACAAAACGCGGAAAAAATAATATTACACCCTAAATGGGCACAGGAACAGGATCTACTACCTTTGCTTATGCTACTGAATGAATTTGGCTGGAAAATATTCAATAACAACAAAGTTATGAGCAGTCAAACATTCATCATTTTGACTGATAAATACCTAATTCAATCAAATTTCATATCATAAGCAAAGGGTTGAAAAATATCGAAGTCTTTAGGGTTGTAATGATGTTCATGAGAGTTTACTATCAGGAAAAGCTTTGTGAAGTCAGGAATCAATGCATTACTCAGCTCTCTCAGGTTTTCAGGTTTCGAGCTTTCGAACAGGTGAAATTCAACTAGAACCAGGCTCAGGTACTTAGATTTTGATCAAAACCGGTCTAGTAATGAAGCTGGTCAAAAACACTTCATTTCACACCCGGAAAAATAATGGAAGCTCTAGCTTCTATTTTTTTTTTAAACTCATTCATCACCAAAATATACACTATATACATTACCAACTATCAACTGGAATACTTATATACAATCCTTATATTTATACCTTATCTGGAAATCAGCTTAATCTACTCAGGATATCTACAGCAGGACCTAAATGTAAACCATATCTATATACACTATCTGGAATCTTTTCTCACTATTCAGATTATTTACAACAGGATCTGAAACAGTAAAACGATTTATATATCCTCCTATACTTACTATTTACATAAACGTCTGGATTTCTGGACTGGACTAAATCCAGACGTCTCTGGACCAAAGTGTTCTGGAAAAATTCTTGCTTTCCACTTGCAATTTTTCCTCTGATGACCAGGATTCCCACATTTCCAACAAATCCTTACTTCTGCAAAGTAGGAATAATGGGAGACAGAACTAGGCAAGTTTGAAGCAGAGGCGGGTCGGACTGCTTCAAAACTAGAATTCCGGAAACAGGACTCGTCGGAATTCATAGCTGCGGATGTCTTCTTCTGTTTCCAAGCTGGATAACGGGACGATAGGAAATTGTCCGGACCTAATTTCCTATTTCTGTTCCTGGAACACTTTCGCATTAAACCTATATTAGTAGTACCGGTCTCTGTAATGATTTCTGTCACTCCATTGACAGTCTGGACATCATTACAGAACCTAAATTCCATCTGGACTGGAATTTCTGGAAAATCTGGAATTTCTGGAGAATCTGGAAGCTCTGGAATTTCTGTAATATCTGGACTTCCTGTACATCCTGTACCAACAGGATAGTCTGGTGAACGAAGGAAATTCGGATTTCTGGAAAAATCTGGATAATCTGGATCTTCTGGATAATTTGAATTTTCCATCCAATCTGTATCTCCTGGACTTCCCGGATTGTCTAAATTAACGGGACTTCTTGACTGGACTGGATAATCTGGAAAATCTGGATTTTCTGGAATATACGGATTGAATGATGGTTGCTCTGGATAATCTAGATTTTCTCCACCCATGGAATGTGCTGAATATCCCGGATCCCTTCTTTCAGTAATTTCTGGATGCTCTGGATACCCTGGATGTTCTGGATAAATAGAATTTTCAGGACTGTCTGGATATTCGGGGACCCCACTGGGTACTGGATTCTTAGATTTGTCTGGAGGGAGACATACACAATCACGGGATAAAATATCCCTCTGGCCACATCTGGAACAAAATATTGTTGGTTGGTTTCTGCAGGCACCTCTCATGTGACCATGCAGTCCACATTCCAACAAACAGTCTCACTGTTTCGAAGTCCTATATTTTGTCTTCTCTTCTGGGCAATTGTCCTGGAACTAGGTTCTTCATACCTAATCGGTTCCCGGACAGAAAGACACAGGTGAGAGTGGTGGCAGGTAGTGATAACCCTGGTAGGTTTGGTATATCTCTTTTCTCAGGCTTTCATATTCCAGAATTCTAGTGATTAGTGATGGTATATCCTGGAAATCAGTCTTTCTGATGTACAGGCGGTAGTCTGGCAGTAAATTCCGGTATAGCCAAGTCAATTTTTGTGCTTTATCAAGAGTGCCTTGTCTTCGGATTAGTGTCTGCATGTCTATCACATAATCTCTAGCTGGTTCTTCCACTGTCTGTTTCCTCTGGATGATATCAATCTGGAGCTGTTCATGATATTGAAACGGAAAGTATGCTACCTGGAAACATTCCTTGAAGGCTGGCCAGGAATTCCAATTCACTTTGTTACATCTGTACCATAACAGAACTCTTTCTTTTAACAAGTCAGGTGATACTTCTAGGAGCTGGTCTGGATCTACTTTCTGCACGTTTCCAATCTCTTCTAGTCTTTTCAGGAAATCTACAGGATCTGTTGTTCCATCAAATTGCAAATTCCAGTGATAGGTGTTCAATCCACTAGAATAACACAGGACAGGAATTTCAGGACTTTCAGGAGGTATGTCAGGACTCTCTGGAGTTGTTTCAGGATCATCTGGATGTGTTTCTGGACTACCTGGAGTTGGTTCAGGACTATCTGGTGGATCATGAGGTTCAGGAATATCTGGTGAATCTGGAGGCGGTTTCCTCACAAGATTCTCAGGCCTGAGGGCTAATATTTCAGGCACTTCCACCCTCAGGAACCACATCAATCGGTTTTGTAGCATCTCCACAGGACCTTCAGTATTCAGACCATACATTTTCAATTCTCTTATCAATTCGGATTCGTTCAGGTCATATACCCAACTCACTCTTGGGTTCAAACCTGATATGTGCTCTCGGAAGCTCTCTGGACCTGGATTCCTGGATTTTCGGAGGTTCTCACAACCTTTACATAATATATCATCAACTATGTCAGGGCCTAACATTTTATTCAACTGGTTAAATGAGCTGGAATGTCAGGATGATTATCAGGATGAAATATATTCGGAAATTAACGGATCTGTCTCTCTTGCTGTCTCAAACTTCAGTGACTCTCATAACAAAAAACAATATCTGGACTCAACGAATATTTTCTGGATTCCTGGACTTTTATTTTAAATTCAATTATAGCTCAACTCGACTGGAAATGTTCTCTATGAAATATCAGGTTCAAATATAGATTAAACTCTCAAGACACAAATTAAACAGGTACTTTCAGGAAAAGTGTTGTGATTCTGCTTCCAAACTATGAAATACTGGTTCAAGAAAAAAAACTGTGCAGGACTGGAATAAAGCAACTTTTCTGGTGAAAAGGACTGCATTGTTTTCTGATTCAATAACCAAGAAGTCCCTGCTCGGGCGCCATTTGTAAGGGGTCTTTATTCTGGGGCTCTCACTTTGACACTCTGTTCAGGACAGGAGACTACTCTGATATTTGACAGGGGGGATTCTCGAGCGCCAGATTTTTGATAAAGGTGATTTACTCCACCTGCTCCTCCCAACTTAGTCGGGAAGGAGGCCCACAGTAGCAACAGTGGAGAAAGGTACAGGAGGTATACCTACCTCGGTACCCACAGTATAAACCAGGGGTCAATGTTATTGAATCGACCTGGAATTAATAAGTAGCCAAGGGAGTGTAGGCTTTAATTACAAACCCTGGGTCTAGCCTGGAATACTGGTTGCTATTTCTGGTCTGGATAATTACAGGAATCAAAGCAGAATATCTCTCAGGTTGCTGGTATTTTAGGGTTAGGTCTGGAAAATTATTTATTCAAAGTATTTCATCATTGCTACCTGGAGAATCGGAAACACAGTTCTAAACGAATTAAACAGATTCAATTTCTATTTATCTTTTCTTTTCCTTCGATTTTTCTAATTTTCTAATATCGGATTTTTAGTGAGGTTAATTTTATTTTATATTTTTCCATTAATGTCAATAGTTCATGAAACATAGAACACCGCCGGACGGGACACAAAGCACAGAAACAACGGTGCACAGGACTGGATTTCTCAAGGAAAAGAAGAAAAAGAGTTGTTAATTGGCTTGTCAGTGTCAGTCGTCAGTCAATAATAATATTCTGCAATTTTGACAAATGAAAATATTGAAAATCACTAAATGGATTATTGAACTATTTGGAACTGAAAACAATGACAAAAGAGAAGGAAATATGAAAAATGCAATTACAAAATCCGATTATTCAATTTAGAGTTCTGGATTCTTTACACAGGTCGGGTGAGTATCGGTGTGAAAAACAACAGGAATGAAATGAGGCTATAAACAGGATGAATAACACTGGTGAAAAATATACAAACTTACATGTGTAACAGGAAATCACTATACAATACTTTTTTACACTGGTTTTGAATGAACTATGAAAGCACTAAAAGATCAGCTTGAGAATCAGGAGCTTGAAGAGCAACGGAGATCAGGTGGTGTAGACTTGTCGAGAAGAGCTTAGAGAGTGAGTGTCCCGAATCCTTGGCTGTCTTAAGTATTTATGCACTGCTTTGGCCTTGACACAAGGACAAGTAAATCTGGAATCTCATTGGTCAAAACTCCCACCTTGTCATGGCTCATGGCCATGGCCACTAAATCTGTCCTTGAAAAGCACATGCGCACCTCCAACACAAAACGCGGAAAAAATAATATTACACCCTAAATGGGCACAGGAACAGGATCTACTACCTTTGCTTATGCTACTGAATGAATTTGGCTGGAAAATATTCAATAACAACAAAGTTATGAGCAGTCAAACATTCATCATTTTGACTGATAAATAATTCAATCAAATTTCATATCATAAGCAAAGGGTTGAAAAATATTGAAGTCTTTAGGGTTGTTATGATGTTCATGAGAGTTTACTATCAGGAAAAGCTTTGTGAAGTCAGGAATCAATGCATTACTCAGCTCTCTCAGGTTTTCAGGTTTCGAGCTTTCGAACAGGTGAAATTCAACTAGAACCAGGCTCAGGTACTTAGATTTTGATCAAAAGCAGTCTAGTAATGAAGCTGGTCAAAAACACTTCATTACATAATGATGAAGAAATTCTGTAACAGTGGAAAAATGTTTTGTTGAATTCGTCACAGAACCCGTTTTGTTGAAAATACCAAATATTTTTTTTCTGTGTATAGTTTCGAAAAATGAACCAATGACACCGTCTCCGAGAATGAAGTCTTTTCATCTTCCATCCGACTTCGCGGTTACGTGAATTACTAAACAACCACTAAATTCGCGATTTTTGAAGATCAAATCACAAAATAAGACTGAGAGATATCTGATTATTTCAAAATAATGGAAAATATGCCTGTGAAAAATGCTTGCAGCGCAGGGGTCATTCTTGATAAAAACTTCAATTTTCACGTCGATAATTCTATGATTTTAATATAATGTCATATCTTCCCAATATTGATTCGTCCTTACCCTATCATAAGAAAAGTAGTGTATTATACACGGGAAAATATTATATATTAGCTCACGGTTTTTTGTCTTCCTCTGCTATGCGTCGGTAGACAACACAACCTGAAGTTATCATTGAGCAAACTTATACGAGCAAATTCCTTGGAATCCATCTGGACAACAATTTGCATTTTGAGAACCATGTGGAGTCTTTGAATACATAACTAGCACGTGGGTGTTATGCTTTGCGAATGTTGACGAAAGAACTGGGTATAGCCACTGCGAAGGTAGTATACCACGCTCTGATATAGAATCACATATTATCAGGTATGGAATACCTTCTTGGGGTATCTGCAGCCAACGGATCTTCAATAGTGTCTTTGTTCTTCAAAAGCATGGAGTCCGATACCTTTGCAAAGTTGGGCCAAGAGTATCTTGTAAACCGCTGTTCGGTCAAATAAAAATCCTCACCCTTCCGTCGTTATTTATTCTCGAAACAGTGTGTCTAGTACATGAAAACGAATCATCATACGAGGTAATAGTTGGTATCACTAGAAAAAAGTAACAATTTGCGATTACCTATATTCCGTCTTCAAATTTAACGAAAAACTCTCTGATCTATAGTGCGATTAAGCTATACAATCACCTCCCTCCCGCTTTCAAAAACATAGTTTTGCCGTCTCATTTCAGGAGATCTGTCAAGCGCTTACTTATCGATGAGGTTTTTTATAATGTTCAAGAGTTTCTTGAGAAAGATTTGAATAGTTGAAATATATGGTATATTTAAACATCTAGGAATTGTATTCTATTTTTCAATTCATTTTGTATCTGTCTGTCCTCTTTTATTTTATTCTTGTGTTCACTTATAAATATGTATTTATTATAATTGTGACAATGCTATAGTACCTGCTCTATACTATTCATTCATATATACTCATTTGATTATTTATTTCATATTCATCATGACTTTATCAATGAGATGAAAATCTTCCGATAATAAAGTATATTTTGATTTGATTTGAACCTGAAGTTAGAAGCTATACTATTTTCTCCCTTGTATAATAACTTTTTTTTTCGTTCACTCTCGGCGGAATTTGTTTTGTATTATTATCGGATTCAAATTCCAATGATTCGAATCAATGAATCATTCATAGTATCCTCAAATTACAAGATTTTCCTCATTTGTTAGTTTCACTGTTACTGTTAGACTCGTTGAATTCAGAATTATCCCTGAAACCCACTCGATTGAGAGTGATTACACCCAGAATCTCTTCACAAACACAGACCAGTTATCCATCTCACCTTCAGTTGATCAATATTACAAATGAACATGAAACAATGCCTGGGAACATCACCAAAGACCGTTGACCTCCATTTCTCAACGAGGGTTCTATCAAAGCCTGACCTCTGGACCCACAGATTGTCCCTAATAGAGACGAAATTGTAGGTTTGCAAGTTCGCAGAGTGCGCTAAACCCGGAAAATCTCGTTATCGAATGAACTGTAAGGAATCCATTATTATTATGGAAATTGTGAGATGAATATGTATTTTTTATTCGTGCAATCATACCTGTTATGCATCTTCGTGAATGATTATAGAGTCGAGATGAGTCCCTCGCACTGACCAGTACCAAGTCCTATTACGAGTGCAAATCTGAAATTGAATGATAGCAATGGAGGTGGCTCGAAGTGTCACGAAAATTTCAGAGAATTACTATTTCCACAACAGGTATTATGATTCAACGAGTTGTTCGACGAATGAGTGTCTTCAGGAATGCGGATTTATGATATCGCATAGTATTACGAGCAGAGAGAGTAAACAAATATCGATTGATAATATTTCAAATATCCTTATCAACTTCAGATGACTCTTTCATTCATTTTGTTAACTCTGACACGGCATCAATTTTTTGAGTTTGATATTGTTTTGTTCGATTGCTATCGTTGTAAAGCTTGGAAACATGTCCACGTAAGTTTGCTTACAATGAAGTATAGTTTTGGTGGAGTAGACTGTATGAATTTCGTCCTGTCCTACATAACTTTGTTGTCAACCATGAGATATGTCGAACAAATCTTCACCAAAACTGTTTTGTCTATGACACGGCAAAGCTTTGAAATCTTTCACGATCGTTGTCAAAGGAAGTATCCCCAAGAGTAACCTCCAGGATTTAAATACAAACGCACTACCTATCCCGTATTTCTATTCATCCTAGTTACGTACGATGTACTTCGAACAGAAATGAAATAAATATAAACATGATATTAAACTTGTTTCAGAAGATTTTTCAGAAATGAATAATTTGGGCACTCAATCCAACGGACGCACTAGATACAAACCCTATTTGCTATATATTTGTTAATTCAGATCTCCATGGAGATTCTTAATATATAATAATATATAAGGTGTTCTACATGAAGAAATTGTCGCCTACGTTATAACTCAAACGTGGATCACCCTGTTTATTTATATTACCTCATAAATGCAGGAAATTGAAAACCTAAATCAACCTGCTCCAGAAAATTTTAATTTTTTTGGCTAAAAGTGAACTTGTTCAGAAGTTTACGAAAGCACTGTATGTATATAAGATCTTTCAGTACTAGAATAAGTCAAGAAGTTTTCTTTTTCATTACGTTAATGACATTTAGGAACACTCTGTATCCTTCGCTGATTTGGCGCTATTTCCTAGGTTTGGGTTAAACTGCTCTCATATTCCTTCGCTGTTATAATCTCAGTAAAATACGAGGTGTGCAGAAAATTATGTACAGGGTGATTCACCATAAATGTCCCCCCATCTAGCTCACTTATTTTTGAACCGATTTAAAAATTCGAAAAATAATCTAAAATTATTTTTTAGAAATTTTCTTCCTGTTGCATCATAAAATACAGCATACTCGGAACAAACGATCTACACTCTACAGAGTACTGCTTGATTTTTTCGAATGGAACACCCTGTATTTCATTGTATTCTTGAATTCTTCCTGAAGAGCTGATTTCATCAATGTATCACACTTGGGGTCTAGCGGAAATGATTACAGAGATATAGGGTGTTCAAAATCGAGATATTTCAACTTAAGGATTTCTTTGAGTCGAAACTATTCATTATTGGTCAAAACGGCTCCTATGCCCCCATCTCAACTTTTGATTAACTATCTACTGACATTACTTCAATTGGAACATTTACCGGGTGGTTCAAGATTCCGAATTCTGATCACACTGTATCTGTTCCAATTATTAAATGTCAGTAGATAGTAAATCGAAAGTTAAGATGCGAACATGAAAGCCGTTTTGTCCGATAATGAATAGTTTCGTCACAAAAAAATCGCAAAGTTGAAAAATCTCGATTTTAAACACCCTATATCTCTGTGATCATTTCAACCAGACCCCAAGTGTGATGCATTGATCAAATCAGCTTTTCAGGGACAATCTAAAAATAAAGTGAAGAATAGGGTGTTCTATTCAAAAAATCAAATAATACCTTCCCAGATAGCACACACGCGCCTAAGGTCATCCTCAATGTGTCGCCAAACGCCTGGAGAGGACGTTCTATTTTCTACAACCTAAGAACATCATCAGGCGTAAATTTAGCGCTGTAATTGTCCTAAATGAGTTCTTTCAGTGACAGCCTGAGGATGTAAAGAATTTCGTGCCTACGGACGTCTTCAGAAGACATTCCATGAAATAACGTGTCATCGAAGAGACGAGTAGACTACCAGCATATAGGCTACCCGCTATAACATGATATATACAGGGTGTTTGGATAGCAATAAAAATATATACAGGGTGTCTGAGTAAGCAATAGCGATAAGAAATAGGGCGTCTCACGGGGTAGCAAACATACGTATGATATAGTATCCGTTCGATATACAGCAATAATAGCAATACAAACTTATATAGGGCACTCGTTGCAACAAGTGAAAGTTGGACTCAGCAAAAGTGTGACAGTTGTCGCTAGTTGACGATTCCAATCATTATACAGGGTGTTTGGATAGTAAATAAAAATATATACAGGGGAGGCAAGAACTGACAGGCGGACCCAGCGAACATATTAACGTATGACAGATGACTCGCTAGAGTCCGTTGAATATACAGGGCTTTCAAATAGTAATACAAACATGTATAGGGCAGATCAATTAAATTCAATTGGATTAAAGGAACTTACTCAGTCCGAAATGGCTCCATTTTCTGAGATACAGGGGGGTGAAGTTGTAGAATGAAAATCGAATTATTCAGACATTCAACAACTAAAGTATGACAGATGAGTAGAGTGAAGCGAGAGATGCATTCCAGAGATAAGCGCGCGTCAGCGATGGATATTATTTTCGACTCGAAGTTTCTTATCTCTGGAATGCATCTCTCGCTTCACTGTACCTCTACAGATCCGTTGCAAAGATAAGCGCGCGCCAGCGATGGATATTATTTTCGACTCGAAGTTTCTTATCTCTGGAATGCATCTCTCGCTTCACTCTACTCATCTGTCATACTTTAGTTGTTGAATGTCTGAATAATTCGATTTTCATTCTACAACTTCACCCCCCTGTATCTCAGAAAATGGAGCCATTTCGGACTGAGTAAGTTCCTTTAATCCAATTGAATTTAATTGATCTGCCCTATACATGTTTGTATTACTATTTGAAAGCCCTGTATATTCAACGGACTCTAGCGAGTCATCTGTCATACGTTAATATGTTCGCTGGGTCCGCCTGTCAGTTCTTGCCTCCCCTGTATATATTTTTATTTACTATCCAAACACCCTGTATAATGATTGGAATCGTCAACTAGCGACAACTGTCACACTTTTGCTGAGTCCAACTTTCACTTGTTGCAACGAGTGCCCTATATAAGTTTGTATTGCTATTATTGCTGTATATCGAACGGATACTATATCATACGTATGTTTGCTACCCCGTGAGACGCCCTATTTCTTATCGCTATTGCTTACTCAGACACCCTGTATATATTTTTATTGCTATCCAAACACCCTGTATATATCATGTTATAGCGGGTAGCCTATATGCTGGTAGTCTACTCGTCCAGGAGGTATAACGCCTTTTGGGTTCACTCTATATATTTTTTCCCCAACTATTAGCCAACTCATACACCCTGTATATAGCCATTATTGGGTGAAAAATGTAATGGAATGCGCACCGTTATCTCTGGAACGGATCTCTCGCTTTGCTCGCCGTCGGAGCCGGATGACCTTGAAGTGGCCAAAAATGACCAGAATGAACCTTAACTTTTCTTATGGAGATTTACATGGGAAAAGTGGTCAAATTGGTCTGATATCGGCATAGCTCCTTTAGAGAAGAAAAAGAAGAACTAGAATTGAGGTTATGTCTCATGATAGTCATGATTTGTTCAAGACACATCATAATATTAATGATTATATCAAAATTATTAGAGTATTCATTGAATACCTCCATCATGCATTCATCAAATTTCTATTTCACAAAATGATTGCGAGAAGAACTTATTGCACAGAATTAAAAGATAACAATAACAAAAGGATGATAATCTCTGTTGATGACATTTCTCTCAGGTAGCAAGAAACAATGGTGAGTAAATACTAAATAGAATCATTGATAGTACCGGACATGAAATATTGATACATTCATATACATTATTTATTGTTTCAGGAGGTTATTGAGAACACAAACTTGATGACATCATCATAGGGAACATGTTTTATTCCAAGATATCTTTGCTTCTTCAGAATCTATAAAATATTGTATGGAAGCTTGAACATTCAGTATGAATTCAATAAAGGTAGCAGGTACCTGAATCAAATCATTGATATAGTAGGTACTGGACATGAAATGTTTATAGGTTAATTATTTGTTTCAGATGAAGTTATTGAGAACACAAGATTGATGATGTCATCAGAGCAAAGATGTTTCATTTCAAGATATTTTGGCTTCTTCGAAATCTATGTGAGATTGTATGCATGTTTGCACTTTCAGTATATTCAATAAAGGTATGTACCTAAATCAAAACATTGATATAGTAGGTACTGGAACATGAAATATTAATAGGTACATTATTTGTTTCAGGAGGTTATTGATAACACAAAATGATGATATCATCAGAGCAGAGATATTTTATTCCAAGATATTTTGGCTTCTTTGGAAATTATGAAACATTGTACATAATGCAGACTTGAACTTTCAGTAGATTCAATAATGGTTGGTACCTTACTACATAAATCATATCATTGATAGTAAGTACTGGACATGAAATATTAATACATTGTTTGTTTCAGATAGTTTTGCTTCTTCAGAATCTATAAAATATTGCATGAAGGCTTCAACTTCCAGTTGATTCTGCATCAGGAATGTCCAGAGTTCAGAAATCAAAAACAACATGGAGAAATATAACTACCAATAGGCAATAACTTCTAGTAGTGCTCAACAAGAAGCTGAAATACATTTCTTCTAAAAGGAAATTGAAATTTTTCAGAATAAGTTATAAATAATAGAATGTAAGTTTTTTATTTGGTTTTTCATTTGAACCTATTATAAATATATAGAGGGAAATTTTGCAAATATCATGAGATCCATATTATTTTGAAGAAATTATCATTTGCATAATACAAGGTGAGTCAATAGTGTGTTATCCTTGTATATTAGCCATTATTTGGGTGGCCAGGTAGCCGTGCGGACAGAGTGTCTATATTCTAATCCGCATTCGCTTGCCGGTCGTGGGTTCGATCCCCGTCGACTGCAGACATTTTTCTGATGGCCCAAGAAAGTGTTCAAGATATATTGACTGATGATTGTTTTTTTTCCAAATGGGTCACCCTGTATACTATTGCATTTTTAGGTTCTCCCTGGAGAGCTGATTTCATCAATGTATCACACTTGGGGTCTAGCGGGAATGATTACAGAGATATAGGGTGTTCAAAAACAAGATTTTTTCAATTTTAGGATTTTTTTTGTGGAAACTATTCAATATTGGTCAAAACGGCTCACATTTCCTTATGAACTTTTGATTTACTATCTAATGACACTCTATCGGAACAAATAGAGGGTGGTTCAACATTCAGAATATTGATCAGCTTATTGTATCTGTTCCAAATAAATATCAGTAGATAGCTAATCAAAAGTTGAGACAGGGGCATGTGAGCCGTTTTGACCATTAATGAATAGTTTCGACACAAAAAATCCTACATATTTGAAGAATCTCGATTGTCAACACCCTATATCTCTGTAATAATTCCCACTAGACACCAAGTGTGATGCATTGATGAAATCAACGCTTCAGGGAAAACTCAAAAATGTAATAATATACAAGGTGTTCCATTGAAAAAAAACAAACATCAACCGATATCTTGGAATTCGAACACCCTATAGATATGAAAACAACTTTAGGTGATTGTTCTTATGAAACCCTATTACTGTTTTACTTGAATTTTCATTTTATATATCTGACGGTTTGTCTAATACCGAAGGAGAACACACTAGTGACTCATTCTGTATACGAATAATATTCTCCCATAAATCTTGAACCTCCTTGAAACATCATCAAAAACCGCCTCAAGTTGTTACTATGATGTCCTGAGGTTGTCTCAAAAGATTTTATAGGGATTTTCTGAGACGTTATTAGTATGTAGAGAATGGTAACAGGAGGACGTCTTAAGAATGTCCTCTGGCTCGCTCTCGACGTCTTGAGGACATTATTGTGAACGCCTCAGAAGGGCCTCAAAAGGAATTTGTGCTATCTGGGTTGTAGATCGTTCGTTCCGAGCACCCTGTATTTTCTGATGTAGCGGAAAAAAAACTTCATCGAAAATCATTCAAGATGATATTTCAAATTCTGAAATGGATTCAAAAATAACTGAGCTAGAGGGGGGGAGGGCATTTATGGTGAATCACCCTGTACAGCACCGATAATGGGATTGACAAATGACAAATTTTTCATATCAGTGATTGAAGGATTAGTATTAGGAGAATTTGGTAAAATTTTGTCACCACCAAGGTATAGTGTTTTGAGAAAATCATGAGGATTTCAATATTTTAACAAAGACAGCTGCATATTGACCTGCAACTGATTGAATATAAGTCTGCGGTGATTTTTAGGGCTAAGCAGTTTATATGAGTCTGATGGAATTGCCTCGATGATAATAATGGGCTTCATTGAATGAACCTTCCATTTCTGTGATGCCCTGAATTGATATGGATGGCATCATGGATATATTTCATCTCACATCTGGTGGTTTCTGCACTTTTCATTCCTTCAGATTCATATTCATCGTCATTCCCAGTTTCAGAGTTATTCAGAAATGAACCTCAATATGAATTGATCAAAGAAATAGATGGCTTCTGAACAATAAAACCTTCCAAAACTTTTCTTTCAATTATTTCGATTCAAGAAATTTTTTCAGTCAGTCAGCTCGGAGCTGGGGATCGTATTTTGTCTGGGCGCGAACGAGCTTGCAGACATATACGCCGTGCGACTCGTGAGTATCAATAAGATCAAGTTTTATCAAGTAGCTTGATTTGAAGTCAAGTAATAAATATTTTAAATCAAGTCAAGTCGAGTGTGTAATTTGTCGGGTTTGATTTCCAAATCCAGTCATGTAGTTTTTCATAATATCAAGCTACTGGGCTTCATGAATCACTGTTACCGATATATTTTCTGATTGGCACTTTCGTTCTGGAAAGCCCATACATCATCTCTATGAGTTGTGCCAGGGTTGGGCAGAACTATGAGTACGGTCAAATATCTCAAGAACTTATGGATGAAGTTCCATGGTGTATGCATGGTTATAAGGAATCTATAATGATTTCGGGAGTGATATAGTGATAATGGTTGTTTTATTTCTCATTTCATGTTAATCAACATATTATAGGTTCCAATCATAATTGGAGACACACTATTTGCAATTCGCACATTTCCAATGAATATATTTTCACAATACCGAAAAGTCAGTTCATAGATTTTTTCACCATGATTGTGGTTATGTATGAGATATAGAATACTCATGTGTTATTCATGGAATTTCATAAGAGAACAAAGGACCTACTGGAAATCATTCTAGTATTAACAACAAGATAATCCATCGTGTTCACAAACAGCAATTCACAAGTAGGAGTTTTGTCAGACAATCTTCGTATTTTCCGACGAATTTAACTCCGTGTCTGCTGACTGCAAGTAAGGAGATGCATAAACATTCCATAATAATTTTCACCACATATACTTCCAGAACTCAAGGAATTTCTGACTAACTGCACTCAGCGAGAGTTGGCAAGATGGAAAGGAAAGACAACATAGAGCGGGAATAAGTGTTTCAGAAAATCAACAATCTGACTGTTAATGTGAAGAGTTATGCAAGTAGAAATGAGACAAATGTCATATTCATCTTTCGTATAAAACCTCGATGATTCTTCATTGGAAATCACAATACTCACATCACATAATCATCATGAATATTATTCCACTCGAACTTTCAATTCAAACAAACATCATATTGTAATTATTATACATATACTAGGAGGAGACACTGGCGTAACTACGGGGTGGCGTGGGGGGCCCACCACTTCCTAGAAGGAACAGAACCAGGATATATACTTATAGAATTCACCTACATACAGTGATTATAATATAAATCCCAAAAATACCTTTTTCTACAAGTGTGCGTGATTCACCCTTTACCCGCACGCAATTTAGTTAGGAAAGTATCATTTACCCGCAGTAGTGCGAGAAAAGTTTTCCTACACTAGTGTAGGGAATTTGTTCCCACACAGGTGCAAGAAAGACATTTATATAATATTCTTGCAAAATATGAGTAGTGGGTGACACAATATGAAAATTTTCGGGTTTTTTTTTTGCAGTATTGTGTGAGTTTGTACAAAATCATTCATCAAATTGCACTATTCATTGTGAAAATGAAGAAACATTGAAAAAAAATAATAATTGATTGTTATATAAATCTCCCTATAGCCTCCGATTGTTGTCATGTCACTCAAAACACAAATCAGTTAGTGTATTTCTCAGAGTGACAGACAGAGCGTTAATGTCATTTTCGATTCAGTGGAATTGTGATGGAAAACTTCCAGCTACAGATGCGATACAGATGAATTATTGCCAATGAAGTCTTGAGAAAGGTATGAGAAGCACTACAAGGGATTTATTGAACGATGCAAAAGTGAAAAAGTGAAAACACCAAATAAGGAACAAGTATCTTTGACTCATTTCCTGAAAATGTCTGGAACCTATATAGATGCCAAACACCAGGGGCATGCTGGCTCCTGCAATGAGCTCACCTACATAATGCTTCAAACGGTACACACGATAGATATATCACTAAATATTAGAAGATAGAAAATCTATCACTATTGTTAGTTGTCTCTATAATAATCAAGCAATTTCCTACGCTTGAAGAAAAAATATTGTTCCTAACTCATGTGTAATAGTAATTTTCCTATTAATTATTAGTAATAGCTATTAAGAACTTACAGTTTGACGCATTATGTTGGTTCATTGCGTAAGCCAGCAGGCCCATTAGGAGTTTGGTCTCTAGGTTCCAGACACTTCTATTTTCAAACTTATTTGAGGTTTGATTGGCATGACAAATTGACGTTTCCCGTCAGATCAATCCAAATCTATAGGGGGATTTTTATAATAATCAATTTTTATTTCTCAATATTTCTTGATTTTTACAATAAATAGTGCAATTTGATGGATGATTCTAAACATACATACTTAATACTGCAACAAACAGACTTAAACTTTTATATTCCATCACCAACCACTTATATTACTAGCGATTTTGTCATATCCACACTAGTGCGGGAAAATGACAATTCCTAAACTAAATTGCGTGCGGGTATATGGTGAATCACGCACGCTTGTAGAAAAAGTGTTTTTCATGTACTCGGCTACTTATTGTACTTAACGGCATTCGCGTTAGGAAGACTACTATTGAAAATTGAAATAGGAAACATACGACCAGAAGTTTAAACAGAGTTCATTACAGGCAAAACCTACGCAGAATATCTTGATATAATCATGCCTTGTCAAGTTCTAGTCCCAATATAAAATGTGTATGAGGTTGATTTTCTTTGAAGAGAGGATTGAAATATTTTTTCAAAGTGTGGTGATTTCCTCTCTCAATATGAATAATATAATGAGTATCAACATTTGTCTCATGGATTGAAAAATAAAGGCACATATTTGCGTGAAGCGAAGTGAAGAATAAGGGCCTGACCCGGTTCACTCCTGAGAAAATTCCTAGTTACGCCAATGTGAACAGAAGACATTAAAATGGAGCTGAAGTCAATCTTCGAGCTGAATATAAAGAAAAACAAAGCAGGGAGAATATTTTCCTGGGCCAATTCAAGCTATATTAGTTATCAGTTATCTTTTGAACTTCTAATCATGCATTTTTCCACAAACCAGAAAAAACTCATTAAGAGCTTTAATAATAGAGGTGCGAAAACTCTGCTAAAATAACATCTTATGCTTTCTCTATATTGTACCTGAAATTCCGAAACAAACACTGCGTCATAAATTCAATAGACGTGTTTTCCAGACTAGAGGATAAATGCTTCATATAGCTGGCAATCGAAAACAAAAAACACTTTGCCCGAAATATCAAAACAAAGTGGTCCCAGAGAGCATTCATCACTCTCCTCTCACCGTTAACGAGGTTATCCTCTTCAATTGATCTCCAAATTGTTTATAGTTCAGTGATCCAAAACATAACAAATAGAGAATCAGAGGAGATGCTACAAAGCTATGGGACTGGCCCTAATGAACCTTGAACCGGCGCGGTTTCTTGCCTGAAGTAATTGGGCTCTGATTTTGTGGCAGTTCGGGAATTTCAACATTTGAAATGATTCACTTCGTGAGTACTAATGATAGACAAAGGTCTCGCCGTTAGGTATTATGTTTTCGACTCTCGAGTTATCAATAACAGTGTTGATTCCATTCAATCCAGGTTGATATTAGAATTTCTATGAGATTTAAATCCCAATCTGTTCAAAGAGACAAGACAGTAATAGTCGGGGCACAGATGCAAATAATAAAAGATGAAATGGGATTTTCTGTACTATTTCATTTTTCTTTCAATACTAGACCTAATTGTCTGTACAGCTGTATAAGTAATGAATCGTCGAATAAGTGAACTCGAGATGACAACAAACCAGGAACCTAATTTTATATTGATCGATTCAATCACTAACAATTGTTGTTATTATCTTTCCGATAGCTCGATGTTTTTCTCCTAACTAAATGTTCAATTTCAGTTCATCTTGAATTATCATTTTCTCCATTCATTCTATGAGTAATATACTTGTGTTTTTTGCATTAAAATGCCATGTAATATTTCCTCAAGGCAATGTTGACAAGGAATTACCTTCTGGAACTCCATAATCACGAAATATTTCGAACTGAAAAATTGGTACCATGGAAAAAAATATCAACATTCTCAGAAGCAACACATAAGTATCAGCGTCAAACACGAAGTGTTCGTATATTTGCATTGAAAGGGGGATCATCCACTCGTACACTCTAACAACTAGCTGCAGCAAGAATATCTACATTGTGAAAGTATTTCCGAAGTCGATTGCAGAATATCACGCACCGCGCGGCATCGGCGGGTTTGAAATTTCCTTCGAAGTGAGTGCAAGTGCGACATTGTTTTTGAATGTTTGAAACCAGGATCTTCAGAATCACTTCGACCTCCACTTCCACCTCAAAGGAATGACGCGCAGACTCATTTATGGAACAAGTTCTATACCTTTTCAACTTCAATTTCGGAATCGGTGAGTTATATTTCGGAAAAAGTAATCTCGATTTCAGAATTGGTTAGTTCGATTTCAGAAATGGTAAACTCAATTTCAGAATCGGTGAGATGAATTTCAGAAAAAGTCCATTCAATTTCAGAAATGGTAAGTTGTATTTCAGAATTGGTAGGTTCAATTTCAGAAGATGAATCCCTATATATGTTTGAAATGTTTTCAATTGCAAAAGAAAAGAGAGGATTGTTTACAGTGGATGGAACGGTGTTTGAGAGTGTGCGTTTGAAATGGGCATCCTGCAGATACCATAGTGGTAGTTCTGGATAATGCACCTGCACATTCAAGAATAGAAGAGATATGCATGGAGGAAGATAATTTCAAGATGTTATATTTCAGAGATTGGCATCTTACAGCCCTATGTTTAATCCGATTGAACATTATATGGAGTGCCTTCAAATCAGAAGTGAAGAGCTTTTAGCAAGAGCATCGCCAAAGGGTCATAGCTGGGGATCCGAACAGATTGCTCAACCAGATAGAATTCAGACTGCGATGTCTTGAAGAATGTGCAGATCATTCGATGAAAATAATGATAACACCTCAAATGTGTTTGCATTCTTATAATCATGTGCTACGCTACTATATATCCTTCTGCGATTCGGATGGAAGACATCTGTGGATCAAATTGAGATTATAATTATGTTATTGAATTGTTTTTGAAGTTGAATATTGTAAATATGGTTTGTTGATCTCACATGCAATTGGAAACATTTCAAACAAATATAAGGATTTATTTTCTGAAATTCAACCTACCAATTCTGAAATAGAACTTACCATTTCTGAAATTGAATGGACTTTTTCTGAAATTCATCTCACCGATTCTGAAATTGAGTTTACCATTTCTGAAATCGAACTAACCAATTCTGAAATCGAGATTACTTTTTCCGAAATATAACTTATCAATTCCGAAATTGAAGTTGAAAAGGTATAGTATCCCATTTCGCTCTATTGAGTGATCCAGTGCAAAATACAAACCATCTTCGGCATTAACATCCCAATATTCATTAAATCAATGTTGGAAATAAACCATGACGTTGATCTGAAAAAATTTTTAGCCTACTGACTTATGGTATAAGTTTGTTCTTCATCTTACTCTCATTGAGAAAGCTAGTTACATAGTTTATACCGAGTATTTTTCAAACATATTTTGTTGGGGTTGTTTTCTCTGTGTAAATAATGATTTTTGAATCGTATTCATCAAAAAATTCATGACAAAGTAGCCAGCAGACATAATCGTAAAAACGGTGATGATCATTAGATGTGATTCAATATATGTCGTCGCATATACCCAGAAAACTAATTTTTTCTGTTGAATAAGTATAACGAGAAAGAATTATTATTTTGTATTAGATTGAAAAATCTTTATCTTTCCCAATATTCATAGTATATCTGAGAATATTTCTTTTGAATGATGTGATGATCATTTTCTTTCAAAATCTTGTATATCCTGAATACGAATGCTGTTTCGAAATCTGTTCACTATGCAAACGGATCTAATTCTAGAAAGTTATTGGTTCGTCTCTGTTTATGATCCATACTCCTGGTGCTTTCTTTATGTCATAATGTAGGCGAATTAAGGCCTAAAGTTCATAGACATCTTTTTCTACTCTGAGTTGATGCATTTTAAGTAAAACATATGCTGTTCATACTACTTCAATTGTGAGATATGTGGAAATATGATAACTAACACCTATATTTCTAGGGATTCCTAGTTTTGAAATGTAATAATCAGACTTCCGAACAAGCAACATGAATTGAATTCGTATATTATTATAGTAACAAATCTGTCCAAAACTATAGTGATGTAATATAATTCCATTTGTTCAGTGTTAGGGCCGGTTCAGACATTTATAGCATAAAGTGAACCCTCACGGTTATTATAAACTTCCATAACTACAGTTACAGCTTCAATTTGAAGACATTCACAGATGGCGTTGGTTCTGATTAGTTCTAGAATGTCATAGATATTGCAATATTTGGAATTAAACTGATTTCCAGGCTCGAAATTCCCTCTGCTGAGTTGGAGATTTTCTTCATAATCAGCGTAATGTATATTGGCTACTGAATTAATTCAATCTCGGATATTCTGTCCATTTGTTTTAGCGACCCGTACAATCCATTTGAAATGGAATCACATTCAGACTGGAGAAACGTGAAGTACGAAGAGGAACTTCCTTTTTTAAAATACTGAACGAGCTATTCAGAATTATTCATATGCATCGATTAACAATTTCATGTTCCATCAATCCCAAAAATAGCTTCTGAGTATATGTATAATGTGAGGAATTCAGCTTGATGAAAAATATCCAAGTAGAGTGAAACCTATACCCCATGATTAATTTATACGGTGCTGCATCACCTCATTAATCTTCTATATCATTTCTGGAATAGAAATAGTGGTTTCATTTTACAGCATTGCCCTCGTTTATAATTCTTCACACAACTCCGTGAACATTGAAGATAAACAATATTTTGTCAATATTTTGGATATGGGAACCAAAATAATGCCCATCATGAGTATTCATCAGAAAACCTGGTAATGAATATTGTATTTCATGGTCAATTATAGTGAATCATATGATGGAAGCATTGAAACAGTTTGCGATGGAAATGAAGTAATAATTTGATTGTTTAGCTTCCTCTGCAAATTACGACATTGAAGTGGCATCAAATGCATCGATCAATATGCCATTGTGTAATCAACACGTGTACATGATATTGAGTTTCTTCCTTCCAAACTGAAATCTAGTTCATCCCAAATCCTTTCTTTTTATGTAATGTATTGTCATTAGATTCCCAACCATCAAAATGATATTGACTTCTAGACTGTTGATATAAGTGATTTCAAAAAATTATTCGAAATATTACGACTTCATTCATTCAACGAAAGAGGAATACAAAATCCTACAGTGCCATTATTCTTGATTGGTATATCGATACATCCAATAAATCTTTATTGTGTATCGCAAAAATCAAATTGAAAGAGCACCCAAGCCAGCAAGAGGAAGCAATCGTTATACGCAAGATCATTCAACGATCAAGCTCAAGCCCAGAACTTTTCAGGACTACAGGAACTTCTGGCGCTAGCAGATAGAAAGCAGTGAACCGAAATCATTGAAGAAATATCAGTCATAAAAAGGATTGTTATGTGAGTCTGTTCCATTTCTTCACTATTTTCATGATCTCAATCTTTGCATCTCATTATTATTTCATTCAGTCGCGGAACTCAAACGATGGAAGTTGAGTTTTTTTTGTCGAGGTGGTTGAAATACTTTATGAACATCATATGAGTCTAATCCGCCATATGAAAGTGTGGGAGACCCCTGACTCTTGCCAGGGTATAATCACTAAACACTTCACCTCACTTGTAGGATCGTCTGACAGACGTCTCCGAAGACATTTAGGCCTAGTGGCCCATTGTATCATACCTAGTAGTTTTGTATCTCACCACTCCATCATTCCTGTAACTTGTACAAGTCTGTAGTAATCCTTCACTGGGTATGAGTTGGATACTTCTGGTTCGTCGACTGGTTGCTCAAAAATCGTCTGTCTTCTGCACTTCAATGCCTCGCGTCTCCACAGTATATGTGATATCGTTTAAGATTCCTATCTGGATAGTCTGCAACTTGGGTCGCCATTATATAGTCTTATTCTGTGTGAGTAGCTCCTTTATGGCGCATGGCCACGGGACAGTTCTTAACTGTACTCTGTTCAAGTTGAGCAGGTGTACAATTCGTTCATGGCTTGATTCCTTTCTTGATGTTTTGTTTCCCATGTCTGTTTCTTGGGTTATTTCTCCTGAATCCAGTCTTCTACTGACACTCGTGCTTCACGTTTTGGTACTCCAAGAGTCTGTTCTGGATCTGGCTCTGGAAGAAAAGTTATGACAGCTCAAAGTAAAAAGCGCTCAAGTAAAATCATCCCTAACCAGAACCAATTCGTTTATCGATAGATCGATGTTCATGTTTTGCAATTAGAATCGCGATTGGATGAACCAATCCAATTTTTGAATCATTTCGATCTTGTTCAGGATCGAATCGAGTATTAAGATTAACAAGAATTGAAATCGATAACAGAATTATATTCGAAAAGCGGTTTCATGAGATTATTCATGATGATTTCAACAACATAAGGCAAGTAGACGATGACATCAGTTCTGAATTGTCATAATCATGTCATCACATCTGATGTAAGATTTTATTTTCAGAACTCCCGAAATTCTCTGGAGATCAGGCTATTGTCGACTTCCCAGCAGTGACTTTGGACACTTATGTGTGCAAAAATCAACTGATGAGCCTCAAGAGCATTTTCGATCTCTCAAGAGTTTTAGTAAATTTGGATACCATACTCATATGAATAATGACTCAAAAATAAGATTTCATTCGGAAGGAGGATGGAAAGAATTATTCATTTCCCAAAAGAGTGTTTCAACAAAAATAAGCAATCTGATTGATTCTTGATGCTGAGATGTTCGATCTAAGAAACTATCAATCGTGGAAAATCATCAGAACGCCGTACAGACTATAAAGTAGATCAATACTAATTTGATTTCACTGGTTCTATGAAGGAATCATCGAATGATAGATATAACCTCTTCTGGCTTTTCATCTCACAGTGTGAATAATATGTTAAGTATTCTTTTGTGTACAAGATCATCCGATTTATATTTGTGAAAAATTCAAAGACTTTTCAGTAGCTTTTTGTTTGAGCGACATACAAGGACCATGCATTAATTGCTTGCGGGAGAATCATAGAGTAATACAATCAAACTACACCAGTTGGGAGAAACAACTTGCCCCATCCACAGCTTTGCAGATGATAGTACCCTCCATACTGCGTTCTCTTCCAAAATTTCCATTTCTTTCCAGGAAACTAAGAACTCACTTCGCAGGCAGGTCAATGCTGTCAATGAAGATCTTGCTGAAATCACAGCCTGGGGAACCAACAACCTAGTTGAATTCAACGTCACCAAAACTCAAGCCTGTATTTTCTCCAGAAAGGCGGAACTCAGTATGGCCGACATTGTAATGTCTGGCACCACCATCCTCACCAAGCCCACCAAATTTATGATCGGTATTTCCATCAGCAACACTCTTTCATGGGATAATCATGTCAGATCCATAGCAAAAGCTGCTTCACAAAAACTCGGATTCTTGTTTCGTGCGAAAAGCTACTTTACACCTCATCAGCTCCTCATGATCTACGAAGCGCAGATACGGCCAGTTCTAGAATACTGTTCCCACATATGGGGTTCAGCACCAAAACATACGCTGATGCTCTTAGATTCCATCCAGAGAAGAGTCATCCGCCTGGTGGGTGACGCCACACTCACTCTCTCTTTCACATCATCAGAACACCGTAGAAAGGTCGGCGACCTTTCACTTTTCTATCGATCCTTTCGTTGTCAACGTCGAAAGAAAACGAACAGCACTTTATCAAAACTCCTTCATCCATAGAACGGCTAGGCTCTGGAATTCATTGCCTGAGGAAGTATTCCCAACAGCATATAATCTCCAGAAGTTCAAAAATAATTCCAATACCTACCCCCTATCCCAATCCTTCCTAGGAACGCACGATGTTCTTTGAACATTATAGGGATTCCCTTTCGTGCGCTCCAAGCGATAAAAAAAAAACGAATGAAGGCATCAATGAAATCCCAATAAAGTGAATTTTCCCTGAAATTATCATTCATAGAGTTACACCAATTCACAGAGAATTCACGTACCTATTGTTTCCATATTTCCAACCTAAATCTTTCAGCGGATGTGATTTGCGCAGATAAACAATGCAATATCTCGAAATGAATCGATATATTACTTGGAGCATTTTTTTATGATATATGCTCTGGTAGTTTCAAGTAAGGTGAAGGGTGGCCTGTTTTACAGTCAACGTTATTTGGGTGGGTTAAATCAGGAACTTTCCCAAATCAATGAGCATTTCAATTCCTCTCGAAGATCAGGAAGGGAAATTGGGAGGATCGAATGAATGTTTTTTGAAAAAATCGAATCAGTTCAATAACGCGAATGTAAAGAGACGTTTCTCCAAACTATACAATCAGATAAAATTGGTCATTTCCAATTGAAATCAAATTGATTCTCCAAATCAGTTTCCAAAAATTCCGAATTGGTATCACTGAATCCATTCATAGACTCTGGTTATATTCTGAGAATGGGTGGTCGATTATCGAATGCTAAAAAGTGCTATGATACAAAGCATTTTATCATCCTAAGTTCCGAACATCCTATGACTCGAATAATGATTTTAATTTTGAGGCAACGTCATTGGCCAATGAATCGTCGTTCAACGGTACGCAATATTTTGACAAAATGCATAATCTGCTTCCGTGCTTATTCTACTGATATCTTCCGGAAAATGGCTGACTCACCAGAAGAAGGAATAACACCAACTCGTCCTTTTTCTGTTGTAGGGATTGATGCCGCGGGTAGGGTTCATTCAATATCGAAGATGGCAAACTCAGAAATCAATGAGCATTTCAATTCTTCTCGAAGATCAGGAAGGGGAATTGGGAGGATCGAATGAATGTTCTTTCAAAAAAACTAATCAGTTCGATAACGCGAATGTGAAGAGACGTTTCTCCAAACTATACAATCAGATAAAATTGGTCACTATCTAGTTACATTGCCGACTCGTGAATATTCAGCTGAACTAGGTGATTTACTTCAAAATGCCGTTGATAATATTTATGTCATTAAACGAGAGTTCAGGAGAAAACCAGAATTCATGAAACAATATACATATTTTATGACCAAGCATGAAGCTTCAGGTCATATGAACAAAATCAACTCTGATTTGATTCATAATAAACCTCCAACCGATATATTTTACTCGCCTCATCATTGGGTCATAAACGAATCGAATCAAGCTTGATCAATAATTTTAGGGTTGTATCTGATGATTCTTGCAACACAACGAGTGACATTTCTTTGAATGACAAACTGAAATTCGGTCCTACAATGATACGTGATCTATATGCAAATTAAATACGTTTCCGTAAACACAATTTGGTCATGGCAACGCGATTCACAGAGAATTTTGTGGAGACTGAAATATAACGAACATATAATTTAACATCATCACTTGTTCTTCATATTTGGCGATACGAAGTCTACCTTGAGTAGCTATAGAAAAATGTCATCATCCTGAAACATGTGACGTTACTGTACAGGGTGGGCAAAATTGGGCGTTTTCGCCGTCTATCTCAATAACTAGAGGAGTTATCGAAAAACCGATATACATGTTCCGGGTTCGATTTTGGAGAAACCTCGAATGGCACAATCAAAATTTAGATATCTTCATTCGTTTTAGAGATACAGGGAGAATCATAAAATTTCAAACGTATATTTATACAGTATGATGCGTGGAATCCATTGGCATCATCAGAAATTTTATACAGGGTGACGTTGAAAAGATACGGCAGCCAATTATGGTCAGTTCATAACTGTTAAAATGCCCATATTGGGAAAAAGCTCACCCCTCAGTAAGAGATGCATTACCTCAGATGGTTTACAGGAAGTCAAGAAATCCTTGAGCATGATGAATTGGAATAGTTTCTACAATGCAAGTTCTGCTGATGATATGTCAAGTTTTTTACTGAATTGCTATTCTACACTTGTAGAGCAACACTTTCCTCTAAGAAAAATAACTGGAAAACCCAATCCACCATGCTACTGGATCAATGATCAAATAAAAAATATGAAAGATATTGTTCAAGCATCAAAAACAAGATATGATGTTACCAACGACCCTGTACATAAGGAAGCCTTCATAACTTTAAATAGTGAGTATCAAAAAATGGTTTTGTTAGCAAAAAGAAATGCATATGACAATTTTATATTGAACTCTGACAATAAAATCCGAGATAGTTGGAACCTCATCAAGTTTGAAATGAATAACACAACTGTCACCAATCATAACGCAAATTTTACTCCACAAGAATTCAACTCATATTTTTCTTCTGTGGGTATGAATATAACAAATGAGCTTTCACATAAAAGTGCTAGTTCTATTCCACTCTCTCATATGGATAAGCCGAACAGTCCAGGATCCTTCTTTATGGAGCCCATTTCTAATGTAGAGGTTGCCAATGCAATTTTCGAGCTGAAGAATACAAATTCGCTTGATGTTTATAATATGAATAGTAAAATAATAAAAGAAACAGCTATGTACTTGATTGAACCTTTAACTACACTTTTCAACGCCTGCATTGGGGAAGGTCGATTTCCTGATGCTCTCAAAATATCCAGAGTTCTTCCCATTTACAAAAAAGGTGATGTCACAAATATTGAAAACTTCCGCCCAATTTCGATAGTTCCACTTTTCGGTAAAATATTCGAGATTATTTTTAAAAATCGTCTGTATAATTATTTCCATAGAAACAACTTGTTGAACCCAAATCAATTCGGATTTAGGAAGTCGACATCAACAGTGCATGCTCTGAGGAAGGTAGTTGATGATATCATTGAGGGTTTCGAAAAGGGTCATCATACTGCAGCTGCTCTGTGTGACCTGACCAAAGCTTTCGATTGTGTGTCCCATTCCATTCTCATCAGAAAACTCGAGGAGTATGGTATTAGAGGAGTACCCCTCTCCCTTTTTTCATCCTATTCAACAAATAGACAACAATGTGTTGTAATAGACTCAAATAACGTATCTGATTTTGAATTAATAGCATGTGGGGTTCCACAAGGCTCTGTACTAGGCCCTCTCCTATTCATTATCTATGTAAATGACCTATTTTCATATATGTGCCCTTATGGATGTATTGCATTTGCGGACCATACAACTCTCACCAGCTCCAGTGAAAATACAATTGGTTCGTTAGCAAATATAAATCTGGCTCAAGCTAAAGCGGAAACTTGGTTTAAAAGTAATAATCTTAAATTGAATAAAAGTAAAACACAACATATATTATTTTCTATGAACAACTCAACAGCATTTGGTGATACCGTCAAACTGTTAGGTGTTACACTGGACGACAGATTAAACTGGTCAGGTCACACAGAGCAGCTGTGTACAAATATTTCAAAATACTTATTTTTACTCCGTAAACTGAAGACTATCATTAGTTTGCAGGTTCTATTATCAGCTTATTATGCTTTCTTCCATTCACGAATCTCATATGGTATATTACTGTGGGGAAATAGCGTGAAAGCTAACGAAGTTTTCTTGTTACAAAAAAAAGCAGTGAGGATAATCTGTGGGTCAGGGTTTACCGATTCCTGTAGACCACTTTTCCTGGAACTCAGTATCATGACTTTACCATCCATATATATCTATCAATCTATTTTAGAAATACATAAAAACAAGAATAATCATGAAAAGAATGCTGATTTCCATACTTACAACACTAGAGGCTCTCAATTGATAAGACCATCTAAATTCAGATTACAAAAATCAAGTAGAAACTCTCTCAATGTAAATCTTTACAATATACTACCCACTTACGTCAAAGCTCTGAGTGTCAAAAGTTTCAAAAAACACATGCACTCATATTTGACCTCCAATGTATTTTATACTACTGGAGAATATATAGCGGCCCTAACATCCACAACAAAATAAATAACCATGGGGTATATTATTCCTGGTGCATTATCTTTTATAAATTACTTTTCACACTACATTTTACTCAGTTTTTATCATTGATTATACATCATATTGTTCTCGTATGTTTGTATGCACACTTTTTTTTTTTAGTTTTTAATTTTTAATTTTTAACTTCATCTGTAAATCTCTAGTCTTAGCCACTAGTTTTTGTAATATTCATAACTTATGTATATGTGACGTATCTTATTTGTATTCTTATGAATGCACCTAGAAGACAAATAAAATATCTATCTATCTATCTATCTATGTTTTTTCTAATGGAACACCCCGTATATTTTGGCACAGTTGAATAGTCCCAGGCGTTCTCATTACAAATATATATATAATCCTACCTTTTCCTTCCACAATTTCAGATATATTCGCAAAAATATATTCAGTGTGTCACATTTCTTATGGTTACACCCCCGTATCTTCTGTATCTGGAATTTGGACATCTTCTATAAGGCTATATTTTTCAACGCAACCTACTGATTTCCTAATTGAGTAAATTATTGGTCTTATTTCTGTATCTCAAATGTCTTGATAACAATGATATCAAATCGAATAATTTCCCATTTTATTTCTCACCAAATATCCATTTGTCTGGAAATAACATTCCCTATGATATTCATTTTCCACCTTTGGTGAATATATACAGAGTGTCATTTTCAACCTCGATTCTGCCTGTTGATAGCATTATCCAGAAATATCGATGATTCCATAGCTGCTGGCGAGCAGTTTTATCATTGGAGATGATCCCACTTGGTCCATGACTCCATGAGTGTATCATTTGTATCTTTCTGACAGTTGCGAATTTTTGAATCCTACCTAAATTATTTTTACAGAAGATACGGGGGTGTAACCATAAGAAATGTGACACACTGAATATATTGTTGCGAATATATCTGAAATTGTGGAAGGAAAAGGTAGGGTTAAATATATATCTGTAATGAGAACGCCTGGGACTATCCAACTGTGCCAAAATATACGGGGTGTTCCATTAGAAAAAACATAATTGGCTGCCGTATCTTTTCAACGTCACCCTGGATAAAATTTCTGATGATGCCAATGGATTCCACGCATCATACTGTATAAATATACGTTTGAAATTTTTTGATACCTCTCACCGTAAAGTAGTCAGAAAATAAAATCGAAATCGGCAAATTTTCAATTTCTCCCTGTATCTCTGAAACGAATGAAGATATCGAAATTTTGATTGTGCCATTCGAGGTTTCTCCAAAATCGAACCCGGAACATGTATATCGGTTTTTCGATAACTCCTCTAGTTATTGAGATAGACGGCGAAAACGCCCAATTTTGCCCACCCTGTACATGACTTTGATGTTGATGCTTCAATCAGCGGAACCAATTGTATCAAAAATGCGATTATATTCAAGCGAGTCCTGAATGTGATTCTGAGTGAGTATGAATTCCAATTGGGAAAATAGTCTCAGATAATCCTCTCTCACTAGAATATTCGAATATATAGTTTCGAACGATCAATTCAATATCACCGATGATTGAACTACAAGAACATTAGGCTCAGTATGGCAAGCACATACAGATATCATAATCTATTCGATTGATGAGAATACTTTCGATATCAAATATATCACGAAATGACCCATATTTTCAGCAGTATCTAAGACTTGTATGTGTATGTGTGGAAGTATAAAATGTCAAAATGGGTCCATCATCATCAAAACATATAATTGAATGAATGATTATGGAAAAGGTACAGCAATGAATCATTTGATCTAAACCAAATGAATATACAGCGTATGTTACAATTGTCACTCATGACCTTGATTCATTACAATTTTTCTCTATTACAAAAAGCATATGAAGCTTGTATACAGTGTGTACATAAAGTAAGGAATAAATTCATTATCTCGAAAAGGAAAAGCTTTTCGGAAAAATCCTTGGACACGTCAACTTTTGTTTCAAGATGCGCATCTTTTGGAGTCCTAGTCGGAATGGTGACGTCATTACTCTTCCGGAAATGTCATCATCGATTTTTTTTTCAAATGGCAACCTATAGTTTTGACAGTGCCATTTGAAAGAGCATATTTTTCTCCACACAGCACATCAAAAGTTTTGTCATGTTACATAGGGAAATTTTCGAGAAAATTAATGATTTATTGATTTTATAGTAATTTATTTTACACAGTTGATTGCACAAACTAATTGATCAAATGTTCAAACTGAAGTCCTTCCTGAGCCTGGCAGTATCCAAGACGGTCAATAAATTCTCGTTGGACTTTCGTGATAGTTCGTGGAGTAATATTGTTACATTCATTTGTAATCCTAGTTTTCAATTCCTCGATATTATCTGGTCTAGTTTTGTACACGACATTCTTTAGATGGCCCCAAAGAAAAAAATCTAATGGAGTAAGGTCCGGAGATCTTGGGGGCCATTCAATAGCACCACGCCTACCTATCCATCTATTGGCAAAGACTTGGTCAAGATACCTTCTAACATCAGCTGCGTAATGCGGCGGTGCACCATCTTGCTGGTACCATAAGTTTTCATTTGGTATAGCAGGGTTATTTGCGTTAGGAAATAAGATCACCAGACTGGGTATAACATGATCCTGTAGGAATTGAAGGTATCTTGCACCATTTAAGGTTTCTTCGAAATAGTGGGGTCCAATAATTCTGTTTTCTACAATCGCCGCCCAAACATTTATTTTCTGAGAATACTGTGTGTGATGTTCTCTCATCCATTTTGGATTCTCCTTAGCCCAGTACCTGCAATTCTGCCGATTCACTGTTCCTGTTAGTGTAAAGGTAGCTTCATCAGAGAAAGCAATATTTTTTACTAGCAAAGGGTTGGCATTGCACAAATCCATTAACGTTTGGCAGAACTGCATCCGTCGGTCTGGATCGTCCTCGGAAAGTTCTTGGGTCAGAGTCATCTTATAAGGATGCCACTTTTCCAATTTCATAATTTTATGTGTAGTTGTAACTGGGATATCTAGATTTTGGCTCAGGCTTCTTAGGCTGTTGTGTGGATTTTCCTCCATTGCTAATAAAACATTCAATTTGACCTCCTCATTGATTTTAGGACGCCCAGCTTTAGGGAGATCATCAACACTACCAGTGTCTCGAAACTTTTTCTCAACTTTGCTTACTGCCGATTGAGTTATGGGCCTATCCGGGTATTTAGTATTAAACAGTCCAACTACTTCTTGTTGCGTTCGTACTCTATCACCGTAGCCAATCATCATCATAATTTCGATTCTCTGAGTAACAGAAAGGCGCATTTTATTCTTAATTGTTTCGAAAAGAAGAGAATCAATGAAATATGAACTTTCAAACTGTGGCATACATCAACCAAACGTCAGGTATCACAAACAGTAACATGTCTTTTTACGATAATAAAAAGGGTGATTTTTTTAGGGCTTAGCAAAAACGAACTCACCAGTGGCGTGCTGACAGAGAACTTTACAATGCTAGGAAGGACTTTTTGAACCCTTCATTAATTAGTTTGTTCAACTAACCGAATAAAGTAAGTTAACTTAAAATCAATAAATCATTCATTTTCTCGAAAATTTCCTTATGTAACATGACAAAACTTTTGATGTGCTGTGTGGAGAAAAATATGCTCTTTCAAATGGCACTGTCAAAACTATAGGTTGCCATTTGAAAAAAAAATCGATGATGACATTTCCGGAAGAGTAATGACGTCACCATTCCGACTAGGACTCCAAAAGATGCGCATCTTGAAACAAAAGTTGAAGTGTCCAAGGATTTTTCCGAAAAGCTTTTCCTTTTCGAGATAATGAATTTATTCCTTACTTTATGTACACACTGTATATCTGAAATCGGTTGATCAAAATATCGAAATGGAAGTGAATCTTCTATATGGAAAATCGCGAGATAGGGGCATGTACCTTCAACAAAAAACCCTGCTGATATCGTATCAAGATGCATTCATCCACGCATCCTCATGACATGTGAATCATGGTGCTCATACTGCTACATTTCCAAAATTTTTAATGTCAAGATATATTTCAGTGATAATTTCGGATTAGTAATTAATTTGGCAGGATAACGAAAACGTGGAGTAGTACTAACAAGGGTGACAGTTGATAGAAGTGATATTCCTAATTTTTCAGACGTTATTCAACATTATACCGGTTAAAACGTGTAATAGCTATGATGCTTCATTACGAATCAGATGGTATTGCTAAAGCTGCTACTATTTGAATTTCAACGTAGTTGACTAAGCGAGCAGTGCCAAAGCTGTGCTTACTTCCAATAGACGATGAACTCAGTATCTAGAGCATTGTGATTTTCATGGTTTGTGTTGGGAGAATTTGTTTTTCCAATGCCGGCAGGATGTTGAGTTTTTTTCCTTCAAACAGGAATCTAGTTCATCTCGAACGCATCCTCTTCATAAAATGTACTGTTATTGGGCTGGATAACAAAAAAATAATATTGAATTTCCGACTGTCAATGAAACTGATATTATTAAAATATTCGAAAAATCACGACTCCATTCATTCAAGGGAAATGAGGAATACAAAGCCCTACAGACGAAAGTAATTCAAGAGAAAAGTTGTAGATCTCATCATGAGCCATCTTTCGAATCTGTATTACTGAGTATCTTCGTCATTTCACGATCACAATTTTTTCTCAGCTGTGGTTCATTCATAAGTCTTCACGAAGTTGTTGAAAACAATTCGAATGGATGTATGACTTTATGGTTTCTTCTTTCATTGCGAACTGACAAAAAATCACGAAATAGTCCTGAAACAAATCCACAAAAGCTCCAACTGTGACTGGTTCCTCATTGATTAAACATTTCATGAAGGCAGGCAGCATTGCAATCATAGATAATTGTGAACTAGTTCTACTAAGCATCTATCATAATTGTGCTGATTTATATTATCAATCTGCATGCTGTTTTGTCTGAAACAATCACAGTTGTTATTTCAGATTTTTCAAATGACACTCTTCAGAGTACGTTCTTCTTCAGGTTATTCTTTTGAAATAAAAATCTTTACAAGATGAAATCACTTTCTGTTCCCTACGAGCAACGAATCAATCGACTAAGTTAGGTTCGGTTAGGTTCCATGTGAGTGAGTGCCCAGCCCCAGATAATTGTTTTCGCCGCACTTGCGGTGACCCCAAAATATGGTTCTGGTCCTATGAACACAGATTCGGTTCCCTGTTTGGCGAGGATGTCGGCTTTCTCGTTACCCTCCACCCCCTGGTGTCCAGGCACCCACAGCAAAGTGACTCTGTTGTTAGCACCCAGGCTTTCTAGGGATTCAATGCAGCTCCATACAAGCTTGGAATTTATCTTGCTGGAGCTCAGTGCTTTAAGAGCAGCCTGACTGTCTGATACAATACTGATATTTTTGTTTACTAGAGGTTTATTCAACAACTCTCTAGCACACAATCGACTAATTAAAATCAACTTTCGCTATAATTGAAGAGGAATATTCTCAGATATATTCATGAACTCATGAAATGGAGATATCTATAAAGAAATACATTGAGAATTCGCATTCTTTATGTGATGAAAATATAAATTTTTTCTCGATTTATTCAACAGAAAACAACTACTTTCTACATCTATTGGAAGAAAATAGATTTCGCTATAATCATTCTTCGTTGGTAGGACTAGAATTCGGCGACTCTTACATAATTCCACCAAATACTTCCACTTTCGAGAATTCAAATATCGTCTCCGTTTGTATCATCTCTGAAGATCATTATCATGGAGGTCTGATACCAATTTTTTGATATCACATCTGACGTTACTCTTTACACTACAATGATGCCAACTTGCTGTAGCTTCGTGTTCGTTTGACAAACTTTTTGGTGAAATTTCCTATTTCAACTCTAAAAAATTATGCATGTCAATTTCAGATGGTTGTAAGAAAATAGTTATTTTCCTAACAAGTGCGGAAAGTGATTTTTTCCCGCAAGCGACTGCCGTTGACACGAACGACGTGAAGCGGGGTTCGGGCAAGCAGTCGAGTGCGGGAAAGACACTTTCCGCATGAGTTGGGAACAATATTCCTTCTACAAGCGTAGGAAATTGATTCATTTGCTCATTTGATTATTCATTCATATAGTAACAACAAACAAAATAAATATATTCTCTATCTACTGATTTTTAGTGATAGCTATTGTGAACTTACAGTTTGACGCATTATGTATAGGTTCATTGCGGAAGCCAGCAGGTCCATAAGGTGTTTGGTCTCTAGATATCAGACACTTCTAGGAAATGAGCCAAAAATACCTCTTCTTTATTCGGTATTTTCATTTATTTATGGTTGCATCATTCAATAAAACGCGTGTCTAGTTCCTCATACCTTTCTTGAGACTTCGTTGGCAATAACGCATAAGTATCGCATCACTATAGCTGGAAGTTTTTGATCACATTGTGGCAATACCACTGAATCGAAAATGACAGTAACGCTGTGTCTGTCACTTCGACAATTACGAACTCATTTGAGGTTTGATTGGCATGACAACAATAATCGTTTCCCATCAGATCAATCCAAATCTATAGGGGGATTTTTATAATAATCAATTTTTATTTCTCAATATTTCTTATTTTTCACATCAAATGGTTGAATATGACTAATCGAAGAAATCATCACCTAGCTACCTTTGTTTCAAAACTGATGAATATGCCACAATCATCTCCTTTAAAAAGCAAGTTAATTCCACGTATCAGAGTACACTCAAGGAACATCAGAGAAATAAACAAATTAACTATGCCTCATCATCCCACTTCCATGTTTCAGAGATCATTTGTATTCGATTCGATTCATCTTTATAACCTTTTACCTGAAGAGTTTAAACTTCTAAATATAAATAAATTCAAATACAAATACAAACAGTTTCTTTTTACTAATCAATGAACACATATTCACCCACGCCCCTGGAGGAACAGCCCAGCTTAAGAAGTATTTCTGCAATTCAGATTGATTTTTTGTTTTGTTTCACGATTTCTCAATGTATTGTAACATGTGTATATGTATATTAAGTATATCCTGTGACCTAATTTGGTTGAGTATGAGTAGCTATCAGCTAGACTTCGCCAAAATTAGTGTTGCACACTAAGAATTTGTATCCACTCCGTTAATAAAGCCGATTTATTATTATTATAAATAGTGCAATTTGATGGATGATTCTGAACATACATACTAAATACTGCAACAAACAAACTCAAACTCTCATATTCCATCACATACCACTCATATTATGACATATTATCATATCTTTGTTTTTTCCGCACTAGTGCAGGAAAAAATTTCCCGCACCAGTGTGGTAAAATTTCTTCCGCAATGTTGCGGGAAAATGACAAACTAAATTGCGTGCGGGTATATGGTGAAACACGCACGCTTGTAGAAAAAATTACTTTCATTTATGTGTCCTCTGTATCCACTGAATTTGAATATTATTCCATATTGAATATTATTCTATAAAATGTTCTAGAAGGTGATCTCAACTAATGATTGAGGTTCATTCAAGTTAATGACGTCAATCATGAGAGAACATAGGGAATTTGGGGTAGGCTAATGCTTCACAACGTAGGTTCCGAATTAAAACGTAGAAGCTCTGAATCCAGGCTCAAAGGATTTTAGTTATCAGATGTTATTTCCTTCAATCTCCATTTCGTGTTTCAATCCTTCTAATTGATACCATGGAAACTTTGGGAGATAATTCACTTACCCTGTTATCTACGAATAATCACAGTAATTCCCGCAAATTAACCTAAACGGATTACAAGGAAACCCTCTAAACCCCAGAAATGAACGCATCCGATCATGGCTAGCTTGATCGACAGTCCATGTTCTACGTTAGACAAAGAAGGTAATTTAGGTGGCCATCTTTCGATAAAATCAACGCTGAAACAAATTCGAGATAATTGTTCCATCTATGGATTGTTATATACTATTTTCACAATATATATCTCCGATTTGTGCAATTTATTCAAGGAGAATATAACCCACCAATGATTTGGCAGAAATACATGCCCTGTTTGATCTTTTTGAGATAAGATCTGTCTCGATATTCGCGATATTCACGATATTCTTGATATTCATAATATTCACGATGTAGCATTATCGATTGTCTACACTATGAAAGTTATTTCCATCAGATCTCATGTTCATATGGGTAATGTGTTGCCACGCATTTACATGTAAAATTACTTGCCTGATGTAATACGATGTGAAATCATCACTTGACTTCAAATATGAATTTCCAGTTTATTCCTAGTTTTTTTACTTGCATCATCATGTGCTTTTCAGGATTATTACAGATATAATGTGAATTTTTACATATTTGTTCGGGCGTATTTATCGCGTATTTACCTACGTACCCATGTATATTCAATTACTCCCAATCAACTTTACCTATTTCTATATGTATATCATGTCATGTAATTTCCATTATTAGTTCAGGTTTGATGTAGGTTCAGTGGAGGGGAGGGGCTGATTAGTACCTACACTCTTTTGAAAAAGTATATATATTGATAAAATGAAAATGAAAAATTCGACATGTCATAACCAAATAATAAACACATAACATACTCTGCATAGAAAACAAATATCTTAAATGAAGTGAACAAGCAGAAATTGAAACCAAATCCACAATAATGATGGATATATTAGGAATATGTAGAAAATAATTGATTATTCTGACTCACCACACAAAAAAACATCAAAAAGATGGACCTGCGTCCTGCTAGATGTCCAATCATGAATAAATTTGTCTTCTTATTCTTATCCACGATCGTTATTATTTGCAGATGATGCTGATTGGAGATTCCACACTATTTTGACCTCGATGTTGGATATGTTTTGGAATGGATTTGTCGTGATACCTATTCACATGGGATTGGAACGACGACTAGGTACAAACTGGAAACCATCTCACATCAGTTAGGTCGATGACATGGAAAGGTTGTTCTATTTTTTTATGAAAATACTGGTCTAATCATGATTTTCATTCTTATGCAACCAACAATAACGAATTGAACAAGAGGGGATATCTTTTTACTCATGAATAATCATTTGTTTATTATGATGTACTCACCTCTTTTTAATCCGATGCTGATTTAATATCAACTACACTATGAATGGAAACTGTTGTGAGTTGAACTCGTTACTCGAAGATATATTTTACATATTCAGTGACAACATTACAATGTCAAATCTGATCACTATCTCTAACAACCAATCTCCCCGGTAACTCATATACAGAATGATATCATAAAATCTTCCCCTTTTCAAACGAACAAATATTGATCATTACAACATCGAAAGTGAAAGAAAAATAAACTAAATATAATCCTGAAGGTGGCAAGGTTTCCTTGTAATACGACCAAAACGAGTTCTATATAAATGCTACAACCCTTTTCAGCATTTGGTATTTCAGTTGGTTCGTTTTTATTTTCTGAATTATCATCATTTACATTTTCATTCATTTCTTATGATTCTCAATATTTTGATTTCCATTATCATCATAATTTAATGAAAAATCATTTTCAATATCAGATCTGATACTTGAAAAATTTTAGGATATTTTTCTCAAGAATCTCCTATTTCTGACGTAAATTCTACCATTTTCATTCAATTTAACAACATAGGATCGAGGCCTATTTGGATCAATTTTCATATCTGTTGCTGGTTCCCAAACTTTACCAAATTGAATCATAACTTGGTCGTCAGATTTCAAATCAGGTAAGCTTTTTACATTGCTATCATAATATGATTTTTGTCCACGATTATTATTTATGAAAATTTTATCAATATTTCTATGATAACTACTGGGGGTCAAAAGATTATCTGTTACAGGTACATGACCTTTTAGAGTGCGATAAAAGTTGTGCCGGAGATAGAGTATCACGACTAATTGGAGTATTTCTGTATTCCAGAAGTGTTAAGTATGCAGATCTTTACCGTCAAGTAAAGCGTTTTTCAACATTTTCTTTATAGTTTGTACACGTCGCTCAATAGAACCATTTGACTGTGAATAAGTAGGCTAATTAGTTTTATGAACAACTTCCCATTCTTTAAGAAACTTCTGAAAATCTAAATTCGCAAATTGTGGAGCATTATCACTATGGAAAATATCTGGTTAACCATGAATGTCAAGAATAGATTAAACGGCATCAATTACTCGTTTACTGGTGGTATCATTATCTAGACAACGAATTTCAGGGAATTTTGAGTAAATATCTACCAATAACAAAAATTGTTTTTCATTCAGATAAAAAAAAATCAGCAGCCACACTATGCCATGGACGGGTGGAAAAATCTCTGTTAAACAAAGGTTCCTTCTGATAACTATTTTGGAATTTCAGACATGAAGGACAGTTGCCCACTGTGTCAGATATTTCTTTATTCATAAACGGCCAATAAACTGTGTCGCGAGCTCGTAATAACGTTTTCTCGAGCCCATATGATTATAATGTAACCTAGCTTTAATATCATCCCTCATATTTTTCGGAATAACCATCTGATAACCTTCAAAAATTGCTCCTTTCTGTTCAACTAATTCATCTCTAATACTCCAAAAAGGCATTGACAATTGAGTTACCTGTTTTTTATCCTGAGGCCATCCATTTTTTATATAATTCATAACTTCTATCAGTTCAATGTCTCTTCCTGTTTCCATTCGCAACAAATCAAATCTTTGAGGACTAATACTATTGAATTTAACTATACCAACCTGAGCCTCTAAATCATTTTCAATTATATGGAAATTTTTTTCATCATGATGAGCACGCGATAAAGTGTCTGCAAAATACAATAATGCACCTGGTTTATATCTAACTTTCAAATCATAATTTTGTAGAGTAGGTAATTCTGAGTCTTTGTAAGCGCATAGGACATTTATTCAGTGGTTTTTGGAAAATAGCCTCAAGTGGCTTGTGATCTGTTTCCACAAGAAACGACTTATTATAAAGAAATTGGTGGAATCTTTGACATCCGAAAACAATTCATAGCATCTCTTTCTCAATCTGTGCGTAATTTTGTTGCGTTTCTGTTAAACTCTTTGGAGCATATGCAACAGGCATTCCATTTTGAAGAATCAATGCCCCTAGCCCATTTTTTGAACTGTCAACTGACAAAACAATCGGTTTATTCTCATCATAATATTGTAGTATGGGTCTTGTCATCAATAAGGTTTTCAATTTCTCAAAATTTTTCTGATGGATGTTATTCCACTCCCATATACAACATCCTTTTTCATCAATGCCCCCAAATTTGATGTGAGTTTAGATAGATTTGGAACAAATTTGGCGACATATGTAATAATTCTTAAAAACCTGCTCAATTCCTTAGTATTCTTTGGAATATCTATTTTCAATTGCTTCAATTTACTCGTTATCAATTTTAATACCTTCATCAGTTAGAATGTGTCCTCCATACTTGACTTCATTGACTCTGAACCTACATTTTTTTTATTGAATTTTACACCCAATTCTTTCGCTCTGAAAAAAAATTTTTGTAGAATTCCATCATGTTCCTTCAAGGTTTTTGCGTAAATTATAATATCGTCAATATATACTCCAACTCCCTTGATGCCACCAAAAATGTCCGTGAATGTTCTGTGAAATTTCTGGAGCATTACATACACCATACGGCAGAAGTAAAAACATGAACCGACCGAAATGTGGTCAGCTCAGAAGCTTCCTCTGTTGATACGATTTGCCAAAACCCTTTGTTGGCATTGAGGGTTGAAAATATTTTTGCATCACACATATCTCGTGTAACTTCATCGAAAGTATGTATTTCATAATGTTCTCTAAACAATGAATCATTCAAATTTTGTGGGTCTAGGCAAATGCGAATACTATTTTCTGGCTTCTTGACAATTACTATTGGATTAACAAATTCGGTTGGTTTCTTTACTGTAGTGATTATATAATCAGATATCATTCTATCTAGCTAGATGGAATGGTACCTACTCACGTTTTGAAATATATTTCGTCGTATTAAATCAAGATCTTGTAGACTTTGAATACCTACCCAGAACAGGGGGTGAATTTCCGTTAGTTTTCAAAATAATGAAATCAAGAAAATAATTCTTACCATTGTAAATTACTTGCAAGTTATAGGAACCAACAACGTCCAAAGTTCGACCACCATAATTCGTAATATTCAGTTGAATTTTTTCCAGTGAACCTATTTTCTAAATTGTCCAAATATTTTCTGGTATGACATTAACATGAGCTCCCGTGTCAAGCTTGAATTTCAGAAACCTGCCACATTCTGGAATATAAAGTGTTCCAAACCAATCATTTTTTGAGTTTTCCATCATAAAAATCTGAAGTGATCCTGAAACATATTCATTATCACTATAGTGTTCATCTTCAGTAATACCATTTACACCAGAATGAAAATTATTTTTAAACACATGAGTAAAGTGATTAAATCTAGAATATCTCCTACATTGTTTGCCAATTGCTGGACATTTTCGATGATGATGCTTGAATCCACATCTGTCATAATTAGATTGAAATAAATCTTCATTATAAAATCCTCCCTCACTTGATATGGGAAATATTATCACTGATATGAATGATTATTTTTGGAAGTATACTTCTCCTATACATACCAATTCTCATTTCAATGCTGAATATATTGGTAAGTTATATTTCTATTTCATTATACATCATATTATTCATCCGATTTGAAGAAGAATGTCAATTCTCAATTTCGGAGGATTTTATTTTTTATTTTTCCTACAAGCGTGCGTGATTCACCCTATACCCGCACGCAATTTAGTTTGGGAAGTGTCATTTTTCCAAAACAGTGCGGAAAAACAAAGATATGTTGAAATCGCTAATAATATAAGTGGTTGGTGATGGAATATAAAAGTTTAAGTTTGTTTGTTGCACTATTTATTGTGAAAATCAAGGAATATTGAGAAATAAAAATTGATTATTATAAAAATCCCCCTATAGATTTGGATTCATCTGATAAGGAACGTTTATTAAGTTTGAAATTGTCGAAGTGACAGACACAGCGTTACTGTCATTTTCGACTCAGTGGAAATGCCACAATGTGATCAAAAACTTCTAGCTATAGGGATTCGATACAGATGCGTTATTACCAACGAAGTCTTTAGAAAGGTATGAGAAAATATACACTCGTTATATTGAATGGTGCAACAATATATAGAAATGAAAATACCGAATGAAGAATAGGTATTTTTGGCTCATTTCATAGAAGTGTCTGAATTAATAATTAATTGAACAAATGAATCAATTTCCTACGCTTGAAAAAAAAATTGTTCCTAACTAATGCCGAAAGTTTATTTTCCGCACTCGACTGCTTGCTCGAACTCCGCTTCGCGTCGTTCGTGTCAACGGCAGTCGCGTGAGGATAGAATCACTTTCCGCACTTGTTAAGAAAATTACTATTTCATGTTCTCCTTTTGAATGTTCATCAGATATAATTCAATGTTCGACGTGGCAAATAGCCAGGAAAGTAGTTGTTTTCTGTTGAATATTCAGAATGATGTGTGCATATACATATTTTTGTTTGAAGGAGAATGCAAATTATCCATTTCAGAAGTTTTTATATTTTATTTTCAAACTCTTATCGTGTGTGTTCAATAGATATAATTCAATGTTCGTCGTAGCATATAGCCAGGAAAGTTGTTGTTTTCTATTGAATAAACTGAAAAAGAGTAGATAATCTCATCACATAGAGAATGCGAATTCTCAATGTATTGCTTCATATAAATATATATCCATTTTTGTATGTCCATAATTTATCTGAGAATATTCCTTTTCAACACTTTCATACCCAATCAGGGGGTTCAAACTTGAACGATGAAAACTTGTGATATTTATAGACCTCTAATCGCAGATTCGTGATAGAGTCTCAATTCAGAATTTCTTTCCACGCCCTGTATGATGAATGTCAATTTATCATACACCCAAAAGCATTATATGATAGTTTTTTTTTCTGTGTATCCAATTCAGAAAAGTTCATTTTGAGTTCATTTACAGATTTTGATTTCTGAACTAGCATGCTGAAATATAATTGCAATTATTTTGTCATCAACCTTTGTTTCGAAGTATTCATCATTTATTTTCATGAAGGTATCCCAACTCTATCAAATTCATGTGAAGGTTGTATCACGTAGAAAGTCGATGAATTTCGAAGATGATATTTTGTGTAGAAGCTGAACTTAATGTATATTATTTAGTTTCGAGTTGTGTAAATTGAACATTGATCCCTAATTTAATTGACAAATTCCTTTTTTTGTATTGTCCTTCTCGTTACTTGATGTTTATCCATAGCTGATTTTCACAAAATGTTCAATGAACTAACAGGACTTGTTTCGTTATGAGTGGAATACCAAACTGTACAATTGATTAACCTATTTTGATTTCTCATTAAGGTAAATGTGCGACATTCCTTTCAAATAAATCCGTCACACCGAATTACATGAGAGATATTTTGCGTACTTTCCGAAATGAAGAATTGACTAACCTTCGCTCAGATCATTTTTACTTTCGATAATACTCGTATAAGTAAGGCGAATAAATGTCAGGTCGAATCATTGTACGATAATTTCACTTGGAGAAGTTACTGTGTTAGTCGAACGTATTATGTTGATTAATTGTGAATTGGGTAGAATTCCTTTCTTTCGTGAAGTTTTTCACATTTGAAATTTCCTCATTGAAATTCGTTCACGAATCTGAATCAGCTCCATTTCATCTTGACATCTCACAATTGAATGAATAAAGCATTTAATACAATTCACAGGACCTTTCGGATCGTGACATTCAAAGAGAATAATAGAAATGCGAATTTTCTTATTCCTTTCAATCGAAGTAGGATAACAAGTTTTGTTCCTTTGACTCTCCAGAAAAAGACAATCGACACAAACAAGAGAACTTGACAGACAAAGATCATGCTGGAAAGGTTGATAGCATCTTATGAATTGGTCATTCAGAAAAAGTTGGTTAAAAGAATTATCCACGAACAATTCGACAAGATTATTCCGGAAAGAAATATAACATTTTATATTGAACCATTTCAACTGGTGAGGAAACTAGTAGTATGAAGAAGGAACTCTATATCTATCCGACGAAAAGTCAGATATAAAAATATATCAAACAATTTCAACGCGATCTCAATATCTAATCGAAAGATTCGCAGAGCTGTGTGTTTTGAATGTTGATCGAATTCGAAAATTGATGTAAAACGTTGAATGAACCTTAATCTTGGTTTCAATTTCATAAACCTCCTTTCTAATTCTCATAAGAATGGAATTTTTGAATTCTATTCTTCCTGTTTTGCTGAGTAGTGGAGTTGGATACTTTTATTGATTAATAGGACAATGATTTCTTGTTGTCGAGTGAATCATTCGGCATCACTTAAAAGAAGTTATATTTGAGTTTTTGTATACAGGGTGTATCTAAATAACACCGAAAAAAGGGGTGTTCCTTCGTGATATTCTAGCAAATATACACTGAAAAAAATATGGTAGTTATTACCAAACGTTCAGTAAAATAGGCGCCAGTCACAACTTTCATCAAATGATACCACTACATCATTATATAATACTAAACTATGAGTATTATACTAATTCGTAGTGGTGATATTTGATATTGTATAGTATTATATAATTTTGTAGTGGTATCATTTGATGAAAGTTGTGACTGGCGCCTATTTTACCAAACTTTTGGTAATAACTACCATCTTTTTTTTTTCAGTGTAGAGTTCATATAAACAACTTGCTGCGTTTTCGAGATACAGGATGTTGAAGTTTGAAGTAATGATTGTTTTTATTCATAACCCCCCCTGTACAAGCTTTCATGGTGCCAAAATTCAGTATGGGTGGAGACTGAGGAAGCCTCAGAATTTCGACATGATTCTAATTGGGGTTATTGAGTAATCTCAATGGGAGTCTAGAAAAAACCTAAATTGTAATATGAAGTCGAATCGAATTTTTACAGTTTCCTCAAAAACGAAGCTAGATACAAAAATCACACAAGGAATAAAAGAGTTGTTATTTCAATTAATAGATCAATATAATAAAATTATGAAACTCGGACAAACCGGTGGTGTACAATGACATCCACCATGAATATCGATAAATTTACCTACTGTGACGCCCCTGAGAATACTATTTCGAATCTAATTGCAAACTAGAAGGAATTCCATATCACTGTTGACGAAACCACAACGTTTCATCAAAATTGGTGAAAAGACAATTGAGATATGAATAGGAAAAAAAATTTCATGGAAATATCAACACCCTGTATCTCGAAAACTAGGCAAGTTAGGACACATGTTTATACGAACTTTATTTCTTGAAATGTCACTAGGATTTGCCCCTTGAAGTTTTTCGGTGTTATTCAGATACACCCTGTATATTCAAAATGTCATTCCCTTTTGAACTTTTAGGCTATTTCGTAAAAGGAATCTTGCCAGTCTAAAAGTGTTTCCTATATGATCCCAAATCGATGAGAGACAGTGTTCAAAAAGTTGGTTGATCCTCAGTCTTACTGTTCGATTTGAGACCGAAAATGTTTCAAGGTAGATACTTTTTTTGTATGAATTGTGTGGTCATACAACCTGGAATTTTTTTTTCTCTTGAATATCATTACCTTTTCAGCTACGATTGTAACGCTGACGAAGATGACAAAGCATTGTGAAATGAAATGTGCAAAAATTCGTGAAACTCTCTCATATATGCTTCATGAGTATTTGGAAGGAGTGCTTTTGAATATATTGGTCATTTCATTTCGCAGTTACTCTAAAAAGTGAAAATCGAATATGTCCCTCACAACAAATAATAATAGGTATACCATTCACTCATCTGCTTGCTTGGTCATAATAGACTGAAAATAAAACTATGGCAAGCTATAGTTTCAGCACACTGTGAATTCGTTCAACTCACTAGGTCCTCTTTCCATTACCAAGAGACGCAGAAGATTATCGGGAAATATACACCCTTCATTCATTTCGTCATCAATTTGTCACCCCTCTAATCCCAATAGTTCACCGCAAATCATCCCTCACAAAACATCCAAATGTAGGAATCTATTTTGTCGACGGTTTTCCTCCCAGCTAATACCGCCATGAAATCGCTCCTGTCAAGTCATTCGATTCCCAATGATGGATCCTCCTAGGAGAATTCGACCGAGAAAGTAACTAAGAAGCAATAATTCTAGCCTACCGCGATTATTTTTGTGCCGGTGCGGCAGCTGGTATGGGTTTATTGCTATTCTCCCGGTTTTTCTAAGCTGGCTCAGGTTCGTTATAGAAATTGAAGTTAAACGCACATGACGCCCTTTCTGAAATGATATTTCGGGAGATTGCTTTCCTATGGACATTCAATGAGTGCGAAAACTAGAAGGGTAGAACACCAACTAGACCTGTGAACCTGAAATGGTGGAATTAAATGTTTTTTTTCTAATTTTGACATGTAATGTGACACTTTTCAAAACTGACGGAAGTTTTGAAACGTCTTACTTTACGTAACCAGTTGCGTAAAGTAAAATTTTACATAACTGGTGATGTAATGTTCATTTCATTCATTCATTTCACACAACAAGAGTCGGCAGAACTCATGTAAAACTGGTCATTATTTTTGTTCATGCGAAATGTTTCGTCAAAATTAGAAAAAAATATTGTACGTGACACGTTAGGAAACGCCATTTTGTGTAACTCTGTGATGTTGCGGGATCTCGCTTCGCTCGTCCCGCAAAATCCCATCGTTACACAAAACAACGCGTTTCCTAACTGATTACGTAAATATCTATTTCCTCTCTTCAGACGTATTCATCGTGAGTTGATTGAAACCAATTTTCCTAAGAAATCAGGGATATCCACTGTTTTCCACCTTTCAATGTTATAAAGCATTTTCAATCACTGCGATGATGTATTCATCAAGTGTACCAAATTTATTTTTCAGAAATCAATAGGTACTTATAATGAATTGAACTTTGCGGTGAATAATTATAAAATTTGCTGTACAAAAACTCATATTCTTGTTCCGTGCGAAAATCTACATTTCATCTCAACAGCTCCTCATGATCTACAGAGCACAGATACGGTCATTTTCAGAATACTGTTGTCATATATGGGATTCAGCACTCGAACATACACTGATGCTCTTAGATTCCATCCACACTGAGAGAAAACTTGAGTTATCATAATTGGAAATCTAATAATCGTTTTTACGATATCTGCAATGAATAGAGGACATATGTGATCATTTGCTACCATAGATAAAGTGAGTTTTCAGGTGGCTTGCACACATGTATAAACACTGCTGCTAAATAACTACCACTTGTTTTAGTTTCTATGATAACACAGAGTGTCGAATAGGAATTATTTCCATATAAATGTTGCAGTAACTAATCTACTCTACAGTGGTTATTGAACTATCGTCATAAAGCAGCCTGTTTTTATTACTGGCACAACCATCTTGAGGTAACGCAGTTATTCGTCTCATTTTATATTATATTTATCTGATATCTGAATGAAACCTGACATTTTTACATGCTATTGTGATATAGCTAATTTTCAACAGTTATCCCAATATTTTTCTTCTCCAATATATACATCAAACAGTGTTAATTAGGTGATCTAACCAACATCTCCTCCACACTCACTTTTCATGATCCGAAGTATTTTTTCTCGAATAACGAAAGATACGATTAGTTTCTGAATTGAAATACCTGGGTTCCTCTGGGAGTTTTTTGGACATTACTCATTGATATTTCCGGAGAAATATCATCTATATGCTGCGAGAGCGTAGAACGGATATGAGATATTTTTTTTTTTAATTTCGAGTTATAACTCGAAATTAGCTTAATTTCGTGTTATTACTCGGAATTAGTGCTAATTTCGTGTTACAACTCGAAATTGGCTTAATTTCGAGTTATAACTCGAAATTAGTACTGATTTCGTGTTACAACTCGAAATTAGTACTAATTTCGTGTTACAACTCGAAATTAGCTCAATTTGTCAATATCTCTGACATCATTTGCGATAACAATGGTTGCCATGGTAACTTATATTCATGGCATTCTCGTGAAAATCATCCGTAGTCTCAGTTTTTGTCATAAAAGAAACATTTACTATTAACCGGTATAACTCAGAAATGAGTGAAATGAATAAGTTCGAGTGAATAACAAAAAAGTTTGTGAACAACATCCCAGCAAATACAGTAACATCACAGAGATATCGCAGCGATGTAACAATTGTGACCTGCGATATCGCATTCTTTGTCGCTGCGATGTCAGAGGGATGTTATTTTGTCACTCTCAAGTTTCATCGATGCGACGTCGCTGCGATAAGGTCTCTGCGATATAACAGCGATATGTTTTTTGCAATGTAGTTGCGATATGTTATTTGTGATGGAAAAGCGATGTGTTGAAAACAAGTTTCCTAAAATACCTATATGGTGTGATAACATAGGTACACTATTTCGTCCATTGTTAACTACACTGTTAGGTACTATACCGAGAATTATACGACTACTTCCTGGGCTGATTTCGAGTTGTAACACGAAATTTGCACTAATTTCGAGTTATAACTCGAAATTAAGCTAATTTCGAGTTGTAACACGAAAATAAGCTAATTTCGAGTTATAACTCGAAATTAAGAAAAAATATATCACATGTCCGTTCTACGCTTTCGTAATATGCATAGTGATGAAATCTATTGAAAAATGAGAAGTTGAATACTCATTTACTCTTTCTACGAAGTAATGGGTTGCGTGCAAGAACTGTCAGGTGACCGACGCTCGAGGCAAAACATTGAAACACAACGTCACTTTTCTTATTTGTTTACAAGTGATAGAAATAGTTTTCCACAATTATTTTGGCATATGAATCGTATTTTTCCGCTATTCATCAATTAACTCATGCCATCACAATTTGCTGTTGTAAAATGCACAAAAACTGCAGCGGAAGATGAAGGAATCCGGATGGTACATTATGATTTAAATGTAAGTACCTACTATAGTCACTCACATATAGTTTTCATTTTTGAAATTTGGTTATTTCTCTGATTTCTCATCGGAATTCCTTCTGCAATAGGATCTAATAGAAATATACCTGAAATTCCTAGAATAATGCAAGAAGATTGGATTCATGCAATCAATCGGGAGGACTGGTCTGACATGCTGACGATCGTGTGTGTTGTAGACATTTTCAATCTATTAGCAGTATTAGCTTGTATTGCAGAAGTGGCAGAAGGAATTTTAATAAGGAATGACAACATTTCATGATGATAACTATGTGAGATTACTATTTACCTGAAAAATCATATCCCCCATTGTACAACAGCACAATGAGAAGGCATGCTTGAATTAATGAATAACGCAAGAAACACGATTCGGATGCCAAAATATTGTGAAAAACTATTTCAACCTTTTGATTCCCCTGTAAACAAATGAAAAAGTGAGGTTGTGTTTCAATCATTCACAGAAGAATGACGTTGTGTTTCAATATTTTGCCTCCAGAATCGGTCATCGTGCACGCGACCTATGATGACAACTGTCAAAAGAACGTTTCTCATAGAAACCCAGATATTTCAATTCAGAATCTCATCGATCATTTCGTTTCTCGAAATAATAGTTATTTATTATACAAGGGAAAAAAGTAGTAGATTTTAGCTCCAGGTTGTGTTGTCTCCCGACGTGTAGCGGAGGGAGACAAAAAACCGTTAGCTAAAATCTAATATTTTTTCCGTGTATAATACACTATTTCTTCTGTGACAGAATAATGGATGAATCAATATTGAGAAGACATCACATTATTTTGGAATCTGAAAATTATATCGACGTAAAATTTTTAGTTATTAACACACCTGCGTTGTAGGCATCTTTATCATTCTTTCGAAGTAATCAAATATCTGATGCTGCACTTCTGCCAGTCTTCTGTGATGTGATTTCAAGAAGTAGCGAATTTACTGGTTGTTTAGTAATATACGTAATCGCGGAGTCGAATGGAAGATAAAAGGACTTTCTCGGAGACGGTGTTATTGACTCATTTTTTGGAACTATAGCACAACAGAAGCCATCAACAGTGTATATATTTGTGATATATATTCGGGAAAAAAGTACAAACTTTTTTCCCACGGGAAAAAAGTAATGATTGAAAAGTGACATTTCATAACCTGCCAACAGAGATGAAATGCCAAACTCTTTTTATTGCAGTAATGTAATGCACGTTGTATCCTACTCTCATAAACCTCTTTCAGAAATTATAGAGGCAAGTTTGAAAAAGAATCTATGTAGAAAGCAGAATCTTCACTCAAGCATATAAGGTGAATGCTTTTTTTTCCAGGAAAGTAAGTAGAATAGGTAAAAGTGATACGTCCAAAGGACATTGAAAAGTTACAGGGTATTGATAAAATTTTTTGACGCCACTTTGTATTTATCTGTTGAAAAATAGATATTCCCTCACTGCAGAAGAGAACTATGCGCCTGGTGGGTGATGCCATCATTCACTAACTCTTTGACCCCAGTAGAACACCGTGGAAAGGTTGGTGACCTTCAACTTTTCCTCTTCCTATTCCTCCTAAGTATGCACGATGTTCCGCGAATATTATAGGAATTTCCTGTGCGCTTCAAGAGATGAAAAAAGTGTACCCACAGGGAAATCCATCGAAGAGATCTATATCCACGTTATTCTTCACCAAGCAGAGAAAAAAAAAATGATACAGAGGTCTCAGATGCTCTGTTGTAGCCATGGAACGGTCCTCAATAAAATTTCCACCGGATGATCTCTGGAAGCTTCAGAAATCACATTTTCATTATTTGAATTGCACGGAACATCCTCTTATTGATGTATTACTTTCATAAGGAATCTTTGATTCATCGTGATACAAAATATGCGAGGAATACTTGATAATCAGTCTCAAAAATTTCCCTTGAAGCATTTACGACAAAAATTTCGATGGAAGCTCGTTTAAATGGCCTATAGGAAAGATATTATCTTGCTCAATATTATCGCATACTCTCTCATGGAAAAATCATGTCCTTTTCATCGCAAAAGCTGCTTCACAAAAACCTGGATTCTTGTTTCGTGCGAAAATCTATTTTACACCTCAACAGCTTCTCATGATCTGCAAAGCAAAAATAGGACCAGTTTCAAAATACTTCTCCCATGAATGGGGTTCACCAACCAAATAGACTTCGATGCTCTTAGATTCCATCTAGAGAAGAGCTATTCGCCTGGTTGGTGATGCTACACTCACTAGCTCTTTGGCCTCATTAGAACACCTCAGAAGAGTCAGCGACCTCTCACCCTTTCATAGAGACTTCCACGAATAATGTTCCTGAGAAATCTCAGCAATAATTCCATAACTAGCATTACCAGACAGACGAACTCGACATGCCCATTCAGCACAACCCTTCTTTGTTGACCTTGGAATATGTCAAATAAAACTCTGCCAGAACTCGTTCGTCTATAGGACGGCGAAGCTTTGGAATTCTTTGCCAATATAATAAATATAATAATAAATAGTTTATTCACACAATTATACAATAATCAATATAGGTATAACATATTAAGATTTCTAGTTCGCGACTAAACTATCTGCAAACCGAAAGTACGAAGTACTTGTAGGTTTTGTTGAGTGAATACATGACATATTGCTCAATCTTACTTCTAAAAGAACCCAGTTCTTGATTTATGAGGTATAGAGATTGAGCAGTTGACAATGTAAACATCAAAGAATGCGTAAGTAGTGCTAGGCATGTGAAAATACAGTTAATATAATGTTCCTAATAATAACAATAATACAATAATGATAATAACAATAATAACAATAATAACAATAATAACAATAATAACGACAATGATAATAATAAATGGACAACAATGATGCATAATATATGTGTGTCCCCATATATACACACACATATATACATACACACATTTTTTTTTTTTTTAACTGAATGTCTGTATATATACGGAATATATAATGGAAGTAATTTCAAGAACTCATAATCTCCAGAAGTTCAAAATAAATTCCGACACCTACCTCCCGTCCCTATCTTTCCTAGGTACGCACGATGTTCCACAAACATTGAAAAAATTCCCTTTAGAACACTTCAAGAGATAATACAGACATAAAAAAAATCATTTCCGGAACGGTTGCAATAATACATTTTTTGATATTCACTTCATGCTAAATTTGATTATTCCATTCGGAGACCAGCTCTGGATAGTCTCAGTTTCCACCTCTTCGTTCTGTTATTCATGCAACATCAAAACAATGATTTGATTTATTCACTTAGAAAGATAGATCCAGTGGTTTACTTCGATGAGATGCACAGTTCTGGATTGATCTCGATTAGAACATGGAATCATTGATGATTTCAAGAAATATTTTTGATTTGAATAACTGGTTCAGCATGAACGAGATCAATTAATAGCCTACAAATGATCCAATATGTTTATATGCATGATTTGTGTCATGCATATTATAATGTTCGGATTGATTTCAGTATAGAACTGAGCATATTATAGAAGTCAAACAACAGGAGTAGGTATATTTATGTTGAATCTAGGCAAAATGTGTAATATTATGATATCATCATGATCCGAACGTGCGTATATAGCTTGAGGAATCTCAGTTGTCTGTTGAATCGATAGAATATTCTGTTATCAAATGATATATTTCTCTTATGATCAGTTCTGTCGATGCGACAAAATGCATTTGATTGATTGAACAATTAATTTTTGTCAAATCTACAAACTATGGTTATGTCTCAGGACACTCCTTATCTGAAATGTACACACTCTTGCTCATCAGACAAACTGTATTTGATTTATTGATCAATGAAATAATTGTTGGATCACAAAAACATTTCTTGCCTTGTTTCTATAGATACTTATGAAATATTGAAATATTTGTTTCGAAATGTCATTGTGCCTATAATTTCACTTCAGGTAACCAGAAAGAGTATTTCAAAAAATTGAGCGTGGCCCTTTGGAAAATATATGGAGATGAGGAAGCATCCCAGCAAACAACGGGGACACCTAATGTGTCGAAATATAAAGTATCGAATTCAAATCCATAGAAAAATATTTCATCAAATTGGTAAACCGTCTAAATAGTAAAGAATCGACACTGTATTCTGTAGAACCGTAAAATATCAAATTGTAAAACATCGGGCCGTACTTCATCGAAATATAAAATTTCAATTTGTAAATCATCAAACAGTTTTATGTCGAAATGGTATTAATAAGAGTCATTATTCCATCATATCTGTATCTTATCAGAACTGTATTCTATCGAGGCAGTAGTTTATCAAATCCGTATTCTGTCGCAACATCAGTCTATCGTACTAGTACTTCATCGAATTGGTAATCTTTCAGAACTGTATTCTATCAGAAACGATAATTCGTCATAACCGTATTCCATAGAAACCGTAATTCGTCAAAACCGTATTTCATCGAACCAATGAACCATCATAATCGTATTTGGTCATAACAACTTTTCATAGGAACCATATTTTATAGAATCGGTATTTGATCAAATCAGTATTTCATAGATTCAGTAATTCATCAAACCCGTACTCCATAGAAACGGTGATTCATCATATCCGTATTTTATAGAACATGTAATTTGTCAGACCCGTATTCCATAGGAATGATAATTCATCAAATCCGTATTTTATAGAAACAGTAATGTGTCAAACCCGTATTTTATAGAAAAGATATCTCATCGGATTCGTATTCCATAGGAATGATAATTTATCAGGCCCGTATTTCATCAACGTTAATCTATCATAATGAACATTCATAGAATTGGTAATTTAGCAGCACCGTATCTCATAGAAACCGTAATTCGTCGACACCGTATTCTATCGGACGGTAAATCATCGGATTGTATCCCGTCAGGATGAGATTCAGATGATACAGAAAACTGCACTGCAGTGACACGCCATAGTTCAGGCAAAGACGCAGAGATGTCGCAGCTCGACAGTAAAGTGCAATGATTTCACAGAAACAGCAAGTTTGTCTATGAACAATCGAAACTAAAGTTGTACACGGCAACCTCAGAATGTTCGAGAATGAAATAACTGTGAAAAACTGCAACATCATTTCATAATTATATTATGTACAAGCTGTCCCATTACCGATGTCCTCACGGGATACCTCACTTATTATTCAAGATGGAGATCTGCGGTTTCTGCAACTGATCTGTGGAATTCACGATACCGCAAACAAAATATTCATAGCCTGCTTGGTTTTTGGGATACAGGGAGAAATTTTAAATGTTGCATTTTCGGACCACTCCTGTATCTCAGCTATCTTTCAAATTACAGAAGAAATGAAAACACTGAAAACAGTTTCTCATACATTTCTTCACGTAGAATCCAGTGGCGTAGTCAGATTTTCGAAATAAGCTGTCATTATTGATTTTTTTGTCTCTTGGAGCGCATGAAAGGGAAGCTCTCAATGTTTGGAAATCATCGTGCGTACCCAGGAACGATAGGGGGAGGAGGTAGAAATTGAAATTTGTTCCGATCTTTCGGATCTAACGAATATTTCCATTGGCAAAAAATCCCAAAACTTCGCCGTTCTATAAAGGCAAACAATTATTCTTGAAGATTTGTTCGGCATATCTTAGGGTTGACGACGAAGGGATGTTTGATTGGGGGGATTGAGATTGTCGAGCTCGTCTGAGTGGTATTGCGATGGAATGATTCCAGAGATTTCTGGAGATCATTCACCGTAGAAGAACTTATATTGAAATGTGAGAGGTCGCCGCCTCTTCAACGGTCTTCAAGTGATGTCAAAAAATTGTTGAGTGTGGCATCACCCACCAGGCGAATGACTTTTCCCTGGATGGAATCTAAGAGCATCAGCGTATGTTTGGGTGCTGAACCCCATATGTGAGAACAGTATTCTGAAACTGGCCGTATCTTTGCTTTGTAGACCTTGAGAAGCCGTTGAGGTGTAAAGTAATTTTCGCGCGGAATAAAAATCCGAGTTTCTGCGAAGCTGCTTTCGCGATGGATCGAACATGATTCTCCCATGAAAGAGTATTGCTGATGAAAATACCTTTATAGCATAAATATAGTGGTTCTGGTTGGAATACTGGTTCCATACATTGTAATATCAGACATGCTGAGTTCTGTCTCTCTATAGAGAAAAATACAGGGTTCAGTTTTGGTGGCGTTGAATTGATCTATTGATTGTTTTTACCCTATAGGTAAAAATTTGTCGTCATGGACAGCGTTGACCTGCCTTCGTCGTAAGTTCTTGGTTACCTGGAACTAAGTGGGAATTCTAGAAGAAAACGCAGTATGGAGAGTTCTATCGTCTGCAAAGCTGTGGATACGGCAAGTGGTAGCTCCCAACAGATCATTGATATGAAGTAGGAACAATGTTGGAGCCGAAAGTGCGATCCTTGTGTAACGCCGGAATTGATGGAAATGGTATGAGACGATATTCCGTTCAGCAAGATTGGACGGATTACATCGAGATTGGACTTGGTTGACCCCTCGAAAGAACCCTGAGTACGAAAAACAAACAAAAAGCAGACCTAGATGGTAGGTCAATAATAAGTAGGTATACTATCCTCGAACTTGAATTACAGCATTCACCCGCCGTGGCATCGAGTTGATCAAACTTCTCAAACAGTCTTGAGATATAACCATTATTTCTTCTTGAAGAATGGATCGTAGTTCTGGAAGAGTCTCTGATGGCATGACAAGGTCAAAAGGAAACAAACGCGCTTCCGTTGTTCGTCCCAAAGATGCTTTATAGGTTCTGAATTATTGTAAATATAAATAGTAGTTTCGAAAACTAAAGAAACACCCTTTTATAGACAGTCAAACTGAAAAGAGGTGAAAATTAAAATAATGAAAGTATGTTGATAAATACATGACAAAGAAAATATCAGCATCTCCGTAATCAGTACATTCAATGTTGTGTATTTATCAACACACTTTCATTATTTTATTTTCTACCTCTTTTTAGTTTGACTATCTATAAAAGGGTTTCTATTCTTTATTTCGACGGCTTACTACAAAAGCGTGTTTTCTAGTTTGATCTCCTACCCCAACAACCTCCAGATACAACAAATCCCGTCTGCCATATATATTATATTATATGCGCTTCATTGAATTTTCCGATTTTGATAAAAGCATCATAATCTCCGATCCAAAAAAAAACTGATACCAATTTTGAATAGAATCGAATTATATAATTCCAAAACTGCTCCACCATATATTGAATCCGCCTTCACTAATTTTCCAGTTTTGACAAAACAAAATCACATTCTTCAATCTCAAAAGCCCCCAAATACAAATTTTGAGTAGAATCGGATCGTAATTACAAAACTTTTCTGCCATATTTGATCCGTCATCTTAAATTCTCAAATTTGACGAAAGAATCGCATAATCTCCGATCCCAAAAAATCCCATATACAAATTTTTGATAGATTCGAGTCTGAATGAAATAAATCATCCGCCATATTGGATCCGCCATCTTGAATTTATCAATTTCGACGGAAGAATCATAATCTCCGACCTCAAAAACCCTTTCAATCCAGATATTCCAATTTTGAATAGCAGCGGGTCATGATAATTAGAAAACTCGTTTGCCATATTGGATCCGCCTCCTTGAATTTCCAAATTACGACGAAAGAATGAGAATTTTGAATTTTGAATAGATTCGAATCATAATTACAATATTCGTCCGCCATATGGGATCCGCGATCTTGAATTTACCCTTCCTGCTTTCTGAGGGGGGTAATCACCCCTTCTAGCTCCCATGGATGGGCACCTGGTAAGGATGAAATGTTCAAAATATAACATCTAGGTATAGTTACCTATTCAGGCTTGGCCTGATTTCTTCCCAAGTATTTATGGATGTACCTATCGATTATGAATCACTACAGTGGAAAGTAGTGGTTTGGTCAATCATAATAATTAATGAAAATGAAATAATATACCTATATCGAAAACGATGTCAAAATACCCATGTCAGTTCTATAACATAACATAATTACAACATTTGATTATTCTAGAACGTTTGGAAATTGCTGTGTACATCAACTTCACGAAATATCGGCAAGATCTGATTGTTCGTTTAGGTAACTACCCTACCATCGAGTATTTGAATTATAGTTATGAACGAATTCATCTCTTGCTATGTTCCTGTAAAATCAATAATTCTCGACAGTATTTCACTATACTTCACTATCGAGCCGCGACATCTGTGCGTGTCCTACTCAACTATCTAAATTTACTTTGGCAAGTCACTGCAATGCAGTTTTCTGTATCGCAGTTTCCTGTATCATTTCGATTTCAACTTGATCTGATGATTTACCGTCCGACAAAATACGGTGTCGACGAGTTACGGTTTCTATGAAATACAGATCTGCTGAATTACCAGTTATTCAATATGGAGAATTAATGTTGATGAAATACGGGTTTGACAAATTACTGATTCTATGAAATACGGATCTGATGAATTACCGTTTCTATAAAATACGAGTTCGACAAATTACAGATTCTATGTAATACGGGTGTGATGAATTATCGTTTCTATAAAATACAGGTTCGATGAATTACTGATTCTATGAAATACGGATCTGATGAATTACCGTTTCTATAAAATACGGGGCTGACAAATTACTGATTCTATGAAATAAGGATATGATGAATTAACGTTTTGATAAAATACGGGTTTGATGAATTACTGTTTTTATGAAATACGAATCTGATGAATTACCGATTCTACGAAATACGGTTATGATGGATTATTGATTTGATGAAATACGGTTTTGGCGAATTACGGTTTCTACAAATTACGGTTTCGCTGAATTACAAATTCGATAAGTGTTCACTCTGATAGATTGATGTTTTGATGAAATATGGATCTGATGAATTGCCGTTTCGATGCTCAACAGGTTCTATTCGATATTGTCTCGATATAATACCATTTTGATAATTTACTGTTTCTATGGAATACGGTTATGATGGATTACCAATTCTAAAAAATAAGGTTTGATGTTTTACTTCTCTATGGAGTACATTTCTTCGTTTAACTGTATGATGAGATACATTATGATCCTTTATATTTTGATGAATTATTGGTTCTATGAAGTACAGTTTCTACAGAATGCCATTATGATAGAATTCGATTTGATAAAATACGGTTTTGATGCAATACGATCTGACGAAATATATGTACCCCAAACAACAGGGTTCCGGAGAAACATCACCGTGGAACATATCTGCTACAAAGCTATTACATTTCATGCAATATATTTTCTTGTTCAGGTGGTTACATAACAGGAAACATATCATATACATATATGATGCTTCAAAGGCCATGAAAAACGATTGTTCAGTTGAATTATACATGTATGGTGGAGAAAACAAATTCGCATGTTTCACTCATGTCTCGAAACTATACAAGATTATTTCTAAAATCACCAACATATTCATAACAGTGAAACGTTCTGTTCTGTAGGAGTTGGTACCTAGTTGATGGAGAGAACTTTATGTTAGTTTCCTTTGAAGGTTATGTTATGCTTTGCATGTGTGTCTCGCATATTTTTTCAGAAAAAAATCAAATGGTGTAATATTTTTATCGTGGATTGATTATAGTACGTGGTATTGAAATATCTCAAAAATATGTTCACAAGTTGAGTACAAGACAGAGGTGGAATCGAGGGTGTAATATCACAAATGAACATGATTTTCCTACCTGATTATCTGTCTCTACTTGATCACACTGCTAATGTGCATTTATCTATGTAAGTATCACAAGCCACTCCAAAACAGCTGAACCGGAGATGCCCAATGGGATTTTGAATGATGCTTTTATCTGTGACTATTAGGATCAATTTGAAAGACTTCTGGGTCATCGAATATTCCATGACACTTCCATGTGCAATTTCCAATGTCTGTTCATCTATGTAAGTACCATCAGCCGTTCCATAACAACTGAACCTGAAGAATTTGCTCAAATGGATGTTGAAAGTAATGGTGTTTTCATTTGTGACTTTTAGGGACAATATATGGATGGGTTAGAAAATCCAAGAGCATGAAAAGAGGAAACATTTTTTGACAGAAGATTTTGGGTCATCAAACAATCAAACATTCCATATTCCACCACACTTGCATTTTCCAAAGTCGGTTTTAATTTCAAATAATACCTATGTATACCTACTGATAGTTTGTTAATGTGAACAATTTTGTATCTTCAATAATAACAAGGTTATCAATAAGGCTGTCAACACTCAAATTCCTGTATATTTCTCGAAATGATCAAGTACATAATTTTGGATTCATCTCACATATATTACTCTATAACATTTATTTGAGTATCATTATAAGAACAAATTCTTTACTTACAATGAAAATACTCAACATATGTCAGATGCATAAAGAACATATTCAGGGAGGCGGAAATTTGATGTTACATGCAAGATACATTAACTGTACAAATAATATGTCTGCAACATCGGATGAGAACAGAAATATGTGGTTGTTATGTATCAGATATTTATTTGTGTTTGCTGGGATATAGGTTCATATTAATCATGAAATTCAAATCATTTTCAGAGGTTCCAGAAACGAATATGCTACCATTTCAAAGATGAGCAGATGTATTTTTTTCCAGAAATTGTCTCCTGGTTTTCTCTATCGACACCTCTCAGTAAGAGGAACTGACGAAAGTTATGATGATGAGTGGGTTAGTTAAAGAGTTATTGGTATACCATCTTTTTGATCAGATTTGAGGGATGAAAACCATTTTCTAACTGTGAATTGAGAACAGCAAGCATAAATAATACCTTGTCAGAAAAATACATGTTGATTCTTCGAAATTTCTTTTCAGTCACTTACATTCTCTTCATATAAATGTAATGACAATAATCAATCAAATGTTTTATGATTTCAGAAATGGTACGTTCAGCTAATTCACATGGAGATACTGTCTTATTCAGATTCTAGTGAGGGTTACTCATCTCTGTACACGTGTAGTTACAAAAATAATTGTTCAAAATGTTGTATATCATGCAAAATGAAATGAAGTACAGTCATCATCAGTGCGTACTCGTCAAGTTTACAAGAAAATTATCCATAAAAATATCTTTGGTCCTGTTTAGTACTATCAACATTATGGCTAATCACGGTGAATACATGTTGAAATTTGTTTCCCAAACTATGATAATATGCAGATTACATTTTCTTGAACAGCTAACATGACTGCGGCATACTGTCGCATGTATATTTGTTGTTATTGATGGTTGTTTTTATTGTGATGCAATTTGTTCGATCGTTCTCACAATGTATCACTGACAATCGATTGAATTCTCCTTTCATATTTCTTACAGTGTGCATCTAAAGTGCAATATACCAATGATAAATGGGATAAAAATTGATCTTCCTTCTACTTGATTGAAATAAAATGATATCAGAATCGTTTCTTTCACGACAAATGAATTGACGAAAACTAGTAACTGTTCCTGAAATATTTGAAGTAATTATTTTCCTAATAATTCTACTAATGTGGTTTTCTAATGTGATATCAATCATTTAGGATGTTTTTCTCTAAGAGCATATATCGAACAATATTGATTTCCTAATTGGTATATAAAAACCTATTTCAAAATATTCGTAGAGTTTAAAACGGAAGATAAATTCGAGGTGGCAACACTTTTTTATGGATGATTGATGAGTCTGTTCATAGTTCATTATCATACTTCTTTCAATTCGTGTCTCTCCATTTCTTCTTGAGCGTTCACCAAATATAACATGTTTCAATAAAGTAAGGGTAATAATACACACAACGCATAAAAATTTATTGCCAAAGAGAAGTCAGTCGAACAGCTCCCTCGTTTTTTGTTTCCCTCAAAAAGCATCGAAATGTTTATTCGAACCATCGAAGCACAACGAGGGACGTAACTTCAAACACCCATATTTATTTCCTTGGGGTGTGTCAATTGTATGTTTCTTTGACTCGCAATGGAAAAATATTTACTTCATTTTGGCGAGTCGACAGCCTCCACTTCAATGAAAATATCCATTCTGCGATCTAGCAGGATATGAACAGTCATCAGAACAGCATGTCAACCTTGAATCATATATTTCGAAGGAATCACATGAAATATACTGCCGCTTTCGAGTTCAGAATAGAGAATGCATATCAATCATGATAACACAGAAGATATCAATGTTTCCACAGTTATAGTACAATTTTGGGAGCTGATGAATCTTGAGTTTGGTTAGGGAGATTTGTCAACATATTCCACGGTAATACATAATAATGCCTTCTGCCTATGTAAATAAACGGAAACACCATTTAGTCTTCTGTGTGACTTTCTTTGAATTGGATCATCTTTGCTTGTTCACAAGACTTTGATATTCGCGCCAGCTTTGATATAGACGATGGTTCGATATGGGTAATAGTATCAAGGGCGTGAAATAGGCTTTTATGGAGCGTAGCGGGTAAGTAAGAGCCCGAGCGTTAGCAAGGGCTATAAACACGCCTATATGTCCATAAAAGCAAGTTACGCCCAAAATACATACAACACATTATATACGACCGGTATATTTTATTTTTTAATTGTAAATACTTCATAACCTCTCAAGAACGAAAGAAATACATCATAAGGCTGCAGTGAGGAATATCATTGTTGGAATCGACGTGTAACCAGTGAATTTTTTGAACTGGAAGTCGACTATTATATTAACTGTCGATTATAATGTCACCACAGATAAATCATTTTGTGTTTGATTATATCATTTAACATCTCATGAATATCAATAAAACTATAATATTTAATAAGAAACCATGACAACTAGAACAGTAATGTCACGAATTATTCCTATTGCGAGTTACCGATACGCCGAGCAGAGAAGTGCCACTTTTCGCCTGCCAAACCGGCAGGTGGAGTGCTACTTCACGGCCTGGTAGTGCAAATAGATCTCATTGCACTCAAAGGATTCAGAGGGTACTCCGAATTTCCATAGGCGAAAAAAATTGGTACTGCAAATCATTTGGGATCGAAAATTTACTATGAATGCCCATAGAGATCTGAAGTGAATTCCTCCGCAATATAATTATGTTCAATTTACATTCGAATTACCATAAGGTACATAATCAAAGTGACGCTACAGCTTGGTGTTTATGATATTATGTGCCCAGGTACACTGGAAATTGGGTAGAAATTGTGATAGGTTTATACTAGTGCGAAAACTATATACCTATTACAAACTATAGAGGTAACATTGACATTAATTGACCATAACTGTTCGGTAGTGTAAAGAAAAAGTACACCATCTCGAGTGAAATCTCGAGTGAATTCATTCATAGCTGAACTCAAGGTGCTCCATATCATAATGAGCAATATTATTCCAGATGATATCACAGATGAATTGCATGCAATGATGAGACAATGTGATGGTGAGATGAAGTGAAATAAAATATTTGAGAAATCTGTACACAATTCATGAACGAAACGCATTTATGTAACAAAACAATATTACGGCGTCAAATCAGCAGCTCTTGCCCTGGATGTTTCGAAGTTAAGTTGAACAACAACAATGAGAATGCTGCTCACTACAAGATCGCCTACAAGATCGCCATTGCATTGAAATCATAATTGACTTTTACACCACGTAATGTGAGAAGTAAACAAATGTTGTATTACCAAAGAAAGTTAGTGTTGAGTCTCATCAAGCATCAAGTTCCCAGAAGTAATAATATGTAATCATTGTGAATGAGATATTCATGACAAGCCGAATGAGTATTATCACAAATAGTTTCAAGACGGGTTGAAGCAACGAATCTTCACAACCCTACAAATTCATACAACAGAAGTAAACACTGGAGTATAATGTAACAGCCCTTATTTCTGAGGCCCTCACTTTGGCGCTTGTTCGAACAGAGACTACTCTGGTATTTAACGGAAGGGGGTCTCGGGCGCCAGATTGTTTATGAGGTAGTTCACTCTACCTGTTCTGCACCAAATATCTTAGTACAGAGGCCCAAAGTAGCAACAGTGAAGAAAGGTACCTACCTCGGTACCTATAGTATTGTTACGTTAATCGGGTGCAGAAGCGAACACGACACTATTTATTTTCCAACTGATTTATTTAAACTAAAGAAACACTAATTTATATCGAACTTATAACTACTATTTATGTAAAACGATTTATAACACGCGGTATATAACTGTCTCTCTGACACTCGCTGTTTGACGGACTGACTCAGTTGTTCGGCCGTTTTATATATGAGAACACAGGCAGGCTTTGGTTCGAGAACCTTCTCGAAATGATCTTCCGTCTCCTTCTTTTTGTTCTAGAAGCTTCTTAGAACAAACCTCTCTCTCTAATTGTTCCATCGATTGTTTCCAGAACATTCCAGAATCTTCTGTGACGTTCTTTGTCACTGCGGCATATATTGAGTGTTCGGAAATATGTTGGTGTATGTAGGAATCATTGAGAGGTTGGAGAGCAATCTGGGATGCGTGATACAGGATGATCGTTGTACTCCTGCCTTCCTGCTGATGTTTCTAAAGCGCCTCCAAGGGAAATATCATTAAACTGCCCCCTCCTTAAAACGCATTCCTCCTGGAATGCACTCTGATCGTTATGAAGATAGGGACAACTGGTTTCATTTTAACAACGTGCAGTATGGTAGAAATAGAATGGCACTGTCTTCTCTCTTGGAGTTCCTTTGGAGTTCCAGCAGCATACCAGAAATTCAACTCCGGTGAATCTAAATAAAACCTCTAGCATGTTCCTTACAATTCTCCAATTCAAGCCATCCAGTCCACACCCCAGCTTTGGAACAGCAATCTTCTGTATGTCCTTCTCGAGTATGGTGCTTCGCAAGTCGACTAGCGTGTCCCAGAGGTCCTTGTAAGTGGGTTTCTCAGGAGATCTTCCTTTCGTTATAAGATAAAACAGAGACCTTTTCCCTTCAGCGCTGATATCTTCTATTTCTAGTGCTCGACCGACGGAGGGACCTTGTTGATGAAGCTCCTCTAACTTCCCAAACTTCCTCATGAACTTGTTCGCTATTCCTTGAGACATCTGAAGATCCTCGGCGACGCAGTGAGCTAGTGCGTATTCTACAGGAATAGCAAAAAGGTCGCGGTGCTCTTCCTTGGTGACGCCAAACCTTGCTTTTGATGAACCACTGTATGTCCCAATGAATTCGTCGAATGTAAGCTCCTTTCCTTCCGGACAAGTTTGTTGAACTTGTTGATCTTGTGTTCCCTCGAATGGTGCTAGTCTGTTGAAATCAACGACTCTTGGTTTGCCACTGGGTTCCTTATTGATGCGGTATATGACATCGTTGATCTTCTTCTTGACGGTATAAGGTCCTTCCCAAGATCTCTGTAGTTTTGGACAAATACCTCGTTTCCTTTGTGGATTGTACAACCACACCAGGTCTCCTTCTGCGTATCCTGCACCCCCAGCTCTGATGTCGTACCGGTCTTTCATGCGATCGCTGGCGATTTTCAGATTAGAACGAACCAATTCGTGAATATCGTTCATTTTTTTCATCAGATTCGTGACGTAATCTTCCCCCACTATGTCCTCACCAGGTCTACATCCGAAGACCAAGTCACATGGAAGCCTCATCTCTCGTCCAAATAGAACCTTCGCCGGAGTCTGTCCTGTAGATTCCTGTACCGCAGATCTGTAGGCCATCAAGAAGAAAGGAAGATGTTGATCCCAGTCTTGTTGGTGTTGATCAACGACTTTGCAGAGATACCTCCCTATGGTTCGGTTCATTCGCTCCACCATGCCATCTGACTGTGGATGCAATGGAGTTGTTCTTGTTTTCTTGATTCCTAACTTCTCGGTCATCTTCTTAAACACTTCACTCTCGAAGTTCCGGCCCTGATCAGAGTGAAGTTCCGATGGCACCCCAAATCGACTGATGAGTTGATTCATCAGGACATCGGCGACAGTTACGGCTTCCTGGTTAGGGATCGCATACGCTTCCACCCACTTGGTGAAGTAGTCCATGCAGACAAGGATGTATTTATTTCCATTATCAGTCACTGGAAACGGCCCCGAAATATCCATAGCAATCCTCTCGAAAGGACTTCCAACATTGTACTGTCTCATGGGTGCCCTTGGTTTACGATGAGGCCCATTGCTGGCAAAACACACGGTGCATTTACGGCACCACTCCTTGACGTCGTCACTGCAGTTCACCCAGTAGAACCGCTCTCGTACCCGCTGCAGTGTCTTCCTCACTCCTAGATGTCCCCCTGAAGTTCCATCATGTACATATCCAAGTACTTCCGACACTCGGCTCCTAGGAATGACCAACTGCATTCGATTATTTGACCCATCATCGCTCTCGAGATTCCTCTTGAGCAGGTCATCTTCTAATATCAAGGAGTCCCACTGACTCCAGTACGCCTTCAAAGTCTGTGAAGATGGTGCTACTTCTTGCCAAGAAGGACGGCGATTCGCTTTCTTCCATTCTCGAAGCTTCCGAAGTTCTGGGTCCTTTTCTTGCTCTTGCTTGATTGCTGCAGGTAACCAATCTTCATTGACAACGGTGGTTCTGTAGAGGGCTGCTTCCTTATCCTCCAAACGACTACAATGTGAGCACTCAGGTGGACATGGTCTTCTGGACAATGCATCTGCATTCTTACGGCTCGTCCCCACTCGGTGTGCTATCTCGAAGTCATATTCCTGGAGCCTCTCGATCCAACGAGCTACTTGGCCTTCGGGGTTCTTGAAATTCAGGAGCTACTTCAATGCAGCGTGGTCCGTCCTGAGAAGGAATTTTCGCCCATAGAGGTACTTATAGAAATGCTCCACTGATTTCACCATGGCCAATAGTTCCCTCCTGGTAACGCAATAGTTTCGTTCTGCCTTCGATAGCACCTTACTGAAGTAACCGATGACTCGCTCTTGCCCATCTTGATACTGCGAAAGGACACCACCAATGCCGACATTACTGGCATCTGTGTCAAGAATAAATTGTCCTTGTGGAAGTGGATACCCAAGAATCGGTGTCGTGGTCAAGCATTCCTTCAGAGCATCAAAGGTGGCCTGGCATTCTGGATCCCAGTGGAAGGGGCGTGCTTCCTCGATGAGACGAGTCAGAGGCTTTGCGATATCCGAAAACATTCGAACGTAACGTCGATAATAAGTGCAGAGTCCAAGAAAGCTCCTGAGTTGATGCTTATCTGTTGGTACTAGCCATTGCTTCACTGCTCGTACTTTCTCAGGGTCGACTTCCACACCCTGCCTTCCTACAAGGTGTCCCAAGTAGTTAACCCGTTTCTGCAGCAGATGACATTTCTTCAGATTGAGTGTGAGGTTTGCAGCCTGAAGTCTCTTGAAAACTTCCTCTAGGTTAACCAGATTTTCTTCAAAAGTTTTACCGATCACGATGATGTCATCCAAATAAACTAGGCATGTCTTCCAGGAGAGTCCCCTTAACATATTCTCCATGATTCGTTCGAAGGTAGCCGGAGCATTGCAGAGTCCGAAAGGCATGACCTTGAATTGCCATAACCCAGTGCCAATGGTGAAAGCTGTCTTTTCCTTATCTGCCGGATCCATTTCCACCTGCCAATATCCACTTTTCAGGTCCAGAGTGGAGAAAAGATTCGATTCCGCCAACGTGTCGAGTGTGTCGTCAATTCGAGGCAAAGGATAGCTGTCCTTCTTCGTCACGTTGTTCAATCGGCGATAGTCCACACAGAAACGAGTGTTTCCATCTTTCTTCTTTACTAGTATGTTACGGGTTGATTTTGCCGAAAGATATCTCACCTTATATCTGCTATTCAATCATTGATTCAATCATTCATACCCATGTTGTCAACTCTCGATTCTCCATTATATCCCTAACTCACATTTAAAATTAATACCAGTAGCAAACATTGATTTTTATTTATATAAAATGGGTACAATATAAATGATTCACCCTGTATATATCAATTCTTCCCCACCACCACCACCTCCTCCTGTTCTTCTTAACGCACAGGCAATTAATAAATAGAAGGAGTCATTAACCTGAAAATAAATAATGATTGAGTACCATATGGGTTGAGCATTCAATTTGTAGTATTTTACCATTATATTCCTTGAGTTCACAGCAACTACTAGATGTTCCACTTTTCTCCCATCTCTGGATATGATATCTGTCATCAATGCCATCTTTCAAATCACATGTCTGGTTTGACACTTGACATCATTCCTACAGTGAATAATAGACATTTTTTTGTCACTTTTTGGTAGCCATTTTGAAATTTCTGAATCTCAGAAGAAGCTTCCCGAATTTTTCGGATTTTCCAAGTGAGATATCTCCTTATCTGATAAATCATCGTTATATTCCTGGCATTTGGATGCTGATATAACAATCAACATAAGTGTTGGAGCTGAATCAGCATTAGGGAGAAAATATCTCACTGATTTATTTTCACACATGGAAATCACTTTCTAGGCCTCACAACAACAAGGTAAGGTCTTAAATGATGCTTATCAATCTTCATAGTCATTCCTGATGATAACACCCTCAGTTTGTCTTGCAATCCTGCTTAATACAATGCTTATTCGAAACATGTAATTTCAGGCCTTCACCGCTTTGCTTCACCATCACGCCTCCTTGTGCCTTGATTTGTAGATAGCTATGGTAGTTGAATGCTTGGTAGTCAATAGTTAGTAGCTTGTTGCCATAAAATCATCCTTTGACAGTGTGAACAGGCAACATAAGGATCCAGAGTCCCTGCTCCAAACAGACTTCAAGATCATCTCCTGGGAGCACCCTTATAGCAATCAGATAAGCCTAGATATAAGATTCTAGTTTGATGCTTTCAACTATTTATTGACAGATCAATGATATTACATTTTCTTGAACATAACATGCAGTGATAGTCTAGCTCTCAATTTGATAATTTTACTGGAACCTGGATCAAGTCATCCTCAATTGATTGTAGAGTAATCAGATATTAGTAGGTGCCTATTATTCTCAGTCTTTAATCTGAAAAACAGAATGAAATCATTGGAACTGTAGAATATCCATATATCAAAACATTCTTATCACACAATGAAGTGATTTTACTTACATATTGCATTTCTTAAGTAGGTAACCATATAGATCAAGCACATACAGAGTTGATCACTAGTAGTGTAAGGAAATTGATGGTATATTTCGGTTTTGAGTGGGAAAACATATTTTTATACCTTATACATTATCCCCATAATATTGTACTTTTTCTGAAAGACTGGCGGTATAGCTATACCTAAGGTAAGTCCTGGTGTGTATTATTGTGCTTCTGCAACATATACTGCTTTTTATGCTCGATATCCATTTTCCTCTCGCTTTTTATATAATAGCTCACTCTCATTTTATGATCAAGTTGTTATTGTATCATTTGAGATTTTCTAACCATCAAATCCGAAGCTGTCAACTTAAGAATTCAGGTACGTTCATTTGGTTGCTCCGGAGGTACACCCGAGTAAGTGTACTGGATCTGGCCTATATAGTACTAGAACGGCTTTTGTATTAAATAATAATTGAATACAGGACATTAACACTTTCTATCGAAGTTTCATTCCATCACCGAAAGAAAGAAAAACCCTTGAACAATAATTCCCAAATCTGATAGTTTTACTACCTCCCCTGAGACTAGTTTTACTACCACCCATTCTGTGGAAGTAACAAAGTGGCGCCTTCAACGTGTTCCATCAGTATACAGGGTATGTTCAAGATTTCCTTTTTCTCTTTTTCGAGTTTTGGATGAATTTCCGAAGAAAGTGTTCGAATGATTAGGTACCTACCTACTAATTGTTCGTGCATAGTTGTAGTTGTTTTGGTAGATATCGTTGATTTGAAAAAGATCTTGAACTCTGATGTTTACGTCCAGGCTCTGAATCAGCATTTCATAAAAGGGTAACTCTGACAATTGAAATTTTTTTTTCTTTTAATTTTTTTTTAAATTATTTCCTTCACTTGAATTTGGGTACTAGATTCAAAGAAGTTATCTTGGAGTCTGATAAGGAGGTGATTGATGTTTATGGGCAACTTGCATTTTTTTTAGGCGGGTTGAGTTAATTGCTACGGTATATTTCCGCGGATATTTTATTCAGTATCGGCTTCGTGTCGGACTTTGCTGTCAGATTCAATATATTTTTTTGTTTCTTTAATTTTTTTTTTTATTTTTTTTTTCTCGATGGTGGTGGTAGGGTCTGTGTTGTAGGCACACAGGTTTTATCATCTATCCACATTAATTGAACACTGAATTTGTTTGGTTTTCAAGAAAATTTGTTAGTTATGGAAGTAAACAGGCTATTGGGTGATGAAATCACCTACGAGCTGCAAATTAGGGGTTTACCTTACGCAGGTACAGTCAATGAAAAACGTGCTCAATTTCGCGAAATACTTAGAATGGAGCGTGCAGGTGACACTAGTCCACCACAAGTGGTGAATTTAGATTCTGATTATGAGCTTTCGATTTGTGAAGGAAAGTTAGGAGATTTGGCTGACTTTATTCAAAATTTCGATTTAGGGAATAGAGATAATGAATTCAAACGTATATATTCTCGTCTTTTACACCTGAATTCACGTTTAGGTAGATTACAGTGCAGTGCCCCTCAAGTAATTAAACGAAATGCGTTGTTATCATGGTGTAAGCAATTGATTGCAGATGCAACTCTTGCACTGGAAGGAACGGTTCCCCAACAAATCTCCACACAACCAGTTCTTAGTCAGTCAATTTCTGGCGAACCTGTACCACTCATTCCCGAAATTGTTTGTACCGAACCTTCGAGAGATAGTAGTGACGGTTTTGGGCGATCTAATGAAAATATGAGAGATAGTCAGTCACACGATCCGGAACTTCATACTTTTTTGACAGGTTCACGTCAAAACCATTCTTCGTCGACAACTACATCTAGCGGTCAGGCAGGTCGTGATTTAGGTTCTCGTGATGACTTCGGGTTAGGAATACCTAGTTCTCGGGAAGAAAAACCTGGACCTTCTGTCGACCATCTGAATATGATTGATAGGGAAAATATTTCCAGGCAAGGTTCTCTACCTCGGCATTCTAATAGCGTACGGTTTCGCGATGACGTAGCGGAGATAGGTGACTTTGAGTGCAGGCGAAACGATACTTCAAATCGTGTAAATTCATCCCTTGATTTTTCTACTCGTCTAAGAAATATACAGCTATCACCACTCCATCTAAACGATTTTTCGACTAATAATTCTCTCCCAACTCGGACCAATGACTTTTCGGGTTATGTGAAGCCACAAGCTTATACATTCGGAAATTATAACCTGGATATAAGTAGATGGAATCTACAATATGATGGTTTATCGAGCGTGACAAACTTTCTGGAACGGTTAGAAGAACTTAGAGTTTCTAGAGGTATTTCGAAGGATAGGTTACTACAATCCGCGGCGGAATTATTTAAGAAAGATGCACTCCTATGGTATAGGATGAATCGATTCATTTCTTGGGAGGATTTGATTACCAAGCTACGAGATGCATTTCAACCTCACGACTACGAGCAAACTCTTTGGGATGAGATTCGTCGGCGGACTCAAGGCTCACAGGAGAGAGTGATAAATTATGTTTCCGTAATGGAGAATTTGTTTAGGAAGTTGACAAATATACCATCGGAAAATATACGTGTTCAGATAATCAGAAGGAATTTATTACCCTACATACAAACTCAATTATCTGTTCATAATCTAGAGTCAATATCTTCTTTAATTCAGTTGGCCAGGGTTATTGAGGAGACTGAATGGAGGGTTCAAAGGTTCTGTCCTCCACCAACCAATTTGCGTAGTTTAATTGAACCAGATTTAGCGTACCGTCGTGGTACTGGAGTATCAGCAGTATCTTCGAATCAAGATAGGGTTTTCGATCCGGAAGTAAGTGTTGTCGACAACGCGAGTAGAGTAAATAACAGTCAAGGTCAGTCAAATGTAGAACAAAGTCAGGTTCTTTGCTGGAATTGTCGAGAACGCGGTCATAGGTTCAAGCGTTGTAAGGAACCACGGAAAATTTTTTGTTTTAAGTGTGGTAGGACAAATACGACACGTTTGTCTTGTCCAAATTGCTCAAAAAACGTGAGGCAGACGGAGCAGTAGGCCAACTGTCTCCATTGTCTGTTGTTCAGGATAGCACGGCCATTACAGACAATAAAATCATTTTGGATTATGTACTCGCACACGCCAGAGACGATGAACGTCCCTATCTCAACGTCACAATTCACGGTCATAATTTTCTTGGTCTCCTAGACAGTGGCGCTTCACGAACGGTATTAGGGGGTCATGGATGGAAAATTCTATCCAATCTTTGTCGTTTGGAAACAGGTGAACGGAAAAACTGCACAGTAGCAAATGGACAAAGTTGTGAAATTATAGGTTATCTTTCTCTTCCGATTCAGCTTAGAGACCGTACACGGGTTCTCAAGGTCTTAGTGGTCCCAGATATCCCGCATAGTTTAATATTGGGCGTCGACTTTTGGTCTGGTATGGAAATTATTCCGGATCTTAGGACTGGTGATTGGCATTTCAAGTCTGATGATACGAGGACTAATATTCACCTGAGTGGAATTCATGATTCTGACTCCTTGTCTGACGAACAACGAGAGAAACTGGACGGTGTAGTTAATGAAGCTTTTAGTTTGATGAAAACGGTACTGGGCTGCACCCATCTTGTTGAGCACGAAATTCGGACAACTTCAGCCCCTATAAAACAACGGTACTACCCAATTTCTCCCGCACTTCAGAAGATAGTGAATGCAGAGTTGGATGACATGCTGTCAAAGGACATAATCGAACCATCAACCTCGCCATGGTCGTCTCCCATTGTGATGGTGAGAAAACGAGATGGTGGGTGGAGATTTTGTATTAATTATAAGCGTCTCAATGCCGTCAGTGTCCCAGATGCATACCCAATACCATACGTGAGTGCCATTCTCGACAAACTTCGTGATGCCAGATATCTGTCAACTTTGGACATAAAATCCGCTTATTGGCAGATACCTGTCGCCGAAAGTTCGCGTCCATTAACCGCTTTCACGGTCCCAAACAGGGGGCTGTTTCAGTTCAAACGGATGCCCTTCGGCCTCCATTCAGCGCCTGCCACTTGGCAGCGATTGATTGATCAGGTTATAGGGGCCGATTTCGAAAATTTTGTCTTTGTCTATTTAGACGACCTTATTATTTGTACTCCCGATTTTGATAAACACCTTCAGGTTCTACGAGTAGTGTTAGAGCGACTGAGAAATGCAGGTCTTACCCTCAATAGGGAAAAGTGTATTTTTTGTCGCCCCGAACTCCGATATTTAGGGTACGTCGTAAACGCTTCGGGCCTATTAGTGGACCCCGAAAAGGTCGAAGCCATCTTAAATATACCTTCACCTCGCACAGTTACGGAAGTAAGAAGAGTGGTTGGTCTCGCTTCATGGTATAGACGGTTCATTCCCTCCTTTTCTACGGTTGTTGCTCCACTGACCCGTCTAACTCAAAAGAATAGAGCTTTCGTATGGGATAAAGAGTGTGATGACGCACTTAACGCGGTAAAACAATACCTGGTGTCAGCACCGATACTTGCCTGCCCAGATTTCAATATGAAATTTTTTGTTGAAACAGACGCTTCGGATTATGGTTTAGGGGCCATACTATCCCAACATCACCCTGACGGAGAGAGGGTTATATGTTATTTAAGTAGATCACTTACAAAAAATGAACGTAAGTTTTCAACCACAGAAAAAGAGTGCTTGGCAGTACTCTTCGCAGTGGAAAAGTTGAGACCCTATTTAGAAGCGACAAAATTTACCGTGATATCCGATCATTGGGCACTTAAATGGCTTTTCAATATAAAGGAGCCTACAGGCCGTATTGCTCGTTGGGCCCTTAGACTTCAGCAGTATGATTTTGAGGTCGTTCATAGGAAGGGTAAAGACCACCTCGTGCCAGATGCACTTTCAAGGGCTGTTCCTATGATCGACCTCCTAAACGATATTACTGTTGAGCCGGAGACATCAACCGACAAATGGTTCTCAGGAATGTGTGATAAGGTGTCAACTTTGCCAGCAAAATATCCCCTATGGAGAATACAGGATGGAAAACTATTTCGCAAAACTAAAATCCGATACCCAGGGCTTTCGGAATCTGAGTGGCTTATTGTCGTGCCTCGTGACAGACGAGAAGACATTATTAAAGACCATCATAATCCACCCACCAGTGGACACCTAGGTGTATCAAAAACAGTTGGACGTATAGCACAGACTTATTACTGGCCTAAATTGCGAGTAGATGTTAGTAGGTACATAAGGAAATGTTCCACGTGTATTGAGACTAAGCCTGAGCAGAAGCCGCCGATAGGGCAAATGCTTTCTGCCCAAGTGATAGCAACTAGACCTTGGGAATTGATAAGCGCTGATCTAGTAGGACCACTGCCTCGATCTTCTTCCGGGTTTTCATACATTCTCTCTGTGATGGATTGTTTAAGCAAATACGTTTTACTCTTTCCAATCAGAACTGCCACTTCGGCAAATGTTGTCAAATGGTTAGAGGATCATGTGATCCTCATCTATGGTGCCCCAAAGAGCATAATTGTGGATAATGGAGCTCAATTCAGAAGTTCTCTGTTCAAAGGAACCATGGAGAAGTATCGCGTTCGAATTAAATTTACGGCCAATTACCACCCTCAGGCAAACCCGGTCGAAAGGGTGCATAGAGTTCTCAAGACCATGCTGACAGCCTATGTGGCTGATAACCAAAAAGAGTGGGACAAATACCTGGCAAAGGTCGCCTATGCTTTGCGTTCAGCAAAACACGAGGTGACAGGAGTGACACCAAACCTGATTAATTTTGGGAGAGAGGTGCACCTCAATGATGTGGAAGACACCGTTATTGCACAAGAAACACCAATCGACATGGATATGCGGAGAGAAGCATTGGGAAAATTAGTCCAGGATGTTCGACAACGATTAATGAATGCTTATGAAAGCAGTAAGAAAAACCTACAACTTACGTCATCGAAATGAGAAGTTTTCACTTGGTCAACTCGTTTGGAAGAGGAATTATACTTTATCAGACGCTTCAAAAAATTTCACGTCGAAATTAGCACGCAAATTCACGGGCCCTTTCAAGATAATTCGAATTACGTCACCTTGGATGAGAGACATAAGTCTATCGGCATCTGGAATGCCAAAGACCTAAAGTCACATCCTCCAGATTAGTTATACTTAGTGTAACTTTAGGTTAGTTTAGTTTTTTTGTGTTAGTGTCTTGGACTTGATTACGGAGGTATTGAAAAGTATCTCCGATACTTTTTTATAGGGAAGGGAGGTGTTGTTACGGGTTGATTTTGCCGAAAGATATCTCACCTTATATCTGCTATTCAATCATTGATTCAATCATTCATACCCATGTTGTCAACTCTCGATTCTCCATTATATCCCTAACTCACATTTAAAATTAATACCAGTAGCAAACATTGATTTTTATTTATATAAAATGGGTACAATATAAATGATTCACCCTGTATATATCAATTCTTCCCCACCACCACCACCTCCTCCTGTTCTTCTTAACGCACAGGCAATTAATAAATAGAAGGAGTCATTAACCTGAAAATAAATAATGATTGAGTACCATATGGGTTGAGCATTCAATTTGTAGTATTTTACCATTATATTCCTTGAGTTCACAGCAACTACTAGATGTTCCACTTTTCTCCCATCTCTGGATATGATATCTGTCATCAATGCCATCTTTCAAATCACATGTCTGGTTTGACACTTGACATCATTCCTACAGTGAATAATAGACATTTTTTTGTCACTTTTTGGTAGCCATTTTGAAATTTCTGAATCTCAGAAGAAGCTTCCCGAATTTTTCGGATTTTCCAAGTGAGATATCTCCTTATCTGATAAATCATCGTTATATTCCTGGCATTTGGATGCTGATATAACAATCAACATAAGTGTTGGAGCTGAATCAGCATTAGGGAGAAAATATCTCACTGATTTATTTTCACACATGGAAATCACTTTCTAGGCCTCACAACAACAAGGTAAGGTCTTAAATGATGCTTATCAATCTTCATAGTCATTCCTGATGATAACACCCTCAGTTTGTCTTGCAATCCTGCTTAATACAATGCTTATTCGAAACATGTAATTTCAGGCCTTCACCGCTTTGCTTCACCATCACGCCTCCTTGTGCCTTGATTTGTAGATAGCTATGGTAGTTGAATGCTTGGTAGTCAATAGTTAGTAGCTTGTTGCCATAAAATCATCCTTTGACAGTGTGAACAGGCAACATAAGGATCCAGAGTCCCTGCTCCAAACAGACTTCAAGATCATCTCCTGGGAGCACCCTTATAGCAATCAGATAAGCCTAGATATAAGATTCTAGTTTGATGCTTTCAACTATTTATTGACAGATCAATGATATTACATTTTCTTGAACATAACATGCAGTGATAGTCTAGCTCTCAATTTGATAATTTTACTGGAACCTGGATCAAGTCATCCTCAATTGATTGTAGAGTAATCAGATATTAGTAGGTGCCTATTATTCTCAGTCTTTAATCTGAAAAACAGAATGAAATCATTGGAACTGTAGAATATCCATATAGCAAAACATTCTTATCACACAATGAATTGATTTTACTTATATATTGCATTTCTTAAGTAGGTAACCATATAGATCAAGCACATACAGAGTTGATCACTAGTAGTGTAAGGAAATTGATGGTATATTTCGGTTCTGAGTGGGAAAACATATTTTTATACCTTATACATTATCCCCATAATATTGTGCTTTTTCTGAAAGACTGGCGGTATAGCTATACCTAAGGTAAGTCCTGGTGTGTATTATTGTGCTTCTGCAACATATACTGCTTTTTATGCTCGATATCCATTTTCCTCTCGCTTTTTATATAATAGCTCACTCCCATTTTATGATCAAGTTGTTATTGTATCATTTGAGATTTTCTAACCATCAAATCCGAAGCTGTCAACTTAAGAATTCAGGTACGTTCATTTGGTTGCTCCGGAGGTACACCCGAGTAAGTGTACTGGATCTGGCCTATATAGTACTAGTACGACTTTTGTATTAAATAATAATTGAATACAGGACATTAACACTTTCTATCGAAGTTTCATTCCATCACCGAAAGAAAGAAAAACCCTTGAACAATAATTCCCAAATCTGATAGTTTTACTACCTCCCCTGAGACTAGTTTTACTACCACCCATTCTGTGGAAGTAACAAGTACCACTGGTGAAGCCCAAGGACTATGGGATGGCTCGATTACCCCGTCTTGTTCCATTTCCTGGATGATCTTTTCTGCAATTTCTCTCTTGGCCTGTGGTAATCTTCGGGCTGGTTGACGAATCGGTCTGGTATCTCCCGTATCAATTTTGTGACTGACGATGTTGGTTCTACCTGTTTTTCCATTGGCAGGTATGAAAATGGATCTATACCTCTGCAGTAACTCGGTTAACTTCTTCTTCTGTCGGTTGTTGAGTGAGTCGCTTGCAGCAGAGACGAGTTCTTCATACTTGCCGGCCCCATCAGTGGTTGCTGTCACCTGGTGGATTATGGAGGCTGCTGGGACACAGGTTCCAATCTTCGTTCCTTTGCCAATCGTCACAGGGTAATTATTTATGTTGATAAGTCGAACAGGTACATGGTCGTCTGCTGACAGTAAAGCCTTGCCGACTAAAATTCCACGTCCGACTTCCTCGTCATGGTTCCTGGGTTCCATGATGATGGGACTGCCATGCTCCAATGTACCCTCAATTCGCGCTGCATCAACGGTCTCGCTCCGTTTCGGTAACAGGACGTCCTCTTTTAACGTTACTCCTGCTGCTACCTCCACCCGTGGATGTAAGAAGATCTCTTCGGCACCCACCTTGAGTGTTCTGCTTCTGAAGTCCAGTTGAATCCCGTGTGCACTCATGATGTCCATTCCCAGAATAACATCTTCTTCAATATCCGCCATGATGGCTCGATGTGGAAATTTGACGGTCCCGATCGATATATCCACATCGATTTCCCCATAAACGGTGGCAGCTTCACCCGTAGCAGTTCTCAGACGCCATCTTGAGTTCACAAGTTGCTTTCTTGAAGACGTCAGAAGTCCACGTCGCAGGATCGTCTTTGATGCACCAGTATCCACCAACAATGCGCATTTCTTTCCGTCGATTAGTCCATCTACGTAAACGCTGCTGTCATCACGCTGTAGGGATGCCACAAAGATGAGAGGGTCTTGAGAATGACGGGTCGAAGCTGCCCCCTCGAAGTCGACCCGCTCTAGTTTTCCTGTGGCTGCGTGGAAGATGGTCCTTCCTCAGCAGCCTGCTTGGCACGTTTACAAGTTCTCTGGAGGTGGCCCAACTCCCCACAATTCCAACAGCGAACTGGTCTCCTCTTCTTATCCAAGAGGCCCTTGATGGTGTTGATCAAGGCTTCATTTGAATCTTGCCTGTGGCTCTCGGCTATATTCTCGCTGTCATTCATAGCTCGTACCTTCGCGGATCCACGGGAAGCTTCTGCTGCGGCCTCGATCTCAAGCGCAGCTGCCAGAGCACTGGTGAGGTCTTTTGGTCGAGTGAGGCGAACTGCTTTCTGCATTTCAATATCTCGTAGTCCATCTACGAACGTTTGAACAGCCAAGCATTCCATAAGAGATTCGGGAGCTGATGGATATGCACAATGAACCAATCGTGCAACGTCCACTTCGAATTCTTGCAGGCTCTCGTTGACTCTCTGTCGACGGCTCTTCATTTGTGATTGAAATACTTACTGAAGATGTTCGTGACCATACCGCATTTCGAGGCGTTTGACGAGATGATCGTAGCTATCGGCTTCTACTTCCGGAATGGCTCGCAAGATGTTCAGTGCATCACCCCGTAAAGCTACTGTAAGACCTACCACCTTGTCCTTGGATGTCCACCCATTGGCTTTGGAAGCTGCTTCGAACTGCTTCAAATAGTTCGGCCACGATGTTTTTCCATCGAATGTAGGTGGTTTTACTCGATTGGTAGTAGTCACTGCATCTGGCCCAACTGTGGTTTCAATCATCAGTCCTTGATCATTTCCAGACTTCTCCAGCACAGCTATTCTTTCTCTTTCGAGCTGCAGCTCCTTCTTCATTTCTTCTATCTGGGTGGTGAATTGGGTTGAAACCTGAGTCATAACTTCTTCCCGATGTGTTGATATCTGAGTCAATACTTCTTCTCGTTGGGCTGATATCTGGGAGGCGATCTGCTCTTGCTGAGCAGAAATACGTGCCAGTACCTCTTCTCGCTGAGTGGTCATCTGAGCTAATACCTCGTCTCGTTGGGCTGAGATTTGGAAGGCTATCTGATCTTGCTGAGCTGAGATTTTCTCCTGCTGAGCACGCATTTGATCCGCGATCTTCTCTTGCTGAGCCACCATCTGGTCCGCAATCTCCTGTCGCTGAGCCGCTATCTCCTGTCGCTGAGCCGCAATCTCCTGTCGCTGAGCCGCTATCTGTTCCGTAATCTGTTCCGTAATCTTCTCCTGCTGAGCCACCATCTGAGCCGCAATGTCCTGTCGCTGAGCCGCTATCTGTTCCGAGATCCCAGCCAACATCGATTCCGCTGAAGCTGGTTCGTTGAAGGTGAACGTCTCTGGATCCTGACCTACGCTCACCATATACTCTATGGGACGATGCTGAAGTGTAGCCTTGATCCCTGTTGTGTCAAGATCTCTCTCCTCCAACTCGCGTTCCAAGTCCACCACTCTCAACTCGTGTAATTTCTTCATAACGACGGTCTGTTCACTTCACACTGGAATATCCCACACTTCTGACACCAATTGTTACGTTATTCGGGTGCAGAAGCGAACACGACACTATTTATTTTCCAACTGATTTATTTAAACTAAAGAAACACTAATTTATATCGAACTCATAACTACTATTTATGTAAAACGATTTATAACACGCGGTATATAACTGTCTCTCTGACACTCGCTGTTTGACGGACTGACTCAGTTGTTCGGCCGTTTTATATATGAGAACACAGGCAGGCTTTGGTTCGAGAACCTTCTCGAGATGATCTTCCGTCTTCTTCTTTTTGTTCTAGAAGCTTCTTAGAACAAACCTCTCTCTCTAATTGTTCCATCGAATGTTTCCAGAACATTCCAGAATCTTCTGTGACGTTCTTTGTCACTGCGGCATATATTGAGTGTTCGGAAATATGTTGGTGTATGTAGGAATCATTGAGAGGTTGGAGAGCAATCTGGGATGCGTGATACAGGATGATCGTTGTACTCCTGCCTTCCTGCTGATGTTTCTAAAGCGCCTCCAAGGGAAATATCATTACAGTATAAACCAGGGGTCAATGTTATTGATTCGACGTAGATTCAATAAGGAGGCAAGGGAGTGTAGGCTTCAATTACAAACCCTGGGTTGAGCCTGGAATACTGGTTGCTATTTTCATTCTGGATAAGTACAGGAATCAAAGCAAATATCATTCAGGTGTCTGGTATTTTCAGGTTAGGCCTGGAAAATTATTTATTCAAATTATTTCATAACGTCTACCTGGAGAATCGGAAACACAGTTCTAAACCAATTGAACAGATTAAATTCCTATTCATCTTTCCAATTCCTTCGCTTTTCAAATTTTTCAGTATCGGGATTTTAGTGAGGTTAATTATATTTTTCTATCCTTGTCAAAATTTAATTAACCACCGGCCACAGCCTGACAGGATACCAAGCACAGGGACACAGATGCACAGGACAGGATTTCTCAAGGAAAAGAAGAAGCAGAAGAATTGACAACTGGCTTGTCAGTGTCAGTCTCAGTCATCACCGTCAGCCGTCATTCAATAATAATAATCAGCAATTGGACAAATGAAAATATTGAAAATCATTAAATAAAATATTGGAACTATTCGGAACTGAAAACAATGACAACAAAGGAAGAAATATGGATTATGCAATTACATAAAACCGTTTATTCGTAAATACAACTTTCTGGATTCGTTACACAGGTCGGGTGAGTATCGGTATGAAAAACAACAGGAATGAAAGGAATCTATGAACAGGATGAATATTAATGGTGAGAAATACTATACAAACTCACATATATAACAGGAAATAACTATACATTTATACTTTACACTGGCTTTGAATGAACTATGAGAGCACTAATAAAGATCAGCAAGAGAGCCAGGAGAGACACAGGTGAAGAGTAGGAGAGAGCAGGTAGTGTAGTTGAACGCGATCCCTTAGCTGCCTTCTGTATTCATACTTTCCATCGAACTCCGCCCAAGGACAGCTCAATCCTAGATTCTTATTGGTCGAAATCCTCAACTATGCCAGCAGGAACTATCATCCGAAAGCACATTTTCTTAAACTCTCAAAGGCAAATTAACAGAATCTACTACCCGTGCGAATGCTACTAAATGAGTTTGACTGGAAAATATCCGATAACAAAAAAGTTATGACCAGGAAAACATTCATCATTTCAACTGATAAATAATTCATCCAAATTTCATGTCGTAAGCAAAGGGTTGAAGAATATTGAAGTCATTAGGGTTGTAATGACGTTGATCAGAATTTACTACCAGGAAATGCTTTGGAAAGTCAGGAATCAATGAATTACTTAGCTCTCTCAGGTTTTCAGGTTTCGAGTTTTCGAACAACTGAAATTCAAGTAGAATCAGTCTCAGGTTACTTAGATATTATTCAAAACCAGTCTAGTAATGAATCTCGTCAAACACACATTATGATAAAATGACGCATGGTTTCAATTCTTCCGCCTGGTGAGTAAGTATAGCGCCTGCAGAGAGAACGCATGGTGTGGAAACGTACTCAGAAATAATAATCTCAGTTATAATTATCAAATATTTGTTAACGTCAAATGTGTTCATAATTAATTAGCAATATTCATAATTAAAAAGGCTTATTCATCAGAATCGAACCTGTATTTATGCTTTATTTATTAACAATAAATGATTCATTACTGTCATATTTGTTCATTGTGAACAACATGATTTTATAATTTACAATTCATCTATCACGCCGATTCACGAAGTGATGATTAATAAGATGAATTTATAATTATAATGTGATTTGGTGATGATTAACAATGATACATACAGTGTCTGTTGATAAATCTATGTATTTATTTGTTATGATACATTTGTTTATTATGAATATACGTAAATAACAATGGATATTCCATTTCATTCTGCGTTTGGTAATTATAATAATTCATTTGGTAGTAATTAAAAAACTGTCATGCGCATGGGCCATCATTTTAGTTTAGCTTTCATCTTATAAAGCGTGAGCATCTTCATGAAATCGTTCGTGGTTTGCTTGTGATTTCGACCAACGCGAAAGTTATGAAGTGTGATGGTTATATTAGTTCAATCCCTTATATGACAGTGCGGGTTTGTTCACATCTGGACATGTATATTTATGTCTACAATTAGCTTCTTGGGATAATTTAGGTACGACATCACATATGAAAAAAATGGCAGACGACTATCAGTGCATCACGAGGTGCATCTATTTTACAACACTCAGTGAGTTTAAAAAAAACAGTGGTGCATGTGGTGCTCATCAATCAATATTGGAACATTTTGAACGTTAGTAGGTGCGAATACCTATGTAGTATGTGTGGCAACCTCATTCATATTTATTTATATTTAATAAAGAACATGTGGTATATGAATAGTCGATAGGACAATGTTGTTGATATATGTTATATGAGAAATTAACTGGAGATTTGTCAAATATATATATCATATCTGCTTATATCAATATCTCTACTGAATTCTATTAAATAAATGTGATAACCATCACATATTGGATCACGTCAGGGTCATCAAATGACTCCTTTCTGGTGAATGAGTCCAAGCACTGAAACAAACTGATTTTGCGTTTTTGCTGTGGTATTGGCAATGACAAACCCTAAAAGGGCTCACACGTCACTGATGAATAGCCGCAATACGTTCATTTCAATGAAGACCAACAAAATTATTCACCATCTTCGAATTATCCACTTTCAAGAATCTCGACCATGATTCCGAAGCTTTTTCGTTGACATCGAGAATTTCAGCGATGTCTGTAAACTTAGGATCCGGCTTCTCGATGACCTCATTGATATCCTCGTGCATACCCAAGAGCTGGAACCGCAGGAACTCTTGAGAGTCTTGCCGTGCATTGCCGATGAAGCACGGGGCAAATCATTGAATTGCGCCCTCCAAAAATATCATATCCACACCTTGGACAGTCGAATCCGCCGATCACAGTTTTTTTATGACTTCTGCGAAAGCCTTCATCAAAGATCCCTTCTTGCTGGATATACTGGTTTTGATGTCTCTGTTATTAAAGTCCATTCTCAAAAACTCCAACAACCACTTAGTGTGAGACAGGCACTGAATTATACTGTTCATGAAACACGTGTTTCCAGTGTTCTTCAAGCCGTTGAGTCCCGAAATCTTCCATGATATTGGAAAATCCTTGGACCAGTATTCACAATTTCTATCGCTGGAGCGGAGATATATCGATTTTGAATTTAGATCTTCAGTTAGAATACCAGATGGAGTTGAATAGGTTGACTGGTGATTCGGTAATGACTCAACGACACTTCATGTGGGTGGGAGATCAACAGCATGGATGGGTTTTTAGAGTTCACATAAATCTTCTTGTTTAGATCTGCTTGCACAAGTCCTTGTTTTAATTAAAAAAGCATCACCCAGTACATAAATTCTGAAATTCTTTGGCGAAGGTATTCAGTAGATCTATCTTCATGTGCAAAACAGCTACTCAAAGGTCTAACTCTCACCTCACCCCAAAGTTATATATAACAGTATCTTGAAACTGGTTGATCTGTTCATCGATATTTTGATAATTGAAAAAAAAAAGAATTTTACGTCTCTATGTCTATATGTTAACCTTAATTTTTAAATATACTCTTCATATTATTTATATACCTATCGATAAGTTTCACTTATTTTTTATATTTCGTTATAAATAATCCATATTCACAATTCGTCAAACCGAAACAAGTGTGTATACACTTATCGGATCTTTCTTTGTTTCATAAATGATGTGAAAGATGTATTTTTGTATTCTGTAAATTTGTATCTTCTATTTCGTATTTCGTAATTTTATAAACCGTATCTCTACATATTCGTATTCTTATATTCTTATATTCTGATTGTGTGAATAAACCGTATTATTATTATCATTATTGTAATAACATGAGATTACCAGTTCAGTATGTGAAATATTACATTATTTCGAGTCATATAAACTTCGGATCACTATATGAGAGTGGTGGAAAATTATTATATATTATTCTCTCATTGAAACGTGAAACAAAATCCGATTTCATTCGCTGCTGTGTACCCAAGAGGAAAAAAAGTCAAGTAAAATACATACATCACGATGGAGATTTATAAAAAAAAACAATTTGTTTGATTATAAATCACAGCAGGTGTGGAGATCTCAATATAATATCAATAAATATTGGTCTGGTCTGTTCTGCAATGCACAGAAAAATCGCTAGAGCTGTCCAAAAAGTCCTTTGTGTGTAGGCGTGAAATGAACATCGTTGACTCTTATGATCAAAATCCTCGATGTGCATTTTCTGTCTTTCTCTTTCCCTTCTGTCAGCGCCCATGTATGCTGGTACTCCAACTTAGGTAGGCAAGAACACACGAAATACAGCCTGAGTAAAAAGCTACTCACGCACAGTAAGCACATCGCACACTTTTCGTTCATTCCGCCAGTATAAATATGTCATAATCGCGTAATTCTACAGCGGATGACATGATTTAGACTGTTCGTCCAAACTTTTTTGATGTTCTATATGGCAGTAGGTACAGTATAGTACGTAATATACTATTATATATGTTATAATATTGGAGGAATTGAAATATTAAACCAATATGTTGAATATTGGTTGTTTATAACTGATTATGTCCACTATTACCGTTCTTAAACGTTTATAAAACAAATGATTTGTTACTGGTGAACCCGCAGTTACAGTCTACATGCTGTTCTCGTTCACCATTGCTCCTTCGTAGTTGAATTAAGAGCAGTGGATTGTTTCTTGTGAATTATGAAATAATTTCATTCAAAGAGATGGAAGAATGAGTTCTCAATTTGGAAACTTGTATCTCTTTATATTTCGAAAATTTCGTATAACTTTATCCTATTATTCCTATTATTTTCAGAGTATCAATTCCACAGAGAGAATGAGTCGTATACAATGTTCAATTCTCAGTTTAAATAAGAACTCCGGATGTTTTGAATCCTATTTTGCTCATTACGTCGGTATTGCATGTTCTCAGAACATATCTATATTGGTGAAACATATCGAGAAAGTTTTCTACTTTGATATTCGTCTTCGCTGGCAAAGCAGCTGCTACCCAAGAATGTAATAAAGAATCACATAAAAAGAGGAGAACAAATTGGCTATATTTCTGCAGTTGCTTGTCTCATCAAAATTGCACAAACAAGGTTTTACTGCTTTGCAGTGACAAGAAGTTTCCAAGAAACTTCTTTCTTTGTCCTAGATATAATGAAGTGGCTTACTGGCAACATTAAGATTTGTGGGTGTTTATGGAGTATCTCTATCAAATAAACATATTCGATGCTTCAATGGAATATCTATAGAGCAATGAAGTACTTATCTGTTTTGAGGAGTTCAGGAAACTATACTGATGAAATTTACTGATGAGTAGATACATGCAACGATCATATAGCTTCAAGCACTATTCATAGAATAGAATTTGATTTTGTTATAGATTTTTACAATGATACTCATCCCAATAATATATTCTATACTGTAAATTGTAGTTAAATAGTTGTATATGGATTGTTGAATCATAAACTCCAAATCACAAGGAATTAATATCAAGGATTTTGCTTGCATCCTTTTTGATGGAGGAAATAACTTGATATACTTATGAAGATTATGGTATTCACTTCTGGAATCTGAGTATGGTAATGGCGAATTCAGGATCAATTGATTGAAACATCCTGAAATTCACTCTCTTTGATCAATATGTGACTGAGAAACGTCGAGATAGACAAAAAAGAAACATGGTGTGAAGAAAACGGTGGACACCATAATCAAGAATCACTGACTTCAGATGAATTTTTTTTTAAATATTGAATATTTCACTATGAGAAATTTTTTCATAGTGGAATTTGCATTGCTGTGACATTTCAAAGCGAATAATCTATTCGATCCCAACTACTGGTATATTGTAATTAATGGATAGAACTCATATCTTCATCAATAGATACAAGGAGAGAAAATATCAGAGATCTAGAGGAATATTGATAACGAATCAATGACAAATAATCGTATAGGCAAACAAATTTGATTTCTCGCATATCTGGGGTGAGTACAAATAGAACAACCCTGAGCGAAACGGATTCAGTCACAGAAGAAGATGATTGGTATATCATCCATTGAACCAATCACAAATTTCGAGAACGAAACTACTACTGGTACTACTGACGAATATCCTATATCCTTCTTCGAAATACTTTGAGGAACTAGGAAAGGCGTATATTCTCCGGTCACTCGATATTCAATGTGGCATTGGGTCACATTATGAAATGAATACCAATAAGTTACATTACTCGGATTCTTTGAGTAAGTGCAGTTGTAGAAAAAGTATAGTGTGCAACATGTGGGGAGGAGCACTCTTCTCACTTGTGCGCTTGCATCACTCGCCCTTCAGACTCGTGCAACAATCTTTCGCACTCGTGAGAAAAGTTGAACTTTTCCCACTTGTTGCACAATATATTATTTTCATCTCTTGGACCGCACTGAAAGAAATTCCAATAATGTTCGTGAAAAACCGTGCGTACCTAGGAAGGAGAGGGAGAAGCCTCTTCAGACAGTTCAACAATATTTTTTATATTGAGCTGGGCATATTACTACTTAGGAACTATATTTTCTGATGACGATGGTAGAAGAAACGTCATTTGCAACTCGTGCGCTCATAGTAATATGTGTTGTAACAAGCATCCATGAGTTTGTAATTGCTTTACAACACGCATTACGTACTATGCTTCACCTACTGCCATATACAGAGTGAGCCATTGAAAACGAAACAGCGGCTCTGTAGGTCGGCAAAACCGGATTATGAAAAAAATCTGAAACACGTCAACTACATTTTCGAGGAAGACGTTCTAAAATATTTTCAGCTCTGCGGCGTTGCCGCTTCTAACGAAAAGAAGCAACAACTTTGTTATTTCAAATGGAACACCTTGTATTTCATTGCATTTTTAGATTCTCCCCGAAGAGCTGATTTTATCAATGCATCATACTTCGGGTCTAGCTGGAATGATTTCAGGGATATAGGGTGTTAAAAAATCGAGATTCTTCAACTTTAGGATTTTTTTGTGTCGAAACTATCCATTATTGGTCAAAACGGCTACCATGTCCCTATCTCAACTTTTGATTTACTATCTACTGACATTTATTTGAAACAAATACAGGGTGGTTCAAGATCCAGACTTCTGATCACCCTGTATCTGTTACAATGAAATGTCAGTAGAAAGTAAATCAAAAGTTGATGTAGGGACATAAAAGCCGGTTTGACCAATAATGAATAGTTTCGACACAAAAAAATCTTAAATTTGAAAAATCTCGATTTTGACACCCTATATCCCTGAAATCATTCCAGCTAGACCCCAAGTGTGATGCATTGATGAAATCAGCTCTTCCGGGAGAATCTTAAAATGCAATGAAATGCAAGGTGTTCCTTTTGAAATAACAAAGTTGTTGCTTCTTTTCGTTAGAAGCGGCAACGCCGCAGGGCTGAGAACATTTTAGAACGATGTCCCCCTCGAAAATGTAGTTGACATGTTTCAGATTTTTTTCATAATCTGGTTTTGCCGACCTACAGAGCCGCTGTTTCGTTTTCAATGGCCCACTCTGTATGTAGTACATCAAAAAAGTTTGGCGAAACAGTATGAATTATAATTCTTGACAGTTATGTCATCCCCTGTTGACGGCGATTACGCGATCATGACTGGCGGAATATACTAAAACTGTGCGATGTGCTCACTGTGCGTAAAAAGCTACTTACTGAGGCTGTATCTCTTGTGTTCTTGCCTACTTTCTATAGTGGCCGCAGGTAAATAGGTACGTTCTCTTCCCGACTGTTTTTTCAACTCGGCTCCGCCTTGTTGAAAAAAATCAGATCTCGATTACCAAAGAAGCATTCCGAGCACTATTTAAGTGATTATGAAGAAGGTTGAATGCTTCATTGTCGTTTAATGTAGGTGACCATGGTGGTAAGCAAATACGATGTATTTTTTTTTGTTCTGTCAGTTCACCTGACCATTTTTCCACGTGAAACGCTGAAAGGAGATAACTAGATAAAAATTTTTTCGATTTCTAGAAGTCGAGCAAAAAAACGAAGAGAGCTTGTCGGTGAGAGTCAGCAATATACATGAAGAATATGAATGTGTATAATCCATGGAATCTAATTCAATCACGTCATTCGATGAACTATATCATTCTAGAACAATAGCTGTCAAGTAAGTGAGTAATAATGGCTAATGGTCACGTATGCTCAACATGCAATTGGCCATTTCGAGTCGCCGAAGGTATTACAAAATATTGGCATTCAGAGTACCTTTATGTAACTCAATTCTGGAGAATAAACATAGTGTTCTATCACTTCCACCGAATGGCAAGCCAAAAGATTTTATACACTGAAAGAAATTGACCAAATCAAGTAACTTGCTACAACCATAATATGTGTTGGATATAATAGATTTTATCCTATTCTAGATGGATGATTAATTGCCCTGAAACTATGAACGAACAGCTGAAAGAACACTGTGCGTAAAAAGCTACTTACTGAGGCTGTATCTCTTGTGTTCTTGCCTACTTTCTATAGTGGCCGCAGGTAAATAGGTACGTTCTCTTCCCGACTGTTTTTTCAACTCGGCTCCGCCTTGTTGAAAAAAATCAGATCTCGATTACCAAAGAAGCATTCCGAGCACTATTTAAGTGATTATGAAGAAGGTTGAATGCTTCATTGTCGTTTAATGTAGGTGACCATGGTGGTAAGCAAATACGATGTATTTTTTTTTGTTCTGTCAGTTCACCTGACCATTTTTCCACGTGAAACGCTGAAAGGAGATAACTTAATAAAAAATTTTTCGATTTCTAGAAGTCGAGCAAAAAAACGAAGAGAGCTTGTCGGTGAGAGTCAGCAATATACATGAAGAATATGAATGTGTATAATCCATGGAATCTAATTCAATCACGTCATTCGATGAACTATATCATTCTAGAACAATAGCTGTCAAGTAAGTGAGTAATAATGGCTAATGGTCACGTATGCTCAACATGCAATTGGCCATTTCGAGTCGCCGAAGGTATATTGGCATTCAGAGTACCTTTATGTAACTCAATTCTGGGGAATAAACACAGTGTTCTATCACTTCCTCCGAATGGCAAGCCAAAAGATTTGATACACTGAAAGAAATTGACCAAATCAAGTGCCTTGCTACAACCATAATATGTGTTGGATATAATAGATTTCATCCTATTCTAGATGGATGATTAATTGCCCTGAAACTATGAACGAACAGCTGGAAGAACATTTTCTCTATGTAGTTTTTGTACTTAGTGCAACAGTCTCTATTCAAACTAGATATTTCATCAAGTTTTCCTATCAATGAGAATGTTTACATCAAATTAGATTGAATCGGCTCATGCATGGAGTACCATTTTATATAGTCAAGTAGGGTGATATCTCAGCTCAATCGGGCGTGGACCGAAATCGACACATTATTGCGTGGACCTCGAGTGGAATTTCACTCCAGTCTAGGAGATTTCAGTCGAATTTCTAGACATCAAATTCCAGACAGACATAGGCTACGAACCAGCATCAGCTTTCAAAGACAGATGATCAGTATAATTGTTTGGAAAGAAGCTTCAGAAAAGTATCTCATAAAACTATTTCAATATAGTATAGAAAACGATAAAATAATCTATTCAGTTCATGTATCATGGGATACAGAATGAGTTGGAAGAAATATAATCAATTTCAGTTTGCAGAATTGAACTGAAACGTTGTATAGGGCCTGACATGATATTTGAAGAATGAAGAGCACCTGATGATCTCCAACTTTCTCTCTTTTTCTGTATTTTTGTAACTCCTCCTCTCCATATGAGTTCTAGGTGCCTGTTGAGGTGGTTGTGCCCAGTAAAGAGCCCAACTACCATCTTGAGATCCCTTCTATTAAGTGACAGTATCTCTCTCGTGAGCCTTTTTGAAGGTTCCTTTATATGGAGCTTTGATTGTCTCATTCCTGGTGTGTCCCGCCATGTTTCAAGTAACTGCCATTGTAGCATTTCCTTCATAAAGGACATAGCCGTACTATTGGGTATTCCCAGTATCGGTTCTGGTCCAATGGGTGTCGTTCCTGAACCGATCTTGGCTAGTCTGTCTGCCTCCTTAATTCCCCGGGATACCAGAGTGTCCTGGAACCCACATGAGGCTGACTTTCCTAGTTTTTGCCATATTTTCTAAGGCACTTCTACACTCGGACACCAATTTAGTTGTGATCCTATTGGATCTCAATGCCATAATAGCAGCTTTGTTGTCCGAGCATATGGTGACTGGTCCACGTCCACTTCTGCCGAAATTTTCTTGGACACACGTCAGAATTGCAAACACTTCGGCCTGGAACACTGAAGCGTATTTGCCAAGAGGTACTGAGATTCCTTTTCCTGTTCCTCCTTCATATACTCCTGCACCAGACCCGCCACCAAACCTTGAGCCATCCGTGAACCAGGTTGATTCGTTGGCAGGAAGCAAACCTGATGTATTGCCGGTCCATTCCTCTCTTGTAGGAAAAATGTAACTCCTCATTCATCCATTCATTTTCGTATGGATCTTCTTATCGTTGTGAGTGTACTGTTGATAGTTCTCATTCGATGATTGCGTTTAATAATGTTATTATTGTTGAAAAGTGCACAGTGAAACATCATCGACGACTCGCAAACGAAATTAATACATGGCCATGATCTGAAAAAGAAGTACTGGAAGCAAATCGATGTTGAATGTGATGTTTTCAAAAAAATTCAAATGAAAATCGTTCTTTTTTTTACCTGTGGTCGAGGTTATTCACAATGCGTTCCACATACAGATAGAACTCTTTTTTGCCCAAAAATCATTTTTTTGTGTCACCCATCGATGTATCATTTCAGTAATTTAATTCAAAAATTTTTTTTCCAATAAAACACCTATGGGTTACCTATACATGTCTCCCTAGAACAAATATTATGAAAAAATCATTTTTAAATTTTGGTTCAGTAGTTGATTGCATACATTCAAAAATCAACATCTTGTTTCATGAATGTTCTTGCAATTCGAATATTATTTCAAATAATCTGTAGAAAACAACATTTATGAGTCATGTCACAGAAATTGCACTTGTTCACCTGTTCAACTTCAATGATTGAGCATTCATAGAGTGTTCGATTAAAAAAAAAAAGGTTCTGATATTCCCAGAAAACCCAGAAGTCTGCCATATCGGATTCAAATTTCATCAAATCCGAAATGATTGCGTTCCTAGCTGTAACGATACCCTGTGATATGGCATATATTCCTATTATGAAAATTTCGACTTTCTTCGTGTATCGAATGTGCATATAATCTGTTTTTAGTTCATGTATGATGAAATACCAAATGAATTGAGAAAAATCGAATCAATTTTATTTTTCAAAATTGAACTTTAACGTGATGATGATGCGGGACATGATATATTAGAAATGAAGAGTATAGTTATAGTTTATCCAAAAACAATTGCAGAATCTTGTGCGGCACCTGCAGTCACTTCAAAGGAAACTTCAAACACGCCGATGCCACACAGAGCGGGATATATTCTGCAATTGATATTGGATATACTATACCTCATTACCTCCAACTGCCTCTTTGGTTTTCCTATATTTTTTTTATTTCCTCACTCATGCATACATATTTGTATAGTTCCAATCGTTGACAGTGTACTGTTGATAGTCTGGATTCGTTGTAATTTTATCAAATCTTAAATGATTGCGATCTTGATTGTATCAAGTTTCAAAAAAATTCGTTATCGAATGCAGAAGTTACAGCAGCGGCCCGATATCCTGTGATAAGTATGTCATAAATTTTCGAAATAAAATTCCCATTTCCTTAGTGAATCGAATATGCATATTCTTATTATGATTGGCCTCAAAGAATCAGCTACCCTTCTCTTTGTTAGATCTCTACGCGATTTCTATTTCATTTTACCAGTTTGATGTTGTCTTTGTTTTGGTCAGTATCGTGCTAGAAATTCGAAGGAGTGGAAGAAACACTTTTATACTTGTATTCTATTCTTAACAGCTAGTTTCCTATTTGACAGTTATGACTTCTTCTCTTCATGAAGCTGAATAACATTATTCTGCTGCTAAGGCCAGCAACAAACTTATTTATTTTTTATTCCAACATGAAAATTAACACTTTGGAGTATTGAAATTGAAACGTAATAAATCACGTATATATCAAAGACTTTAACCTTTGGCATGAAAATATACTACATACTATATACTAGGTATATAATATGTTCACCCAACCGTGAGAGATACTAACCGTCAAGTCAATGTTTGTCATGGTTGAGTTCAAATGTTCACATGTTAATCTTAATTTGATATTACTCAACTATATATAGAGGCCTATGTGAAGGTCCAACTATCCTTATACTTTACTCTTTTACAATTCATAAATATCTCTGAGATTTTATATGCTAATGTTCTAATATCATCAACTTGCTCAACTAATTTGAGGTTAGTAATATGTGTGTTATGATTTACATAATCAGTTGCGTGATGTAATAGTATACTATATCAAGGCTAGGCCTTTAGTGGATAACCTACAAATTTATTTGCTTGAAAATTGTATTCTGATCAACTTGTTGAGCATTGTAACTAATATCTCATCCTTGTTCATATTAATATATCCACCATAAACTCGAAACCCGATTAGTCACAAAATATTATATATTGGTAGAGGTGTTTCACACTTGATGCAAAATAAATAATGCTTTGATCTATCTTGAAATTTGATGGCATTTGACCTTGAACCATGAAAAATTTTCGCCTGCGGCGCATAATTTTGTCTTACCCTGACCCCTCAATTTTGGCACCCATTGGACAAAACAAAACTCGCCGCCCCTGCCAATATGGGTTTTTGGAAGTTTCCTGACTCATTTTGATTCATAACTCACCCATTATTTTTGTAATTCGTGAAATATGAACACAATCCGTTTTCACGAATTCCTCCTACTTTTTCACGTATTATGAAATGCAGATACAGATTGGTTGCATTTCTATATTCCAGCAGGCAAATCTGGAATCTATAGGTATCATGAGCAATTCATATTTATTTGATAACTACGAATAATATCTGAAAATCAATATTTCCACAAATCACACTGTTTGACCTGTTCACCATAATATAGACAACAAACAAAATGGCTGGAATGGAATTAAATTGACTTTTGACAGTTGACAAGGTTACTTTGCCGTTGAAGGAAAAAAAGTATCCCCTTGTATCCTCTATACATGTAAGCTACATTATGAAGTGATGAAACGAAAACGTTGCACAAATAACATAACAACTCTGTCTGAGATACATCTGATGGACCTGAAATCAACATATCACAATTTAATCTAATGATATTGATTTCAATACTGATGCAACGCCTCACAAACGTGTTCCTTCATAATATTATGTTGGATACTTCAGAAGGACAGTATCGAAATGTTATCTCAACAATATCACAATACTTATAACTGAAAAATATTTTTGTCATGTATCATGTTCAGTGGGAATGCAGACAATTTTATTTGACTCCATATTGTGGCCTGCAAGGGCCAACTCAAAAATTTGATGGGTTGGATTGGCCTCTCCTATAATTCAGTTCGATACTATCATTTTGTTCCGAATAAAAAGTTCATGGCTGCGGTAGTCATCGGGCAAAAGAGATAATTTGGCTATTTGACTGATATGAATCTAATATCCTGCTAAGATTCATGAACGTAGAGTGAACGTGGAAAGACGTATTTAGCTGAAGAATTTTCGAAATATATGGGCACTGATCATGATTTGTATCTACTCATTATTATTGCCTCGAATGTCCAGCGACATGATCAGAAGTTTTGACGTTTTCTCTTTCATACAGCTCGACGCGATTTTTTTCTTTCTCATTTCCATGAATAAATAAAGTGTGCAGCAATGGCTGTCATTGGTTGGAACGAATATCCTCTTTAATTCTGCTGCTTTTTCATTAAAAAGGCTCAATATATGTTTCTCATTCAACAATATGTAAAAAAAACAGCAAAGCTCGGCAAGCTGGAAGATGGAGAAATTTATAAAGAAGTACCTAAACAGATACAAGACCCATCGACAGGAAGGATTTTCACAATGTATACATGTGACTATGAACAAGGGATGAGATTTTGGAACTCAAAACTGAATGCGATGTAAGGAGTCTTTATTCTGGGGCCCTTACTTTGACGCTCTGTTCAGGACAGGAGACTACTCTGGTATTTGACGGGTGGGGGGATTCTCGGGCGCCAGATTTTTGATAAAGGTGATTTACGCTTCACCTGCTCCTCCCAACTTAGTCGGGAAGGAGGCCCACAGTAGCAACAGTGGAGAAAGGTACAGGAGGTATACCTACCTCGGTACCCACAGTATAATCCAGGGGTCAATGGTATTGAATCGACCTGGAATCAATAAGTAGCCAAGGGAGTGTATGCTTTAATTACAAACCCTGGGTCTAGCCTGGAATAGTGGTTGCTATTTCTGGTCTGGATAATTACAGGAATCAAAGCAAAATATCTCTCAGGTCTTTGGGATTTCAAGGTTAGGTCTGGAAGATTGTTTACTCAACTATTTCATCATTTCTACCTGGAGAATCGGAAACACAGTTCTAAACGAATAAAACAGATTCAATTTCTATTTTTCTTTTCTTTTCCTTCGATTTTTCTAAGTTTCTTATATCGGATTTTTAGTGAGGTTAATTAATTATATTTTTCCATTAATGTCAATAGTTCATGAAACATAGAACACCGCCTGACGGGATACAAAGCACAGAGGCACCGGTGCACAGGACTGGATTTCTCAAGGAAAAGAAGAAGAAGAGTTGTTAACTGGCTTGTCAGTGTCAGTCGTCAGTCAATAATAATATTCTGCAATTTTGACAAATGAAAATATTGAAAATCACTAAATAAATTATTGAACTATTTGGAACTGAAAACAATGACAACAGAGAAGGAAATATGAAATATGCAATCACAAAATCCGTTTATTCAATTTAGAGTTCTGGATTCTTTACACAGGTCGGGTGAGTATCGGTGTGAAAAAACAACAGGAATGAAATGAGGCTATAAACAGGATGAATAACACTGGTGAAAAATATACAAACTTACATGTGTAACAGGAATCACTATACAATACTATTTTACACTGGTTTTGAATGAACTATGAGAGCACTAAAAGATCAGCTAGAGAATCAGGAGCTTGAAGAGCAACGGAGATCAGGTAGTGTAGACTTGTCGAGAAGAGCTTAGAGAGTGTCGAATCCTTGGCTGTCTTCAGTATTCATGCACTGCTTTGGCCTTGGCACAAGGACAAGTAAATCTGGAACCTCATTGGTCAAAACTCCCACCTTGTCATGGCTCATGGCCATGGCCACAAAATCTGTCCTTGAAAAACACATGTGCACCTCCAACACAAAACGCGGAAAAAATAATATTACACCCTAAATGGGCACAGGAACAGGATCTACTACCTTTGCTAATGCTACTGAATGAATTTGGCTGGAAAATATTCAATAACAACAAAGTTATGAGCAGTCAAACATTCATCATTTCAACTGATAAATAATTCAATCAAATTTCATATCATGAGCAAAGGGTTGAAAAATATGGAAGTCTTCAGGGTTGTAATGATGTTCATGAGAGTTTACTATCAGGAAAAGCTTTGTGAAGTCAGGAATCAATGCATTACTCAGCTCTCTCAGGTTTTCAGGTTTCGAGCTTTCGAACAGGTGAAATTCAACTATAATCAGTCTCAGGTTACTTAGATATTAATCAAAACCAGTCTAGTAATGAAGCTGGTCGAAACACTTCATTACAGCGATATGTATTGATAGATCATTCAGTGATAATAATTGTAAAAAAGGTAGTTTGGAAAATTGTAGAAATCCCATTGATACTTGATAAAATGAAATTCTCTCGACTACAAGCAACACAAGATCATCAATCAAATTATATATTATTGTCAACACATACTTGAGCTCAAACCTATTACGTTTTTTCCTTGCATAATGAAAAAATATTTTTCTCCGTTGGTACATAAGTCGACGTTTGTATCACCTAATATTTTTTTAGAAATCATTCAATGGTTCTTTATCAAAGTGTCGTGCCATTCAATGATGAAAGATCCACTCAGAATGATCGAAGTTTTATCCTAACGTTTGATAGTAGTTGTTGATCGGCAAGATATCATATATTGTTCATTTTTAATTCATTGAAAATATTCTAGCTGGATTTGATAGTCTTTTG